>CM031627.1:33495553-33535275 GCA_018398815.1 Conus ventricosus | reverse complement strand
CCTTTCTGATTTTTAATTCCGCCTAAACATATTGCTTAATTGTTTGTCACTGTTAAATATTTCTTCCATCGTATATAGTTTTCCATCCTCGAATTTATTTGTGGTCGTCATTTTTAAAGCCACAATATTTGCGTAAATTAAAAAAATAAATGTAAATAAAAGTAAGTAAAAACGCGCTTTTATTCTTCGCCCAAGCGTTGCAACACTTCAAGACACGTTAATCTTACAATAACACCTGCTAATATTTTAGCTTTTTCTGAATCACTACAGTCAATGTTCATCATTTTGATTGCTTCGTTAAATAGTTCACTATGATCTTTTATTATATTGTTTACATCATTCTCAAAACCAAATTCACTAAAATCAATGTTTAACACTTTCATTGTTTTGTCAAATAGTTCATTACAATTTTTTAATCAGATTCACTGAGTTCGGCAGTCATTTTTAAATCTAAAATAAATAAAAAAATAATTATAAATTCAACTGTTATTAATAGCCTTTTCTAATCGTAAAACCAGATCTTCATTAAAACGAATAGCTACTCCTTCAGGGCTGTAGAAACAGTCAGATTAGCATCTTCAGGAACCATATTATCTAGTAAAATGGCAAACAACTTTATAGCCGGTTGGGGCCAAGAATCTGGTATTTTATTGATGGCCTGCGTCACGTTTTCTCGTATATTTATACGCCCAAAAAGATCAGTAATTAATTCTTCAAACCTGCTCTTTAACTGATCTTTATCGGCATCCTCCCCATCCATCATCATCTCCAACTCCTCAAATATATTAGTAAGCTCTCTAACTACTTCGGGCTTCATTTTTTAAACCAAAATAAAAACAACAATTAAAAAATAATTAACTAGTCGCTACTCTTGCTTTGTGCAAGAATCAGAAGAGAAATCAATAACAGGCAGCTGACTAAGTGCATGCTTTTACCTGAGCCGTCACGGGTTTTTTAACCTGACTCATGTGTGACGCGACTGTGTGCAATCGCTCCAGAAAAATCTATTGCGCATTGCGGCTATTCAGTCTCGCATTTTCATGTGTGGTGCAACTCATAGGTGACGTGATCGTGAGCAATCACTCCAGAAAAATCTATTGATCCAATACGCATGTGCTGCGGCAGAGACAGATTTCACCATTCTCTCACTGACTATCGTGCGGGAAGGCTGCGTTTGACTGTGCTCCTACCGACTACGTGTTTGCTGTGTTGTTATTTTAACAATGGCTAACAGGTTTACTGAAGAACAGGCTCTCGCTATTCAAGATCACAAGTTTTACTTTAACTGCATGTTAGAGTATTTGTCAAAAAAGGAACTAGGCGAAGCCTGTTCTCTGCCAGTGAAACTGAAAAGAAGCATTGCTTTTCTAGAAGGCGGAGAAAAGGAAAAAAGCGAACCGACTGCTTTGGAAATGCACGACTATCTTGAAGACTTGTTAGTTAAGGAAGATGCAAAAATTGAAAATGACATTAGCGAACAAGATGTGGTCAATTATCATAAGTGTTTAACTGTTGATGAGATGCTTCCCTTTCTAAAAAGCGGTGCTATGTTGATAAAACAAAATAAAAGCAAAACAATCCATCACGCGTTGATTGTTGGACGCTGGCTTGAGACAGCTAAAGCCATGTTTGAAAGAACAAAATCGCTTCAAACATGGCGTTCATTTCTTACGACGCAGGTGGGCATGTCTAATTCATATGCCAGAAAACTTAGTACTTAGTACATCTACCAGTATGGAGAGGAGTAGTGTGTAGCTAGCACTATCTCCATTATAAATGCTTCAAATATACAATGACAGATGTACTACTACCAGCCATTGTTAAAATAACAACCAAAAAGCTCGGCTGTAACTCTACCAAAGCCAGTTGCAAGCCTAGTTGGGAAAAGAGGAACGCAGCAGCGGCCTAGACTGAGCATTCTTACAGGAACGTTTGACCTAATTGCCAACCCTGTAAACTAGGTCAAACGTTCCTGTAAGAACGATCGGGGCTTACAAAGCAGCACAGTAAACTAGGTCAAACGTTCCTGTAAGAACGCTCGGGGCCTACAAAACAGTAAACTAGGTCAAACGTTCCTGTGAGAACGCTCTGCCTAGCTTATTAAAGGCTTTACTTAGCCGATTGAGAGAATGTAAATATCTTTGTTCACGATCACAATATCTTATCTTGCACGTAAGCCCCCATTTTTAATGTACTAATTGCGTCAATTTTTAGAGGGTTTGGCGTGTTAATTTTTTTAGAAAATAGGTGTTAATTTCGGCCAAAATTGATATGAGATGGACTTGATTTGTATGTGAAAAGGTGGGTTTTCATGCAAAATAAGATGGGTGGTCTTGAACGAACATATTTACATTCTCTACACTACAACATTCCCTTTTCCAGAATCATAACACTACAACATTCCCTTTCTGGAATCATGACACTACAACATTCCCTTTTTTCCGGAATCACAACACTACACAGGAAAGGATTTCCATATAAACCTTTCATAATCTAGTTTTCCAAATTAGGGAAAGGATTTGCACCCAGATCCTCTTCAATAAACCATGAACACAATTCATTACACACAATTAATAATTACTTTCCATCAAACTATGAATGTCTTTCGCCAAGTCACAATGTTCATTTCTTTTTCTTGTAACATGACAAGAATGTTCATTTCATATAATCACCACATTTTAGAAGGTTTCTTTCTTATGCAAGGGAAAGATTTCCACACACTCTTGTTTACCAACGCACAATTATTCAATATTTATATCAAAAGTGAGTTAAATACTCATCTACATCAAAAATCAAAACAGCATGTATAGTCTATGTCGCACACTCTGGGAACTTACTATCCATAGCACCAAAACTCTCCCTCTTCTCGAAAAGTGTAGCTAAACCACATTGGAATAATTAACTTTTTTTCATCATGAATTCATAACTAGTTAAGTCACAGAATAAACAAAATCCTTTTTTTTTCTTCTGAAGACCACTTCCTTTAAAACTCACTTCATCTATTCATGTTTTCTGAAACAAATCCGTTTTGTTACCCTATCAAGTCATAGGATAACAGAACACAACAAATACTTTTTTTTAACAAAACCTTCACAAGTGCGCTGAGGAAGTTTCAGTCGCTCCTAACCGGAAATACGGTTTCGGTTTGCTAATAAATAAAAATTGGGATAAATACCTGACTGCCACCAAAAATAGCTGGAGTCCCTCTTCGGCATTCTGTGTTGTTGCATTGCCGGAATTACTGCAGAGACTGCCTAACCGTTTTAGCTCACCCAGCTTTTAACAGTGCGCAGGTGAGCAGCAGTCAGGTAAACTTTCCACCTGGCTTCCGGACGACTACCTTCCGGTTAGCCTGGTTGTATAAAAATTTGTGACTGACAAGAAACGATCCGTCACAATACTCCCCCTCCTCAAAAAGAAAATCCGAATTGATTTTACTAGGAGGAAGTAAACAACTACAGGTCACAACATTCCACAAAAAAAACCAACAACATGAAAAGGACATCAAAACTGGGATGGACACAAACCAATGTCTAAGGAACTGACTGGTTTTCAAAAGAACGTGAAAGAAGATCAGCAAAAATGTTTGATGATCCTGGAACTGGTTCCACTTCGAACGAGAATTCCTGCAGAGACAATGCCTGTCATGTAGCCTCACATGGCGACATGTGACGTTCCGTTGCGTACGCCCGTATTTGTTATAAAGCATTTCCCTAGGTAGGGAAGAGGAAAGGTAAAAGAAAAGACAATTTTCGTGGCCTGATCAGTGTGATCAGTGTCGCTGGTGGCTATGAAAACAGCTCAGTAAAATAGATGTGGAGTGATTATTGGTTGAATGGATGGACGTTGTCCATTGGTCAAGTAACCAACGGCTGGTAATGCGTAGAGTTAGATGAGTAATCACTCAGGAAGAGCGCAGGAAGGAAAACATAAAGTATAGGAAGGAGATGGCTTGGGGACACTGACCAGACAGGTTGTTTGAAATGAGTTTCACCTGCAATTTACCATTACCAGGTGAGGTACAGACAGATGTGGAGAGAAAAGAGAGAGAGACTTAAGAAAAGGGAAAAAGGGAAAATAATTTATCTTTATTCAGATTTTGAAACAGAATTACTTACACTGACTTAATTCGTGTTTCAGCCCTTCCCGGTGCTGTGGCAGCACCAGTTAGGTGACTGAGGCAGTCACACAAGTATCTGGGCGACAGTGCTGCGGCAGCACCTAATTGTCTCCAGAGTTGGAGAATCTAGCTGGAGAAGACAACGACTGCACCAGTCGTGAGAGAACTTAAAGCGTTTGTCATGTTGACCCGCAATGATTTTTAATTATCCCCCTGGGTTGGAACTCAGATGATACTCCTATATTTTAAGCCTTCTTTTGATTCTTCTTTGGAAAATGTATACATTGTTTCCCCAGTGAGGAGGAGAAACCGTTAAAAGAAGTTTTTGTGAAATATTATGTATAATGAGATGAAATTTTGTCCCAGCTAGTGGATCTGTGGGATGTCTGTACCTCCACTGGAGTGGAGGAACAGAAGTTATAAACTGGAAAACAAACGTGTTGTCATTCTTTGAAAAGTTGATTATTGTTTAGTAAGTCATTCCCCGGAGAGGAGGGGAGAAGAAGAGTATTGTAGTGCGCCTTCTGGTTGTTTGGAGAGACTGCATGTGCACGGAGTAAATGCTGAGCTGAGTGTGTGCATGCATTTGTGCTCGGTGTGACAGTGGTGACCCTGGCTTAGGACTTAGGATGTAGGACTAAGGGTTTATTTATTTTATATATTTTAACCCCATCCAAAGAAAAATTAAGATTCCTCCTCTAAAGAAAAAAAAGAAGAAGATTTTTATTTGGGCATGTTCGTATTTATTGCTTTGATTACTGTTTGTAGTATTTATTTTTCATTTGTTTTTGTATGTGTGTTTTCGAGTGTTTGGGATTTCTTTTGGCTGCTCTATTCTGTTAGTGTGGTGTTTTTTTTTTGTTTTTTTTAGTACGATTTCCTTTTGACCCTTTCCCCCTCAGGACCGATAGCCTCAACCTCCTCTTGCTCGTACCTGGCAGCAAGGGGGCAGGGCGTTGAGGAGTCATTGTCCTTCCCTTAGATGAGATTCTGTTTTGTCCCCTTCCCCAGGACTGATAGCCCAACCTGTTCCTGCTCTGATTTTAACAGGGTGGCATGGCTTTGGGGTGTCAATAGTCCCTCGCTCTCTCATTAATATCTATTTGTTTCCCTTTCCTATCGTTTTATTTGGATTTTTCCCCTTACCTCTCTGAGTGTGGGATCGACTTCACCTCTGTCACTCAACTAGTGTAGGTGGTGGAGTGGATTACCGCTCAGTCCTAATAAACATTTGTTTTCTTGATTATCTTTTTTTTTCTTCGCGTGTATGTGTGTGTGTGTGTGTGTGTGTGTGTGTGTGTGTGTGTGTGTGTGTGTGTGTGTGTGTGTGTGTGTGTGTGTGTGTGTTTCTGACTGTATATTTATTAGATTAATTGTTTATTGCATTGTGTATATATATATTGTATGCATTATTATTTGAATACTTCCGCATCTCCAGCTTTAGGGGAGGCAGTTGCCATTAGGGTGCTGTCTAAAGGACTATTTCGCTTTTTCTGATTTCCTCTATCTATACCGGAGCTGTCTATTCTTTCATTCCTTTTCACCCCTTTACAAAACAATCTCCAAACCTTCTCTTCAATAGGCGCCTATCTAGCTTCTTCTCATCATTGTCAATTTTTAGTAGGATTTCCGTTTGTGTACGGTTTCTCCCCCTCTTTTAAATTGTTCCGTTGATTCATTTGTTTTGTAACTTTGTATTCACTTATTGTTTAAGGCGATTCATTTGTTCTGTGAACTCATCTATTTTGTTTTATCAAGTAACTAAGTAAGAAAGTAACGACTAAGATAAGAACAGTTAAGAACATAAACATTATAAAGAATTTATTTCCGACAAACAAAAAAAAAACCTTTATATTTTGTCTGTTTTCTTTCTTACTTTTTGTAGCTGTCTTTTTCCCTTTGGAAAAGAATATTGGTGAAAATCTCATTTGGAAAGATCACATTGACACTTCTTATTAATGTTTCTTTTTGAAAGGCTTTACTATTTTTCTGTTTATACCAGCATTTAAATTCTTTATTTGTACATACTGTAACAAAGTTTGTTTGTTTGTTTGTTTATTTGTTTGTTTTTGAAACGTATATACCATCACATATTTCCTTATTTTAATCATATTAGCTACTGTTTCTTGTTTGTTTGTGGTAACTGTTCATGATGGACAATTTTGATGAATATGTACGACAGGCTGAGCGTTTAGGCTTTGAAGGTGATAAATTAGCAAATTATGTCCAACAATGTATGGACAGGGCAGACAGAGAGAAAGAGAGACAGGATAAATAGAAACAACTAGAAGAAAAAGATAAAGAACGACAAGAAAATCTAAAAAGATTAGAATTTGAAGAGAAAAAAACAAACAACACAAAAATAAAACAAGATGCGAAGCATATAAACGTACTCCCAGTATAACGGGGCAAACTAAAACATCAGGCATCATCCATGACCCATAATGAACATACCTACAAATTTTCAGAACGATCGGCCAAGTACTTTCTGAGATATTCCATAAAGAAGAAAAAGCGTTACAGGCCGTTACAGCCGTTAGTAACGGCTGTAACGGTAAACTAAAACGTCGGGCATCATCCTTGACTCATAATGAACATACCTACAAATGTTCAGAAAGATCGACCCAGTAGTTTTGTCTGGAGCGAGTGGAACACATTTTGACCACGAACACACACACACACACAGACACACAGACAGCATTTCATCGTTGCCATTCTAAAGTACTCCCTGTTCTATAAGAACTGGGAGTACAAAAACTAAGGAAAGAGATGGAAGAAAAAAAATTAAGAGTTTGAGGGGGAAAAAAAAAAACAAACACCTACAGACAGAGAGAGAGGATAAGGATAAGGAACAGCAATTTAAACTGAGACAACTTGAATTAGAGACTAATGCTGAAATTAAAAAAAAAAAAATACAGGCATCGAGAGAGCATCCACCGCCTCCATTGGTCGGTTCCGCGAGTACATTTCATTCGAAGTCAACAAACATTCCAAAACTGCTGCCGTTCGAAGAAAAAACCGACATTGACAGTTTTCTTTTTCGGTTCGAGAACCACGCTACTTCTTGTGGTTGGCCAAAGGAGAAATTGACGTTGTTTATCGCGTTGCTGTTTAAGGGAAACGCTATGGCACTATACCACACACTCGCGGCAAAGGAAGGGTTGACTTGGGATCTAAAGAAGTTTCAGTGCTCAGCTGACCGTTTTCGTGAGCGTTTCCGATCTATTCGTCCTGACAAGGGAGAATCATTTCCGTCTTTTTTTTTTAATAAGAATGAGTCTGTTACAATTTAAAAGGGATACAAGAGAGGGGCATCTTTTGTGAAAGACGCCATAGCAATAATGACGCGTTGCGATCCTCCTTTTATTTATCGCTTTTAGTATTTTTCGGTCAGTGTAGTGCTATATTTGATTTGTTTAAAACGTTTGGAAAGTGAATGTATGCCTGGATGTTCAGTATTGTTTTGGATCGATTGATAATGTGAATGGAATATTCAAGATTATGTTAGAATGTTCACCAGGTTTCCGTAAGTTACTAGTGCTTTGCCGAAGGTTCGAGAATGTTGTAGAAGCTGACCGAATTACATCTGCATACGGTCTTCGCGATTTCATTGGTTAAGCTTACTGATGTGCAGAATATTCTAGATAAGAATAATCGAGTAGGTTCGAGAATATTCTTTCAATATCATACAAAAGAAGGAGAGCTGTGTGACTGAGAGAGACACACACAGAAGAGAGAGAAAGAGAAATGAGATTAGTTGAAGAGTTCTAGTCTAGAAGTGTTTGAATCTTCATTGAATTTGAGTCTAGTCAACGAGAAGCTGCCATTAGTAGAATATTCGCTGCTGCGTGTACGATTGAGTTCCTGTACGACTTATTGAACCTGAAGGTCAGTGGTTTGTTTTGTTCCTATATTCTTCAACGTGTGTAAATAAACGGATCCTCTTCGTTTCAATACCTCCTGGTGTATTTTGTTGTCTGCGAGCCGAACACCTACCACAGGATCTACAACGGACTCTTACAAGCTATAGTACTGCACTTACCTTGTACCGAGGAAGTCAGCGCATTTTAGCAGTGTAACATTTGGGGCCCAAGCCGAAGATCCTACAACATTGGTGTTTATTCAAGAGACATTATTCACTAGCCTGTACTAAACGAACTGTGATTTTGAAGGCGCCAGTCCAGATCTACGTCGACAAACGCCGTCAAGTACTGCATCGGCTGTCGTCTGAGAAGAATCGAAACTTAGATAAAAACGTTCAGCATCAAGAAAGTCTTTAGCCGTGTTCCCGTACACACAGGGGTGTGTACAGCGTTTAGTGCATCGAGCAGTCCAGGAAGTGGAGGAATCTGTCGCCTGTGTCTGCAAGAGCAATTAGGATTCTACAGAGCTAGGAGAGTCAAACGGAAGACTGCTGCCTGAGTCTATAGTTGAGCATTGGAAGGTATCGTTTCAGTGACTGATTGCTGACGTTAGTCTGAGTTACTATGGAATACGTGAAGATTGGAAAGGAACTGGGCCTTGCAGGTGATGAACTTAGGAAATATGTTCAAGAGGCTGAGGCAAGAGAGCTGGAACCGAAAACGAAAATTAGAACTGGCAGCTGAAGAGAAGAAAAGACAGGAAGAACGTGAAGAGAAGAGAAGGCTAGAAGAAGAAGAACGTGAAAACAGGAAAAGACAGCAGGACAAAGAAGAGCGAGCTGCTGAAAGAGAATTGAAAAGACTTGAAATAGAACACCAAGAGAAAGAGAGACAACGAGAATTTGAACTGTGGATGGCAGAAGTGAAAGTTCAGAATGGCGAACGCATTTTCCAGTCAGAAACTGAAGTTGCCAAGAGACCACGTCTTCCAGCTTTCGTAGATGGGAAAGACAACCTCGACATTTATCTCGAACGTTTTGAACGCCATTCTGAAGCAATGAGATGGCCAAAAGAGCAGTGGGCTACCAACTTAAGTGCCCTTTTGACTGGTCATGCCCTTGAAATATACTCAAGACTACCTCGAGAAGAAGCAAATGAATATGAAACACTGAAAACGGAACTTCTTCGAAGTTATGATTTTTCTGAACAAGGCTTTCCACAAAACGTTTCCGGTCCAGTAGGCCAGAGAAGAACGAAAGTCCTGCTCAATTACTAACCAGGATTCAAAACTATCTAGAGAGATGGCTGGAGTTGGCTGGAAGAAAAAAAAGACTATGACGGTTTGTCATATCTGGTCCTGAAAGAACAATTTGTAGAATCCTGTACTAAAGACCTTGCAGCCCACCTTATACAAGAGAAAGACCAGAGCCTGAAAAACCTGACTGAAGCTGCACAGAGGTTCCTGGAGTCTCACAACTGGACCCTTGACACTAGATCAAAACCATCTACAGACCGGATACGACCAGTCCAGGTTCCAAGTATATCAACTCCACCATTGAAATGCTTCAATTGGGTCACAAGGCTGCTGAATGCAGACTGCCCAAGCATTCAGATAAACGCAGCCCTCCACACTTCAGTCATGAAGACCAGAAAGACCAGCACTTGGGTGGAAATAAAAGAAGCCTAACATCCGCCAATGTTGCCATCGGGGAAAGGAGTCAGGAGAGACAACTGTCGCAGAGGAGATGGAGAGATACTTCACGTCAAGCCCACGACAACCCTGAAGAGCACGAGAAAGTTGTGCAATGTGCCTTCTTA
Organism: Conus ventricosus; assembly: GCA_018398815.1. Taxonomy (NCBI): domain Eukaryota; kingdom Metazoa; phylum Mollusca; class Gastropoda; order Neogastropoda; family Conidae; genus Conus; species Conus ventricosus. Next base: position 33,525,474 of record CM031627.1, on the reverse strand, counting down.
AACCATGCCGAGAGTGACTTGAGTGTCATGCCTGTAGTGATGGGACATTATGATGATAAAGAAGTACAGGTGCTCAAAGATACAGGGTGCAGTGGAGTCATCATGAAGAAGGACCTGGTTCCAGAAAAGCAGTTTACTGGCAAGAACGGCTGCCTACGATGTGTCCATGGACATGTTGAGAGGCCGTCCCCACAGCTGATGTTGAAATTTCTACACCGTTCTTTGTTGGGAAGTTAAATGCTTTGTGCATGCCCAGTCCTCCTCATGACGTCATCATCGGCAATATTGAAGGTACCCGTGCAGCCGATGATCCTGATCCTGAGTGGCCACACACCTGTGCAGTAACAACACGCGCACAATCCAAGAAGGAGAAAGAAAGGAGATCTACACCATTGAAGATCAGCAAATCTGCAGAAATCCCAGAAGTAACCAGAGAGAAACTGATCCAGTTGCAGCAAGTTGACCTTCTCTGCAAACATATGCCAGCAAAACTGACGCCATGACCAGGGGTAACACCGATGTATCCTTTTATGAAGAAAAATGGTGTCATGTACAGACAGTACAAGAAAACGGTATAACTGATGGGGGTCAAATCACTTGCCAAGTTCTTGTTCCAACCAGTCTACAAACACCCGTGATGGAGTTGGCCAATAACTCTATCCTTGGAGTCCACATGAGCGTCAAGAAGACCACAGACAAAATCATAGCAGCCCTCTACTGGCCAGGTATCCAGGGCGATGTTGCTCGCTTCTGCAGATCCTGTGACGTGTGCCAGAAGACTGAACCCAAAGGAAGAACTCCAAAGGTACCCATGGAGAAGATGCCACTAATTGACAGACCTTTCAAGAGGGTGACCATCGACCTCATAGGAGAAATCAAGCCAGCCAGTGAATCAGGACACAGATGCATCCTCACTTTGGTAGACTATACCACCAGTTATCCTGAGGCAGTCCCACTGAAACGCATCGATACTGAGACCGTTGCTGATGCCCTGATTGACATCTTTAGTAGACTGGGTGTGCCTGACGAAATATTAAGTGATTTAGGGACCCAGTTTGTATCTGATTGCATAAAGGAGGTTGTTCGTCTGCTCAGTGTCCGCCAGTTGACCAACACGCCCTACCATCCCATGTGCAATGGCCTGGTAGAGAAGTACAACGGAACATTAAAGGCCATGCTGAAGAAGTTGTGTGCTGACCAACCACGACAATGTGGCACAGATATATCAATGCCTTGTTGTTCACGTACAGGAAAGTCCCTCAAGATTCTACTGGGTTTTCTCCCTTTGAGCTACTGTACGGCTGGACTATACAAGGACCAATGCACATCCTGAAAGAACTGTGGACAAAAGAAGTGGAGTCTCCAGAAATCAAGAACAGCTATCAATATGTGTTTGAGCTGTGTGAACGCATTGAAGATACCCTACAGTTAGTCCGAAATGAACTAGAAAAGTCCCAAGGCAAACGCAAACACTACTATGACTGGAAGACCAAGGTCAGGAAAATTTCAGCCTGGTGAGAAAGTCCTTGTTCTGCTGCCTACTGACAATAACAAGCTGCTGATGCAGTGGAAAGGACCCTATCCTGTAGACGCAGTAAAGGGACTGAATGATTATGAAGTGAAAATCAAAGGCAAGCAGAAGATTCTCCACGCAAATATGCTCAAAAATACTTCGAACGGAAGAAAAGCCAGCTACAGATGCACATTTGGCTGAATTCAAAGAATGGGAGCCACATTTCCCCTCCGGCGATGGTGACAGCTTCATTGAAGAAAGTTCTGTGAACGATGAAGAAGTGTTAGAACTGAATGATTTCAAACCCCAGGGAACTATTGACAGTGTAGTTTTGGGGCCACAACTGAACAGCCAGCAGCAAACGGAAATACGTGGACTGTTAAATGAGTACTCAAGTATCTTCACTGAGTTCCCAGGAAAAACAGATCTGATTCAGCATGAAGTGAAGTTGACATCACCCGAGCCTATCAGGTCAAAGCCTTACCCATTGCCTTATGCTACCAGAGAGTCGCTGAAAGAGGACATCAAAGACATGTTGAACTGGGAGTTATAAGAGAGTCCCGAGGGTCGCCATACGCGTCGCCTGTTGTCGTTGTCAAAAAGAAAGATGGTACTAACCGAGTGTGCATCGATTTTAGGCGACTCAACAAGCTGATTTACCTAGATCCTGAACCCATGCCTACAGCTGCTGACCTTTTCCAGAGACTGAGTAGAGATTTTTTTTTTTCCAAGATCGAACTCAACAAGGATATTGGCAAGTCTCCATACCAGAAGAAGACATTCCAAAGACTGCATTTGTGACTCCAGATGGGACATACGAGTTCCTCCGAATGCCCTTCGGTATGAAGAATTCTGGAGCAACACTTAAGAGGGGCATAAGAAAACTATTGGGCAACATGAAAGGTGTCATATACTACTGCAGTCCTCATGCAGAAACATGTCGGAAAGCTGTTCCCAGTCTTGTACACCAGCAAGAAACTATCCAGGGCAGAGCAGAGGTACGCGACCATGGATAAGGAGTGCCTTGCTATTGTGTGGGCAGTACGAAAGTTTGAACTGTTTCTCCAGGGGGTTCACTTTGTGTTGCATACTGACCATAAACCTTTATCTTTTTTTTAGAATCTGCGAAGTTTGTGAACAGTAGGGTCATGCGCTGGGCCATGTACCTTCAGAACTTTGATATGAAGGTTGAATATGTGAAAGGCACAGACAATCTGGCTGCAGTCTTTTTAAGTCGTGCATGAATAAAGGAGACTTGTACTGGTTGTACACTTTGACCTGGGTGTGTGTTGCTGGCTGATCTTTATTTTCAAGTCATTTGACATTTCTTTTAAATTGTAAAGAGTTTTTAGAAATTTGGGAAATTTCTTTAAGTGGGGGTTATGTTGCAATTTAAAAGGGAGACAAGAGAGGGGGGACTTTTGTGAAAGACGTCATAGCAATAATGACGCGTTGCAAGCCTCTTTTTATTTATCACTTTAGATCTTTGTATTTTAGGTCAGTGTAGTGCTATATTTGATTTGTTTAAAACGTTTGGAAAGTGATTGTATGCCTGATTGTTCAGTATCATTTTGGATCGATTCTTCTTCTTCTTCCTCGTTCGCCATCCAGTTAGATGAGCAGCCCGGTGTCCTCGATGAAGGCTGCCGTCTGTCGCAGTTCCTCCAGGGTGCCGAACAGCTTGGCTTCCACTGCTGTCGGTGTTGGCCAGTACTTTCTACTGGATGCTGCATACGTCGTACAGACTTGAAGGATGTGGTCAGTTGTCATTGGTCCTCACCACAAGGGCACTATCCACTCTGTCCAATGCCAAATTTTGTGTGCATGTGGTGGAGCAGGCGATTGTGTCCAGTCCTCAGGCGGAAGATCTTGACCTGTTCCCGTCGTCCCAGCAAATGGTATGTGTCTTCTGGGTTGTATTTGGGATGCAGGAGGCGCCATTTCATTCCTTGTTGTGCCTTGATGATTGTCCTAATTTCATCGTATGACACCAGGGTGTTGTCCTACTCCTTCTGTGCACCGTCTTTTGCCAGAATGTCCGCTTTTTCATTGCCTCTGATGCCACAGTGTGCTGGTACCCATTGTATCACCACTTTCTCCACTCTGGCACTCAGGGCAACAAGGGCTGAAGTGAGATGGTTCTGTTCTTTGCAGCGGGAGTTCTTGAGGGCTTGGAGCACGGAGAGAGCGTCAGAGAAGACCACCACCTGCCCTGTTGTTCTTTTGGAGTTCTGCAAGACTGTTGTGGGTGCCTCACAGAGGGCTTCTCGCTCAGCTCGGAAGTTGGTGAGTATTTTCCTGTTGGAATTGCAATTTCTTCATCTCCGTCTTTGTATCAGAGGAAGATTCAAGCTCCACCATCCCTCGTTGCCTCTGTGGCGGAGCCATCTGTGAAGACATGGGTCCAGTCTTCCTGGGGATACTGGTTGCAGATGTACTCCATGGCCAGAGCCTTCCTTTGGGTGTCTGACTGTATTCCTCTCTTCTCCACTCCGGAAATGCTGGTGACGACTGTTGGAACACCTGCCTCTTCCAAGATGGGTGGGTGACATTTGCCGGGATAGGCTTTGCTTCATGTTCCATTAAGACTGGGGTTTGTCTTTCAAGGCGTCTTGACTGGTGGATGAAGCTGCCTCTTTTCAACCGGCTCTTGGTGGGTCTGCTCATTCTGTTGTTCATTGGATGGTTTTCAAGGCGTTTGAATTTTGCTGCTTGGATGAGGATCTTTGTGTCCCTTCTGTCCTCCAATGACTGTAGCCCAGTGGTCTCTTCCATCTCGGGATTGGGGTGGATCTTATGGCGCCAATTATGACACGCTGAGCTTGGTTCTGTATCTTATTGAGATGGTCGAGGTTAGACTTTGCAGCTGATGCTCATGCTGACGTCCCGTACTCAACTACAGGTCGGACTCTCCCTGTATAGAGTCTCTTCAGGATACGTTCGTCAGCCCCCCAGTTCGTCCCCGCAAGTTTCCTCATGATCGCCAGTCTCAACTTGGCCTTGCTACAGCATCTGGTGATCTGCTGTTTCCAAGTGAGCCTGCGGTCAAAGGTCACTCTCAGGTAGATAGGTGTGGGTTCCTCTGCAAGCCTTTGGTTGTTCAGTGTCAGCTTCGCCTCTTGCTTCTTGCTGGATAGGCTGAAGACTGTGTAGGTTGTTTTGCTTGAGTTGACAGAGACAAGCCATTCCTTGGTCAAGTCACTTATCTTGTTGAGCGCAGTCTGGAGGCGTACCTGTGCTGTGGTGGTGTACTCTTCAGAGCACCAAAGCACCAGATCATCTGCGTAGATCGCTCCTCTGACCCCTTTTGCCAGTTCTCTGACGATGTCGTCTGTGAAGAATGAGGAACAGTGTTGGCGAAAGGACTCCTCCTTGTGGTACTCCCTGTCTCAGCACCTTCTTCTTGCTTTTCTGGTCCTGAATCTTGACTCGGGCTTGGCGGTTGTGTAGGTACTGGCTTATCCAGGTGTACATCCTCCCAGACACACCACATTGCCGTAGTTTGAGCCTAAGTCCGTCCTTCCAGACTTTGTCGAACGCCTTCTCCATGTCAATCCAGACAGCAAGTGTGTTCATCTTTTCTTGGAAAGCGTCCTCAATGCTTTGCGTGATGAATGTGATCTGGTCTTCTGTTGATCTGTGTTGGCGGAAGCCTGCCTGTTCAGGGCTCAGCAGCTGATGCTCCTCAAGGTTCAGACAAGCCTTGTGTTGACAAGTCTCTCCATCAGCATTCCTAAGCAGCTTGTAAGGATGATGGGTCTGTAGCTGTCAGCCTTCGACTTGTCCTTTCCCTTTTTGTGAATGGGGATCATGTCTGCTTCCCTCAACGGTGTGGTACTGATCCTGTCTTCCAGCTGGAGTTAAAGATTTTTAGAAGGACTGCCTTGCTTTTCATCCCAAGATGCAGAATCATTTCATTTGTGATTCCGTCTGGTCCAGGTGACTTCTTCAGATTGAGGCTCTGCAACGCTTCCTCCAGCTCTTTCTCTGTGAAAGCTGTGATCATGACTTCCTCTTGGGGGTCTTCCTCATGAAGTTCACCTTGGGCCCTGTGCACTGCAGCTCTATGTTCAGGAGGACTTTCAGATTGCTGATGTTTTCATAGACGTCTATGAAGTGGTCTGCTGCTTTCTTTCCAGATAGATAATTTCCATTCTCTTGTATTGTTATAGTGGTGTGACTTGTTGTTTCATTACAGAGGGTTCTAGCCAGTTTCCACAGCTTGCTGCCATCCCTGTCGAGATTTAGGCTTTCAGTTTTCTCTTGCCAGCTTTTTCTTGCAGCTTGTCCACAGGACAGCTTTATCTGGCAGTTGCTTCCTTCACCGCTATGTTATTCTCCAGTGATGTGCTTTTCTGCTCTGTCCCTGGCTTCCGTAACGGCATCTTCCAGATTCTGGAGTTCCTCCGTCCAGTAGGGCTTGTAGTCTTAACGTGCTCCTCTCGGGATGGATTCTGTAGCAGCTTTCAAGACGGCCTTTGTGAAGACTCGAACCATCTTGTTTGAGTCCTTCTGCCTGATGTCGATTGGCTTTGTGTATGTATCTGTGAGGGTCTCGAAGAGAGTCCAGTCCGCCTTTCTATAATTCCAGCGGGGAAAACATTTGCTTGTAGACACTGTAAGCTGAGGTTGATAGAGAGTTTGACAGGCTTGTGGTCACTTCCTCCAAGCTGGTTGAGGACTATTCTTGTGGTCCTGACGAACAGGTCGTTGGTGGCGAACGTTAGATCTGGTGTTGATGTGGTCATCCAGCGTCTAGAGTAGAAGGTGGGTTCATCATCTTCTTGGTTGATGAGATGAAGATGTGTGTCAATCTCCCAATCCTCAACTTCTTTGCCTCTCTTGTCCATCTCCTCATCCCCATCTCTCTGAGTGACTGTTAAAATCACCCACCACCACGCAGTTGTTGTCTGGGATGTTCATGTATGTGAGGGAAAGATCACGATCGTGAGGGCAATAGGCATTGCAGATCCTGATGTTGCGTTCCTTAAGGACTATATCAACACCTTGGATCTCTGCCTGTTGATTGGTGTTGATCTTGAGTTCTTGTGCGGCGATTGAATTCGGCACCAAGATAAGCACCCCTCCTTTGCTGCTTTCCTCACGGTCCAACCTGATGGTCTCGTAACCCCTCACTTGAAAGCGATGGTTTACGGTCAACTGTGCCTCTTGGACACATGCGATATCGATGTTTTCTTGATGCATCCTTTCTGCCACGCCAAGTTTCTTTTTATGCACCCCTTCTGCATTCCACTGGTGAATGTTTGAGCATTCTGGGTGGTACTGTTTGCTTGGCATCAGCAGGAGGATAAGGTCTCCTTCTTCGTCGCATTGGCATGCAGAATTTCTTTGTCTGACCACCGACCACTTGGGATGGGCCCCTTTGAGGCATAGGGCCCGGCTCCCGACCTCCCCAGCGAGTCTTCGAAGGTCGAGCGCCACATCGAAATTCTGTGGACTGCATCATCATGGAAGCGTGGTATCATGGTTTAAGTTGCGCCAGTGGCCTGATACCACCGTCTTCAGCTGGAGTTTTCTTTCGGGGTGCCTCACCCTTAGCTCATGGCCCGTACGTCCTGCCCTGTGAGCACAGGGGGGATTGTTTCTCCGAGGATCCCACCCTGGGGCTAGAGGTTATACCGCACCTCTTGAGCGCATGATGAGCCCGTCATAGAACACATGGGGTATTTCAGTGAGGACAACAGTGCCACCTGTTGACCCACCCCGTCCTGGTAGGAACATCGCCAGTTGGTATGGACTGCTTATTCGCAGTTAACCCCCATATCTGAGGGCTGTTCCCCTATCCGCCACCTGGGGACCCGCCGGGTTGGGGATGGTCGCCCCACTACTGAATTGGAAGCAGCCTGGTCCCGGATAGTGTAGTGCTATATTTGATTTGTTTAAAACGTTTGGAAAGTGAATGTATGCCTGATTGTTCAGTAATGTTTTGGATCGATTGATAATGTGAATGGAATATTCAAGAATTATGTTAGAATGTTCACCAGGTAAGTTGCTAGTGCTTTGCCGAAGGTTCGAGAATGTTGTAGAAGTTGACGGAATTACATTTGCATACAGTCTTCACAATTTCATTGGCTAAGCTTACTGATATGCAGAATATTCTAGATAAGAATAATCGAGTAGGTTCGAGAATATTCTTTCAATATCATACAAAAGAAGGAGAGCTGTGTGACTGAGAGAGACACACACAGAAGAGAGAGAAAGAGAAATGAGATTTGTTGAAGAGTTCTAGTCTAGAAGTGTTTGAGTCTTCATTGAATTTGAGTCTAGTCGACGAGAAGCTGCCATTAGCAGAACATTCGCTGCTGCATGTACGATTGAGTTCCTGTACGACTTATTGAACCTGAAGGTCACTGGTTTGTTTTGTTCCTATATTCTCAACGTGTGTATGTGACGTCAACGTAAATTATGACGTCAACTTAAAATGACATAGGTAACTTCATGACGAAAATAATAATAGGAGACAAGAGAAGAGAGCAAGAACTAACGGCCGAGGCTTTGGTATCCAGTCTAATTTATTTTGTTTTAATCATCGTTTTCTCCGTAGTGTTACTATGTGGAGAGGCTGACTTTCAAGTCAGTAGTGCATCGATGTTCACTGTGTATGTGGGATGCTTTTGATGACGGTACCAGCGGAATATGTAGCAGAAAATTTATTTGTTATAAAAATGTTGTGAAGGCTGTGTCGCCGAGAGTGACTTAAAACTCCTGTGAGATTATTTATGTGCTCTAATTGTACCACCGCATGTGTGTCGGTGGGTTGAATTTATTGATGTGAACACTGTAGTATCAATACACGGAGAAGTTAATATTTGTTTTAGATCAACGGTACGTCGAATCGAAGTGTATTGTGTTCTCCGGGGATTCAATATTGATTGCTGTGTTTTGTGAATTTGCAGTTCTTCTATGGTTTACTGTGCTTTATGAATCTGCAGTTCTTCATCTGTGGATTGCTGTGTTTTATGAATCTGCGGTTCTTCTTCTATGGTTTACTGTGCTTTATGAATCTTCAGTTCTTCATCTGTGGATCGCTGTGCTTTATGAATCTACGGTTCTTCTTCTGTGGATTGCTGTGCTTTGTGAATCTGCGGTTCTTCTGCTATGGATTATTGTGCCTTGTAAATTTGCGGTTCTTCTTCTGATAGTTCGACGTGATTTATTGTGCTTGTTGTATGGAGACCCTGTTTCTTCTTCTTTATCATCGCTTGTGTTTGTGAACGGCTGTGCTTATCATGTGGGGACCTTGGTTATCCTTCTTTGTCTTCTTTTAGTGTTGTAGACTGTGGCTTGGGTACTGTGGAACCGAGTCTGTTGACTGTATATATGTGAGACACTGTGGAAGGCGCCGGCGAGATCTGTGAGTGATATCAAGATATGTAATATGATATCTGATGATTGAAGTTCCTATGTATTGAAATCTTGATCTATATGCTGTGTAGTGACATGTATTAATTTTTACCAATTCACATGAATGTATGTTTTGATGGTTCAGGCAGCATAATTATAAAGAAAAGAAATCTAACTCGTGTGTTGCCTGGCTATCCATGTACGTATGGTGTGGGTGTGTGTAGGGAATAATTATTACACGCATCCAAACTTTTGAGAGCGAGAGTCAGACAACAAAACACGCACCGCACACCATCCGTAACAGTGTAAATAAACGGATCCTCTTTGTTTCAATACCGCCTAATGTATTTTGTCGTCTGCGAGCCGAACACCTACCACAGGATCTACAACGGACTCTTACAAGCTATAGTACTGCACTTACCTTGTACTGAGGAAGTCAGTGCATTTTAGTAGTGTAACAGAGTCACTGTTTAAATAGATGGATAGAGCTAACAAAGACGAGTAAAACTTTCGAATCACTGCAAGATTTGCTACTTCGAGAGCAACTTTTTCAGAGAGTCAGCAAAGATTTGGCCACTTGTCTTAAGGAAAGACAGTTCGATAGCGTTGACGAAATGTGTCAGATGGCGGATTAGTACTGTATTGCTCATCCGGTTAAAAGTGTTGCCCCCAAGGAAAATTGGTCCTTTTTCGAGTCTCACGTAGCATTTCAAAATGCATTTGGGACAAGAAAACTATAGAAGAGGAAATCGCGCTTCATTCCAAGGTCCTCACTCTTACACGTCTTTTGGCAACAGACAACGACCTTTCCGTGGTCAAAGCCATGTCGGTTCCGGTGATTTCCTTCAGTACCAATACTCACCACTGGAAAGACCTTTTCCTTTCCGAGGGCGTGGTGAACAACAACCGCGCAGACCCTTTGGTCCAGTGTGTGGACAAGGTCGAGGTTCACAGACTAACAGTAACCAGTTGTCCGCCGACCAAACCATGTGTTGCCATTTTTGTGAGTGCAAATTCCATTCGAAACAGGACTGTCCTTTCAAAGGAAGTGGAGCAAAGACTGGATTTGTTTCCAGTACATGTGAAGACGGTCTTGTTTTGGCACCAGATCAGTCCATCGATGGTCTTCTTTTGGAGGATTGTGCCATTAATGGTTTACAAGGTTCTGTTTTGCAAGACACAGGTTGCACCACAGCCGGTGTAAGGAAATGTTTTGTTCTACCAGACCAATATCTTGACAGTGTTCAGAGATGCAGATCGTTTGGTGGAAAAATTTAAACTTTTCCACTTGCAAAAATTTCCATTGATACACCATACTACCCCGGGTCGTTTACCGCCTGTGTTATTGAGATTCCAGTTTGCGATTTGATTTTGGGAAATCTACCAGGTGTCGCGACAGTACATGGTGATGCTCGAGGATCTTTTGTTCCTTGTCTCATCAGTACAAGATCAAAAGTTGTAGAGCAGGAAAACCAACAAAACCGCTCAAGGTTTCAAAACTGGATGAACTAAAAGTTACGCCAGACGTTTTGAAGACCATGCAGAGAAGCGACGAGACACTGACGACTATACTTTCTACTGCAAAGCAGACTGACTATGACATACCAATGGACGAGCCGACGTACATACTGGACTCTGACAGTGTCTACAGGCATGTACCTGGACAAGACAACAAACTTTCTGGAGCGAACTACATAGTGAAAATGGCAAATGTTGAAAAGGTATTCCATGTAAACATGCTGAAAAAGTATGTTGAACGTACAAATGTTGACATTAACGAGTCGATTCAATGGATATGTCCAGTGTCTGAAACAGATGTGGCTATTACAGAAATCATTGGTTCTGATTTTGTACCTGCTGTTGCATACAGAGCAAAGACTGTGCAAACAACAAATGTGGGATTGTTAACATCTACCAGTATAGATGATGCTGTACCTCTGCCTACACTTTCTGTCAAGGTAGAAACGTATCATGATGTCGTTGTGTGTGATGATTTGTCTTTGATTCAGAAAGAACAAGTGGAAGGTATTTTGAATTACTTCCAGGATGTTCTGACTGATACCCTAACGGCAGTGACAGCAATTGAACCCCATACTATTCACTTAAGTACGGAAAACCCAGTCTGAGTCAAACCATACCCCCTCCTATTTGCGAAAAAAACAGGTTGTCGATAGAGAGATTCACGTCATGCTCGGGTTGACAGTTATTAAACCGTCCTCGTCACCATATAGCTCACCAGTTGTATTGATGGACAAACCTGATGGCTCAGTGCGGTTTTGCATCGATTACAGGAAGTTAAACAAAATCACTGTGTTTGATGCAGAACCTATCCCAGGCATTGAGGAACTTCTTTGTCAACTGTCAGAAGGAAAATATTTTGTCAAAATAGATTTAACTAAAGGGTATTGACAAATCCCGTGGCTGAAGCAGATAAGGAAAAAACAGCTTTTCAGACACCTTTTGGACTGTTTCAATGGACGAAAATGCCATTTGGATTACAAAACGCCCCAGCTTCTTTTGCGAGAATGATACGCGCACTAAAACTTCATGAGTGTGGATCAGTAAGTTTTTATGATGACATTTTGCTTGCTGCAAAGTCATGGAATGATCTTCTGGATAACTTGAAAGCTGTTTTTTGTAAACTCCGGAATTTTGGCCTGACAGCTAAACCATCCAAAATTCGTGCTGGATTCCAGACTCTTGAGTTTTGGGTCATGTCATTTCTGTTGGGAAAATGACACCAGAGGAAAAGAAAGTAGGAAAGATCTTGGCCTTGAAGAGACCAACTACAAAGAAACAGATAAGATCACTCCTTGGATTGTTGTCCTATTGCAGAAGATATGTACCACACTTTGCGTCTTTGACAGCCCCTTTGAGTGACTTAACAAAAGGAACAAAAAACGAAAGTATTGTCTGGACAGATGAGAGCCAGAAAGCTCTGGAATGTGTTCAAAACACCCTGAATTCATTCCCTGTACTGCTTTTGCCCTCTCTTTCAGAGGATGTTGTTTTGAGAACTGATACCAGCTCAAAAGGTATAGGAGCTGCACTTTTGCAAGGAAAAAATGGATTGTTACACCCTGTCCAATATGCAAATAAAACGTTCTCTACTAAACAATTGAGAGGGAGTGCCGTGCCATTGTTTGGGCTTGTGAGAAATTTGCCAGATTCCTTACTGGAAGACAGTTTCGGTTACAAACCGACCACAGGTCATTGACGTTTTTGCAGTCGTGGAAGACCAAAAATAGCAGGCTGTTCAGATGGGCTTTGTCATTGCAAGAGTTCAGGTTTGACATTGAGCCATTACCTGGCACTCGGAATGTCATGGCAGATTTTCTGTCCCGCGCTTGAGTGCACAGTATCCTTCATGCAGCTGTAACTGCATAAAAAGGAAAATCTGTTTCTGCTGTTTGTTTTCATTGTGCACAGACTTTATCATTCTGCTGTTTGTTTTTATTGTGGAACGACTTTATTGACATTTTGGCAGTGTTATGTCTGCTGCTGTCAATCTGAATTAATAAGTGGTTGTGATTGATCTTTTTTTCCCAAAGTGCATATGTGTTTTCATTGTAGGATGCTACTTTGTGAATGTGTGCAGAATACTTCATTTGATGTCTTACAAGTGTTGTTTGTTCACGTTGGTCCATTGTGAAGAATGAAAAAAAAATGCTTACCTTTCGAGTGGACTACTATATTGTATATTCTTGCTTGAACAAAGACTTTTAACTTTCCAAATTTTTATCATCAAGTGAGTCATGAGGAAATTCTCATTTTGTGAGGATGTTGGGAACATATGATTATGTGACAACAGCTAGAAAAAAACAACAAAAAAAACCCTGTTTACATTTTGGTATATTATAAACATGATTGGCATTTGGAATAATCAGTATCATTATATGTTTTTCCTTGTGTATGTGTGACTTGTGATTTCTGTGATGAAGTATGAATTTGTTTTTAAAGAATAATACAACCGATTGTACATTTTTTTCAATTTTGGATCTTTGTAATGTTTATTAAAGTTAGTTCTATACATTAATGGAAACTCTTGTAGAATGATTGATGACTGAAGTTGTATATTAACTAGATATATATATATATATATATATATATATATATATATGTGTGTATTTAGAAGAAAAAATATGGCGAATTTTTTTCACCCCGGGATGGGGGGTGTCATGTGATGTAGCCTCACATGGCGACATATGACGTTCCGTCGCGTACGCCTTTATTTGTTATAAATCATTTCCCTAGGTAGGGAACAGGAAAGTAAGAGAAAAGACAATTTACGTGGCCTGACCAGTGTGATCCGTGTCGCTGGTGGCTGTGAAAACAGCTCAGAAAAATAGATGTAGGGTGATTATTGGTGAATGGACGGACGTTGTCCATCGCTCAAGTAACCAAGGGCTGGTAAGTGTTAGAGTTAGATGAGTAATCACTCAGGAAGAGCGCAGGAAAGAAAAAAAAGTATAGGAAGGAGATGGCTTGGGACACTGACCGGACAGGTTGTTTGAAACGAGTTTCACCTGCAATCTACCATTACCAGGTGAGGTATAGACAGATGTGGAGAGAAAGAGAGAGAGAGAGTTAAGAAAAGGGAAAAAAGGGAAAAGAATTTATCATTATTCAGATTTTGAAATAGATTACTTACATAGACTTCATTCGTGTTTCAAACCCTTCCTGGTGCTGTGGCAGCACCAGTTAGGCGACCGAGGCAGTCGCACAAGTATTTGGCCGACAGTGCTGCGGCAGCACCCTAATTGTCTCCAGCGTTGGAGATACTAGCTGGAGAAGACAACGACTGCGCCAGTCGTGCGAGAACTTAAAGCGATTGTCCATGTTGACCCACAATGATTTTTAATTGTCCCCCTGGGTCAGAACTCAGATGATACTCCTATATTTTAAGCCATCTTTTGATTCTTCTTTGGAAAATGTATACATTGTTTCTCCAGTGAGGAGGGAGAAACCGTTAAAAAAGTATTTGTGAAATATTATGTATAACGAGATGACATTATGTCCCAGCTAGTGGATCTGTGGAATGTCTGTACCTCCACTGGAGTGGAGGAACAGAAGTTATAAATTGGAAAACAAAAGTGTTGTCATTATTTGAAAAGTTGATTATCGTTTAGTAAATTATTCCCTGGAGAAGAGGGGGAGAAGAAGAGTATTGTAGTGCGCCTTCTGGTTTGTTTGGAGAGACTGCGTGTGCATGGAGTAAATGCTGAGCTGAATGTGTGCATGCATGTGTGCTCATTATGACAATGCCCAACGCATAATCCGGGAATTCTTAAATTTGACATTCGAAGTATGTCAAAGGTCGATGGTCTGTTTGTAGGATAAACTGACTCCCCAAAGGTATCGAACAAACTTCTGAGCAGCCCAGACGATGGCTAAACACTCTCGTTCGATGGTGCTGTATGACTTTTCACGATCCAACAACTTGGACTCTGAAACACATCTGGGTGAAATACATCATCATCATCCTCTTGCAGTAGTACAGCACCTAGCCCAACAGAACTAGCATCAGTTCTACGAACAAAGGGCTTACCTAACTGGGTAACAGTAATCCAGGTGCTGACGACAAAATACTCTGAATCTTCTGTAACGCTACAGCACATTCAGGGGTCCAAGAAATAGATCTTCCAGCTCGACCAACATCCTTGATTAAATCAAAGAGTGGAGCACACATGGGAACAGGTAAAGTGTGTATTGGTAGTGCGTCATCGCAGTCTTGAACAACACCGTCTGTGTACACGACTATAGGATCACGAGAGTTTGGAGCGGGATTCGAACAAGGAACACTTCCTGGAGCACTCTTGAAACATCTTTCTTGCCAGAACTGAGAGGTGCTATCGCTGACCATGGTACTGACTTTCCCTGTGAGGTAACTGGTGGGATACTCGGAGACACAGATACAGAACGGCGAATGTACCTCTTCAACATATTGGTATGAAAAACCTTTTCTTTCCCTTTGATGAGAACTTTGTGGTCAGGATGCAAGACCTTGGTAACTGGGAATGGCCCTGACCAACTAGCCAGTAACTTGTTTGAATCCGTAGGGAGGAGAACAAGGACTTCATCGTCAACCTGGAAATGACGTTCTCTTGCCTTACGATCAAAATATTTTTTCCCCTTAGCAGAGGAATCGACAGAATGATCCATAGCCAACTTGCATGAGTCAGCAATGACATTTTTAAGCTCGAAAAGTAGGCATAGAGGGGTTTTGCTTCAGCATCATGACCATCAGACTGGGTCGATGATTCCTGCAATAGAGCGACAGGGCCACGAACTTGTCGACCAAACAACTGAAATGGGAAGAAAAACCTGTACTTTCTGAAGGCAACTTTCTGCATGCAAATAGCAGCGCAGGTAGATATCGATGCCATGCCTTTGGGTAAGAACGCACAGTTTTCTTCAGCATTGATTTCAGAGTGCCATGGAAACGTTCAACATTACCATTTGCCTGTGGATGGTATGGCGATGTGCGAATGCCCTTGGTACCACAGAGCACATCGAACTGTTTCATGAGGTCAGAATTAAAGTGGGTGCCTTGATCCGAATGAATCTCTTTTGGGAATACTAAACGAGAAAAAAACCCAATACCTATGATGAGATCTGCGACAGGACTGTCTAGGACACAGCAGGTTAGATCGCCCTCAAAGTAGGGACAACTGACAGGAACTGTAGCTAGTGGGAATTCATCCACACGTCCTCCAAAAGAAACACAGCTCACTGTTGTACCTAGCATATGGCTATTGGAAACTAGTCTCTTGCGAACACCACAGATGGTAGCACCAGTGTCACGCAATACAGAACTCAGAGTGCCATTGACAGAACTAGATTCTAAGTCCAACTTTCCCGTGAATTCACCTGCAGCTAAACAAGCGAATGGGGAGCGAATAATCGAACAAGCAGCAGTACAGTGTTTGTCAGCTGACTTGTCGACGACAGTTGAAACTGCCAACAACAAAGGGGCACTTATCCAGATGACTAAGAGTACAAATTGTGCATGGGTTTCTACCCGACTTCCAAGAACATTTAGAAGCCACATGCCCTGTCTTTTTACAAAGAAAACAGACAACACTGGGAGACTGGGAAAATGAATTTCCTGATGAACCTCTACTGACTGAATAGGGGCGAGTGCCACGACCACGGTAACGGTTACCACCGCCTCGATTAGCTTGGGTGCTGGGATTCTGAACATACACATTCATTCAAGAGAAAGAATCCTAAGAACGCTATAGAAGCAACACAATCCCCAAGTGAAAATGACGAAATCAGAAGCGTAACAAAACATAATCAAACTGAAGCCCACAGAAGATAAAGAACTAGGTTCTCGTATCTCCAAAAACTATACAAAAGAGATACCCTGTTACACTTGAGACGGGAAACTAAACTAACCTGAAAATCATTCGACAACAAAAAACAATCAATTATCCCAAACATAAAGTCTGTAAATGTGTCCTAACTTAATTACTGGGGACACTACAAGGGGTTACAAAAGAAATCCTAACCCTAGCACAATTTTAAAGGTAAAGGTGAAAAGTTGTACGGGGTCACCAGATATTACGGATGGTATGGGTGGTGTCTGCGAGTGTCTGACTGTCTGACGCACACACAGAACTTATGGATGCATGCACGACTTTTCCAGTTCATATACACGCACCCACTCACCCGGACATTGACAGCCAGGCAAAAGAACACTTCTTTTTTGTTTTTTATGCTACCCGAGCCATCAGACAAACACATATAATAAATGCAAAATCATTAATACGTCGGCACGCCAACCATGAGGTGTACACACAAAATATGTCTATATGTAACGGCTATCAACTAGCGCTGCTGGGTCCAACGACGACGAAGACGACGCCGACGACGACGAAAACAATGAAGACGACGAGACGATAAAAAGCACGAAGACGAGGAAGATGACGCAGATGATGACGACGACTACAGCGTCAAGTCAAGTCCTACAAGGGACCTACAGAATTTCAGAGCTGTGGCTAAACAAAAACACTATCACACTCACAGCGTCTCTGCCGAGGACAGGGCGACAGTCTCACACAGGAGCTGTGGCTCACACACAAACACAACGCAGCGACGGCCTAGACAACAGGTTGCTGGTTCAAACTCAGGAGCGGCGCTCTGGCTTGGCAGCAGTGGCGTCTCCAGCCCAACTGGCTCAGCAGGTAGTCGGTCCCAGGCGCAGTGGCAGGTAGGGTGGTTGTCGGCACTCAGGCCAGCCTCTCAACGCCGACACAGGGCGGAGAACAAGGCGGGGGGGGGGGGGGGGGGGGGTAGACGCAGCTACGGCCCTGACCCTCAGTAAATGGCAGCCAGTCCCCCTCAGTCCAGGAAACACTTCTACCTGGGGGAAACTGATTAACTACCTTGATTATCATGGCTACTATTCATTACAATCACGACTACATTCATATTCATTAGCCACATCATATTTCACTAGAACTTGAGACAAACATCAGCATATTCTTTCTTCAACACTGCAACATTCCCTTTTCCAGAATCATAACACTACAACATTCCCTTTCCGAAATCATAACACTACAACATTCCCTTTCTGGAATCATAACACAACATTCTCTTTCTGGAATCATAACACTACAACATTCCCTTTCCGAAATCATGACACTACAACATTCCTTTTCCGGATTCATAACACTACAACGTTCTATTTTTCCGGAATCACAACACTACACAGGAAAGGATTTCCATATAAACCTTTCGTAATCTAATTTTCCAAATTGGGGGAAGGATTTCCATCTAGACCCTCTTCAATAAATCATGAATACAATGCATTACACACAATTAATGATTACTTCCCATCAAACTATACTGAACGTCTTTCGCCAAGTAACAAATGTTCATTTCTTTTTCTTGTAACATGACAAGAATGTTCATTTCATATAATCACCGCATTTTAGGAGGTTTCTTTCTTCCAAAGATTCATTTTTTACTTCAATATATGCAAGGGAAAGATTTCCACACACTCTTGTTTAACAACACACAATTATTCAATATTTTATTAAGAGTGAGTTAAATACTCATCCACATCAAAAATCAAAACAGCATATATAGTCTATGTCGCACACTCTGGGAACTTACTATCCATAGCATCAAAACTCTCCCTCTTCTCGCAAAGTCTAGATAAACCACAATGGAATAATTAACTTTTTTTTTCATCATGAATTCATAACTAGTTAAGTCACAGAATAAACAAAATCCCTTTTTTTTCTGAAGACCACTTCCTTTAAAACTCACTTCATCTATTCATGTTTTCTGAAACAAATCCGTTTTGTTACCCCATCAAGTCATAGGATAATAGAACACAACAAATAGTGTTTTTTTTTTAAAAACAAAACCTTCACAAGTGCGCTGAGGAAGTTTCAGTCACTCCTAACCGGGAATACGGTTTCGGTTTGCTAATAAATAAACATTGTGGTGATCGATACCTGACTGCCACCAAAAATAGCTGGAGTTCCTCTTCGGCCTTCTGTTTTGTTGCGTTGCCGGAATCACTGCAGGGACTGCCTAACCAGTTCAGCTCTCCCGGCTTTTAACAGTGCATAGGTGAGCAGCAGTTAGGTAAACTTTTCACCTGGCTTCCGGACGACTACCTTCCGGTTAGCCTGATTGCATAAAAAAAAATTGTGACTGGACGAGAAACGATCCATCACACATATGCACTTTTGGAAAAAGATCAATCACAACTACTTATTAATTCAGACTGACAGCAGTACACATAACACTACTAATATGTCGATAAAGTCTTTCCACAATGAAAACAAACAGCAGAAACAGTCTTTCCGTTTTTATGCAGTTACAGCTGCATGAAGGATACTGTGCACTCACGCACAGTACAGAAAATCTGCCATGACATTCCGAGTTCCAGGTAATGGCTCAATGTCAAACTTGAACTCCTGCAATGACAAAGCCCATCTTCACAGCCTGCTATTTTTGGTCTGCAAAAACGTCAATCGCCTGTGGTCGGTTTGTAACCGAAACTGTCTTGGACTTCAAAAACGTCAATCGCCTGTGGTCGATTTGTAATCGAAACTGTCTTCCAGTAAGGAATCTGACAAATTTCTTACAAGCCTAGACGATGGCAAGACACTGCCTCTCAATTGTTGAATATTTGACTTGTGTGTTAGGGAACCTTTTGTACGATTCCCATGCCTTTGGAGCTGGCATCGGTTTCTCAAAACAACATCCCCTGAAAGAGAGGGCACAAGCAGCACAGGGAATGAATTCAGGGTGTTTTGAACACATTCCAGAGCTTTCTAGCACTCATCTGGCCAGACGATACTTTTTGGTTGTTTTTGTTTGTTTGTTTGTTTGTTTTTTGTTAAGTCACTCAAAGGGGCTGTCAAGGACGCAAGGTGCGGTACATACTTCTGTAATAGGACAACAATCCAAGGAGTGATCTTATCTGTTTCTTTGTAGTGGGTCTCTTCAGGGCCAAGATCTTTCCTACTTCCTTTTCCTCTGGTGTCATTTTTACAACAGAAACGACATGACCCCAAAACTCCACAGTCTGGAATCCAGCACGAATTCTGGATGGTCTAGCCATCAGACTAAAATTCCGGAGTTTACAACAACAACAACAACAACAACAACAACACAACAACAAAGCTCTCTAGTTATCCAGAAGATCATTCCATGACTTTGCAGCAAGCAAAATGTCATCAAAAAAGCTTACCTCTCCACACTCATGAAGTTTTAGTGCGCGCATCATTCTGGCAAAAGAAGCTGGGGCGTTTTGTAATCCAAATGGCATTTTCGTCCATTGAAACAGTCCAAAGGTGTCTGAAAAGCTGTTTTTTCCTTGTCTGCTTCAGCCATCGGGATTTGCCAATACCCTTCAGTTAAGTTTATTTTGACAAAATACTTTCTTTCCGACAGTTGACAAAGAAGTTCCTCAATGTCTGGGATAGGTTCTGCATCAAACACAGTGATTTTGTTTAACTTCCTGTAATCGATGCAAAACCACACCGAGCCATCAGGTTTTGTTTCTACCAATACAACTGGTGAACTGTATGGTGACGATGATGGTTCTATAACGTTCAACCCGAGCATAACTTGAATCTCTCTTTCGACAACCTGTTTTTTTGCAAATGGGAGGGGTATGGTTTGACTCGGACTAGGTTTTCCGTACTCAACTGAATAGTATGGGGTTTCAATTGTTGTCACTGTCCCTGGGGTATCAGTGAGGACATCCTGAAAGTCCTCCAAAATACCTTCCAATTGTTCGTTCTTAATCAAAGATAAATCCTCACACAAAACAACATCATGATAAGTTTATACCTTGACAGAAAGAGTGGGCAGAGGTACAGCATCCATCTATACTGGTAGATGTTAACAATCCCACATTTGTTGTTTGCACAGTCTTTGCTCTGTCTCTGTGTGTGACATCAGGGACAAAATCAGAAAACCAATGATTTTCTGTAGTAGTCACATCTGTTCCAGACACTGGACATATCATTCAATTAACTCGTTAATGGCAACATTTGTAGGCTCAACTTACTTTTTTTTTTTGCATGTTTACATAGAATACCTTTTCAGCATTTGCCATTTTTCACTTTGTAGTTTCAGTTCAGAAAGTTTTTCAATGACATCAAAAGGACTTTTCCACATGACACGAAGTTTTTTGTCCTGTCCAAGTACATGCCTGTAGAGGATGTCAGATTCCAGTATGTACGTCGGCTTGTCCGCTGGTATGTCAGAGTCAATCTGCTTTGCAGTAGAAAGTATAGTCGTCAGTGTCTCGTCGCTTCTCTGCATAGTCTTCAAAACGTCTGGCGTAACTTTTAGTTCATCCAGTTTTGAAACCTTGAGCGGTTTTGTTGGTTTTCCCTGCTCTACAACATTTGATCTTGTGCTGATGAGACAAGGAACGAAAAGTCCTCCAGCACCACCATGTACTGTCACGACACCTGGTAGATTTCCCAAAATCAAATCGCAAAGTGGATTCTCAGTAACACAGGTGGTAAGCAACACAGAGTAGTATGGTGTATCGGTAGAAAATTTTGCAAGTGGAAAAGTTTCAATTTTTCCACCAAACGATCTGCATCTCTGAACACTGTCAAGATACTGGTCCAGTACAACAGAAGATTTCCTTACACCAGCTGTGATGCAACCTGTTTCTCGCAAATCAGAACCTTGTAAACCATTAATGGCACAATCCTATAAAAGAAGACCATCAATGGACTGATCTGCCGCCAAACCAAGACCTTCTTCACATCTAGTGGAAAACAATCCAGTCTTTGTTCCACTTCCTTTGAAAGGACAGTCCCGTTTTAAATGGAATTTGCCCTCACAAAAATGGCAATGCATGGTTTGATCAGTGGACAACTAGTTACTGTTGTCTGTGAACCTCGACCTTGTCCATGAACTGGACCAAAGGGTCTGCGTGGTTGTTGTTCACCTTGCCCTCAGAAAGGAATAGGTCTTTCCAGTGGTGAGTATTGGTACTGACGGAAATCGCCAAAACCGACATGGCCCTGACTGCGGAAAGGTCTTTGTCTGTTACCAAAAGACGTGTAACTGTGAAGACCTTGGAATGAAGCACGAATTCCTCTTCTATAGTTCCTTGTCCATGATGTATTTGAAATGTCACGTGAGACTTGAAAAGGGAGGAATCCCCCTTGCAGGCAACACCTTTATCCGGATGAGCAATACAGTACTGATCCGCCATCGGACACATTTCGTCAACGTTATCAAACTGTCTTTCTTTAAGAAAAGTGGCCAAATCTTTTTCTGACGCTCTGAAAAATTTGCTCTCGAAGTAGCAAATCTCGCAGTGATTCGAACGTCTTATTCGTCTTTGTTAACTCTACCCATCTGTCTAAACAGTGAGTCATTCTTAATAAAAATGACGGAAATGATTCTCCCTTGTCAGGACGAACCGATCGGAAATGCTCACGAAAACGGTCAGCTGAACACTGAAACTTCTTTAAGGGTTCTTCTTTTAATTGGTCCCAAGACAACCCTTCTTTTGCCGCGAGTGTGTGGTATAGTGCCAAAGTGCTTCCCTTAAACAGTGACGTGATAAACAATGTCCGCTGTTCCTCCGGCCAACCACAAGTTGTAGCGTGCGTTCTCGAACCGAAAAAGAAAATTGTCAATGTCGTCGGTTTTTTCTTCGAACAGCGGCAACACCGGGATGTATGTTGACCTGTGATTTCCACATCAGTCTCTAATTCAAGTTGTCTCAGTTTAAATTGCCGTTCCTTTTACTTATCCTCTATCTCTAGTTTTCTTTGATTTCGCTCAATCTCTTTCTGTAGTTTCTTTCTTTTTTTTCAAACTCTAATTTCCTTTAGCCAACCACAAGATGTAGCGTGGTTCTCCAACCGAAAAAGAAAAAATCTGAATGTTGCTGTTTT
This sequence comes from Conus ventricosus, assembly GCA_018398815.1. NCBI lineage: Eukaryota > Metazoa > Mollusca > Gastropoda > Neogastropoda > Conidae > Conus > Conus ventricosus. The sequence goes on along the minus strand of CM031627.1, from coordinate 33,503,193 downwards.
TTTCTTCGAACGGCGGCAACTTCGGGATGTATGTTGACTTCAGATGAAATGTACTCGCAGAACCGACCTGTGGAGGTGGTGGAGGTTCTCTCGATGCCTGTAATTTTCGAATTTCCGCCTCAGTCTCTAATTCAAGTTGTCTCAGTTTAAATTGCAGTTCCTTTTCCTTATCCTCTATCTCTAGTTTTCTTTAATTTTTTCCATCTCTTTCTGGAGGTGTTTTTTTTCAAACTCTCTTTTTCAAAGCCTATATACTTGGCATGTCATACATACTCATAAAAATTTTCCATCATGAATAGTTACCACAAACAAACAAGAAACAATGACTAACTATGACTAAAATAAGCGACATGTGATTTTATATACGTTAAAAATAAGGAAAGAAAGAAAACAACTTTGTTACAGTATGTACAAATAAAGAATTTAATTGCCAGTATAAACAGGAAAGTAATAAAGGCTTACAAAAGAAAACCACTAATAAGACTTGACAATGTGATCTTTCCAAAATGATTTTCACCAATATCATTCCCTAAAGGGAAAAAGATAGCTAAAAGAAAATGAAATCCAGTACAAATAACTCTTTTTTCCCCAATGAAAACAAAACAGACAAAATATCATTTTTTCCCGGAAATAAATTCCTTATAATGTTTATGTTCTTAACTGTTCTTATTGTAGTTGTAATTTTCTTACTTAGTTTCTTGGTAAAACAAAATAGATGAGTTCATAAAACAAATGAATCGCCCTAAACAATAAGTGAATATAAAGTTACAAAACAAATGAATCAACAAACAATTAAAAAGAGGGGGAGAAAATGTACACTAACGGAAATCCTACCTAAAAGATGACAATGATGAAAAGAAGCTAGATAGGCGCCTATTGAAGAGAAGGTTTGGAATTTTTTGTAAAGGGGTGAAAAGGAAATGAAAGAATAGACAGGTCCGGTATAGATAGAGGAAATCAGAAAAAAGCGAAAGAGGCCCTCAGACAGCACCCTAATGGCAACTGTCTCCCGTAAAGCTGGTGACAGGGAAGTATTCAAATACTAGTACACACAATTTACTAACATTACAATGCAATAAACAAAAGAACAACCCAAAAGATAATGAAAAAAAAAGTTTATTTGGGCTGAGCGGTAATCAACTCCACCACCTACACTAGCTGAGTGATGGAGGTGAAGTCGATCCCACACTTAGAGGGGTAAGGAGAAAAATCCAAATGAAACGATAGAAAAGGGAAAGAAATAGATATTAAAGAGAGAGGGAGGGACTATTGACTCTCCAACGCCATGCCCCCCCCCCTCCTCCTGCTAAATAAGAGCAGGAAGAGGTTGGGGCTATCATACTTGGGGAAGGGGACAAAACAAATTCTAATACTCTAGGGGAAGGACAGTGACTCCTCAACGCCCTGCCCCCTTGCTGCCAGGTACGAGCAAGAGGAGATAGAGGCTATTGGTTGTGAGGGGAGGGGGGGGGGGGGTGAGGGAAGGGTCTAAAAGAAATCCTACAACAACAAAAAAGAGTTGAGCAACCAAAAGAAATCTCAAATATCCGAAAACACACATACAAAAACAAATGGAAAATAAAAACTGTGAACAGTAATTACAACAATACAAAACTTTTCTTTGCACAAAAGCACAAATATAAATCTTAATTTTTCTTTGGAGGGGGTATAGAAAAATCCCTAGTCCTACATCCGGGTCACCACTGTCACACTGAGCACAAATGCGTGCACGCACTCAGCTTAGCATTCACTCCGTGCACATGCAGTCGCTCCAAAGAACCAGAAGGCGCACTACATATCTCCTCTTCTTCCCCTCCTCTCCGGGGAATAATTTACTAAACGATAATCAACTTTACCAGCATATACAACAGGTTTGTTTTCAAAAAATTATCTTCCATTTTTCCTCTCCAGTGGAGGTACGAACATTCCACAGATTCACTAGCTGGAACCAAATTTCATCTCATTATGCATAGTAATTCACAAGTACTTCTTTTACCTGTTTATCCTCCTCAATGGAGAAACAATGTATACATTTTCCAAAGAGGAATCAAAGATGGCTTAAAATACAGGAACAATATCTGAGTTCCGACCCAGGGGGACAAACAGAAATCATAGTGGGTCAACATGACAAACGCCTTCAAATTTCTCTTACGACTGGCACAGTCATTGTCCTCTTCTACTAGGTTCTCCAACTCTGGAGACAATTAGGTGCTGCCACAGCATTGGAGCCAAAATACTTGTGCTATTGCCACAGTCGCCTATCCGATTACTGGTGCTGCCATAGCTACCGGAAGGGCTGAAACACGAATGAAGTCCATGTAAGTAACCTATTTCAAAATCTGAATAATGATAAATTCTTTTCTTTTTTTTCCTTTTCTTAACTCTCTCTCTCTCTCCTCTCTCTCTCTCTCTCTCTCTCTCTCTCTCTCTCTCTCTCTCTCTCTCTCTCTCTCTCTCTCTCTCTCTCTCTCTCTCTCTCTCTCTCTTTTCTCTCCCTATCTGTCTGTATCTCACCTAGTAATCGTAGATTACAGGTGAATTCCGTTCTGCAGTTCAAAACAGTGTCAAGGTCAGTGTCCCCAAGCCATCACCTTCCTATACTGTATTTGTCCTTCCTACGCTCTTCCTCAGGACATATTCAGTGAGTACGCATCTAACTCTACGCATAACCAGCCCTTGGTTACTTGACCAACAGACAACGTCCGTCCATTTTCCTGAGTGATTCAACCAATAATCACTCTACGTCTATTTTACTGAACGGTTTTCATAGCCACCAGCGACACCGATCACACTGGTCAGGCCACGTAAATTATCCTTTATTTTACCTTTCCCTTTCCCTACCTAGGGAAATGTTTTATATCAAATAAGGGCGTACGCGATGGAACGTCACATGTCGCCATGTGAGGCTACGTCACATGACATTAGTTAATGGCCTTTTCAAATCAAATTTGGGGTGATGTTCAAAACAAATGATGCCTATCACAGACCAGTGAATCAACCTTGCCTCTTTGTCCCAACTGTAAAGACACAGTTTGGTCTGGGCTCCTCAGTGGGAACTAAAACTGATCTGAAGCTCCAACACATTCACAAACCATCTGTCAAACCAGCCAGTGCATGTGAAATTTTACCAGCAACAGTAAACACGATTCCAAGTGCAGAACTCACTGACGAAGTTCACAGCTACGCAGAGTCGATGGTACTGTGTGGATATTCCGAGCTACAGATCTCCCCTTTAATGGTGCAATGTGATCAAACTGAATCTGAATGCACACTTTTAACCGATTTGTAATGGATTATTGATCAGCTTTTCAAAGACAGCTCTCTGCAACAGTAAAGGACATCAAAGAAAACCGACAAAAAAGTGGAAGTTTGTGATTTCACGTCATGAACAAAGGAGGAAGCAGGTTTCATAGCTTGTATTCTAAAACCAGGCTGCAAGAGAGAGGAGGTGGGATGGATTTAGGCCAGGGTTAAAATGCTTACAACAAACGCCATTAGGTCAGAAATCCCAAAAGTAGGTGTCACAGGGAACATCAAATCCAACTTATCTCACTAACTGGAGAGGTGATTGAATCTCCCTTTTTTTCGTTTCCTCTTTGAAATCGGTTGTCCAAGACATTTAGAAATCTCATCAATCCTGTCCGAAGAGAGTCACATTCCTGTAATGTGTAGAGACCGTTACTTGTCTTGAGGAAGGTCACATTTCCTCTAGGTCGTAGACGCCAGCACTCCTGTTTGAGGAGACCCATATTGTCCTGAATTGTAGGGTTCTTTAATATCGTTTTTATGAAGAGCCCATCCCTTCCATTGTCGTAGTGAATTACCTACGTGCACTGCAATATTTCCTCAGGAATATGCAACTTTGACATTGCTGTAGGGAGCAAGAAAGGAAACTTTGACACTCTCTCTCTCTCTCCTCTCTCTCTCTCTCTCTCTCTCTCTCTCTCTCCTCTCTCTCTCTCCCCTCTCTCTGTCTCTCTCTCTCTCTCTCTTTCCTCTCTCTCTCTCTCTCTCTCTCTCTCTCTCTCTCTCTCTCTCTCTCTCTCTCTCTCTCTCTCTCTCTGTGTGTGTGTGTGTGTGTGTGTGTGTGTGTGTGCACACGCTCGTGTGTGTGTTTGTGCGCGCTCGTGTGTGTGTGTGTGTATGTGTCTCTGTGTGTGTGTGCGCGTGTGTGCGTGTGTGTGTGGTGGTGGTGTTTCACTGTTGGTTTGGTACTGTATGGCTTTTACATTCATGTACTATATGCTATAGCGCATATGTACTTTTTTCTGTTTGTAATTCTTGCTTTCACCCATATTTTCCATATAGCACAAAACGTTTTTTTTTTTTTAATGTAATCTCTTTCCTTAGTCACTGGCGGGGCGGGGAGAGGGGGGGAGGGGGGGGGGGGTGTGCAGGCAAACTTTCAGAGGAATTTTAGGAGAAATACCACTTACTTTTCACCCTGATCTTACAGAGGATGTTTCAGTCGGGAATCCTCCCACAAGGCAGCTATCATAACACAGACAGTCCTGAAACCGAATGCTGCTATGTTGTCTTTTTGACGCCTTGGTTGCTAGCAAAGGTAAACTTGCCTTTATGGGCCAAGGAAACAAGTTGTATTCTTATATTATCAGATTTCCCATCGCTGGAGCTCATACTCTCCCTCACTAAATAACAGAGGGTTTAAAAACATTACAAACCTGGTCCAGGACCTCACACACTCCTACTCAAGGTCCAGGCAGCCTTTCTTGCAAACTGCGTTTTTCCCGCTGGTAATACACACATACATCTACTGAATGTTTAAAGTAGAAACCACACATACAACATTTTTGGACACAGAAAAAGGCAAGATGTTCGAGCGGCAGCCAGCCTGCATAGCTGTAGCTCTGGGAGATTGCTCGTCCCAGCACAAATTTTCAAGGCTCGTCCGTCTTCTCAATGGAATATATAACGAACGAACGAACGAACGAAAGTTTATTTTACCAGGGTAATAAGATAAGCAATACAAATGCTTTTTTTCCACCCAGCCCTGGGGCAAAAGAAACAAAAACAATGTAAAGATCAAATTAATGCATTTAAAGATCAAATTAATGCAAAATCAAATTAATGCATTTAAAGATCAAATTAATCGAGAAGGTAAAGGGGTAGGGGCTGAGGTGTGGTGAGGAGGGAAAGGGGAGAGAGAGCTGTTGATGAAGCCCAACAGATCTTCAGCTGGCCATACAAAACATGAACCTGTCATGTGATGTAGCCTCACATGGCGACATGTGACGTTCCGTCGCGTACACCCTTATTTGTTATAAAGCATTTCCGTAGGTAGGGAAGAGAAAAGGTAAAAGAAAAGACAATTTACGTGGCCTGACCAAAGAGATCAGTGTTGCCGGTGGCTATGAAAACAGCTCAGATAAATAGATGTAGGGTGATTATTGGTTGAATGGACGGACGTTGTCCATTGGTCAAGTAACCAAGGGCTGGTAATGTGTAGAGTTAGATGAATAATAACTCAGGAAGAGTGCAGGAAGGACAAATAAGGTATAGGAAGGAGATGGGTTTGGGACACTGACCAGACAGGTTGTTTGGAGCTTGCAGAACGAGTTTCTCCTGCAATCTACCATTACCAGGTGAGGTATAGACAGATGGGGAGAGAAAAGAGAGAGAGTTAAGAAAAGAGAAAAAGGGACAAAAATTTATTATTGTTCAGATTTTGAAATAGATTACTTACATAGACTTCATTCGTGTTTCACCCTTCCCTGTGCTGTGGCAGCACCAGTAATGGTACAAGCGACCGAGGCAGTCGCAGAAGTATTCTGGCTCCAGTGCTGCATCAGCATATAATTGTGAAGAAGACTGCGACAGTCGTGAGCGAATTTAGAGAATTTGACATGTTGACCCACAATGAATGTCGATTGTCCCCTGGATCGGAACTCAGATGATATTCCTATATTTTAAGCCATCTTTTTGATTCTTTTTCGACAAATGTATACATTGTTTCTCCAATGAGGAGGAGAAACCTTTAAACGATGTATTGGTGAACTACTATGTAAAATGAAATGAAATTTGGTCCCAGCTTGTGGATCTGTGGAATGTTTGTACCTCCACTGGCATGGAGGAACATAAGATTTAAAGATCTGAAAAGTTGATTCTCGTTTAGTAAATTATTCCCCGGAGAGGAGGGGGAGAAGAAGAGTTATTGTAGTGCACCTTCTGGTTGCTTCGAGAGACTGTGTGTGCATGGAGTAGATGCTGAGCTGGGTGTGTGCATGCCCTTGTGCACAGTGTGACAGTGATGACCCCGACTAAGAACTAGTGTTTTTTTTTCTTATTTTTTAATACCACCTGCAAGGAAAAACAAAATATTTCTATTTGTGCCCTTTGCACCCCCTCCAAAGAAAAGAATTAATATTCCCCATCTAAAGAAAAAAAAGATTTCATTTTGCGAAAAGAAGAGTTTTGTATTATTGATTGTTGTGATTACCGTTTACAGTTTTTATTTTTCATTTGTTTCTGTATGTGTGTTTTGAGTGTTTGAGATTTCTTTTGGTTGCTCTACTCTGTTGGGTTTTTTTTTTGTTTTTTGGTAGGATTTCCTTTTGACCCTTTTTCCCCCTCAGGACCGATAGCTTCCTTTCTCTAAGCGGGGAAGGATTTTCCTCAAAACTGGGACCATCGTGCACTTGGTGACAAGTTTTTGAAATTTGGCATGTTGTTAGGTATGGGTATAAAGTTTTCAAAAACCACTGCAAACAAATTGAGCTTGACCTATTGCACCCTGTTTGCGCAAAATCCAATATGGCTACAGACAGGAACTGTTCATGCCAATCACAGTCCCCATTACCATCACATCATTGTGAAATGTCACTTATTATACGTTTTATGGTGCAAGCAACCTAATTCTGAAGTCACTTTGGTATTCTATAGGTATTGCCAGGGTCAAAGATCATTTTCAAGGTCAAATCAGAAAGACAAATAACAACTTTTAAACTTTATCGATTTCAACCGTAGTGAAACCGACTGGAGTGTTTCTATAGTATTCATTTGATATACTAGAATATTTTACAAATGTTCTTGAACATTTCAGTATATTAAATGAAATTTTTTAGAAACATTCCAGAGCGTTTTACCAGGATAAATATGACATTAGGTTCTTTACCAATGTTTACATTCCTTGTTCGAGATGTAATTTGTCACGTTCTTGAACTCCTGATTGAGCAGCTTATCAGAGTCCAATGAGTCCAAGTTAGAAATGCAGCATGGTGTTCAAATGACTTTGAATGTTCTGGATGTGGTTGCTAGTTCTGAAACCTAGTGACTAGCACTGTTTGTGCACTGTTTGTGCACCCCCTTCACACTTTCACAGTGGGCTACAGCGAAGTGCAGCTCGGTGTTCCTTGCAGTTTCCTTTGCCAGCAACCAAGCAACCACAGTGGAGCAACAATGAGCATCCTTTGCTGGCATCTGGCAGATCAGTCCAGTGTGGTACCCATGCTGGAACAAGGCATGCTGAGTTGGTGGGATGGACTCAAGAGGTTTGGGCAATGGTGAACAACAACTTTCTTGCTTCATGACAGAAGTGATCGGCAGTTTTTGCCGTACATCAGCACAGTAGTTGCTCCAGACGTTGCGGAACAGTGCGAGGGGCGAAAGCTGGCCATGGGTAC
>CM031627.1:33440903-33486660 GCA_018398815.1 Conus ventricosus | reverse complement strand
ACACAGCAATAAAATACCTTAAGCGATCTTGCTGAGACGCTAAAACTAAAATTCCATATAGCATCTGCCTTGCTCTAGGATATGTTGTATGTGAATCACTCTTTCGTATATATTGCTAATTTTGACTCATATTGTTGCTCAATCAGCTCTGCTAATTTAAGGTTGCTAACAACGTCAAACTCTAACGAGATGTCAGAAATGCTGTACTTTGCTCGTGTCTTCAGATATAATAACACGTTGTTATTCATTAAAGTTAGTTCTATGACAATCTGTCTTTTAATGTCCTTGAAAGTATGGGGCATGCGCTTTAACAACTCAAAAATCTAGGGGTATGACAAAGCGATTTCCATACGCATGACTTATTGCTTCATGCTTTTTGCCGTCTTTAGCATCTCCAGCACCTATTCTATGTTTTAGCGCTTCTTTATTTTCGATTCCTTGAAACGCAAAGTCAGCCCTTTCATTCTCGGTTAGCCATAGATCAGAATAGGTTAAAAATATGTCTGCATTGTGTAAAGAAATATTTCTTGCCCTCAAGTTTTATAGAAATTTTCTTAACAATTGCCCACCCAGATTCTGTACAACTGTCCTGTTTGGGTCTGTTGTTGAAGCAAGTACTATTTTGAAAGTAAGACGCGCAGAGCCTGGCACAATCACGTCATTGCTCCTAGGTCTGGAAATTTGACAGTAAGAATTTGATCTGCATCAATAGTAGATGGATTATTTGGAACAGTAATAGTCCGCTTATTTCCCTTCACGCCAAAGGGTTCTTTCAGTCTTCTATGCGGTCAAGAATCGAGCCATGTGCTTGTGACATTTTTATGAAGCAAAATAAAAAGTTAATTATTTAAAAACATGGCAGGAATTGAAGGTGAAGAAGATTATGATGTTTTTGATCCTGGAGACGACATGAGTGAAATGATCCTTTGACACGGCATCGCTCAGCGCTCTCAATGCGGCGTGAATTAAACGAAAGTACGGTCGGAGCATTTTACAAAAGTTTAGGCCAAGAACCTCCCGAATTTATAGACCCAAATGATTTTGAATTAGAAGATGGCCATTTGTTTGTAAGGGGCGATCAAGAACAACTTGTTCGGCTTACAACTAAACCAGACCCATCAAAGTTTTTTAGCCAAGAGTTCAATTATACAAGACTCAGTGTGAAAGATCAAAATCGCCTTGGCATTTCTAAACCAAAATTAGATAGGGATGCAGTTGCTAAACTTCAAAACACACTACAAGAACTCCGACAGATAACCAAATGCAAAACATGGAACTTAAAGAATTAAATCAATCGGGAGACGAATTAATAAATGCATAGAAGCAGAAACCAGTTTTTCAGAAGAAACAGCGTTAAAGACTATACACGACTCACCGCTACCCATGCGAGAACTAACAGCCCTTGATCATGCTTTGAGAAGCATCAGAGGCGAATTAACAAACAATTTAGCAAAACTAGGTGAACTAGATGAGCATATAAAAAGAGAAAAAGAAAAACTCGTTGAGGCTGATGACGCCAACTTAGGGCATGATATTAAAGAAAGAATAACCCAAAGACTAAAAGATCTGAACAAGAAAGATCAGCAAGACTAGAAGTGCTGTCTACTAACCGAGAACAATTGCGAACTCAAGTGAGCAGAATAAGAGAAAACTATCCAAAGAATTTTATATGAAGACACAACGCTAGCAGAAGAATAAGAACACTGTTTAGAGAGCAAGGAGTCACATTTGCAAGCCTTATAACAGCCTTAGGATTTGCAATAAGTACACTAGTGTTAGCTATTACAGGTGGCGGTGGCCAAAGTTCATTACCTGCACCGCCATCGCCTCCATCTCCGCCTGATAAATCATGGGTAAAAAAACAGCTTGAATCATCTTGCGGATTTATTAAAAAAATTAGCCGGTAAAGCTATAGACTCTTTACCGGGTATATTAGGGGGTGTTGTTAGCTGGCTTTTGTCTACTGCAAGCAAAGTAGTTGGCTTTATGGCCGAGCACTTATGGGCATTAGGTCTCTCATAGTCGGGTTAATATTTAGTAAGATAAAGACCAAGTAATCCTAGGCCAGTTAATCAAGAACAAGCGCTGTCTTTTCATATTCATGGTCATTATTTTTGACTTCGCGAACAAAGCCCGCGAGCTTTGCTGAGTCTTCAATGGCCTTTGGGCTTTGGGCCTCGGGATTTGATGACTTATTCTTGGGTGTTTGTTTACTGCTTGTAATATTACTGGCCCAGAATTTATGTCGTTTTTCCCAACCTTCTGTTCATTGCCTGCTATAAGAATTTCATTATTATAGTTTATTATTGTACCTATCTGGAGTCTGAGGTCAGAAGGCAGCATGTATAAACCAGTGCCAACAGCAAAGTCTACTTTCGATCTTGCGTATTGTAAAACATTTTGGTATCTTTTAATACTTGAAGGTAAATCAACTGTAGAATTAATGGCGTCCTCTAAATTTGCCAAGAACTGTTTTTGTGCATCAAAGCCAGTAGAAGGATCAGTAATGCTCGATCTTGCCTGTGCTTGCGAGCCTAGCAAACACCAAACGTAAGTACGAATAGAGTCGTTTATTCGTTCTATTCCTGCTCTAGTTAGGCCCTTAGAAGTTCTAAGATAAATGTTGTCCATGCTGTTTTATGCTCTTGCTGTAGGGACCCAGGCTCAACAGTTGTGCCAAAAAAGAAAGATTTGAAAGGAGGATGCCAGTCATAGTTATACTTTCTGTGCGTGCCCCGAAAATAAAGGTCGCCTAGGCCATGATTAAGATCCAACTTTTGTCTAAAGTCTGCCTTGGCCTTAATATTGAATTCGTTACAAATCCTTTCAAAAGCCTTCATGTCTATTCTGTTGCTGAGTGGATTAAACGGTTTGTCATTTGGCAATGGCGCTTGCAGTTCAGTCAAAATACGTCTGAAGGTGTAATAGAAATGAAATCTGTACACTGACCTCACCAAAGGATCATGGTGATTTAAATGATCAGCATACGACACTCCACACCCAGTTGATGCACAAAACAACGGCAAAGTTTAACTGGTTCTGATAAAACTGCATCTGGATGACTAAACCACGCTTTCTTGATGTGGTCGTTTCAATAGGGGGGTTAAGATAGCTCTTCAATGGAGTACTCACCTTTTTATGAAAAGAGGCAGTCTGGGTCACAGCAATGTCAAGAGTATCAGTTGCTATATTTTAAGATTGTAGTGCGGCCCAACAGAATATTTTGCATCAGTATATTTGAATGCACCTATTTTTATTTCGTTTAAAAAATGTTTGTAACAATAACAACCAAGACCGTCCTTCGTTTTTAGAACATGCTATTGATAACAATTGCGGGGCCAGAATGGTTGCACTTCATGAAATATTTTACAAAGTCGTATGGTTTAATATAAGCGAATCCAAGAAGAATAATACAGTTCTAAAAGTTGACAAATCAGGGAACAGAGTTAGCCAGTTAACCATACCTGATGGTTATTACGGGTTTTGCTCACTAAAAGAAGCAATGAGTAACTTTGACATTACTCTCAAACTTAACAATGCAAATCTAAAAACAATGTTAACATTCAAGCCTGAAGAAGAAGGAGGTTACTATTTTGATAAAGAGCTAGCTAAAATGTTAGGCTTTACGGCTAACAATTATAGATTTAGAGTTACACCAACCAAAACTACTTATGAGGGGGAAAGTCCGCTCGATCTTGCATTACATTCATTACTCTATGTTCATTTGGATGAGCTGAGCACTGATGAAAACTTATATGATGGAAGGCCCTCAACTGTTTTAAGAGCTCTTCCGTCAGGGAAAGCTGCATATTGCGATTATGAAATTATACAATTCCCTAATTTACAGTTTAAAAGATTAGTTTGTGGGAGGGTTGGATCATTTAATATAAAAATTGCAGACAAAGCGGGGAAAGTTGTGAAATGTGATAACCTACACATTGTTTTGGAATAAAATAATACGTTGTACTAAAAAATAATGTCGCGGGGGCCAGAAGAATCAGGAGTTACATTAGCGCTGTGAGGTGTATAACTTTAGAATTAAAGACCTTGCAGACGTTACAGACTTTGAACAGAACGGTGAGATAGGCACTTTGTATGGGCTTGAGTACACTAAAGATGGTGATTATAAACGCAAAGAGGTTGGCGACAACAAAAAGTTTCCTAAAACTAGAACAACTGCGCAATCTAGAAGCAAATAATGTTGGCCAGTATGAATATAAAATAGTTCGAAAGCCTGACCTCAATTGGCACTTGGAACCATATTTAGAATGGGACATAAAATTTGAATTCATAAGCCCATTTACATTTTTTGGCCGCCAAAAAAGTTTCAGAAAAGCATTCAACTCTGGCCCTTTACATGTAAGTCTTATGCCAGATGACAATAGTCGGAAAGAGATTGAAATAAAGCCGTATGGGAAAAAACAGTACATCCTCCCACAGAAGAGAAACGGTTTTAAAAGATGCTTCTACAAAATTACAGTTCATGCCGCAAATGAAATTAGGGGACCGTTCACAATGATATTTGAAATTTCTGTCTTAAAAGATGTAAAGAGGGATGGGGTTGTGGGCGTTAGTGACGTCCTTCTAAAAGGAATTCTAATTAGCTGGCAAAACTTAGACGTTGACAGTCTTAAAGTTACCGTCGTCATTCTTCACAATGGTGAGGATATTAAGGTCATAGCAACAAGCAACAAAATCAATATTAGTCTAAATAGAAACAATCTTACAGCACTGAATTGGGATTAATCTTACACATTTAGACCTTATAGGATTTTATTATACTGAACAAGTTTTAACAGAGGGCATGATAAAAAACAATAACCGGATTAGATTAAATTCTTTATAAAACCATGGAGCAGTTAAACTTTATGACAAAAACCCCTCATTGTTCTATAATTTGTGGGCAGACTGGTTGTGGAAAAACAATATCTGTCCTCGAACCTATTACAAACAGATTTATCGCTATAATTTTGATCATATTGTGATTTTCTGCCAACACTTAAATGGAACAAAGCATATCATGATAGAAGGTTTATATGGACAGATGATGACATATATTTAGTTGATCCTAGCAATAAACTGAGTGAGTGTTTAGAACAGTTTTATAAACTGTTTGAAGGAACGCAGACACTATTTATTATAGATGACTGTTCGGCAGAAAGAGACATAGTTAAAAATAAGAAATACTTTGTCAAAACTAGCTTCAGTGGAGACATGCTGGAATAAGTGTGTGGATTTTATGTCAAAAATAACTCAGTTTTAAAAGACTTTAGTGAACAGTTAAAGACTGTAGTTCTATTTCACATGAAAGACAGAGACTCATTTGAAGAATGTTTGCGCGAAAATGATGTTATTGAAAATGATCAGGAAAAAACATAGGATTAAACAAAAACTGAAATCTGAAAAGTTTAGTAAATTAGTATTGAAAACGGATAACCCTACACAGTATGTTTGTTTTTAGGGCCGTTATTTTTTGGTTACTTGTCAGAGAACAGGAATAGGCGGCTTTTAGGCCACTTTCGCCCAAAAACTTGGTGGAGGAGCAAGTGAGTTAGAAGCTGCATTTCCCTGTTCTCTCTAGGAAAGGAGAATTTTCCATCTTTGAGTCTCATGCGTCATGTACTATCCCATCGGGACAGGGATATTACAGGAAAGGAAATCGTGGGTCATTTCTGAGTCCTCAAGGATATACTTATCCTAGGAACGGACAGGGATCTTTCCGCGGTTCGAGTGACTTTCGTCAGTACCAGTACTCACCGCCGGAAAAACCCTTTTGCTCCTCAGCAAACGTTCCGAGGTCGTGGACAACGACCACCGCGTAGACCTTTTGGGCCAGTTCGTGGACAGAACAGAAGTTCACAAAATCAGTCGTCTGCCGATCAGACAATGCGATGTTTCTTTTGTGATTGCAAGTTCCATTTGAAAAAGAATTGCCCTTTCAAACCAAATGATTCAAAATCCGCATTAGTCTCCACTGATTGTGAAGAAGGCCTTGTTTTGGCACCACATCAATCTGTTGATGGACTGGTGTTAGAAAACGGAGCCATCAACGGATTGCAGGCTTTGGTTTTGCGAGACACTGGGTGCACCACCGCTGGTATAAGAAAATCTTTCGTGCTTCAAAACCAGTATCTCGACACTGTTCAAAAGTGTAGGTCGTTTGGAGGCAGATTGAAACGTTTCCGCTGGCGAAAATTTCGGTCGATACACCGTACTACTCCGGATTTCTTACCGCCTGTGTTATCGATAACCCAGTCTGCGACTTGATCTTGGGCATTTTGCCAGGTGTCGCTACAGTACATGTGGTGCTGGAGGATCGTTCGTTACTTGTCTTGTGAGTACCAGATCAGACAACATAGAGCAGGGAAAGGCTACAAAGCTGCTAAAAGTCTCAAAACTGGATGAACTCCAGATTACCCAGATGATCTAAAAGAAATGCAGGGAAAAGACGAGACGCTGACGACACTACTTTCTGCTGCTAAACAGACTGTCACTGACATACCAATGGACAAACAGTTTTGCTGATAGAAAACCAGTTGTGTACAAGGTCTTTGCAGACAGAAAAGCAAAGGCACGTTCCTTCAGTGTAGGGGATAAAGTCCTTGTACTACTCACTGATGAACATAACAAGCTTCGTGTTATGTGGAAGGGTCATTTTCAGGTGGTCGAAAAACTTTCTGCAGTTAATTATAAGATCAAAATGGCAAACACTGAGAAGGTATTCCATGTGAACATGTTGAAGAAGTATGTTGAACGTACAAATGTTGCCATCAACCAGTCAGTTGAATGGATATGTCCTATGTCAGAAACTGATGTCAACATGACAGATATTATCAGTGATGATTTTGTACCCAGTGTAACGTACAGGGAAGATCAAAGGTTTGAAAACAGCAAATTTAGGAGTGTTAACATCTACCAGTGCAGATGATGTTGTACCCTTCCTACTCTGTCTGTCAAAGGTGAAACCTATGATGATGTGATTTTGTCGAATGATTTGTCTTCAAGTCAAACGGAACAGCTCAAAGAAATTTTGAAAGACTTTCAGGATGTGTGACAGATACCCCGGGTACAGTGACGGGTATTGAACCTCATAGTGTTCAGTTCACTACTGAAATATCAGTGCGAACCAGACCATACCCCTCCCATTTGCAAAAAAAGAGGTTGTCGAGAGAGAAATAAAAGTAATGCTGGATTTAAAGGTCATAGAACCTTCTACATCTCCGTACAGCTCACCAGTTGTATCAAGGCATGTGACGCTCCATCACATGTATTAGTGATATAAAATCATTTCCCATGCCACTACAAAAGGAAGAATAAACATGTGGCTTGACTAGTGTAGCGGGCGTCCCCAAATAATGGTGAGAATGACTCATTCAAGAAAGAAGGGTGGTCTTTGGGGTGAAAGTGACCACTGAGAGATAGTTTAATAAGGGTTGGTAAGGTGCTGGTCATGTGTTTTGAACACTGAGAAATGCACCACTCGGAGGGGGGAGGAAAGAATCAGTTTTAGCCCAGCAGATGGCCTTGAGACTCGAACCTGCAGGACGCTGGTCCTCACTGCTGACCAGTCATTACCAGGTGAGCCCAAGATAGTTGGGGAAAGCTACAGGGAAAACCTAAAGAAAAGAGAAAGAAAGAATTCATAATTAAATTGGGAAAGCAGGTTACTTCACGAACCTTATTCGTGTTTCACCCCTTCACCCTTCGCCTTCGCCCTTCACCTTTCACCCCGTGAGGTGGTTAAGAGGCCAGGGTTTGGGGGGGGAACACCCCGGGTAGTTCAGCCCGGCAATTAACGACTCCAGGGAGAGGAGTTGGAACTCGTCATCTCTCCAGAGCCCGGAGAAGACGAGGGAGAGGGTGGGAACTATCACCCAGTGACAGGAGAAGTCGAGGAGAGAAGCCGGACTCAATCTCCAAAGACGGGGAATTCAAGGGGGGAGACACTGTCTCAGAGAGACAGGGATCATGATGTATGGAGCAAGTCCGAATTCTGAGCAGGTATAGCATAAAGGGAGTGAAAGCTTTAAATTATTCTCCTGGTCTGGATTTTGAGCCAGTGTTATGTGAAGGCCATGACTTTACAGAAACGTGTATTGGTGTAACTGGGGGAAAATTGGTTACAAGGATGCTGATAAAAATCTGTTTATAAATTGTTGATGTGATTTAGTAAAGTGTTTTTCCCCTGAAGGAGAGGGGGAGAAGAAAAACATTCGGTAGTGCGCCTTTGGTTGATTGGAAAGATTGCGTGTGCGAAATGGAGTAATGCTGTCATGAATGCATGTGTGCAAAAGTGACAGTGTGACGTGGTGACCCCGACTCCAGTTTCACCGACGTAGCTGCCTTTTTTGTTTCCCTGGGGAAAAAAAGAAAAGATTTCTATTTGTTCCTTCAGAGGAAGGATTTTTTTTTATCCCCTCGGGGTTTGGGAAAAAAAGGAAGATATATTTTCAAAAAAAAAAAGATTTTGATTTGTACCCTCAAGGGTTTGAGGGAAGGAAAAAAAGAGGAAAGATTTGTATTTAAAACCCTGGGGCCTGAAAAAAAAATCTATTTGTCCCCTCAAGGGTTTGAGGGAAGAAAAAAAAGAAAAGAAAGTTTAATTGTTTACTGTGTATTTGCATTTTTTTTTCTGTTTATGTGTGCGAGTGAGGACTTCTCTTTATTTCTGACTCTGATTTTTTGCTAGTGTTTTTTGTTTGTTGGTTCCTATTTTTTTTCCCCGATCGGTGAGCCCCCCACGCTTTTCGCTACCTTGAGCGACTAGTTCAAGAGTGGGAGCAGCCGTGATTCCCTATTTTGTCCTTTTCCCCCCGATCGGTGACCCCCACCGCTTCTCGCTACATTGAGCGATTAGTTCAAGAGTGGGAGCAGCCGTGATCGCCCTTATTAGGTTTATTTTGTTGTTTTTTTCTTTCTCTTCCTATCGTTTCATTTCGAGTAGTCCCCTTTTCCCAGAGTTTAAAACCGACCTTGTCTCCTTAAACAGGACAGAGGTTGACAAGTGCGGGGAAAACTCCTCCTAAATAAAATTTTCTATTGTTTTTTTTTTTTTTTTGGGGGGGGGGGTGTGATTTTTCTTTGCGTTTGGGTGAATGTGTATTTATTGATTGATTGTTTATCATTTTGTATTATTACTGTAGTATTGTGTATACGGTGCATGATTTGTTTTCCCGTCCCCAGTTTCACGGGAGACAGTGACCACTAGGGTGTTTTTGAGGGCTTCTATTGCTTTTCTTGATTTCGTCTCCACTGTTCCGGTCCTGTGTATCCTTTCATTTCCTTTTTTCACCCCCTTTTTCAAAATCTCTACACTTCTCTTCAATAAGCTCCTTTTCTAGTTTTCTTTTCAACATTTTCATCTTTTAGGTAGGATTTCCGCTAGTTTGTGTTTCTTCCCTCTTTTTAATTGCTTGTGCTTCCATTTGTTTTGTAAATTTATATTCATTTATCGTATAAGGCGATACATCTGTTTTGTAAATCATTGAAATTGAGTAAGAAAGAAAGGGCTGCAACAAGAACATTTAAGAACTAAAATTTATAAAGAATTTTTGAGAAAACTTTATTGTGTTTTTTCCTTTCTTAGGAAAAAACAGATTAGCATTGAAAAGTCATTTTTTTTTAAAATTACAAATTGATACCTGTTTTCAAGAACAAAATACTTCTGGGAAAATACATTCCTTGTGTTTCATATCTACCTTTTTTAGTAAGCCGTTTTCTGTTTATACCGGAAATTGAATTCTGTAAATTTTTATATATTATAATTACATTTTTTGTGAAACATAAAGCGCCATCATATATCGCCTTATTTTTATTCATACTTAGAAATTGTTTTGTGTTTATATCTGTTGACGGTTCATTTTGGATGATTTTGATAAATATGTTCAACAAGCGGAACGCTTGGGTTTTGATGGAGAAAAACTTACTAGCTATGTGCACCAATGCATAGATAGGGCAACAGGCTAAGAGAAAGAGAAGAAAATCAAAAGGGAAATAAAAGTGAAGAAAGAAGATTACGAGGGAAGCTGAAGTTGAAGAAAGAAGATTTCAGAGGGAAGCTGAAGTTGAAGAAAAAAAATTACAGAGGGAAGCTGAAGTTGAAGAAAAAAGATTACAAAGGGAAGCTGAAGAAAACGACTACAGAGGGAAGCTGAAGATAAAGAACGTCAATTTAAGTTGAGGCAGTTAGAATTAGAGACTGATGCTGAAATTAGAAGAATACAGGCATCGAGAGAACCTCCACCAGCTCCACCAGTCGGTTCCGCAAACGCGCCTCAATCAAAATCAGCATATATTCCAAAGTTACCCCCTTTCGAGGAAAAAAACGGATGACATCGATAGTTTTCTTTTCCCATTTGAAAGTCACGCAACGTCTTGTGGTTGGCCAAAGGAAAAGGGACATTGTATATTGCGTCGTTGTTTAAGGGTAGCGCTTGGCACTGTACCACACACACGCGGCGAAACAAAATTTAACTTGGGATCAGTTGAAAGAAGAACTCCTCAAGAAATTTCAATTTCTGCTGATCGTTTTCGCGAACGTTTCCGTTCTGTGCGCCCCGACAAAGGAGAATCGTTTCCGTCGTTTCTAATCCGTACGAGTCTTGTTTGGATCGATGGGTCGATTTATCAAAAACGAACAAAACTTTTCAATCACTACGAGATCTCCTTTTAGAGAACAACTTTCCAAGCGTGAGCAAAGATCTGGCCACTTTCCTTAAAGAAAGGCAAATTTTAAAGCGTTGAGGAAATGTGTCAGATGGCTGATCAGTATTGTATCGCCACCAGATAAGGGGGTGGCTAGGAAAGGAGGAATTTTCCATCTTTGAGTTCATGCGTATGTACTATCCCATCGGGGCAGGGGTATTACAGGAAAGGAAATCGTGGGTCATTTCTGAGTCCTCAAGGATATACTTATCCTAGGAACGGACAGGGATCTTTTCCCCGGTTCGAGTGACTTCGTCAGTACCAGTACTCACCGCCGGAAAAACCCGTTGCTCCTCAGCAAACGTTCCGAGGTCGTGGACAACGACCACCGCGTAGACTTTTGGGCCAGTTCGTGGACAGAACAGAAGTTCCAAAACAGTCGTCTGCCGAAACAGACAATGCGATGTTTCTTTTTGTGATTGCAAGTTCCATTTGAAAAAGAATTGCCCTTTCAAACCAAATGATTCAAAATCCCATTAGTCTCCACTGATTGTGAAGAAGGCCTTGTTTTGGCACAGCATCAAAACTGTTGAGGACTGGGGTTAGAAAACGGAGCCCTCAACGGAAATTTCAGGCTTTGGTTTTGCGAGACACTGGGTGGGACCACCGCTGGGATAAGAAATCTTTTGTGCTTCAAAACCAGTATCCGCAACTGTTCAAAAGTGTAGGTCGTTTGGAGGCAAGATTGAACGTTTCCGCTGGCGAAAATTTCGGTCGATACACCGTACTACTCCGGATTTCTTACCGCCTGTGTTATCGATAACCCAGTCTGCGACTTGATCTTGGGGAATTTGCCAGGTGTCGCTACAGTACATGTGGTGCTGGAGGATCGTTCGTTCCCTTTTCTTGTGAGTACCAGATCAGACAACATAGAGCAGGGAAAAGGGTACAAAGCTGCTAAAAATCTCAAAACGGATGAACTCCAGATTTCCCCAGAAGATCTAAAAGAAATGCAAAGGGAAAAGGACGAGACGCTGACGACACTACTTTCTGCTGCTAAACAGACTGTCACTGACAAACCCAAAGGACAAACAGTTTAGCTGATAGAAAAACCAGTTGTTACAAGGGCTTTGCAGACAGAAAAGCAAAAGGACGTTCCCTTTAGGTAGGGGATAAAAATCCTTGTACTACTCACTGATGAACATAACAAGCTTCGTGTTATGTGGAAGGGTCCTTTTAGGTGGTCGAAAAACTTCTGCAGTTAATTATAAGATCAAAATGGCAAAACACTGAGAAGGTATTCCATGTGAACATGTTGAAGAAGTATGTTGAACGTACAAATGTTGCCATCAACCAGTCAGTTGAATGGATATGTCCTATGTCAGAAACTATGTCAAGATGACAGATATATCAGAGGCATAAAAAAAAGCGAAACAAACTGTATAGAAAATTTTGATGTAATTTTGCTACAGATTCCCTTTGAACTGGTAATGAAAGTGAGAAAAAGCAATCGAACCCCGAAAAATGTCCTTTCAAAGTTCATTTGGTAGAAAATAAGGTCACATAAATTTGGGCCCTTGACCCTGTGTTAACAGCAAAATGTCAGAAATCTGGTGTGACCACCTCGACCAGATCCAGCTGCACCTGCGGTACACGAGGCCCCAGAGTGTTGGTCTCCCTCTGGGGACTTGCCCCCACCCCTGGCCCACAGAAACAGCAAGCGATGCTGCTGGGGTCTGGGGTTGAGTGGTTAAACTCCCTCTAAAAGGGCATCCCAAAAAATTCTCTATTGGGTTTGGGTCGGGAGAAGGGGTGGGTGGGGGCAGCAGATGATGTTTTTTCGCCTCGGGAAAGTTCTGCGTAGCACGGGCGTGTGGGGCCCTTGCGTTGCCCTCCCTAAAAAGGGTTTGGGATCCGCGAAAATGCGGCAGGATGGGGGGCCTCAGAATTGGGTCGGTAAAAAAACAGCAGTGACCCGTTACCACCCCTGGCCCACATTCGGGGAAGAGATGGCCCAATACGGCGATTTAGCGATAGCCCCAGTCATGGCTTTCCCACCCCAGGGCCCCCTTTGGGTGTTTTTGGCACCGTGAAGCGTTCCCCCACCTTTCCGACCCGATGGGGCCCCATGCCGGGGTCGACGCAAAACCGGCTTTCATCCTGAAAGGACTGGGCCCCAGTCCCGATGGCGCCAATGCAGTGGATCTGTGCCACTGAGGGCGGTTCTGGCGAGCTGGAGTGTCAGGTAGGCGCCGGGGTGGACGCCTGATTGGGGACCCAAATGTGTTTAGTCGGGCGACGGTCCGTTGCTGATTGGCCTGCATGGTTTCCCACGGGTTCCTGGCTGTGTTGGAGCGGGGTTTTGGGAAGGCTCCCCTCGATGCTGACGAAAAAAGATGGCGGTCTTGGGCTGCTGTGGGGACCCCCGTCTGCCGTCCCCGTCTGTCATCAGTGGGTTTTTTTGCTTGAAAGCGGTCCGAAGGCGATAGACGGGGGAATGTGGACCCCCCCCCCAATGGGGTAGCGACCCCTCATTGGAACCCCGGCCTGCAGTTGCCCCCTTTCTATGCAACGCTTACGAGAAAGTTCGGGATTATGTTGGCGCCCTGGAAGGGATGATTTGAAATTTTTGGGGTTTGGAAAAATTTTTAGCCCCCAAGGGGGCCAATTGAGTTGCAAATTTACATTGAAAAGCACGTGGCGTAGGTAGTCCACATGGCAAATGACTCCCCATGCAAAAACGTGACCCGGCAACATTCACCCCCTGTTCGAGGTTACAACCGGGCCAAAAACCCACGTACTGCAAAAGTTCCCGTCCCAAAGACTTTCTTTTCGTCCCGTTCACAATGTGAACAATCGTGCCTGTCTCTATTTTTTTGCGTTTTTTATGCCTCTGGTATATTATCATGATGATTTTGTACCCAGTGAAAGTACAGGGACAGATCAAAAGGTTGAAAAAAGAAATTTAGGAGTGTTAACATCTACCAGTGCAGATGATGTTGTACCCCTTCCTACTCTGTCTGTCAAAGGTGAAACCTATGATGATGTGATTTTGTCGAATGATTTGTCTTCAAGTCAAACGGAACAGCTCAAAGAAATTTTGAAAGACTTTCAGGATGTGTTGACAGATACCCCAGGTACAGTGACTGGTATTGAACCTCATAGTATTCAGTTCACTACTGAAATATCAGTGCGAACCAGACCATTACCCCCTCCCATTTGCAAAAAAGAGGTTGTCGAGAGAGAAATCAAAGTAATGCTGGATTTAAAGGTCATAGAACCTTCTACATCTCCGTACAGCTCACCAGTTGTATTGGTGGATAAACCTGATGGCTCGGTGCGGTTCTGCATCGATTACAGGAAATTAAATAAGATCACTGTGTTCGATGCCGAGCCCATCCCAGACATTGAAGAACTTCTGTGTCAGCTCTCAGAAGGAAATTATTTTGTGAAAGTAGACTTGACTAAAGGATACTGGCAGATTCCAATGGCTGAAGCTGACAAGGAAAAGACAGCATTTCAAACACCTTTAGGTCTTTTCCAATGGACGAAAATGCCATTCGGTTTGCAAAATGCCCAGCTTCTTTTGCTAGAATGATGCGAGCCCTGAAACTCCATGAATGTGGTGCGGTCAGTTTTTTTTGATGACATTTTGTTGGCTGCAAAGTCATGGAGTGACCTCCTTTCTAACTTACGAGCTGTTTTTTCCAGACTCAGATGTTTTGGGTTGACTGCGAGACCATCCAAAATTCGTGCCGGTTTTCAAACTCTCGAGTTTTTGGGTAACACTATTTCAGTGGGAAAAATGATGCCAGAAGGAAAGAAAGTGGAAAAGATTTTATCTTTACTTAAACCCACTACAAAGAAACAGATCAGGTCACTCATCGGATTGTTGTCTTACTATAGACGATATGTACCCCACTTTGCGTCCCTGACGGCCCCTTTGACTGAACTGACGAAAGGGACGAAGAACAAAAGTATTGTGTGGTCTGATGAGTGCCAGAAGGCTTTGGAGTGTGTTCAGAACACCCTCAACTCATTTCCTGTTCTGTTGTTACCCTCCCTCTCAGAAGACTTTATTTTGAGAACCGATGCCAGTTCCAAAGGAATGGGAGCGGTACTGTTGCAGGAAAAAAAGTGCTTTGTTACATCCCGTGCAATACGCCAGTAAGAAGTTCTCAAAGACACAGGAGAAATACTCCACTATTGAGAGAGAGTGCTTGGCTATTGTATGGGCATGTGAGAAGTTCGCCAGGTTCTTGACTGGAAGAAAGTTTCGGTTACAGACTGACCACAGGCCACTGACGTTCTTGCAATCGTCAAAACTAAGAACAGCAGATTATTAAGGTGGTCTTTGGCATTGCAGGAATTCCAGTTTACAATTGAACCAGTGCCTGGAACACAAAATGTCATGGCAGATTTATTGTCACGTGTATGAATATTCATGGACAAATGTAACTGTCTTCAAGGGAAAGACTATTCCTGTTTTTTGTCTTTCTTAATGATTACGGTGTGCTCACATTTGACAGTGCATTGTATGCTACTGACTATTTAATCAAGTAGTATTTATGCTTAATTTGCTTGTTGAAGTGACTATATGTTTTACAAGCAAAAACTACTTGATGTTGATGTATACATATCTATTCTTTGCTTTATTCTTTCGTAAACAATGGAAAAATCATCATGTACTATTTATGTCTAACTTGCTTGTGAAGATGAATATATATGTATGTGTCATGAGCAAATAATTCTTTAGAAATGTATATACACATGTTTTGATTGTGCAGTGAGACAAACCTATTGTTTTCATTAGTTCATTGTCAACAATGGAAAATATGTTTCACTTTTCAATGGACTATACATTACATGTGGAAAAAAACCTATGTTTAAACTATGTTTATTTGTTTACATGTCTCTTGAGAAACATTTACACTTAGAAATATTCTCATTTTCATGAGGGTTTTGAAACATATGATGTGAGACAAAGCTCAAAGGAAAAGATGTTTCATGTCGTAGTATATAACACAATTTGTGCTTTGAATTGTTAATATCCCTAATTGTTTTATCCATGTAATTTGTGAAATGTATTTTGTGACATGTGGTGATCGGTTATGAATTTTTTTTTGGGGAAAGACTGAAAGTGTGAAATATGCTATTTATGGTGGATCATGATGATTGATTCTATACGTTGATTATTAATTTGGTGAATCATGTGTGATGGATACACATTTTGAGATTCATGGCTGAAGATGTGTTTTAAATGAAGTATATCCGTTAAAAAAAAATTTTCTGGAGAAAATTTTTTCACACCCAGGAGGGGGGTGTCATGTGACGTAGCCTCACACCAAGGCATGTGACGCTCCAATCACATGTAGTTAGTGATATGAATCATTTCCCCATGCCACTACTAAAAAGGAAGAATATTCATGTGGCTTGACTAGTGTAGCGGGCGTCCCCAAATAATGGTGAGAATGACTCATTCAAGAAAGAAGGGTGGTCATTGGGTGAAAGTGACCACTGAGAGATAGTTTAATAAGGGTTGGTAAGGTGCTGGTCATGTGTTTTGAACACTGAGTATGCACTCACTAGGAGGAGGAGGAAGGAATCAGTTTTCGCCCAGCAGATGGCCTTGAGACTCGAACCTGTCAGGACGCTGGTCCTCACTGCTGACCAGTCATTACCAGGTGAGCCATAGATAGTTGGGGAAAGCTACAGGGGAAAACCTAAAGAAAAGAGAAAGAAAGAATTCATAATTAAATTGGGAAGCATGTTACTTACACGAACCTTATTCGTGTTTCAGCCCTTCACCCTTCGCCCTTCGCCCTTCACCTTTCACCCCGTGAGGTGGTTAAAGATGGCCATGGTGTGGGGGAACACACCGGTAGTTCAGCCCGGCAATTAACGACTCCAGGGAGAGGAGTTGGAACTCGTCATCTCTCCAGAGACAGGAGAAGACGAGGGAGAGGAGTGGGAACTTATCACTCCAGTGACAGGAGAAGTCGAGGGAGAGAAGCCGGACTCATATCTCCAAAGACGGGGGAATTCAAGGGGCGAGACACTGTCTCAGAGAGACAGGGAATCATGATGGTATGGAGCAAGTCCGAATTCTGATGCAGGTATAGCATCAAGGAGTGAAAGAATTAATTATTCTCCTGGTCTGGATTTTGAGCCAGTGTTATGTGAAGGCCATGACTTTACAGAAACGTGTATTGGTGTAACTGGGAAAATTGGTTACAAAGATGCATGTATAAAATCTGTTTAAATTGTTGATGTGATTTAGTAAAGTGTTTTTCCCTGAAGGAGAGGGGGAGAAGAAAAACATTCGGTAGTGCGCCTTTTGGTTGATTGGAAAGATTGCGTGTGCGTATGGAGTAAATGCTGTCATGAATGCATGTGTGCAAAAGTGACAGTGTGACAGTCTGTTTACTAAATACAATGCGCAAAGATATAACATAACAAAATACTGACATCAGAAAATGAACACATTATTAGATCACTTGCTGAGTTCATTGCGAAAGCAAATAATATTAGGAAGAAAAATTAGATTGTTAGTTATCAGATTATTTATCATGAAAATGTAACTCTGCTAGGTATCTATTATGTGTTATTGTTGTGCTGAAAGGAAAGATAATAACTGTCGCTAATTGTTGACTCAGGTCGGTTGGTCGAAGATTATGACCCAGTACTAATGGGATGTTTTCACAAAGCTGTTTGATTTTGCATTTATCTTCGGTTATCGCCAGATGTATTTTTTGCTTTTTGATTTTGATTGCGTTCCTTGGCATTAGAGCCGAAAGAGCTATTGCCAATAATTCTTTGTCATTGTCATTCCTCTCTCTCTCTCTCTCTCTCTCTCTCTCTCTCTCTCTCTCTCTCTCTCTCTCTCTCTCTCTCTCTCTCTCTCTTTCTTCTTTATTTTTGTTTCTCTTCTCCTTGGTGCCTTCTGGTATCATCCTTGCATACTTATTTTAGTCTTTTGTTTAAAGGATTTTTCCCGAGAAGTTGCTTTGGCCTCTCTTTCTTCCTTCTTTTCTTTTTTTTATTTTCTCTTTCTTTCCTTTTTGTTTTGTTTTATTTTTAAAAATTATTTTTTAACCCTTTTATCTTTTTGTTACCACAGTGAGAAAGTGTCACAACACCAAAACATAGTACAAAAATAAACCCCTTTGACGCGCTGTAAAAAACCCGCCAAAACATTAAAATCGGTAAGATAATGTTCATTGATGCAATACAATATACAGACTTACATGGTGCGTGAGAGTTGTAGGAAAAAAGGCTGCCTTTACCAAAAATAAAAAAAAAATAAAAGAAGAAATCAGCCGCCGTGATGAAGTGGTTAGCGTCGCAGATCCTGGCTGGGAGGTCGTGGGTTTGATTTCCATCAGAGTCCTATGGGATTTTTCTGCTCTGAACCCGCTCCTCCAGAGTTGACTTTGTACGAGCTAAGTTGGGAAGACGGGATACAAGTGAGTTTTATTATTAATGGATGCGTCTCTGACGTGTTGCTCAAATTCCCTGACCAAACTGCAGGTGTCTGTATCCCTCGGGCCTGGTTAACCCAGGATATATTTATGAAGGAAGCATAGAGTACAGCCCCGTCATGCAGTTCTTTACCAGGATGGAAATCTGTAGCATCATCTTAATCATCCTCTTTCTCATCGATCAGCATAATAAGTCTCAAATTCTGTGGCCCTTCAGGCCCTGCTGTCATGGTGACTCCCGTTTGATGTCCTCTTCAGTCTGTGGCCTTGGTTTGGTTCCGTCGGGGTCACTTGTATCAGCGAGTCTATGGGGGCCGTCGTTTGGATGGATGTGGTAGTGCTCTCCGGGGGAGAGCTCACTCACGCTGGTCGGCGACCCAAGCAATTATTGTCGTTTGTAGGGAGGCTTAGTAGGTGATGTCTGTGTATGTTGGATCAGAACAGGCGCCACTGAACCCACCAAAATGACTCGGCAGTTGTGCAGGTTCCTGCGGTGGGTTGCCTCTTGACGACTTGACATTGACTGCTTCCCCGTGGATTGCTGAGGTGTGGTGGGACTGGGCTGGGCTGGGCTGTGGACGGGGTGGCGGAATGAGCAGCCGGGTGCAATGCCACTGAGGTAGCAAAGAAGATGGGGACAGAAAAAAAATAGAAAGAAAAAAAATAAAACAAAAGGTGGGGGTGGTGAAGGGAAAAAACACACAGTTTTGCAAAAACGACTACGCTCTGGTCGACCCAGAATAACAACACCACGAGAGGACCGATACATTGGAAGGCAGGCCACCACAAGAAAGAACAGCAGGTGCAAACAACATCAGACGTCGCCTTAGAGATGCCACCAACACTGTTGTCAGTGATCAGACTATACGAAACCGCTTACACGCCGCTAACCTCTGTGCTCGATGACCAGCCATAAGACCTCGTTTGACTGATGCCCACAGAGCAGCACGCCGAGTATGGTGCACGCAGCACGTGAGATGGACACATGAACAGTGGGCTAACGTGATGTTTACAGACGAGTCGCGGTTCTGCCTGGATCCCACCGATAGACGGAACAGGGTCTGGAGACGCAGTGGGGAGCGTTTTGCAGAAGAAGCTGTCCTGGAAAGGAACCGCTATGGTGGGGGATCCGTTATGATTCGGGGCGGCATAAGCACATGCTACAGAACGGTTCTCTAAAATGTGGCAGGGAACTTGAATGCTGCCAGGCCTTCAACAGCTTGGACCTCAGGCAGACTTTCAAGACAACAATGCACGGCCCCATCACACCAGAGCAGTAAACACGTTTCTCCAAGCTGCTGGTGTCAACAGAATGCAGTGGCCTGCAAACAGCCCAGACCTGAACCCCATCGAACATCTTTGGGATGAGCTGGGCCGGAGACTGCAGCAGCGTCGTCCTCCTCCTGCTACCCTGGGTCAGCTGTCTGAGTCACTCCAGTAAAGGTTGTTCTGTACGATTCTTAGCCGCTCACAATGCTTGGGTTATTGAACAGCAGAGCTGACCACTCAGACAGTTCCATATCTTTTGATCTCCCTTGCATCCTTGAATGGATCCTCAAGCATAGGCTCAAAGATTGTCCCCTACATTTTATACTGTTTGCATAATGCTTTTAGTTTTTCAGCAACTTTTTTCCTCTCCACACTTTCGTTTTGTTCCACTTACTACCCTTCGCTGGCTGCTTTGGGGATGCTGTTGGATTATTTTTGAATCCTTGGTGGTGAGAACACCACAGAATTATGGACTGTGGTGTGTCTCTATTTAACACCAAGAGCACAGACACAATCAGCCGTGTCTCCCTGATGAGTCCGATCCAGCGGACGAAAGGCCTAGGAGCAGGCAATACAAATAGATCTGCCTTCGAAGGGGAGTACGATGGTTCACTCAGGCAGCTAGTGAAGGGTTTTTCATATTTACAATATATCCCCCCCCCCCCCCATTTTCTTCATCTTCAATTTATTTATTTATTTAATTCAAATCTTTGCCAAGTCATTACTATAATGACTGAAGAAGTGTTAGCCTGCACTTGTTTTCTCCCACTACTTAATTGTTCAGCATTATATATATATATATATATATATATATATATATATATATATATATATATATATATATATATATATATTGTGTGTGTGTAAGATGAAAAAGAATCAAGACTGTTAGCCAGGGAAAATAAACTATCCCAAAAGCGCTGACGTGAGTCATTTTTACACCATTTTGTGTGTTTTCATTGTTTTAATGCTGCGTGACCACTTGCGTACAATCTTTCATGCCATGTCTTAGTTATTTGGGGGAAATAAACGTAGTCGAGTTTGATATCAAAAGAATTGTCTGGAATTCACCAATACAGCCATCTCAGGAGCGCATGAATATTACATTCTTCACGACAACCACTGGTTATTAATTTGACAGCCCCAATTATAACGGCCGCTCAACAATGCCGAACACATTGCTCACCATACCGCCTGTGCACACAGCTGACAGGCAGCGCTATGTACAGTGCAGTTAGCTAGCTGGTAGAGAGCGGCCTGCAGAAGACACTGCCTTCCCTGACCTTGGCCTGTGCAGCAGCGAGAGAGGTGTTAAGTCCCCTGCTTCGCTGAAAACTAAATGACTCGCTCTGAACAGCCATGAATTATAAAGGCTTTACATGCTTCCCTGTTTTGGACTGCTTAAGAACTGAACTGTATGTTATCCTACACTTCCCTTCACTAATTTGTACATCCTCAACAGTCAGTGCATGGAGAGTTTGGCCTCTCTGACCATACATTAGTGCTAGAATAATTGCCAATCTGAGGGTGAGATGTTCAAGATCTAGTTTCTCTACCATGTCCCAGCCTGCACGATATTGAATAACTGAATCAGCATCCCATATCTCCTGATATTTTGGAAAGGATGGCCTATTTTCAAATGCTCCCTTAACTGTACGACACATAACTGAATGACTAACCATAGAATCCGTTCCCTGGGTGCTTAGATAGGCAGACATGGCACTTTGTGCTAAATTTATTGTGCTGTGGCTTGCTCCTGTCTTGTACAGTTCAGCAAGAACGTTTGCTACATCTATGTGTGATGGAACTGAGATCTGAATTCTAGCAACATATTCCTGCCACTTTCTAATGTGATTTTCATATGCTCTGGTGGTGGATAGGCGCCATGAATCCATCAGAAGGTCAGCTGCTTCTCCTGTCATCTCAGCTTGCTGGTTTGATTAGCTGCAGATCTTGCAGACTAGCAGATTCATACGCCTTTGCTGTATCAGGGGATGAATGGCCTCTGGCTGGCTGGGGAGATGTAGAAGCCTGGTCCTGCATGGGAGCCTCATGGTTGGGGCCACCAACAGTCACTGGAGAGTGCTGGGTACTATAACTGTGTTGGCCAGTCCAGTACCACTAGCACCTCCATGGCCTTGTCCTGCTGAACCTTTTGAAGGACTCGTGTCACAACACAGTCATGTTTTTGGGGTTGTTTTTTTCCACGAGATACTGAATGCGTCAACAGCAAAAGCAGCTGGATCAGGTCTGTATGACCCATTTTTGTCCATCTGTTTGTTCAGCCTGGAAGCAAACATGTCAATGGCGGGCAAAATGCTTAATTCTTGGATTGCTGCCCTGAGGCGACTGCTGTCAAGTTTCCATTCTGTATCCATGTTAATGTGCCTGGATCCATAATCTGCAATAACGTTCAGCTTACCTGGAATGTAAGCAGCATAAAGCTGTACATTGTTGTCTACATTCCGTGACCATATTTCAACAGACAGGGAATTACAGACCTCTGAATGACTTGTGCCTATGTGTTAAATGCAAGACACACAAGTGGCGTTGTCACTCATCAATCTGACATGCTTTCCTTTCAGTTTCTTTTGAAAACTCTGCAATGCTAACAAAGCAGCTTTCAATTCTAGAACATTTATGTGGGCTTTTTTCACTGGTGGACCATTCCCCTCCTGATGATACGCTCTCACATTCACATCTCCAGCCGGTAAGACTTGCATCCGACAAGACTATAACATCTGGTTCACCTGTGCCAATGTCCTTATTGCTAGGTCCACAGTAGTAATCTATCATTTTAACTCAGCTTTGCTTTTGACTGACAACGTCATGGGTTGGTCAAAATCTCCATAGCTTTTCTTTAGTGGACTTTTTCTGTTTCTAAGCACCGATAATGGAGAGCCCCATGTTTGACTGCTACAACGCTGGCAATAATTTTCTCTATTGCCTGCATTACTTCTCTGATTGGTACAAACTTTTTACGCAGCAGGCCCATACAGCTATCACAATGACTTCTTTTTCTCTCAGGGGCGAGTCTGACTGTCATTGATTCTGAGTCAATGATCACACCCAGATACTGAATTTGTTTGGATGGTTTCAGCTCTGACTTTCCTGGGTGTATCAGGAAACCAGCTTTGAAGAGCAATCACAGTGTCGATGACATTGCTCATGCACTCCTGCTTTGTAAAACCATGCAACATACTGTCATCAAGAAAAGCTGTGGAGATATGTTCTTTCATCCTTAGCTTGGCAAACACAGGTTTCATCAGTTTTGTGAACAAGCGAGGAGCTGAAGCAAGACCGTTGGGCAGAGTTGTATATTCATAATGCTGACCTCTCCAGACAAATCTGAACAGTTTCCAGAAATCTGGGTGAATGGCTATGGAATAGTAGGCATATTCGAGGTCAGCTGAGCTCATGTAACAATGTCTCTGAACAAGTGATAAAGCAGTGGTCAGTGTTTCCATTTTAAAATGGTGGTAGGTGACTTCTTCATTCGGTCTCTTTCAGTTTAAAATCATCCTGTGGGATCCATCTTTCTTCTTCCTAGTAAAACGTGGAGAAACGACTTCACCTTTTTCTTTCTCACATGCCCTTATTACTCCCTTAGATAGAAAGTTTCGAATTTCACTGTCAATTATAGCACTTTCACTTTCATTGAAAGGATTTGTATGGGACACTGTCAGTCTGCTCACAGTGTCTGGGTGACAGTCAAACTGAATTTTTACACCTGAGACAATGCTAAGAATACTGGATCGGAGGTGATCTTCAACCAAGAATTCATGAATTCCTTAATTCTGCCTGCTTGAAACATGGCAGCTTCACTTTCAAGAAGAGTTGTAGATTCTGGTAACAAAGCCAAAAGTCCACTCACCTCCACCACTAAAAGTAGGTGATAGTGGGCCTGATTTACCGTCTGTCCCCTCTGTTGTTGTGAAACCGCCTCTGAACGTGGCCCCTGAACAGCCCGTGGGCGTGTCTGGGGTTTTGACGGCTCTGTCCTAAAAAAAGACTTCTGTCTCTCATCAAAATTCCGTTGGTTTCCACCAAAAGGCTTTTCAGGCGCAAACGCAGACCCCAGTCTCTCCATTTCTTTGGTATCTTTCAATGCATTGGCAAATCATCGGCAAACAATAAGCCAGTGATTGGCACAGACTCGTCGCATATTTTCGCGATGTTTTTGTTGACAAATGGCCTAATGTCTGCTTGCCGTCACAGAGAGATTTTCCTGCTCACGTGGCCCAGTAAGCCGATCGCGTCTGTGCTCTGCCTAAGTTCTTCCACGAGAGCGCTGTGCGTGTCAGCCAATAGCAGGGAATTTGCTACCCGCATCACTGCAATGGCGGCTTTAGTGATGGCGCATTGAGTGTGTGACATTTTCAGGTCTGATTTTTGAGCATGAGGTGGGATCTGAGTCCACAACTCTCGATTTACAGTCGGTATGGTCATGTCGGGGCAGTTTTGGGGTCTATTGTATGTTTCAAAGCATTTCTTCAAAACTTCATCTGAGAGTTTTCCTTGGGATCTTTTGTTTACAACCCCCGCTAGTTTTTCATCCAACTTCTCAGGCACTCTCTCCTCAGTTCTGTACTCAATTTTAATATCATCCAACACAGTGTTAGATGATTCCCCAATTTGTCCGTTTTGAGCCTGGTTTTGCAACACTGATTTGAGATTTGTTTCCTCTTCATCAGTGTCTTCATCCTCATGAAGGCTGAGGACATCGCATTCTATGAGGTTTTCGTTGTGTGTGTGTTTTTTTGCGCGGGGGCTCTACACCTTTGTGCATACCGCTTCTCTCTCTTTATGACAGTCAAGAGCGCTTGAATCAATTAGACTTCTGAGAGAGTCGAATTGTTGTTGCCATTTGGCATCCAAATTCATAATGAGCTTTCCTATGTCGACACAAGAATCAGCAGACTGAGAGCTGCCCTCGTGTTTGGGTTCATGGTCTGAACTAGACATGACTGGCACTGGGAGGCCTGTCGGTGTTGGTGCCGAACTGAAAGCGGCCAGTCGGTGCCGAGACTGAGCGCGGCAACTGATGTTTTATCAAAGTCACTGAAAGGGCTTTCACGACTTTAAGTATATTTATTTTTAATGTATGAAAAGGAGAAAAATAGTTTCACTGACCTGTTATCCCTTGTCTGTCTGAGAAAAAAAAGAATAAACACACTCACTACAGCCTAGATTAAATACCGTCCTAAATCGCTAGGCACATCCTCCACCTAGTATGTTCTGGCACCAACTGAGTATGTTGCTGCGCACAGCATCTCATGTGAAAGTGGTTGAACCAATCGCTGTGTGAGAAATAATTTAGGAAGAACGGATCTAATACGATTTGCTATGCACGAAGACCCAGTCTTACAGATAACATTGAGCAGAGATATTAGTATCCAGTTTATAATGAATTATTTAGGTTTGTCTCCTTTTGCGACACATGTAATTATTCCTTCCTTTTGCGTATTGGATAAAACATTTTTTAATGACTGGTTTAAAGCTCTGACTAAAAAACCACAGTGGTTTCTAGAAAATTTTAAAACAAAATTCCATTGTGAATCCGTCTGAACCAGAACTTTCCCCATTCTGCATGTTTTTAAGAGCACCTCTGTTTCCTCAAGTGTTGTTTCCCCTTCAAATGATTTTTGTTCTTCCTCTGTTAAGTTTGGCATTTTGTCAATCAAGTCTGTGATCTCACATTCTTTCACTGTTTTTTCTATGTACAGCTTTTTATAAAATAAAACAAGCTTTCACTTCAATGAGGATTTCATCGAATTTGTATACCATCCTGTCATCCGCTACCAGTTGAGGCATGTATTTAAAAAAAGTACTGTCTCTTCTCTAGATTACAAAAATACTTAGTTACCTTTTCACCTTCGGCCACCCATATTGCTTTTGATCTTATTAAAATTCCTTCCAGTTTTCATCTCTTCACATTGCTAATTATCTACCTAAGGAATCCAATTCCTGCATATTTAATTCCTTGCATTTTTTTCATCTATTGGCATGGCTAATCATCTAACTAAGGCATCCAATTCCTGCATATCGTCTTCAGTTTCTTTTCTCTCATTTCTGCTGTTCGATGCTCTAAACTGTACTTTGTTTCCTATCTTTGTTTCTTTTTCATTGTTGCATATGCAATCGTTTTTTGCTCTGACTTTCATTAAGAAGAAATCCAAGAATACACTGACAAGCACCGTCAATTGCATATGATATTTAGACAGATCCCTTAGCTGTGTTTTGTTCATAATAATCTGCAGCCTATTATTCGGTAAAGTTACCAATTATCTCATTACTTTTTTTTTCTAAAACCTTGCGATTTCAGAGCTGAGAACTGGTAAATTTACAATATGTTTTTATGGATGGTTTGTTTACCAAAATGCCAACTTTAAAGTAACATTGGAGTAATCCGATCTATATCCATAGTGGATGTCAGGATCTTTCACATGAAAAATCAGGCCTTCAGAAATTAACAGTCTTATCTACTTTGTTTAAGAGGGCTCATCTTTCGCCATGTGTAATTCCTGCTATCAGGGTTACATTCTCTCCATATATCTGATAGCTGCAATTCGTCAATCATGTTCAAAACTGCATCCTGAGTTTAGAAATGTTATTATGTTTATAGCTATTATAATCAACGGAAGGGTTTAATACAAGGGTTTTAAAACTTTCTATAGTATTCTTTACATTTTAAAAAAAAAAGAAGAAGAAGAAGAAGAAAACTTGGGATATCTCTATTCAGTCCGTATAAATGAACAAGAAGCAGCTCATGCTCCACACATTGAAACAGGATAATGATAAAGTTACCATCATGGTCTGTGTGCACTTTTAAAATCTTAAATGCAAACGTGTTATCAAACATGACAGATATAACTCTAGAATTTAAAGTATTAGAAGAGAGAGAGGGAGAAAAAAAATTACAGCCTCGTTCCAATGCAACGTTGTGTTCAGATTTCTTATCGAAGTGTGTGTCTTGTAGAAAATAAATTCAGTGCGATTTCTGTTTCAAATGCTGAAATATGTAATAACTTTCCTGATTACTACCTAATCCTTGGCATATAAGTGATACAATATAAGTTATTCACGGGTAGAATTTACATTTGATATTAATCGGCAAACATTATTTACAGAGAGCAGTGGCTTGGTAGACATACCTGTTATCTTAGTACAAGACATCATTCTTTGCGAGATGTCGATATTGCTAATGTATATACTGACACCGTTTGTATGCATATAGCAGAAGAAATGAAACGTGGGAAAAGTCACAAATGAAGCAATAATAACAATGATAAAATAATGATAGTAATGATAATAATAACGATGATATACTACTACTACTACTACTACCATTACTACCACTACTACTACTACTAATGATAATTATATAATAATAATAATAATAATAATAATAATAATAATATAATATAATAATAATAATAATAATAATAATAATAACAATAATGATAATAATAATACAAACAATATTAAAAGTGTGCTCAGCACCTGAAGTCTTCACTTGAACGTTGTTTGTTGCCAGCAGTTAAAGTCTTGATGATTCACATTCAAATGTATACTATTTTCTATATCATGTGCCAAAAGAACAACAAGAAAACAAAAGGCACACACACACACACACACACACACACACACACCACACACACACACACACACACACAACACACACACACGCGACACACACAAAACGGCGCGCGCGGCACAGAGAGAGAGAGAGAGGAGAGGGGAGAGAGAGAGAGAGAGAGAGGAGAGAGAGAGAGAGAGAGAGAGAGAGAGAGAGAGGAGAGAGAGATGAGGAGAGGAGAGAGAGGAGAGAGAGAGAGAGACTGCAAATCACGTACATAAGAAATACATCTAACAAGAATAACAGAACGTACAGGAAGCCCTTCCCCTTCACTTTTTGAAGACAGTTCACGGAGGCATTCAGTATCATGGTTTGATGAGCTGGTCTGTGGGTTAAGAGCCAGTGGAATGATTGTGTCACTACTTCTACCTCAATTGTTAGATTTGAAGTTGTTAAACTGTACGCAACATTGTCTTCCCGGATCATTTGGCCATTTTGCTTTAGTGTATATCCTCTACCTGACTTGCCTTTGGTGACGGAACCGTCGGTGTATATACCAAGGCCTTCTTTGATGCCGACGTTTTTCACCTGTACCAGAATATATGCGTTGGTTTTGCCTTCTTGCCATTCTCGACAGTGTATTTCAAGCCCCAGAGCAATGACAGTTTCGTAGAAATGCTTGTAGTGGAGTGGATACTTTCCCTACTCCATCATTTCTTTGAGTTCTGTTAACTGACTGACTGAAACTATTTACTGTCAGATTAACATAGTGTTGTACTGACATTTACAAAACCTTCATAAATTAATGAGAAACGAAAATGATACAAATAACATCTGAATGACATAAAAACCATGAAGGAAAATTAACAGGGAAACATTTAACATTGATAAGTAAAATAATAAAATCCGAAAAATGTAACAATAACACTAATATATATCTTAACTGTACTGAAAATCAAATCTCTCTCTCTCTCTCTCTCTCTCTTCTCTTCTCTCTCTCTCTCTCTCTCTCTCTCTCTCTCTCTCTCTCTCTCTCCCCTCTCTGAAACCCGGAAAAAAAAGAAAAAAGAAAAGACCCCCCACACACACAAAAAAACAACAACACCCAAACACACACACACACACACACACACACACACACACACACACACACACACACACACACACACACACACACACACACACACACACACACACACACGCACACACACACACACAAGCCGTGCCACCACTACCCTCCCCCCCCCCCCCCCTCCCACACACTCACCCTCCTACAAACACACTCAAAACATATCCACACAAAAACACGTAAAGACTCACGCACATCTACTCACATATAAACAAAACCAAGCCCCCCCCCCTCTCTCTCTCTCTCTCTCTAGCGCGCGCAGAGCCTATGCAACGGTTTCATAGATGTAATAATGCGACCTAGTACACATGAAAGTCGGACAGCTATGTTATGTAGCACATCCTTTGCTCTACGTGTACATCAGATCACTAAACCAAAAAGAAACAAACATACAAACAAAAACAAACATCAAAACACACACACACACACACACACACACACACACACACACACACACACACACACACACACACAACACAACACACACCACACACAACCAAAAACAATTCCGTTAGAAAAATCTGCCAAGTGGATGAGACTTTATCAGATTTACAGCTAATTGGCGAGACTCCACCCATTTTTCTGGGTTGGGACAAAAATCATCAATGCAATGTTAAAGGTAGATTTTTAGACAAAATTGTGTCATAAGACATTGAAAATACGCTTTTGCTATGGAACATTCAAGTAATAAAATTAGTACATTACGTTTTTGACCACAGACACACTGTTAAATGTCACCTAAGCTGTAGCACGTCTTCTGTCCGCCCATCTTTGATTTTACGCGTTCTTGACAAGTGCCTTTTGTTTCCTTGACTGCCACATGAAGTGGGTTTTTAGAGATTTCAAGTGCTCTAAACTATGCCTTCAACTGTTTCACGTTGGTAGACTCAAACACTTCATATCAAGATGGGAACAGTTGATCTGAGAACCCTTTATTTTGAACATGATTCAGGGTGCAGATATACATTATTGATTATAGCACATTACCAAATTGGAGGCGCACCAAAGAAAATCAAGTACAGGGAAATTTATGGACTGC
This sequence comes from Conus ventricosus, assembly GCA_018398815.1. Classification (NCBI taxonomy): domain Eukaryota; kingdom Metazoa; phylum Mollusca; class Gastropoda; order Neogastropoda; family Conidae; genus Conus; species Conus ventricosus. The sequence goes on along the minus strand of CM031627.1, from coordinate 33,457,519 downwards.
TATTGATGAAGAAATTAAACAGTTACGTGCGGTAATATAGATCTCGAAACATGAAGAAGGACAAGTAATCTCCTCTGTATTTTTGGTTTTCAAAACGCCAGATAATTTATACAGGATCATTTTCAGTCTCAAGAATTTTAATGAAAATCTTGAATGTGAACATTTCAAATGGAAATTTTACATTAGCAACAGGACTAACGAAAAGGGGCTATTTTATGGCATTGGCAAATTTACGCAATACCTACTTTCCAGTTCCAATGAAACCTAAATTCAGAACAATTCTGAAATTTCAATGGCGAGGACAATTATATGCCTACACATGTTTTGCCAATGCATTTGCAAACTATGCAAGATACTAAACCAAACGATCAAAACCAGTCTTTTTCCTTTGTTAGAGGACAAGTTTTGCGGTCTGCCTCCTTTATTGATGATTGTTATCTCAAGAATCAGACATTTGAAGAATGCACAAACAACACAGAATGCACAGTGAAACTTTGAGCAACAACAATAACAACACAGTGAAACTGTTTCAGGAACTTTGTTTTGAAATATATAGAGAAAATCGGTAATGAAACTGACACAAACACTGAAGTCCATCGGATGGGGACTATAAGCGAGTCGGACCCGTGTCCCTTCCTGGCCCCCTGCACACGTTAAAGAACCCACGGCAGTTGAAAATCGAAAAGAGCATGGGGTTCCCCGCTGCCCTGGCAAAATTGAGTAGATTGAAGATAGCCGCCTGGTGTTTCTTGCCGGGCCACAGAAATTGTCACTTACTGTTATCGTGTGCCATCGTGTACCGGTGGAAATGGAGGACACGTATAATAAAATTAAAAAAAAAAAACATCGTATGCATCCTATGTGAGAAACTGGAGGAATAAACGAGATAAATGAAAATGAGTGAATGATATTTGAATGGTACGGGAAACGACTGAATGAGCGCCAGTAGGCTGCTCTTCGGCCGGCTCTACCTGGGTAGGCAGCCCGTTGAGTGAGTGAGGTAGTGTGTTTATTGTAAAGCGCTAGAGCTTGGTCTGTGACCGAGGATAGGCGCTATATAAATACCCAATATAATAATAATAAAGTATTTGGGTTTTATGCCTGAATTCTCGGGACATGACTGTTTCCTTACCAGAAGACAGAGTCAGCAAACAAAACCAAGCCGCCTTTGGAATTAAGGACAGAAGAAAGTTTACAGCCAGACAGTTGGCACAGCTCATTGTGCAGATAGTGGCATTCCCTGCTGTTCAGTGGGGACCTTTTTTCATAGACAACTTAAAAGTAAAAATAAAGGTTTGAAAAAAAAGGCTCTAGAAACATTGAAACTGTATCATCTCTAACAAAGGAGGGTGTGATGGACCGTTTTTGTCCGGTCACAAATTTTTACAACCGCGTTGGCCGGAGCAGGTCCACCCGGAAACCGGTTGGTTAGTTGACCTGGCTGCTGCTCATCTGTGCTCTGTATACGTCAGGTGAGCTGAAACAATCAGGAGTCTCAACACCAGTTCCGTCAGTGCAAGCTGGTTTAAACAAGTTTTATTCAAACATGGTTTACATTTGCAGCGAAACATTATGTATTTTTGCACAACAAGCTAAAGCTTATGGACGTGCAATACATGGCTATTGATATACAAATAGACTGGCTGCGATATAGCAAGTACATGATCATGGTGTGTAATATGAAAATATTATAAACATAAACGTAAAGAAAAGAATCAAAAAGAAAAGAAAAGAGGAAAAGAGAAAGAGAGGGGGTACAAAGACAAAATACAAGGTGGTGAAAAAGAAAAAGAAAACATGCTGAACAAACTGAGAGAGTGTTAAGAGCACTACACCAGGTCATCTAGCGTGTGTGTGTGTGTGTGTGTGTGGTGTGTGTGTGTGTGTGTGTGTGTGTGTGTGTGTGTGTTGTGTGTGTGTGTGTGTGTGTGTGTGAGGGTGCGAGCGTGCGTACGCTCCCAGTGGCCGAAGAGGGACTCCTGAACGAGTTGCTCCCAGGTAAAGTCATTGTCTTGGTGTGACCGGGAACTGGCTTCCACTGCTAGAGGGTCTGGGCGTAGCCAGAGTCTACCACTGTCTCAGCCCTGCTGAGGGTGTGGAGAGGTCGACGAGGGAGTCGACATTAGCCCGATTTGTCAGTTGTGCCAGAACCGCCGCTGCTGCCGAGCCAGAGCCGCTGCTCTTGAGGTATTCGAACCAGCGACCTGTTGGGCCAGCCGTACCAGAGCCGTCGCTTCTGCTGTACCAGGGCCATCGCAATTGTGGTGTTAGAACCAACGTCTTATTTTATGTTTCAGCCACAGCTCTTGTGTTGGAGCCGTTGCTCCTGTGAGGGACAGAGCCGTCGCCTCGGTTCTGTGGAGACTCTGCTAGCTGCTCCTCCTGACTGTGTAGTCCCAGGAAAGGACTTCCTCTACAGCGGTCTTCGCGAGAGACTTGAGACAACTGAGAATTGTCATGTTGGGCCAGACGTGGTGAAAAGAAATTAATTTGTATTTGCCTTGTGTGTGTACGCCTAAAGTTATGGTGTGCGTTATCCTACTGAATTGATATTGTTGTATATTGCTGTGTTTTGTGTATTTGTGTTTTGATGACTCGGGCAGCATAGAAAAAGTAAACATTGACTTGTTGCCTGGTTGTCCATGTTTGGGGTGTGTGAATTAAAAATCGTACACGCATCCGAATTTCTGTGAGTCCGACAAACATACACCACACACACCAACACATCCGTAACATCTGGTGACCCCGTAGAAAACTTTCAGCATTTACCTTCTAAATTGTTTTAGGATTAGGATTTGTTTTTGTACCCCTGTAGCGTGACCCACTTATTAGGAATAGGACACGTTTACAGATTTTCCTTTTGAGAGATTCTGTTGTGATGTGTTGTTGTATGACTGGTTGTATTTAAATTGATTTCCCGTCTCCAGCATAACGGGGTATCTCCTTTGTATAGTTTCTGGAGATACGAGCGTCTAGTTCTTTTCCTTCTCTGTGGGCTTTAATTTGATTATCTTTTGTTACCCCTCCTGATTGTTTCTGTTTCTACCTTTTCTTGGGGATTGCGTTGCTCCTATAGCGTTCTTAGGATCCTTTCTCTTGAATGAATGTGTGTATGGCTGACTGCCTTGGCCATTAAAAAAATAATAGCATACATTCCATACTTTGCATAAGACAAGAAAACATAATTTTGTATTGATTGATTTATGCATAATTATGTTTATTGATCATTTCAATTACTGATTTATATGTGCATATGATTATGACTATCACTGATTGATTTATCCATATGTTTATTTATTGTTGATTCATTTCTGCATATCTTTATTCATTACTGCTTTTTATTGATTGGTGCACTTGTTTATCATTCATCATTGATTGCTAATTGCGTTTTCCCATACCCCTAAATTATGTTTGTTATTTATTACTGTCATTTCGTTTGGTTTGAACAATAGTCAATATTTTAAAAGTGTGATAGATATAAACATTTGTGTGACTAAAAGAATAATAACAATAATAATAACTCTCTTAAAAAACATTTTCAGTGGACATAGTGTCTAAACTTTTTTTGATCGTATTTGGTCCACTGACTTAGGTTTTCAATGTGACTTTTGTGGTCGAAGATAAAAATTTTCACTGAGTACTTACAACGTGGTAAGGCATTTGGTATTGACGGGCAGGCTTTATTACACTATGTTGATAAATGTGTTACGCAAGATTTAGAAAGAGAAGAAAGAATGAACGTAAAGCAAATGCAGGAAGAAGAGGAAACTAAAAGACTTGGACTGATAGAGGAAACTAAAAGAGCACATGAGATAGAGGAAACTAAAGGAGCACAAAGATGAAACTAAAAGAGCTCAAGAGATAGAGGAAACTAAAAGAGCTCAAGAGATAGAGGAAACTAAAAGAGCACAAGAGATAGAGGAAACTAAAAGAGCACAAGAGATGGAAGAAACTAAAAGAATAGAATTACAAGCTTCTCGCCAAAGTGTAATTTCAGGTCAGGACAGTGCCAATCAGAGTACTTGCGTACCCACGTCTAACGCCCCTCGTCCTATCTTTCCGAAATTACCTCCCTTTAAAGAAAGGACAGATGATACTGATAGCTGTCTTTTCCGCTTTGAAACCCATGCCCGTTCTCTATGCTGGTCAGCAAATTTATGGGTCACTTACCTGTCTGCGTTACTTGAAGGTTCGGCCCTAACTCTTTATTACGGTCTTGCAGAAAATAACGTGTTTTTTTGCAAGCTTCTGAAGGAGAGTTTGTCCAGATGGCTTTCGTAAACGTTTTCGTGAGGCTAAACCCAGTGCAGATGAACCCTTTGAAAACTTTTCAGTTAGCTTAGACGTCTATTTCATTGTTGGGTTTTGTTGTCCAAGATTGAGAACTCTTTTGAAGGTCCTATGGATCATATTTTAAGAGAGCAGTTTCTCGAGTGTGTCGCAAATAATTTAGCTGCATTTCTTTGTGAAAAAAAGATGAAAAGACGTTTGACGGTATAATTAAGTCTGCTGAGTCATACAGGCATGTCCATCCCACTAAGCTCCTTTCCAGGAAGGCTGATGTAAATATTTTTGCTTCCATTGCCTAGAGTATTTCGGGACAGTCGGATAGAACCCTATCCATGGTCAGTCAGATAGACGTCGTAGATATTCAGCTCCTCATACTATTGTCCAGAATCTTAGTACCTCAGCTAGTCGTGGCAATTTCAGTGGTAACCGTTACGTGGTCGTGGCGCTCGTCACTATTCTGGCAACAGAACTTTCTCAGGAAATAACGTTGGATCAGTCTACCAATATCGTCTGCTTTTTGTGTAAGAAGACAGGACATATGGCTTCTAAATGTTCGTGTAAGTCGGGTAGAAACCCTTGCAACTTTTGCACTCTTAGCCATCTGGATAAGTGTCCCTTTGTGGTTGGCAACTCGACTGTCGTCGACAAGTCAGCTGACAAACACTATACTGCTACTTGTCCTGTTATTCGTACTCCTTTCGCTTCTTTAGCTGCGGGAGAATTTACAGGGAATTACACTTCGAGTCTGGTTTTGTCAATGGCACTCTGTGTTCTGTGCTGCGCGATACTGGTGCTACTATCTGCGGTGTTCGCAAGAGATTGGCTTCTGATGGCCAGATGCTAGGTACTTCTGTGAAATGTGTTTCCTTCGGTGGTCGTGTGGATGAATTCCCGCTGGCTACAGTTTCTGTCAGTTGTCCCTACTTTGAGGGCAATCTAACCTGTTGTGTCCTAGAAAGCCCTGTCGCAGATCCCATTGTGGGTAACGTTCCTTGTGTTTGTGAAAGCAGTGAATTCAGTGATATGACTTACGATACCTTCTCTTTGGCTGCCGTTACGAAGGCTAGAGCTAAACCTGTCGTGGACAAGAAGCCTTTGTGTCAGATCCCGATGATCTGAACATTTCACGTTCTGATCTGATTCAGAAATAAAAGGATGATGAGTCTTTCAAGTCATGTTTTCAGTTGACATCTTCTAGTGAGTTAAAGAAGTCAGGTACAACCACTTTCTATTACGTTTTGTCAGACGGTGTCTTATACAGGCATTTCATCAAAAATGACATTCCTTTTGATCAGGTTTTTGTTCCCATTGACCTCCGACCTACAGTGCTGTCTATAGCACATGATCTCATTCTGTCAGGTCATTGTGTTCTCGTCGAACTCTATCTAGAGCCACCAATAGGTTCTTTTGGCCTGGAGTAACTGCAAATGTGGCCAAATATGTTGCTTCATGTGACGTTTGTCAGAAGACAGTACCTAAAGGTAGAGTTTGTCTGGTACCCCTTTCTCCTGTTCCATTCATCGGTACTCCATTTGACCGTGTGGCTGTTGACCTTGTTGGTACGCTGTCTCCTCCTTCATAGCAAGGTCATCGATATATATATAGATAGATAGATAGATAGATAGATAGATAGATTGACCTTGATTGACATTGTCACCTGTTTCCCGGAGGCTTTTCTCTTGAAGGACATCACATCTGTCGCTGTGGCAGAAGCGCTGTTGGGGATTTTCTCCCGTTTAGGTTTTCAAAAGGAGATTCTTTCAGATCAAGGTACTCCATTTAACTCTGACCTTATTAGACAGTTTCATGTGTTGTGTGGTACTAAAGGCATTCGGACATCGCCATATCATTCCCAGGCAAATGGACATGTTAAACGATTCCATGGCACTCTGAAGTCGATGCTAAAGAAAACTGTCCGTTCCTACCCAAAGGCGTGGCATCGATATCTACCTGCACTATTATTCGCGTGCATAGTGTTGCCGTCAGAGAGCACAGGCTTCTCTCCTTTTCAGCTGTTGTTCGGTCGCCAAGTTCGTGGCCCTATCGCTCTATTACAGGAGTCGCGGACCCAGGCGGATAGTCAGGGTACTGAGGCCAAACCCCTTTATGCTTATGTGTTCCAACTCAAGAATGTCGTTGCTGACTCAGGTAAGTTAGCTATGGACCATTCTCTCGATTTTGGCGTCCAAGGGTAAGAAGTATTTTGATCGCGAGGCTTTGTTCTTCTTCCCACTGACTCCAACAAGTTACTAGCCAGTTGGTCAGGACCATTTCCAGTTACCAAGAACATATACCCTGACTATAAATCCTTATCAAAGGCAAAGAAAAGGTTTTGCATGGCACTATGCTGAAAAAGTACTTTCGCCGTCCTGCTGTGTCGGTTTCTCAGGTTATGTCGACAGTCACCTCACAGGGAAATTCAGAACCTTGGTCAGACATAGCGCCTCGGAGTTCTGGCCAAAAGGAAGTTTCTTTGAAGTGTTCTCCAGGAGTTGTTCCTTCTTTGAACCCCTCCCCGGATTCCCTGTTCCCGAGGTTGCGTACACAGTCCTTGTTGTTCAAGACTGTGCTGACGCGCTACCTATTCTTACCTTAGCTGTCCGCATGGCATCTTCTACGCCAGATGAAGATATTCATGCAGCGCAATTTGATTGCACTTTGTCTGACAGCAATGCTAAGGAGTTATGTACAGTCTTTGAGGATGTTCAGGATATCTTAACTCCGAAACCAGGTTCCTTCTCAGGTGATGTACTACTAGAAATTCCACTTCCAACAGATGTTCCAGTTAGGAAAAAGTGTTACGACATCCCCTTCTCTGCCAGAGAGGTTGTTGAAAGAGAAGTTGGCATCATGTTGGAACTCAGTATCATTGAGCCTTCAAATAGTCCCTATGCCTCCCCAGTTTTGTTAGTCAGGAAGAAAGATGGTACATGTCGTTTTGGTATCGATTTTCGATCTTTGAATAAGATTACCATCTTTGATGCTGAGCCCATTCCTGACGTCGAAAGTCTGTTTGCAAGGTTAGCTGACGGTCAGTTTTTTTTTACAAAGATAGATATTGCAAAGGGATATTGGCAGATAGTTTTTAAGCCCGAGAATCGACCAAAGACAGCTTTTACAACGCATATGGGTTTTTTCAGTTTGTTAGGATGCCTTTTGGTCTTGTGTCAGCACCTGCAGTTTTCGCACGCATGATGCGTATGCTGACTTTGGATCAGTTCTCTGCTGTCAGTTTCTTTGACGACATTCTTGTGCATAGTGTCTCATGGGATGCACATCTTCGTCATGTGAAGGGTGTCCTTTCGTGTCTGAGGTCTTTCAACCTGACAGCTCATCCCTCGAAGATCGAGGCATGCTTCCATTCTCTGGAATTTCTCGGCCATATCGTTGGAGGTGGTACTATGCGCCCTGAGCAGCAAAAAAGATATGTTCCCAGCTTTTCCACTTTGAGTGCTCCACTCTCTGACTTAATCAAAGATGTTGGTCGTGCTGGAAGATCCATTTCTTGGACTCCTGAGTGTGCTGAAGCCTTACAGAAGATTCAAAGTATTTTGTCTTCTGCACCTGTGTTGCTGTCTGTGGGTTAGGTGCTGTATTGCTTCAGGAGAATGATGATGTTCTTCACCCAGTCGTGTTTGCGAGTCGGAAGCTGTTAGATCGTGAGAAGGCATACAGTACCATCGAGCGAGAATGTTTAGCCATTGTCTGGGCTGTGCAGAAATTCGTTTGACTCCTTTGGGGAGTCAGGTTTATCCTTCAAACGGATCATCGCCCTTTGATGTATCTTCACGTCAAATTTTAAGAATTCCAGAATTATGGGGTGGGCATTATCTTTGCAGGAATTCTCGTTTGAAGTGAAACTAGTTCCAGGATCATCGAATGTCTTCGCTGATCTACTTTCACGTTCTTGTGAAAACCATTCGATTTCTTAGAAATGACTTTGTTTGTATGTATTCCAGTTTTGATGTCTTTTTCATGTGCGCTTTCTGGAATTTTGCTACCTGTGGCTGTTTACTTCGTCTTAGTAAAAACAATTCGGACATTTTTGTTGTTGTTGTTGTTGCTGTTTTTTTAGGAGGGGGAGTGTTGTGACGAACCGTTTTTTGTCCGGTTACAATTTTTTACAACTGCATTGGCCGGAATAGGTTCAACCGGAAACCGGCTGGTTAGTTAACCTGGTTGCTACTCACCTGTGCTCTGTATACGTCAGGTGAGCTGAAACGATCAGGAGTCTCTACAGCTGTTCCGTCAGTGCAAGTTCCCAGTGGCCGAAGAGAGACTCCTGAACGAGTTGCTTTGGCAGGTAGTTATCAGTTCCCCCAGGTATCGTCGTTGTCCTGGTGTGACCAGTAACTGTGTCATGTGACGTAGCCTCACATCAAGACTTGTGACGCTCCATCACATGTAGTTTAGTGATATGAATCATTTCCCCATGCCACAACTAAAAAGGAAGAATATTCATGTGGCTTGACTAGTGTAGCGGGCGACCCCAAATAATTGTGAGAATGACTCATTAAATAAACAAGAATGGTCATTGGGTGAAAGTGACCACTGAGAGATAGTTTATTAAGGGCTGGTAAGGTGCTGGTCATGTGTTTTGAACACTGAGTATGCACTCACTAGGAGGAGGGAGGAAAGAATCAGTTTTAGCCCAGCAGATGGCCTAGAGACTCGAACCTGTCAGGACGCTGGTCCTCAATGCTGACCAGTCATTACCAGGTGAGCCATAGATAGTTGGGAAAGCTACAGGGGAAAACCTAAAGTAAAGAGAAAGAAAGAATATGTTGACTTGGGAAGCAGGTTACTTACACGAACCTTATTCGTGTTTCAGCCCTTCACCTTTCACTCTTCACCCCGTGAGGTGGTTAAAGATGGCCATGGTGTGGGGAACACACTGGTAGTTCAGCCCCAGCAAATAAAGACTCCAGGGAGAGGAGTCGGAACTCATCATATCTCCAGTGACGGGAGAATTCAAGGGGGCGACACGATTTCTGAGAGAGACAGGGAATCATGACAGTATGGGGCGAGTCATATATCTGATGCAGGCATGGCATCAATGATTGCAAGAATTTTTTATTCTCCTGGTCTGGATCTTGGGCCATTGTTATGTGAAGGCCATGACTTTACAGAAACTTGTATTGATGTAAATGGGAAAATTAGTTTATCTCTCAGTGTGTAGGAAAAGGGAGATACATGTATAAAAATCTGTTTATAAATTGTTTGATGTGACTTAGTAAACTGTTTTCTCCGAAGGAGAGGGGGAGAAGAAAAAACATTCGGTAGTGCGCCTTTTGGTTGATTGGAAAGATTGCGTGTGCGTATGGAGTAAATGCTGTCATGAATGCGTGTGTGCAAAAGTGACAGTGTGACAAACTGGCTGCCACGGCTAGAGGGTCTGGGCGTAGCCAGAGTCTACACGTGTCTCCGCCCTGCTGAGGGTGTGGAGAGATCGACGAGGGAGTCTGCCAGAGCTGCCGCTTCTGCCGAGCCAGAGCCGCCGCTCTCGAGGTATTCGAAACAGCGACCTGTTCGGCCAGCCGTACCAGAGCCGTCGCTTTTGATATACCAGGGACGTCGCTTTGTGGTGTTAGAACCAACGTCTTAAGAACCAACGTCTTATTTTGTGTCTGAGCCACAGCTCTTGTTTTGGAGTCGTTGTTTCGAATGTGCGGGTGAATTAAAAATCGTACACGCATCCGAATTTCTATGAGTCCGACAAACAGACACCACATGCGCCAAGGCATCCGTAACAGACGCAGACCAGAAACTGGATTGGTGGATTCAACATGTTGAAAGTAGTCACTCTCCATTAGAGAGGCCAGATCCAGACATACAAATACAAACTGATGCCTCAGCCAGTGATGGTTGGGGAGCTGTGTGTAAAGGAAAATAAACAGGCGGCAGATCGACAACTGAAGAGAAGAACTTGCACATAAATGCCTTAGAACTCTTGGTGGTAGAATATACCTTAAAGAGTTTTAAAGAAGATATGTAGGGTAAGCACATTGAAATACTATGTGGTATTACTGGGCTGTTGCCTACATTAAGAATATGAGTGGATCCCACTCAAAAGAATGCAATAGCATTGCAAACACAATTTCGGTCTGGTGCAAAAAAAATTTTCTGTGTGATTAACCATATTACAAATCCCAGGGAAACTGAATGTGAGAGTAGACAGACAATCTGGGAAATTTCTTAACAGAACAAAATGGAAATTAAACCCAGAAATTTTCAGAAAACTATCCAACACCATGCCTTTGCATATAGGCCTCTTTGCATCACGGCTAAATTATCAGTTAAAACCATTCATTTCATGCAAACCAGACCCAGAATCTATATCAGCTAATGCTTTCACAGTAAAATGGAACAAGTGCGTCATTTATGCTTTCTACCTTTCAGTGTAATCCAGAGTGCGCTGACGAAGATGGAACAGGACGAAGCCAAAGGTATTTTCATCGTACGCACAGCCCCACAGATGTCTGGTGTCCAGAAATATTGTGGTTATTGACACGACCACCAATTCTGCTACCACTGATGAAGTACACTCTCCAGCTGACAAACTCAGATGCACCTCACCCACTCCGCATAAGACTACAGCTACTGGCAGTCTCCATATACGGAAAACCTGTCTAAATTCAAGGAGTGCAGAGACAGACTCGTGCCCTCATGTTCGCATCCTATACAGTTTCAACAAAACAGCAGTATTCATCATATCTCAAAAGATGGCACCGTTTTGTATAGGAAGGCAGGATAATCCATTTCAGGCTTATGTGAATGTAGTAAAAGAATTCTCAACTAATCTGTATCATGAAGTGCTTGGATATAGAGCAATAAACACTGCACGCAGTGCAGTTGCTGCTTTTGTTCACCCAACAAATGACAGATCTGTTGGAGCACATCAATTGGTGACCCAATTCATGAAAGGAATTTTCGAATTGCGAACACCTCTTCCCAAGCATACCCACACTTGGGATATTTCAGCTTTGTGAATTTTTGTCCTAGAAAGATAATGTTAATGAGGAACATTCATTATCGTAGTTGTCCAAGAAACTGCGTGCACTACTTTTGACTGTAACGGCACAGAGAGTACAAACGCTTCATTTGACAAAATTCAGCAGTGTTCATTTTCATATAAAGAGATGTTCGATCTATTTCGATGACAAACTGATAAAGCACATAAGACCTGGTTTTCACCAACAAAACGCTTGAGTTACCATTGTATGAAGATAAAAAAAAGTGTGTGTTGTAGAATCTTTAGAAAATAACACAAATAGGATAAAGAAGCTAAGAAGAGATTGTGACCAGCTCCTCCAACTCCCGCTTTGTTATCGTAGACCCCCATGGTCCTGCTTCTAAAGACACTTTAGCACGTTGGATGAGACAAGTGTTCGCAGATGCAGGTATTTCTGGCTATGCTACACATGATTTCAGAGGAGCAGCAGCGTCAGCAATGCTGAAAAGCGGAACTACAATAACGGACATTATGAAATCTGCAGGGTGGTCAAATGCCTTCACTTTCAACAGATTTTACAACAAACCATTAATGCAGACAAAGACTAACTTGCTTTTGAAGTACTTTGTGAAGAAGTGAACTAACAAAGAACGGATTGCGCATGTCCAGCGAGGAGGCTGCCTGACTTTTGGAGTTCCGTTTTAAATTCATTTTTACATCTTTTACGCCTTTACATCTTTTATTCAAACGAGTAACTGTGAATTGTAATAATCAGCACTGTTGGCTGTTGGTAGTTTAATGCTTAATTTTTTTTATAGCGAAATTGTGTTTAAACCCTTTCAGGTAAGATGTGTCTCACCAGGCTTTTCAAGATGGCTACCGGCGTGTTGTTCCTCGGCTTCGTTAAAAGTTTTCTACTTTTCCTTGCTGTTTAAACATGTGATAGGAATAACGATATCCCAAGCACTCAGTTTAATTTTGAAATTTTAGATGTAGATGTAGACGCCTTTAGTTCCATCTTTGTAGGTTATAAAACTTTGTGCAACCTAAACCATGTTAGCCTCCTGTGTGCACCTGTGCCGAGTACTGTTCTCACATCGATTACTTGGCCCAGATTTGAACCCCTGATTTCAATTAATATCAGAAATAGTACAGTGATAAGGAATTGTTTTAATAAAAGAGTTAGACATAGAGGAGTTAAATCATGGCTTTTAAGCCTTATCCTACTATCGGAAGACGTTGAACTCAATCCTGGTCCGTCCACCAAAGTAAAATATCCATGCGGAGTTTGCAATTTGAGAGTCACATGGAAACATAAAGCAGTTGCCTGTGACGTTTGCAATACATGGTATCACACTAAATGTATGTTATCAAATTCAGCAGTTTATGAAGCAATATGTAATAGTGATATATCTTAAACGTGTTTTACCTGCGGGCTTCCAAACTTTAGTTCGAGACTTTTTGAAGATTCTATTGAAGACTGCAGCTCAGAAAGCAACCGTTTTGACCCTATCTCACCAGACCGATCCCCAAAAGAAAACTTGAAATTTTGTCCTAAGTTTGCATCCACCCCTGATTCTAAACCTGATAAAATCCCAAATCATAAAGTGCAACCGAACTCCAAATCATTAAGAGAAAAGGATAAACGTAAATGCATAGTCGTAAACTTTCAATCACTTATCAAGAAAAAGGACGAACTCAGTAATTTAGTCACCGAAAAAAACATTGATGTTGTAATTGGAACAGAAACTTGGCTAGAAACTGGAACATCCAGCAGTGAACTTCTAATGGAGGATTTTGATATTTATAGAAAGGACAGACTTGGAAAAAGAGGTGGGGGAGTCTTGAGTGCCATTATGAAGAACGTAGCCAGTGAGTTTTTATATCAAGGCAAAAATAGTGAACGTTTATTTTGTAGGATTAATTTTAAGAATAAGAGACCTATCATTGTTGGATCAGTATACAGACCTCCAGACTCAGATGAAAATGTATGTTCGTCTATTTGCAGAGACATTTCTGACATTGTTTTGGCCAATAGGAAGACAATATTATGGATTGGTGGAGACTTCAACTTACCAGATATTGATTGGCGTGAAGATGCCATACTTGGTAATCAATAAAATAAGAATCTTAATTCTCAGTTTTTTGATACCACCAAAGACCTTGGATTGGTGCAGTCAGTTGAAATACCAACACGTGGTAATGCATTCTTGGATTTGTTTTTGTTTTTTTACCAATTGTCCAGGCGCTTTAGGCAATCAGGAATTAATTGCAGGCCTGGGTGATCATGACATAATTCTCTTAGAGAACAACTTTCAACCCTTTCGAAGAAAAACCCTAAATGTACCATCAGACTCTGGAACCAAGCAGACTTATCAAAGTTACGCAGGGATACTCATGATTTAAGTCATCTTTTTTAGGTCTCATAGTATTACAGATAACGTCAATGACCTTTGGAAGTGTATAAAAACTAACTTGGAATTTATTTTGCATGACAACACACCTACTAAAATAACTTCAAGCACAAACCGCCGGCCATTGATTAATACAAAAACTAAACGTTTATTCAGAAGGAAACATCGTTTCTTTAAGAAATTGAAACTACACCCTAATTCAGAAAGATTACTGATTAGGTATAAACATATTAGGAGAAGGTGTCAGAGAGAATGCAGGCTTGCTCACACCAATTATGTTAATTCGATGATTTCAGAAGGTGATCATGAAAACAAGAAAACTATGGTCTTACATAAGGAGTAAGAGACAGGACAACATTGGGATTCCAGACCCGAGAAACAACCAGAATAACCTAATACAGGACCCTGAAGGGAAAGCAAATTTACTAAACAAGCAGTTTTGTTCGGTTTTCTGAAATCCCAAGCCTTTAATTAACGGTAGACTAAAGGATGATGATAAACTCTCTGAAATGCAAAACATCAAAGTAAACAAAGCAGGAGTATTTAAGTTACTAACCAACATCAATGAAAACAAAGCTACTGGTCCTGATGGCGTTCCTGACAAGCTCTTAAAATTATGTGCCAATGAATTGAGTGAGGTCTACCAACTACTTTACCAAGCTTCACTGGACCAGGGAGTTATACCTGATGAGTGGCGAGATGTGAGCATTGTTCCTTTATTCAAAAAGGGTGACAAAACAAAAGCAGAGAACTATAGATCTGTATCTCTTACACCCATATCAGCAAAACTACTTGAACACATAATATATAGTAGCATAATGGATCATCTTGACAAATATGACTTCTTAAATAACGCATGGCTTTAGACAGCGAAGGAGTTGTGAGACTCAACTTATATGACTTCTTAAATAACGCCCAGCATGGCTTTAGACAGCGAAGGAGTTGTGAAACTCAACTTATAACAACACTCAACGATTTTAATACCTGTCTTAACAACAGACAGCAGATAGATGAAATTTTATCACACTTTTCTAAAGCCTTTGATAAGGTTGACCATGAGGGCCTGCTGCTTAAATTAGAACACATTGGCATTGGCGGTTCTTTGCTAAAATGGGCTAGATCATTTCTCGTTGGGAGAACGCAGAAAGTTGTTGTGGAAGGGTCGTCATCCCACTGTAAACCAGTCTTGTCAGGTGTACCTCAAGGAACTGTTCTCAGGCCCTTGTTTTCTTAATTTATATAAATGACATAAGTAGAAATCTCTCTCCTGGAACTACTATAAGGCTTTTTGCAGATGACAGCTTAGTATATAGAACAATCAGAAGCAAGAATGATACACCCATTCTACAAGAAGATTTAAACGCTTTACAAGAATGGAAAAGAACTTGGAAAGTGGAATTTCATCCCCAGAAGTGCCAAGTGTTGCGTATATGTAACAAAGGCTCACCAACTAGATCAGAATATTCATAATGCTATTCTTAAAGAAACCAATGCTGCAAAGTATTTGGGCGTGATTATAGATAGTCGTCTCAAATGGAAAGAACAATACAGTTTAGTATGTAAGAAAGCAAATAACATCTTAGCTTTCTTATACAGGAATATCAACGACTGCCCCCAAAAGGTTAAAGACGACTGCTACAAAACACTGGTTAGACCAGTACTGGAATATGGTTGCTCAGTCTGGGATCCTTACCATCTGAAGGACATTGATAACCTCGAAAAGATTCAGAAGAGAGCAGCACGGTTCGTAACACAACCATATCAGAGAGAAGGGGAATACTAGGAAGAACATGAGGAAATTAGAATGGAAACGCTTAGAAGAGAGAAGAGCTTTTATCAAACTTAACATCTTCTTCATAGGCAGAGCTAAACTAATTGATATTCCAATGGAACAACTAGTATTGAATAAAAGTAGCACCAGGAGTGGCGGTCAATGTTATACCATGCATGTATCAAATATTGACAGCCACTTACATTCATTTTATCCTAGTTCTGTACGGCTGTGGAACTCACTGCCAGGTGCCATCAAGATTGCCACAAATGAAGTCTCACTTAAAAAGCAAATTGATACGACAATTTTGAGATCTGCATATTGACGATTTTTTTTTAACTTCCCAGATATTTTTTATGGTTTCCTGGGCCTGAATCTGGCCATTGCTTTTAACTTCTTGAATATCGAGAGCGACCCCTTGTTGCCAAATTTGCTCCAGAGGCCAACAGACTGAGTCGCACTATTTTATGTTATTTTACTTTACTTTTAACATGCGCGCTGGTGACCTACTCGTTTTTGAGTGAACCAGTATTTTAGGAAGAAGAAGAAGAAAAAGAAGAAGATGAAGAAGAAAGGTGCTACTGACAATTCTCTGTCATTGAGTCTGTATGTTGATTCTCAACAGTTCAGAAAACTTTGAACAAGATTGCAGTTTTGTTGTAAAATACATTTACGGTATTAGTATTATGATGTCTGTAATCTATATATTCATATTTGGGATTGAGAGTTTGCAAGATTGGTTTTATGGTTTAACTGATTTGTAAGTACCAAGACTGACGCAAAATCGTTCTGTTCCATAAGATTTATTTTACACTTTGCATGTATACCATGTCTTTCCAATAAACATCATATTACTGAAGGCGACATTATAATCTAAGCCTCTGTTGTTTATTCTGCAAATTGTGTAAATCATTACATTTTTGTACAACCAACAACTCAGGAAATTGCGAGAAGTGAAATCAGAACATAAACGATAACTTACCTTGGAAAGTCGAAGTTTGTGTGGAATTTCATGAGCGTAGTTGATAAGGACGGAGCGACGGATGCCCTCCCATTATTTAAAAGGGAACCCTCGCCGTTTTGTTGTTGTTGTTGTTTTCTCCTAATATTTGGGTGTAGAAAAAAAAATTACACAGATCATTCGAATGCTCTGTATGTCAAAATATGCGCATCTCATCTGTCCCTCTGT
>CM031627.1:33418403-33435903 GCA_018398815.1 Conus ventricosus | reverse complement strand
ATTCCCCCCATTTTTTTTCATCTTTAATTTTTTTTTTTTTTTGTGTGTGTGTGTGTGTGTGTGTTAAATTCAAATCTTTGCCAAGTCATTACTATAATGACTGAAGAATTGTTAACCTGCACTTGTTTTCTCCCACTATTTAATTGTTCAGCAGTATATATATATATATATATATATATATATATATATATATATATATATATATATATATATCTTTGCCAAGTCATTACTATAATGACTGAAGAATTGTTAGCCTGCACTTGTTTTCTCCCACTACTTAATTGTTCAGCATTATAATGTTTGGTCAATCAGTGGGAGATTGCATCTCTTAAGAGATCCAAGTAAAGGATGTTCTGTGCAATTCTTAGCCGCTCACAATGCTTGGGTTATTGAACAGCAGAGCTGACCACTCAGACTGTTCCATATCTTTTTATCTCCCTTGCATCCTTGAATGGATCCTCAAGCATAGGCTGACACAGATTGTCCCCTACACTTTATACTGTTTGCATAATGCTTTTAGTTTTTCAGCAAATTTTTTCTTCTCCACACTTTCGTTTTGTTCCATTTACTACCCTTCGCTGGCTGCTTTGGGGGTGCTGTCGGATTCTTTTTTGAACCCTTGGTGGTGAGAACACCACAGAAGTATGGAATGTGGTGTGTCTCTACTTGACACAAAAGAGCACAGACACAATCAGCCGTGTCTCCCTGATGAGTCCGATCCAGCGGACGAAAGGCCTAGGAGCAGGCAATACAAATAGATCTGCCTTCGAAGGGGAGTATGATGGTTCCCTCAGGCAGCTAGTGAAGGGTTTCTTATATGCCGGCTAGTGTCGGAATAGCTCAGTGGGAGCCGGAATAGCTCAGTTGGTAGAGCGCTGGACTCGTAATCTTGGTGATCCTGGGGTTGCGGGTTCGAACCTCCGCCGGGCGTTTCAGTACAAGGGGATTTTTCCCTCGGAGTTAACATTGGTTTTGACTCCATTTCCCATACAGTCCTTCGAATGAGACTATAAACCGAGGTTCCGTGTGCGAACGCACGCATAACATCTTGCACACACGTAAAATCCCATCACCAACTTTCGGAAGAGTAGGCCAGTTTGGCCGTTGGTATGGATGACACGTTACACATAGCATGCACCCTGCGTGAGAAATGGAAAGAATGAAGGAAGTAAGGAAAATGAGTGATCGATATTGAACAATATTGACTGGATGACACGGGAAACGACTGAATGAAGCGCCAGCTGGCAGCTCTTCAGTCGGCACTACCCAGGTAGGCAGCCTGTTGTGTAAACGAGTGTTGATTGTAAAGCGCTTAGCGCTTGGCCTCTAGCCGAGACTAGGCACTATATAAGTATTCATTATTATTATTATTATTGTTATTATTATTATATTGATAATATATTCCCCCCAATTTCTCCATCTTCATTTTTTTAAAAATTCAAAGCTTTGCCAAGTCATTACTATAATGATTGAAGAATTGTTAGACTGCACTTTTTTTTCTCACACTACTTGATTGTTCAGCATTATATATATATATATATATATATATATATATATATATATATATATATATATATATATATATATATTATATATATATATGTGCATTCATACACACACACACACACACACACACACACACACACACACACACACTATATATATATATATATTATATATATATATATATTATATATATATATATATATATATTTGTTAAGAATATTTTTTTTTAAAAATGAAGTATTAAAATCAACAAGCTTGTTTCGAACCTCTCGCTCTCCTCAGGATATTCTTTTGGGGCACGCTATCTGTCTTTTATAGCGTGCGCGACCTGATTCCATTTCTGCACGTGCGAGTCGCTTCACGTGTGGTCTGTGGTTCTTGTTGGGGTCTGTTCAGGTGGCGTGCGCTAACAAGATTTCCATTTGTGCCTGCAATTTTTTACTATTTCTACTTTTGTATTCAAGGTTGCTAGGTGTGTTTACATAATATAACCATTTTTCTGTGGAGATAGATTGTCAGCTTAAACAAAATTTCACACCTAAGCCACCAGGTACTTTCCCTGCTCAAAACCCAACTGCAAAATTGCTCTCTCACCAAACCAGACACCATCCTATATGGCCCCACAGGCTCTTTCACTATTAACGCACTTTCTCCTGCCAGAGCCACAAATTGTGTATGCCTCCACTGTCGCTGTGCGTAAGTCTATGTAGTGAGACATCTCGCACACTTGGACGCAGAGAACAGAAAATGCCAATCTAACTCACATCCGCCCTCAATAGTTTCGGGCGATGCGACTAGGATTGGCTTTTCTGTTCTCTACTGTTCTTTGATAATCCTCACACATTCTTTCAAACAAAAAATAACGACCCTACAAACAAAATACTGTGTAGGATTGTCCGTTTTCAATACTATTTACTAAACTTTTAGATTTAGTTTTTGTTTAATCCTGCGTTTTTCTGATCATTTTCAATAACATCATTTCGCGCAAACATCATCAAATGAGTCTCTGTCTTTCATGTGAAATAAACTACAGTCTTTAACTGTTCTCTAAGTCTTTTAAAACGGAGTTTATATTTTTTGACATAAAATCACACACTTATCCCAGCATGTCTTCCACTGAAGGCTAGTTTTGATAAAGTGTTTCTCTTTTTACTATGTCTCTTTCTGCTGAACAGTCATCTATAATAAATAGTGTCTGCGTTCCTTCAAACAGTTTATAAAACTGTTCTAAACACTCACTCAGTTTATTGCTAGGATTAACTAAATATATTTCATCATCTGTCCATATAACCTTCTATCATGATATGCTTTGTTCCATTTAAGTGTTGGACAGAAAATCATCAATATGATAAAAATTATAGCGATAAACTGTTTGTAATAGGTCTAGGACAAATATTGTTTTTCCACAACCAGTCTGTCCACAAATTAATGAACATTGGGGGTTTTTATCATAAAGTTTAACTGTTCCATAGTTTTATAACGAATTTAATCTTATCCAGTTTTATGTTTATCATACTCTCTGTCAAAACTTGTTCAGTATAATAAACCCTATAAGGCCTAAATGTGTAAGATTAATCCAATTCAGTTCTGTAAGATTGTTTCTATTTAGACTAATATTGATTTTGTTGCTTGTTGTTATGACCTTAATTCCTCACCATTGTGAAGAACGACGATGGTAACTTTAAGACGGTCAACGTCTAAGTTTTGCCAGCTAATTAGAATTCCTTTTAAAAGGACGTCACTGACGCCCACAGCTCCATTCCTCGCCGCATCTTTTAAGACAGAAATTTCAAATATCATTGTGAACGTGTCTCCTAATTTCATTTGCGGAATGAACTGTAATTTTGTAGAAGCATCTTTCAAAACTGATTCTCTTCTGTGGAGGATGTATTGTTTTTCCCATACGCTTTATTTCAATCTCTTTCCGACTATTGTCCTCTGGCATAAGACTTACATGTAAAGGGCCAGAGTTGAATGCTTTTCTGAAACTTTTTTGACGGCTAAAAAATGTAAATCGGCTTATGAATTCAAATTTTATGTCCATTCTAAATATGGTTCTAAGTGCCATTTGCTGTCAGGTTTTCGAACTATTTTATATTCATACTGGCCAGCATTATTTGCTTCTACATTGCGCAGTTGCTCTAGTTTAGGAAACTTTTGTTGTCGCCAACCTCTTTGCGTTTATAATCACCATCTTTAGTGTACTCAAAACCATACAAAGCGCTATCTCACCATTCTGTTCAAAGTTAGCAACGTCTGCAAGGTCTTTTAATTCTAAAGTTATACACCTCACAGGCGCTAATGTAACTCCTGACTCTTCTGGTCCACGCAACATTATTTTTTAGTAACGTATTATTTTATTTCTAAAACAATGTGCAGGTTATCACATTTTACGACTTTCCCCGTTTGTCTGTGATTTTTATATTAAATGATCGACCCTCCCACAAACTAATCTTTTAAACTGTAAATTAGGGAATTGTATAATTTCATAATCGCAATATGCAGCTTTCCTGATGGAAGAGCTCTTAAAACAGTTGAGGGCCTTCCATCATATAAGTTTTCATCAGTGCTCAGCTCGTCCAAATGAACATAGAGTAATGAATGTAATGCAAGATCGAGCGGATTTTCTCTCTCATAAGTAGTTTTGCTTGGAGTAACTCTAAATCTATGATTGTTAGCTGCAAAGCCTAACATTTTAGCTAGCTCTTTATCAAAATAGTAACCTCCTTCTTCTTCAGGCTTGAATGTTAACATTGTTTTCAGATTCGCATTGTTAAGTTTGAGAGTAATGTCAAAGTTACTCATTGCTTCTTTTAGTGAGCAAAACCCGTAATAACCATCAGGTATTGTTAACTGGCTAACTTTGGCCCTGTTTTGTCAACTTTTAGAACCTTATTATTTTCCTTGGATTCACTTATATTAAACCATACGACTTTGTAAAATATTTCATGGAGTGCGACCGTTCTGGTTCCGCAATTGTTATCAATAGCATGTTCTAAAAACGAAGGACGGTCTTGAGTTGTTATTGTTACAAACATTTTTTAAAACAAATTAAAAATGAATGCATTCAAATATACTGATGCAAAATATTCTGTGGGGCCGCACTACAATCTTAAAAATATAGCAAATGGCACCCTTGACATTTCTGTGACTCAGACTGACACCTTTCAAGTAAAGGTGAGTACTCCATTGAAGAGCTATCTTAACCCTCCTATTAAAAAAGACTACATCCCAAAAGTATGGTTTAGTCATCCGATGCAGTTTTATCAGAACCAGTTAAACTTTGCTGTGTTTTGTGCATCAATGGGTGTGGAGTGTCGTATGCTGATCATTTAAATCATCCTGATCCTTTGGTGAGGTCAGTGTATAGATTTCATTTATATTACACCTTCAGACGTATTTTGACTGAACTGCAAGCGCCATTACCAAATGACAAAACGTTTATAATCCATTCAGCAAACAGAATAGACATGAAGGCTTTTGAAAGGATCTGTAACGAATTTAATATTAAGGTCAAGACAGACTTCAGACAAAAGTTGGACCTTAATCATGGTCTAGGCACCCTTTATTTTTGGGGCGTGCGCAGAAAGTATAACTATGACTGGGATCCTCCTTCTACATCTTTCTCTTCAGGCACAGCTGTTCATCTTGGGTCCATAGAGCAAGAGCATAAAACAGCGTGGACAACATTTATCTTAGACACTTCTAAGGGCCTAACTAGAGCGGGAATAGAACGAATAAACGACTCTATTCGCACTTACGTTTGGTGTTTGCTAGGTTCACAAGCACAGACAAGGTCGGGCATAACTAATCCTTCTACTGGCTTTGATGCGCAAAAAACATACTTAGCAAATTTAGAGGACGCCATTAATTCTACAGTTGATTTGCCTTCAAGTATTAAAAGGTACCAACATGTTTTACAATACGCAAGATCGAAAGTAGACTTTGCTGTTGGCACTGGTTTATATATGCTACCTTCTGACCTCAGGCTCCAGGTAGGAACAATAATAAACTACAATAATGAAATCCTGTGGCAGGCAATGAACAGAAGGTCGGAAAAAACGACATAAATTCTGAGCCAGTAATATTGCAAGCAGTAAACAAACAAGTCGACCCCCCAAGAATAAGTCATCCAATCCCAAGGTCCAAAGCCTAAAGGCCATTGAAGACGCGGACTCTGTTCGCGATGACCATGAATATGAAAAGACAGTGCTTGTTTTTGGATTAACTTGCTTAGGATTACTTGGTCTTTATTTTACTAAAAATTAACCCGACTATTTAGAGAACTAATGTCCATAAGTGCTCAGCCATAAAGCCAACTACTTTGCCTGCAGTAGACAAAAGCCAGCAAAACAACACCCCTAATATACCTGGTAAAGCATCCACGGCTTTACCGGCTATTTTTTTTAATAAACCCGCAAGATGATCAAGCTGTTTTTTTACCCATGATTTATCAGGCGACGATGGAGGTGATGGCGGTGGAGGCACTGACCGGGACCACCACCGCCCGTAATAGCCATCACCAGTGTACTTATTGCAAACCTAAGGCCGTTATAACGCTTGCTAATGTGACTCCTTGCTCTCTAAACAGTGTTCGTATTCGTTCTGCTAGTGTTGTGTCTTCATATAAATTTGTTTGGATAGTTTCTCTTATTCTGATCACTGAGTTCGTAATTGGTCTCGGTTAGTAGACGCCGCTTTTAGTCTTGCCGATCTTTCTTTTTCAAGATCTTTTAGTCTTTGGGTTATTCTTTCTTTAACACCAGGCCCTAAGTTGGCGTCATCAGCCTCAACGAGTTTTTCTTTTTCTCTTTTTATATGCTCATCTATTTCACTTAGTTTTGCTAAATTGTCTGTTAATTCGCCTCTAATGTTTCTTACAGCCTCAAATTCTTGCGGGGGTATTGAGGAATCATTAATTGTTTTTAATGCTGTTTCTTCTGATAAACTGGTTTCTGCATCTATTATTTTGTCCGCTGTTGGACTTAAATCTTGAAGTTCTATGTTTGCATTTGGCTATCTGTTGGGAGATCTTGTAGTGTGTTTTGAAGTTTAGCAACTGCTCCCTATCTAATTTTGGTTTAGAAATGCCAAGGCGATTTTGTACGCTCACATGGAGTCTTTGTCTAAGTGTGCTCATGGCTTTAAACTTTGATGGGTTTCGTTCATGTGTAAGCTCAACACGTTGTCCTTGGTCGTTTCTTACAAACAAATGACCGCCTTCTAATTCAAAATCATTAGGATCTATAAATTGGGGAGGTTTAAGGTCTAAACTTTTGTAAAATGCTCCAACCCTTTCTTCTGTTAATTCACGCAGCACTGAGAGCGTTGAGCGATGCTGTATCAAAGGAGCCGTTTCACTCATGTCGTCTCCAGGATCAAAAACATCATAATCTTCTTCACCTTCAATGCCTGCCATGTTTCTTTAATAATAAACTTTTATTTTGTTTTATAAAAAATGTCACAAACATATGGCTCGATTCTTGACCTGTATAGAAGACTGAAAGAGCCCCGTGGCGTGAAGGGAAATAAACGGAATATTACTGTTCAAATAATCCATCTACTATTGATGCAGATCAAATTCTTACTGTTAAATTTCCAGACCTAGGAGCGGATGAAGTGATTGTGCCAGGCTCTGCGCGTCTTACTTTCAAAATAGAACTCACTTCAACAACAGACCCCAACAGGACGGTTGTACAGAATCTAGGGGGGCAATCGGTAAGAAATTTTCTATAAAACTTGAGGGGCAAGAAGTATTTTCTTTACACAATGCAGACATATTTTTAACCTATTCTGATCTATGGCTAACCGGGAATGAAAGGGCTGATCTTGCGTTTCAAGGAATCGAAAATGAAGAAGCACTAAAACATAGAATAGGCGCTGAAGATGCTAAAGACGGCAAAAGGTTTGCAGCCGTAAGTTATGCGTATGGAAATCGCTTTTTCATACCCTAGATTTTAAGTTGTTAAAAGCGCATGCCCCATACTTTCAAGGAGCATTAAAAGACAGATTGTCATATGAACTAACTTTTAATGACTACAAATATGTTATTATATCTACAGACACCGAAGCAAAGTACAGCATTTCTGACATCTCGTTAGAGTTTGACATCGTTAGCAACCCTAACTTAGCGAGGCTGATCGAGCAACAATATCAGTCAAAATTAGCAATATATTACGAAAGAGTGATTTTTCATTCTAAATATCCTAAAAGCAGGGCAGACACTATATGGAATTTTAGTTTTAGTGTCAAAGCAAGATCGCTTAAAGGTATTTTATTGCTGTGTGAAAATGAAGAACCATTCAAAAGACAAACTGAAAATTTTGTTAATCCCAAATAACGAAAGTGCAATGTACAATTGAGGGCAGTCCTAACCAAATCTACGCTAGTGGGCTTAAACCTTATCAGCATTTTGATGAAATAAGAAAATTGTTTGGGGGGTGGAAGGTGTAGACATCCAACAGTTGACCTTGTGTCTAAAGATCTACATCTTCACAGTGTTAGACTTGATCAATTATTTAACAGCGAAATACGGTTTATGGATTGACCTAAGGGCAACGGAGGATAATCAGTTACATGGAAGCGGGAGAACTGTTAGTGACATAATAAACATTCAAATTGATAAAGAAAAAGAGGCCGATAAACCACTTAACGTGTATTTGTTTTTAATATATGATGCGCAGCTGAATATCAAGATAACAGATTAAAAGATATTCAATACTAAATTATTTTTTTTTTTTTTTAAAAAAAGCATGTCTGTTCAGGTTTACCCAAATGTGCCTCCAACACCAGAGTCGCCAAACGAAGGGATAGTAGAAACCCCTAACATAAAAACCTTCAGATTAACCAACATTACGCAAATGCAACAAAAACTAGAGCAAGACCTTTCGAAATAGAGCAAAACCAAACGAAGGTATTCTGCTGCCTTTAATGCTGTTACATATGTTAATACTGGAACATCAACTATTAGTGCTCTATCAGCAGGAATGAGCGTAGGCCTCTTAGCAACAGGCGTAGGTGCACCCGCAGCTTTACCTCTAGCCGGTTTATCTTTAACTCTCGGCCTGTGTTCATTAGCTGTAAGTGCTGCTGGCAAAAAATTAAAAACTAAACTCCAAAAGCACACAGCTATGGTTCAACTAATAACAGCTAAACTTAGCTCGTTCAAACTGACAATAAATAAAGCGCTAGCTGACTCAAACATCACGGATGAAGAATTTTAGTCGTTTACAGGCCGATTTTGATGACTATAAAAGACAAAAGTTTGATCTTCAAAAAAGGCGAGGACAAGTTTTTCTCAACAGCCAGACACTGAGCAGATAAAAAAGGAATGTTTAAAAAAAGTAAACGAAACATTAAACTCTGCTCTAAACAGCTCACATTAACAACGTTAAACGGTGTTTATACTTTAGTTTATGAGTCCAAGCACAAAAGACCGTTGATATTGATTTGGATTAATTATTTTTTTTAATGTAAATAAATATTTTGAGTTAGAAAAGAAACTCAGCATGGATAAGATATATGAAGGTCAGATGAATTGTTTGAAGCAATGCGTAAGGAAGAAGATTTATCAAGAGCTCTGAATGATATTGATTTAGAAGTCATTGATCCAGCAAACGTACGGGCAAGTGTTGGTCATGCTATTTCTCAAGTTCCAAGTAAACTAACAATAGACCGCCAGTTAAAGTAATGTTAGCTGTTTTAATCGACTATGTAACAATAATGAAGAAAATCTAGAAGTCTTGGTCTCGACTAAACAACAGACTATTCTTTCTCATAATGACTTAACACCGGTTGGGCAGACGAACTGCTTACACAGTTTGATGTGGCCGCTGAAGAAGCTAAAATGAGAGGCTCTGGTTGGTCAGAGGGCGAAGTCTTAGAGATCAGATTAAAACAGTCTAAGTATGCGCCGATTGTTGGTAAGGCTTACATTCCGCTGCCCCAGCATTGGTAGCGAAAAGAGCAGTTTTAAACATAAAGAATTCAGACGACAAATGTTTCATGTGGTGTGTTCTCGCAAGGCTGCATTATATCCGCAAAAACGCAGAGAGAGTGTCTAACTATTGTCCTTACACTAATGATCTTAACTTTAGCGGAATATCCTTTCCCGTTAGCGTGGATTCCATTGATCAGTTTGAAGAACAAAACAAACCAATAACTGTCAATATCTACACATGGGATGAGGAAACAAATCTACAGCCTATTAAAGTGTCCAAGAACAGTCCACGATTGGCGAGCCAGACAAAAGCCATGTTGACTTACTACTGATGCTTTCACCAGCGGGGCTACCGCAATTACACATTGATACGCACAATGAGTAAACTAATGCAGCATGCTTCAAAGAATGGGCATAAACAAGAATTCTGTAGAAAATGTTTAACAGAGATTCCATGTTCAAGCCGCAAGCGAACATATAAAACATTGTATCGACCCAGTTGACTGTAATACAGAACTAGTTACGCGCCCCACCTAGATCTAAAGTTAGTTTTAAGAACTGGAAACGGATGCAAAATTCTCCATATGTTGTTTACGCAGACTTCGAGTCGCTTATTGTTCCTTATGAGGGACCAACCCACAGAAACTTCCAAAAAAAAGCTTTTGTGAGTAATCTTCAGATTTGTTCATTTGCTTTCATTGTTGTCAGGTCGGATGTGCGTCCATTCAAAGCCAGAATTGTATAGAGGACCAAATGCGGCTAGAAGATTTTTACAGCGCATGCAACAAGTGCGTAATGATTGTTCTAATAATCTGAATTTATCTGAAATCATAATGGCGCCCGAAGACCAAGAACAGTATGCCTTAGCCACTCACTGTTGGATTTGTGGTTTAGGCCTCTCATCAGACGCAGCAAATCGACAGGTGGCCTTGGCGGCCAGCGGGTAAGAGACCATGATCACATTAGCGGAAAGTTTAGAGGAGCCGCACACAGTAAATGCAATCTTCAACTAAAGTTTGAACCAAAGACATGGAAGCTGCCTATATTCTTTCACAACTTGCGAGGTTACGACTCTCATCTTATAATGAAAGCAGTAGATGACGCCTTCAGGGTAACATGCATTGCACAGTCATCGGAAAAGTACATGTGTTTCACTTTAAATAACTGTCTTTTTATGACTCTATGCAACACTTGATGGGATCATTAGAGTCGCTGGCTATGTCCTTAAAGTCCTGCCCAATAACGGAAGAATATTTTGACCCAACTCTTGTTAGAAAGGGAGTTTACCCTTATGAGTACATGAACAGTTGGGAAAGGTTTGATGAAGATACACTTCCGCCTAAAGGCGCGTTCTTTTCTAGTCTTAGAGGAAAGGCCATCAGTGATTCTGATTACCAGCATGCTCAAGATGCGTGGCAGAAGTAAAGTGTAAAACGATGGGAGACTATCATGATGCATACTTGATGGCTGATGTATGTTTGTTGGCGGACGTCTTTGAAAATTATGGGAAGACCTGCATGAAACATTACAGCCTAGATCCTGCGCATTATATTTCTGCGCCCGGGATGAGCTGGGACGCTTTCTTAAAGTTTACTGGAGTACAGATTGATTTATTGTCAGATTTACCAATGATTCAGATGATTGAAAACGGATTGCATGGAGGAATTAGTATGGCGTCGCATCATTACTGTAAAGCAAACAACAAATACCTAGATGATTATGATCCAAGTAAAGGTCTAACTATCTCATGTATTTAGATGCAAACAATCTGTATGGATGGGCAATGGCGCAACCGCTTCCATTACGCAACTTTAAAATGTACACAGATAATACGAATAATATTCAAAAAGCATTAAAGTGGTTGAGCAGTATGGCGCTAGATCAACAGCGCGGATACATTCTGGAAGTTGACTTAGAATATCCTCAAGAACTCCATGACCTGCATAATGACTATCCATTAGCGGCAGAAAGTCTAAAGATGGCAAAAACAGAGCCGTCTAAACTTGTGCCTAATCTTCGAGGCAAAAAAATTATGTCTGTCATTACAGGCTTCTACAATTTTATTTAAGACATGGTTTGAAGTTGACAGCAGTTCATCGTATAATTGCTTTTGATCAAGAACAGTTCATGAAACCATACATCATGAAGAACACTGATCTCAGAACTAAATCCACACATCCTTCAGAAAAAGACTTTTTCAAGCTGATGAACAACAGTTGTTTCGGAAAGACTATGGAGAATCCGCACAAGCGTAAAGATGTCAGATTGGTCACCAGAGAGAACGAAGCAATTAAGCTGACTTCAAAACCAAATTATCAGGACTTTAGAAGATTTCATGATCAGCTTTTTGGTATAATGATGAAAAAAAAAGAAAGTCAAATTGGACAAACCTGTATTTATTGGGTTTACTGTTTTAGAATTATCAAAGCTTTTGATGTTAGAATTTCTTTATGACTACTTTAAACCCACGTATCCAGAGTCCAGAGTACTTTACACAGATACAGATAGTTTTGTTATAGATATCCCTACTGAAGACATCTATAAAGACATGGAATTAGAAGTAGCTAAAGGGCATGCAGGATGGTATGACACATCCGATTACCCTAAAGATTCGCCTTTGCATTCATCCGTTAATAAGAAGGTTTTAGGAAAGATGAAGGATGAATTATCTGGAAAGGTGATCAAGGAGTTTGTTGGTTTAAGGTAAAAATGTACAGTATTTCGAGCCAGGAGAAAACCATTAAGAAAGCAAAAGGAATATCTCGCAGTGTTGTGCAGTCAAACATATCGCATGACAACTACAAAGAAGCATGTTTGGTAATAAGACTTTTCATCATGACAACGAAAACTACGATCTAATCTACATGAGATCAACACAACTGTTGTAACAAAGAAGTCATTAGATAGAACAAACACTAAACGAGTATTTGTTAATCCAGAGTTTTCATATGCAATCGGGCACTGGAGGACCGCATAAACAGGGGGGTTTATATTTTTCATCAACTTTTATTATAAGATCAATCATAGCTTCACCCAATTCATTTAAATCTTTTCTCATGTTTGCTTGATGCGTTCGAATTTTTTTATTATTTCAAGATATTCTTTTTCCCAATTTGAGGGTTTGAGTTGTAGGTGATCTGGATGATTTAGCATGCATTGATTAATCCCCGAAAATGTTTCCTTAATTGCATTACACGCATGAAATGATTCCCGTATCATTTTCAAGGTCTCTTCCTTTACCATTCTTGTTTCCTTCTGAGCTTCCATTTTAAACTCAAATATATTTACGTAAATTAATTAAGCAACTGGAACTGTGTCTGGAGGGATTATCTGCAGTTTTCCTTCACAAAAGATCTTTGAGGAGCCGGTTGTTTTGTTGTGTCAGTTTCTCGTAAATAATACACGGGCGGATTCATTTTTACAATATTTTTATTTCATATGGATCAACGCTCCAAACTGGATCGGTTGCCTGATGCGAGAGTCCCCTTCTGCTTTCCCCGGTAAATAAGGTACCTTACTTTAAACCAAACGGCAATAGTTTGCCGGATGAAGACTCTCCTTCAACAACATTTATTGTTTGTTTTTTGATTGCTTGGTACTGGTTTTAGTCCTTTAAATTCTTCATTATTCATTGCGCGCAAAACTGAGGGCAGTCTTCTAACCCATTCTGTGTTGCGAGAATTGTCAATCAGCTCTCTGTGATACTGGTAGGAGAAAAGTCTTTCGGCTAAACTGTTTGTTAAAGTTTTCAACTAAAGCTGTGATCTGTGAACTCCCGGAATGCCTCTTTTAATGGTAACTCTATGTCTTAACAATAATTGATTCACTCGGCCTTTAAATTCTTTATCCATCATCGACTTGAATCATGCGAGGATAAGTTAAAGGACCTTGTTGGTATATTAGTTGTATGGCAACAGCAACAGCAGAAGCACTCTTTTGTGTTAATGTTCCGCATTTGGTATCTTGAAGCTACGTCAATGACTGTGAGTGCGTACTTTAAATCTGTTTCGTCTAATCGTATCATGGGGTAAATATAGAAGGTCCATTTGATGGGTGTCGTTCGGTATTGTATTCACAAAGTGTGGTCTCTGTATTCGTTTAGGTGCTGGTAAATAAATTTGCCAAATCGCTTGTTTAGATAACCATTCCTTTGCTGTTTGTTCACTGACACCAGCTGCTTGGCTTAGCTTTTTGATTGCTGTAATTCCCTTCCAATATCCTTTTGGCGAATAATAGATTTTGTTCAATTTTTTATTCAACCAATATTATGCGCAACAAAACTACACAACGGTCATACCAAAGACAATAAACGCGATTTCTTGCATCTTTTGTTTTTCTGATGGTTGATAAAAGTCGCTGAATTTTGGTGGGGGCAATGTCTCGATTGGTTTGCCTGTTACAAGATAATATTCTTTTATTGCCTGGTCAACATTTTTAAATGTGTAAGCTGAATGTCCCTGTTTTTTCAGTTTGTTGTTAATAACATCTAACTGCTCAATTCTCTGCTTTTCATAGTGATCTTGCGCTGCGGCTAGTGGCTCCATAGCTTTGTTATGTCTTTTTCTCTCGCCGTCATCCCATAGTTTACTAAATGCGTAATTACTTCCGCTAAAAGCAAGCGCATTCACTACTGCACGCCTATCATCATTACGAATGAAGCCATTTTTATAAATGTATTTTTTTATTTTACATATTGATACTGTCAGGAATTATTCCTTGCTTAACTAGAAAATCTTTCGTAGCGAATGAAGCTGTTATAACAGCAATCAGCTTTGCTGAATCCTCAAAGTCTAGCTTGCAAGATCTGGCGGTTTAATTCTTAACAAGCTTTTACCAAGCATTGTGTATCCTATACTTAGACCACCAATAACAGCAGAATGGTATACAAGATTGGTTACAGTCTTTTCGGCGCTCATTTTTAAAAACAAAATAATTATAATTAAAAAAAACATGAACAGCGATGATCTACTACAGCTACAGGGCGGCCTAAACCTTCCTGAACTTACAAATGAACAAGTTGATATGTCAAAAAAGAAAGGCTGTATTCTTCTTAGCAGCATGTGGGAAAACAAAACAGTTCTCGGAAATGAATTCAGCATAGAAACAGATTCAACAGATGTCGCCACAGGACATTGAAAGGTATCATAACAGGTATGAAGCGCAACTAGGATCAAGAATGGTAAAAGTGTAGGACAAACCGTTCTTAGTTTGTACACTAAACTAGTCAGTAGATTTGCGCCCATTGATTCTGAACAAGATTTTATGTATGATTTAACGCAGGATCCAGTTTTAACAAAGTCATTAGAGTCTCTAGGATGTGATCTATATTACAGATTTGGAACTTATTATCGCCATTATCATGGGATTAATTACTTTTAATCATATAGATTTTATTTCCCTTAAAAATGACCGAGCCAGAAAATCAGCAGAATCAGAAAACATTGAACCAGGTGGAGAAAGTGAGTAAAAATCCTGGACGCGTTGCAGCAGGAAAAAAATTAGCAGAGTGGAACAAACGAGCAAAATTACAGTTACAATCACAGAATGAAAAAGCGCCTCATCCTGGACGCGTTGAAGCAGGAAAAAATTAGCAGAGTGGAACAAACGAGCAAAATTACAGGTTACAATCACAGAATGAAAAGCGCCAGAGCAGAGTCTCTAGGATGTGATCTATATTACAGATTTGGAACATTATTGTCGCCACTATTCATGGGATTAATTACTTTAATCATATAGATTTTATTTCCTAAAAATGACTGAGCCAGAAAAATCAGCAGAATCAGAAAATATTGAACCAGGTGGAGAAAGTGACCCGTAAAAAGCATCCTGGGCGCGTTGCATCAGGGAAAAGAGTAGCAGAGTGGAACAGACAAAAAAAAATTAATGTTACAATCACAAAATATAACTCATCATGAAAACATAACATCGCCAACGCCAGAACAAGTTAATTCAATGCCAGCTATAAAAACTCCATGTGATTCAAGACCTACAGTGCCAAAGTCTTCATGGAATATTGAACTTAAAACTGTTGTCATTTTTGGCGCCCTTGCTGCTGTTGGGGGCGGTTATTACGGTTATAAAATATATAAACAATGGCAACAAAAACAAAAGCAGTCAAAAAATCTGAACCACTAAATACAGAAGGCAAAAGCATGCCAGAACTACCAACAACAAAAGATCATTTTGATCCATTTCAAATGGAATAATATTTTAAGAACTTAATTTTAATTTTTTTTGGTTTTTTTGATAAAAATAGATCATGGCGTATTATAAAATGATGGAGTCAATAAATAAAAACATGGAGTCTATAAAAGACATTTCCATAGACCAGAATTGTAATCAATGCGGTTGCTTAGGATGTAAGAACTTCATTAAGATCTATGCTAACCGATCTTGCGCAGAGGACGCTAAGCAAGAATCCTCAGCGATAACGTGTTTTTTGAGGCGTGTGTGTACTATATTAGACATCTACTATTTAAGATAAAAACATAGATTTTATTGTTTTTTTGATAATTATAAGATACTTGAATAAGAACTTGGTTGTACTTAAAGGATGACTTAATTACAATCTTGAGGTGACTTGAGTAAGAACTTAAGGATAACTTTAGGACAACTTGAGTAAGAACTTAGAAGTGACTTGGGGTGACTTGAGGTTGACTTGAGTAAGAACTTAGAAGTGACTTAAGTAAGAACTTGAGGATGACTTGAGAACGACTTGAGTAAGAACTTGAGTAAGAACTTAGAAGTGACTTGGGGTGACTTAAGTTAAGAACTTAGAAGTGACTTGAGTATGTGCATGCGTGGGGTGGTGGGTGGGCGGGGGTGGGGTGGGGTGGGGGTGTGCATGCATGTGTGTGCGCGCACCTTTGATTATTTATAAAAAACGAATGTTCAGAATATAATATAGTTTATTATCGGTAAAAAACAACAAAACAACAATGACAGCAGCGACAACAACAACGATAACAGCATATATACAAACACGATCGCACACACTCCTGCCTCTGCTGGGGTCGCTTGGCTTAATGCCAAAGTTGGCCCTTCAAGCCCAATTTTGGAGTGCAGCCAATAAACGTTTCCTTTCACGACTCCAACCGAGTTTGACGGCCTTTAGATGTAAAGGGAGTGTTGGCGCCGCTCCAGTAGGCAGGGTAGAGGTGGGCTTTGTGGGTCAATCGGCAGACTCTGCTGATTGGCCTAGTTTTGCAAAACCGTTACTATTTTTAAGTCCATGTCATGTGTTTGTGGCGTTCACTGAGAGCCTTGCAGAGCAGTTGTCGGAGGCAGTTAGCGAACAGTGCTACACCCACTATAATTAGCCAGTAACAACACCAGCCCTGTCTGGGCCCAGCCCGAGTCGTGTTCCGTGTCGTCTGC
Source organism: Conus ventricosus (assembly GCA_018398815.1). Classification (NCBI taxonomy): domain Eukaryota; kingdom Metazoa; phylum Mollusca; class Gastropoda; order Neogastropoda; family Conidae; genus Conus; species Conus ventricosus. Next base: position 33,419,081 of record CM031627.1, on the reverse strand, counting down.
TTTGCCGTTGTGTCACAAACACCACAAGGCGGAGAAGTTTTCTGAACTACTAGGTAGTACACCTGTCACTGAACATTTGGAGCTTTTTGAATAGATCATTTCTTCAAAGTTAAAAGCTTTTCAAATATATCGGCTAAATCTCTGTCTTGAATTAACCAGCTTTCAAGGTGCTTGTGTAGTTCATCAATAGTAGGTTCTCGTTTTTTTCTTTCTCCTCGCCTTCCAAAAAAGCAATACTTCTTTGGCTTAGGAGGTAAAGAACTGGGCCCGCCTGATTTTCTTTTGTTTAGATACTCCGCCATACAGTTGTAATAAAACACAATCACCTATAGCAAAAAGCTGTTCCTCTGTGAACAAAACACGACCGTCTGCATTGGAAGTCATGGCTAAACTAAGTGGCGTTGGTTGGGGGCGCTGGTTGAACATCGTCATGTCTGGCCACGTGGTATTGCACCTTGCCAACTCATAAGACACGACACCACAAATTAAGTAATCGGGTGTCGACGTAATGCGGGTCTCTGCAGTATTCTGATAGTGCGGAGCCCTTAGGCAGGTTGACAATTAGCAATTAAAGGCTTACCTGCTACACCGTTTGTGTATGGGGCGCGTTCAGCAACTGCGGCTTTTTCCCTACGTCACTCTATGGGGTGTGTTTCAAGCCACTGCTGCTTTCCTTAC
>CM031627.1:33375903-33415903 GCA_018398815.1 Conus ventricosus | reverse complement strand
TATTGAATTTTAATTTTTTTAGGAAAACAAATAGCTGGGATTTTTTTTCACTGTTTTACAAGGTAAAAATAGATTTTGCAAACAATATTAAAAAAAAAATGCTGTCTGTGAAATTTAATGTCTCCCGGCAACACAAAGTCTGTTAATCGTACATTTCTTCTTTTATACACATTTCTTTCTTAAATCAATAAATTGTTAAAAAAAACCTGTACGAGTCCATTAAAAAACTTTGGATCAATACTATCCTTGTGATTCACAGAAATTAAAAGTACGTGTCAACTTTTTCAATTTCCCTTGGTAATGTTTGTCCAAGGACGATGTACAATTTTAACTGAAACCATTTCAGTTTTTCGTAATTTATTTTTGTATATAAGGGAAGCCGTTTTCCGTAGGACTGTTGAGGCTTTAAGTCCCATTTTAAAGTTTTTGGTTCAGTTATTTTCTTCAGTATATCATGTACATTTTTGAGCCTTTTTTAAATTTGCAAATTTTTCCTAAAAAAAGGTTCTTTTGTATTTATTACCCTGATCGTAATATTATATTTTTTTACGCAATCTTTTATTGCCGTGTATAACCAGAAAAAGTAACGAAGTCAATTTTTCACATTCAATTTTCTTTGAACCGCATATGCAAAAAAATTTTCCCATTATCATAAAAAAACTGTGCAAGATTGTAGATACTTTTTTGTAAGCTCTTGGGAAAAATAAATTTCTTCCCTACTTGAATTGCTTATTATAAAAAAAAACGGCTCGAAAAAAGTTCGCGGAAAATTTTTAGGTGTAATTTTAATAGAAAAAAGCATTGCTCGAAAAAATTCTTTAAAGTGATGCATTTTGCAAAATGGAGCAAACTCAGGACCAAAATTATTAAACGAGGCCCTTTTGGAAAGTTTTTTAACAAAATTGTTTCCCCTTTTTGAGTTGATTTTTCGCTTTCTAAACCCAAAACGCTTTAAAGATAAAACAAATATCTTTAAGTCAGGGAAAACAATGCCCCCTTTTTTTTTACTTTTTTGTGAAATTTTTGGCTAAATTTTTCTGTCTTGTTTTTCCAAACGAATTTGTAAAGATCGTTGACATGTTGAAAAATATATAGGTGGGGTTTGGAAAAAAAACCAAAAATGAGTAATTTTTAAAAAATAATTGATTTTGGGTTTTGGAACTCTGCCGAGAGAGTTATCGGACGTTTTACCCTACTTTGAATAATGCTTTATATTGTCAAACTTTCCCAATAAATTTTATTTTAAAACATTTCTAAGCGTTCGTAAAACCCCAAATTCCCAATATTTTTAAAATTTTGATGGATTCCGTCCTTCCCAAAAGTTTCCCTGTAACGGGTTTCACTAGTTTTTTTTTTCCCCAACCCAAAAAGCGAATTTTGCTTTTGTTCATATGGGGCCCGGGGACACACCAAAACCCGGGAAACCAACAATAATGTTTCAAAAGATTTTTTCCCCTGCAAATGGAAATTTGTGTATCAGCGAATGAGGCAATTTGTATTCAATGTTATTCATTCTGATCCAGTGAATATCTGGACTTTCTCTTACCATTATGGCCAGCACCTCGACACAAAGTACAAACAAATAGGGGGATTACGGGGTCTCCTTGTCTGCATCCTCTTTTAACTTCCAGCCAATCTGATACCTGACCATTTACAATAACCAGGATTTTATATTGTTATAAAACACATTTATCCATCTGCATATATCTTCTTAAAATCCAAAAGCTTTTAATACCTTAAACATAAATTCCCAATTCATTGAGTCAAAAGCTTTTTTCAAAATCTATGTTCAGTAATAATCCTGGTAAATTGTGCTTATCTAAGTAGGCTATTGTGTCATAGAATAATCTCAAATTATCACCTATATATATATATATTTCTAATAAATACTGTTTGATCTTTATTAATAACATGTGGTAGTACATGTTTCAAACGATTAACAACGCAAGAAGATCCAATTTTATAAATGACATTTAAAGTGGATAGGTCTCCAAGTCTTTATGTATTGTCTGGGCCTGTCACCTTTAGAAACGCACGTAATGATACCTTCCCTTGTGCACAAGATAGTTCCCCCTTCCTGGAACTTGCATTTAGGGCTCTAACAACAAATATTCATATCTTTTTCCAAAAAAACTTTAAAAGAACTCTGCACTAAAACCATCTGTGCCTGGACTTTTATTATGTTTCATATTATTCAGGGGACAAGTAGCTTCTTCTAGTGTAAATTTCCCCTCCAATGCACTTGCCTCTGTATCACCAAACGTGGAACATTATTAATTGACTAAATCTTTAATTTCACAATTTTTGTAACCACTTTCGGCATAAAAAGACTTATAAAAATCTCTGTACCCTTTTGGGTTTAATGTCTTTTGATTCACAAAAAATATTGTCTTGCTGGTAAAACGAGTCTTTGGCAAATTTTTTCTAACTAAAGGGGGGATTTTGTATTATACCCCTGTTTGGAAAATATACTTCCCCAATCGGGACAATAGCTTTCCCACGGCATTTTTAGCAGCTCTGCCAGGCCGAAGTTTTTTTTGTGGATAATCCCGTAAAAAGGGGACAGTCCTGTCCCCACCCGTTCCCCCCGTGGGAAAGAGCCAGTGTAAACCCCTCCCTTTCCCTCATTAACGGGGCCCGCACGCAAGGAAACCCCCAAAACCCTTGGCCTAGGGGGGAAAGGAAGGGGGGATTAGGCCCTGAAGGGTTTAAGTAAACACCCCAAACCCGGGGTTTTAAAATAAAAAACTCCCCATTTTGGCTTTCCATATATTGAAACCATGTCGAAAAATAGCAAAAATTCATGGGAAAAAAAGGGGGAGGGCGAGTCCCCCAAGGGGTTCGGGGGTTACCCATAGGAGCATTAGCCCCCAAAAGGGAAAACCCATTAGAACCATCACCCCTGGTCATGGGGATGTTTTTTTTTAAAAAAAATTTTATGAAGGGATTTTCCAAATGCCAAAAGGGCTCCTCCTGGGGGTGGGAAAGGGGAACAGATTTGCGGGAAAATCCCTGCCGAAGCGGCGAGCGCCTGAGCTCATCACCCCGGGGGGGACAAGAGGGGAGGTCCTTGGGTTCCCGGGGGGGAATTTGGCCGTTTTTGACTGTTTTGGGAAAATAGCCCCCTAAAAGACGTGCCAGTGGGGGAATTGTCTTCCCGTGTTGGGGGGGTTTGTTGGGAAATAAGAGAAGTTTTAAGCGAAACGCCCCGGGGGGGGGGCGGGGGGTTTCCCCAAATGGGTGTGTTAGACCTCGGGGGGCCCAAAGGGGGCCCTTTGTCCAAAGAAGGTCCCCCCCCCCCCAAGTGGTCCGCCGCGGGGGGGAAAGACGATTTTAAGGAGAGGCACTACCGGGTTCCTGGTTTTTAAAGCTGGGAAATTGGGGGGGAAAGGAAAACTTAAGAGAGACGGACCCCGCTTGTGGAAGGAAAAGGCCCTCGGGGGTACCCCCAAAGGGGGGGGGATCTCCCCTCCCTTCGGGCCCGGGAAGCGAGGGCGAGGAGGGAAGGTATTTCTTCAAAACCCAAAAGGCAAAGGGAATGGAGGAAAACGGGCCCCAAAGGGGGGGTTTTCCTGGGGGACGTCAAGAAAAAGTGAAAGGGTCCCCCCAAAAGGGGAACAGGTTAGGGGTTTGGGGCCCCTCAGGGAAAGAGCAGCCCCTCTGGAGATCTCTCTGTAAGGGGCCCTTTCCAAGGAAGGCCCCGCCCTTTTGGCGGAGGGTCGTGAGATGGCCGACTGAAACCCCCGGATGGGGTACCCCAGGGGGTTTTTAAGGGGGGAAAAGGAAATTTCCTTTTCTGGATATTGGGGGGGGGGCAAATTTTTGTGAAAAACAAAATTTTTTCTTGCCCCATGGGGACCCTTTTCCTCCTTAGTAAATGAAAAGGGGAACTCTGTGATAGCTCTGCGAGAGGACCTGGCTAGGTTCGGAGTTCCTGAGAGGCCCCAGCATAGGGGGAAATTTTGGGGGGAGGACTGGGACCTGCCCGTTTTTGGGGTGGATTTTAGCTGCTCGCAACCGGGGGCACAGAAGCCAGGCTGGGGGCCAAAACCCAACCTGGGGTTGGCGTGGGGGAAACCCGAACGGGGGTTTTTGCCTAGAAGTCCCACCTGGTGTTAAACCGAAGAGGGGGTGCGGGAGTGAGGGGACTTGGGTCCGGAAAACCCGGGAAACGAGGTGGGCCCCCACGGGGCATGGGGAATGAGCCGAGTCTTGGGTTCTCCCCTTTCCCTGCATTTTTGGGGAGGAATGGGGGAAGGGGAGGGAAGGCTTTAAGCTATGGGGGCCGGGCCCGGGGGAAGGGATAGGGCGTTCGAGGAGGAACCCCGGGGGTTTCGGGCCCGGGAAAGAAAACCTACACTGGCAGCCGAAATTTTTTGAACCGTTTTGGGAAAACAGGTCGATCTTTGGGCTGAACCAATGCCCCCACAGGGTTGGTTAGGGAAATCCTGCTGGGGTCCTTTTCCTTTGGGGAGGCGGGACGGGAGAGGCGGGGAGTGTGGGAAAGGAAATTGTGGCCCCTGCTATGGGTTCGCGCAAAGGGGGGCCCCCCCGGCATTTTCACCAGTTGGAGGGGGGCCCTTTGTACGGGGGAGGGCCATGGAGTGTGCCCCCCCCCCTTTGTTGATGAAACAAGCTCCCGAAGTGTTGCCCGTAAAAAAAGGGGGGAACAAAATTGGTGGGAAAATATGGACGGAAGGGGAGGGGGCGAGCCTGCCGCCTCCATTTTCCAAGATTTGATGGGGGAAGAAGAGCAGTCGGGGGGATGGCCCCAAACCCCCGAGGCGTAACTGCCCCAAAGGGGCCCCCCCCCCCCCCCCCCCCCCCCCCACCCTTTTTTTTGGGGGCCCGTCTTTTAAAAAATTTCCAAAGGGCCGGGGAAGGGAGGGGAGGGAAAAAACCGGGGGCCGATTTGGATGGGTGAGCCCTCCTCCGTGGCCCAAACGAAAAAAGGCCCGGGGGAAAGGGTCGGGTTTCCCATTTGTCTTTTGGTCGGGGCCAAAAAGGGCCCAAAACTCCCTCTGAAGCGCGCTTGGGAACTTGCCTGGGGGAATGAAAGGGGGACAGGGATTTCCACATCCCCAGAAGGGACAAAAAGTTCCTTGCCAAAAGTAAGGGGAGACGCCCGGGGGAAGGTGGGGGGAAATGAGGTCCACTAGGCGAGCGGAATTCCGGGGTCGGGGAACCCCAGGGAGGTGGTTTTTCAAAAGCTCATGCCCAGAGGGGTTTGAATCGCTGACGGGGCCCGAGAGTTGGGATTTGGGGGGGTTTGGGGGACGAACCCCAAAAGAGGGACAAAGGTGTAGAAGTTTGGAGGGGGTTGGTTTTTGGGGGCCGGGGCCCATAGGGGGGGGGCCCGGGTTTTGGGAGGGGTAGGGGTAGGGGTTTTGAATAGTGTCTTCCCACCCTTCTTTTTAAAAAGACGGGGAAACACAAACGCGCGTGAAAAAAAGGATACTGGGGCCATCCCCTTTTTTTGGCCAAGCCCACAGGGGTTTGTTTTTCGACCCCAAGAGGGCCAAATGAGGCGATCTTTTGCACTCTAACCTTTGAACGAAATGTTTTTTGGGGGGAAACCTTGGGAAACCCAAGAAAATGCTTACCGCCCCCAGGTCCTAAAAATGAAAAATTTCCGGGAATTTATCAAAAGGCCTGAGCACCGAGGGGGGGGGGAAAAATTGGGGGGGGAAGCAAGTATCGCGTCTTGACCCCAAACGGCCTAGGGGAAAAAACTAGGACGAGCCCTTTGAAAAAATCAATACTTCAATGCGACGTGTTTGCTAGGCGGGGCCCTTTTGTGGGAAACCCCTTTGGGGGCAGTTTTTCAGGGCAAGTACAGACTGTTCCAGTTCAAACTGAACCCCGACCCTTGCAGCGGAGTAGGTACGTCTTGAAATAGGGTAAGGATGGAGCCCCATGGGGACCCCCCATTACCCCCGGGGGGACCTTTGTCTGCTGGAAGAGGGGGATTTTAGGCTTTTTGGGCCGGGCCGGGGGTTTTGTGGGCAGGTTCCCCGGGGGATGGGGTTTTGGAGGGGGATTCAGTCCCCTGGTATCGCGGTGAAAATCCCTGAACGGGGTTTTGGGTCCTCCCCGGGGGAATGCACCCAAGGCCGCCCTTGGCGCCTGGGAGGGGGGGGACCTTTGACAGCAGGGGCCTGGGGAGTTTTCCCCTGTGATAGTCAGCATCTTCATCCAACGGGCATTTTAAAGTGCCCCTGGCTGACTGTCCCCCGCCCAAAAGGTTTGATGCGATATCTTGTGAATAAAAAAGGCTTTCGGGGGGTCGCCAAACAACTAGATTCTGCCCTCGGGCCCGCAGCGTCGAAAAACCAGAGGAGGCCGAAAGCCCCTTGGGGGAATCCGAGGACGGGCCCCCCTGGTGGCCCATACTGGGCGGGCAGATGGGGGATCGCCGATGGGGACGCGCCCGAGAGGGGGGGGGGAACCCTTTCGATCCGGCTGAAAGAAGCCGGGGAATGCCAAAAGGACCGAAGATGGGAGTCAGAAGGGGTTGTCAGCCCAAAAGCCAGGGTTTCCTCCGGGGGAAAGGACCCCCGGCCCCGGGGGAGTTACGCAGGGTTTGTGGGCACCCCTGGGGCGGGTTTTCCCGGGGCCCCGGGTAACCGGGGGCACCAGGGGGTGGGGAAGCGAAAAGGGGCGAGCCTCTCGAAACACGCCCCGGGGGGGAGCCACGCCTCCGCTTTCCCCCGGGTGCGGTCCATGCCGGCCCCCTGCATGGCAGGGGGCCCGGGTTGGGGGGATGGTAGCCGACCCCCTGGCCGCGGGGAACGGACGGGGGAAGGCGCAGTGCGAGGACCCCCCCAAAAGGGGCCCAAAGGGGTTTACCCCTAGCCCCGCTGGCGATCCTCCCCCGGAGGAAGGGGGACTGGGGCTTTGCCCAAAAGGGGAGCGAAAAAATCCCCCCCAAAACGCCCCGTACCCCAAGGGGAAAAAGAGCAACGGGTCGATCGGGGTTTGGTTTTCGCCGTCGGGGTGGGGGGCCCCGACCCGACCTAGCCCAAAATCCCTGCGCCCCCTGACCCGGAGGGGTGGTCAGGGGGGGATCCCCCCAAAAGACTGCCCCCCACTCCCCCAAAGGAGTAAAATTTGGGGACCTCCTCGTTTTCCGGGGTGGTGGTTGCACTCGGCCCCCGTTGGGGGGGAGGGGAAAAGGGGACAGCGTGACGGTATTTTGGGGGGCCCAAGCTAAACGCCACGAGTCTCATTGATCAAATTGACCGGCGGGGGTGTTTCCCGGGGCCGCGAGTGTAAACCCTGCCGGTCCGCCCCTAAAAAAAGGGTTTCCCCCGGGGGGGCCGGGGGTCGCGGGACGTTTTGGAAATTCTCTTTGTGCAACCCGAAGGGGAACGGGGCGTTTGGCCGGGGAGGGGGAAAGTTTTTGAACGGGCGGGGGCTTTCGGGGGACCCTTTCCCCTTTGGATTTTGCATTTGTAGAAAGAAAAACCTTTTCCCTTTAAAGGCCAAAATTCCCTTTGTTCGTTCCCGACGCAACGATGGGGGTTCCGCCGGGAAGGGGCAGAGGAGGTATCGTAACGAGGTCGCACGTCCCTGCGGGGAACCCCCCCTCCACACCCGGCCGTACGCTCATCATGGGGGGCTTTTTGGGTCCCCGGGAAATGGGACATGGGGGTCCTCCGGGGAAGGGACGACCCCCCGAACAGAGGAGCGGCCCAAAACCCGTTAATGCCTTCCCCATTTTGGGCACTGGGGCAGACAATCAGGGAAACGAAACAAATCGAAAAGAGGAGACGAAAGAGGGGAAATCGAGGGATAGAAAGAGCCAAAACCCTCGTGGGGGGGGCAACGGGGGGTGGGGGTTAAATAAAGATGAAAACGCAAAGTGCCGGGGAAAGAAAGCAAAAACGCGGGGGAAACCCATTTGATCGAAAACAAATTTTTTTAAAAAAGGGGGCACTAAAAGGGGGCACAAGTCGGTAGATCAAGAACCCGCAAGACAATCTTATACCGGGGGGTAATTAAGGGTAATTTTTAAGGTACGGAAAATGACCGGGGGAAGGGCCCGAGAAAAACCCCCGAACAAGGGGGGTTGAGGTCAGGAAAACAGGCGGAAAACGGCAACCGGGGGGCCCACAATCGAAGTTGGGGGATCGATTGACCGGGAAGGGATCTTCTCAAGAGTGACGCGCAATGGCGCCAAGAGTAAAAAAACCCCGGTTTGTCCCTTTTAAATAATGTTTTGGAGGTACGAAAATGTGAAACCATTTAGTAGATGAGGAGATCGTTTACCAGTGAAAAATTTTGGGGAAAAATAAGTGCGCAAAATGGGCAATCAAGGGGCCCGTACTTTCAAAAGATCGAAAGAAGGGAAAAGGCAAAATTTCGGGGATTTCCCGAGAAAAAAGGCACAAAGGCGGGGAAAGGCCCCGGGGTTTAAAATTGGGTTTAAATTAAAGCGCACCAAACCAAAGCCCCCCCGGGTTCAAAAAAAAAAGGGGGGGGAAGCGAGAAAAGCCAAAAACAAAAAAAAAAACAAAAGCATCTTAACACAAGGGGAAAAGAGAAGGCAGACAGACCCAAAAGATTTTAACTTGTTGGGGAAGGCAGGCCAAAGAGAGAAGGGGGTACGGGATTTTGGACACTTGGTTTCTTCCACGGGGGAAGGGGGGGTTGGCACACGTGACTGCCCTTAAATTACTGCATTTTCCCCCAAAAAAACTTCGGCCTGGCAGAGCGACTAAACGCCGTGAATGCTTTTGGTCTGACATGGAAACGATATGACCCCAAAATTGCCTTTTTTCTAAACTGCAAAATTTACCCCATTTTTTTTCCCCTCCGTCAGCTTTCCATCTGGCCCTGGGCTTAAATAGTTTCCTTCTATTCTTTTTTCCCTTTACCCAATTTTAAAATTTTTTTCCCTTTTTTTGGACTTCCATACCCTTTAACGCTTGTTACTCTTATTTTCAATTTTATCTATACCACGAATATTTTTTCCCAAACCGTTTTCTTTTTTTGTTTTTCTTTGTTTTTCGTCGTAGCATATAAAGATGGGTTTTTGCCCGGTATCTTCATCAGAAAGGAAAAATCTAAAACACTTTATCAGAGAGGGGAAAAAATTAAACCCTTCGTCAATTTTTCCCATTAAAAATTTGTGTTTTGAGAATCTTTTTTAAACCCATTCTTTATTTTACATTTATTTAAATCTAGATTTTATTTTTTAATCCTTCAAAAGAGATGTATTAAATTTTCCAAAAAGGGGTTATGTTTCACATTTTTTTAAAATTTTTTTGTTTTAGTGGGAAAGGGGAATGATTGTTAAATATCTACAGTCAAATCTGTAAACTACAAACAAACCACTGAACCCGACATGGGGAAAAAAGGTCTAACCCCTTGCTTCTAAAAAAGAGCTGGTTTTTTCTCCAGGTAAAACGGAGAAAATTTTTGGGTTTAAAAATTTCGCCAAATATAAAATTTAAAAAATTCGAGGGTCGTCCAAAAAGCTTTAAACTTTTGTCCTTTTTTTTTTTGGGTTTAAAATTTAGGGTTTTTATAATTAGGGTTTAATCCCTCCCCGGGGTCGGGTTTCCCAAAAATTAAAATCCCCACCCTTTTAAAACCCATTTTGTGAAATTAAGTTCCATTATCTTAAATTTTTTAATACTTTAAAACTAAAGGGTCATCTTTATTTGGCCCGTTTTGCGTTAAAAAGGGGGGAAAAAATGACGTTTTGTATTTAATAAAAACCCATAATAAAATTCCCCCAAAATCATCTTTAAAAACCCCTTTTCACTTTAAACCCCCAAAATTATTTTTTTAAACTTTTATCGCAACCCCCTCTTGCTTTTGATTTTATTATTTTGAAAAAATATCCTTGATAACCCCAAAACCGCAAAAAATTTGTTTCCCCTTTTTTTTCTCAAAATGCTTTGTTTTGTAAAAAATAGACAGAAAAAATTTTTTTGGTTTTCTCTAATAATGAAAGACATCTCGTCTTTTCTGATGTCGATTCAGGCCTTGGCAGTTAACCGATAATATAGATATGTTACTATCCATTATTTACACAGAAGGGACAAAAAATGTATCGTTCTGCTAGGTCCAACATCAAAATATACTTTCATACATTAAACAAAATAAGAACCATTTGTCCAACCAATTGATGGCTGATGATTACATGAGGTAGAAAAAAACAATTCCCAGTCCCAAAGGAACAAAATAGCACACACAAAAATCTAAAAGATTTAAAACAAAAGCACAAGAAACACATGTATGTGGACATAATATACCCTCACAGACAGAAAAAAATGAATAAACGAGAATGATGTATTAAACAAAAATAAATAAATCCACTTGACAAGCGTTGGCATTCTTCGGGGCCCTTGAACATATTTTTCACAATCAAATAAGAACAGCAAAACACCACTTTGCCAGGCAAATGTTACAGAGGCAGAAACAAGAAACGTAATCTGCAGCAGATTAAGACAGTTGGTGTGGTCAAGAATACAGGGTGAAGGTGATGAAGGGAGGGGAACACACACACACACACACACACACACACACACACACACACACACACACACACACACACACACACACACACACACACAAATGTGTGTGCGCGCGTGCGTGCGCGCGCGCGCGCGTGTTCCGGTGCACGCGATCTGTGCTTAAAACATTATGTTCATTATCAATGATGTAGCCTACATCACAATTGATCGCACATCAACATTGATCGCACACCAACACAAAGTAATTCATATCTTATCTAATTGTAAAACAAACACACACACACCACACACACACACACACACACACACACACACACACACACACACACACACACACACACACACACACTGTCACGACCGACCCCTGGAGGTCTGCCCTGACAGGATCGGTCTAGGTGGGAGTGAAGGGAGTGACTGACCTCACACGCCCGCAAGAGACCACACAATAAAGATTACGATACAACACCCCATTTATTCACACCAACATACACAGTCATAAATAAGCATTCCAACACACACAACATGCACAATCACAATCAAGCATTCCAACACACACAACATGCACAATTATAAATAAACATTTCACCATACGACGTACACAATCACAATCACAGCATTTCAACACATGTGACATATACACAATTATAAATAAACATTTCCAGCATCCATCCCTTCCCACACCATGGAGTGCCTCCACACCCCTGCCTCTCCAAAGTCTACTGGGAGCACCCTGTCGCACTAGGTGCTCCAAACCGGGTCGGTTCTTGAAGAGAGTCGTTCAAGGCCGACACCCTTGACACGCACAAGCAGACAGTGAAGAGCACGTCCTGGGGGGGGGGGGGGGGGGAACGTGGCGTTTTTACTGGAGGTCCTGGACGGGGATCAGGGCCGGCCAGTCAAAACCACGGGCTTTTCTACCAGAACGTGGTCCCGACCAGTGCGTGATCCCAACCAGCGCGCGATACCAACCAGAGCGTGGCCCCAACCAGCGCGTGGCACCAACCAGTCCGCGGTCCCGACCAGAGCGTGGCCCCAGCCAGCGCATGGCACCAACCAGTCTGCGGTCCCAACCAGAGCGTGGCCACAACCAGAGCGTGGCCCCAACCAGCGCATGGCACCAACCAGTCCAGGCTCCGGGTGAAGCCCCCGAGAGGGGGGAAAACGTAGCTGGGAGGAGAGAAGAAAGGGAGGGAAGGAAGGGCACTGGAACCCCGCCGTCAGTACAATCTGACCCATGCTGTGAAATCCTAACAGCCACTCGCATGATGGGCGAGGGGAGGTCTACTAAATACACCAACAACACCAGCTCAACACAGACCTGAGCATAACACAGTAAACCAATCAAATCAGGAATGTTCGTTAAAGTCTTTTCACACGAAGCAGGTAAAAGACTGCATTAAATCAACAGGCTATAAAACCAATATGAATTATCTTCACCCTTCTCTCACTCACGTTTAACAATTTCCTTTCTTAGGAAATAAACCAACACAGCGACCATCGCTTTATAACTGCCACCACATTTGCAAATAATAATTCAATGGCATAATTGTCACATTTTATAGCCACATTTCAAAATAACACAAATCTCCAACCACGCATCCGAACGACAAATCATGCGTACGCACGCTCGCGAACATAAAACTCGTTCTCCTTGCACACACAAACAGACGGTGGCCGAAGGATAAGAGTCCGGTGAATGTGACAGGGCGGACGAGCGAGACCAAGCAAGTACCAACCCTGAATCACCAGGTTCTCTCCCATCCCCACCGACTACCGCATCACGAGATGCATAAACAGGAGAAAGAATTTTGGATATAATATAGGATGGCCAGGTTAAAGACTGAATTAACCAGAAAAAAGGTCTCAAACAATATTTCTTTTACAATTTTGAAAACAAATGAAAATTGCGCAAAAAGAGAAGAATAAGCCGGCTAACAACAACAAACCAAAACAAACAAACCATGAAACTGATGCTTACCAGCTACCCGTGGGTGACCCCGAAGAGGCGGGTCAAACGACTCTCTCTGCCCTCTGTCCAGTCGAGAGGACAGAGGCGCAGATGCGGAAAAAGAAGAAGTGATGTCCCTCTCCTACAGGCCGACTGTAGGAATTGAAGATACCGACTGTACCTTCGACGATACGGTGAAGAACCAAGACCGGAGCAGGCGCTCCCAGAGACATCTTTCGCTCGAGTGAAGAGCTAACCTCCCTCAGCGATGGCGGCCAACATGCCACGCTACGTCACAGAGTGAGCATACTTCAAACTAAAAGAAATGAAGCATGTGCGACAGGTAAAAAGACAGGCGAGAGGCCGATAGACAGCAAGTTCGAGAGAAAGGTACCAGCCACCCGTGAACCTGCAGGATGAATAGCACGGGCAGTGGAATTAGAGAGAGAGAGAGAGAGAGAAAGCAAACCGAACGTGAGCTGAACTACACCAAGGTGCAACCGCACCACAAGCCACACTAAGGGACGGAACCGTGACAACAACAACGATAATAAACAAATGAATAATTCCGCCACCCCAGTTGGGTCAAACGTCGTAGGCCTCGTGACAAACTCGTGACACACACACACACACACACACACACACACACACACACACACACACACACACACACACACACACACACACACACACAAATCAACTTTTTTATTCAAACACACACACACACACACACACACACACACACACACACACACAGAGAGAGAGAGAGAGAGAAAAGAGAGAGAGAGAGAGAGAGAGAGAGAGAGAAGAGAGAGAGAGAGAGAGAGAGAGAGAGAAAGAGAGAGAGAGAGAGAGAGAGAGAGAGAGAGAGAGAGAGAGAGATCATGACTTCCAGTTCCAGCATCCCAGCGACAGTATAAAAAGGCTACTACAAATTCATGTGTGCTGTCAAAACTTTCAACATCAAACAGCTTTCCAACAGTAAGCCATGCCCTCTCCTCCAGTGCTCACTCAAAATACAGAGAGGGAGAAATGAATCCTGCCACATCAACCTGGGAGCGGAGGGGAGGGGAGGAGGCAGGGGGAGGGAAGAGGGGAAGGAAATTCTGTCACAAAAACAACTAGGAAACCAACGAATAGATGCAAACAGTGAGCATTTTCACCAGACAAAAACACGAAAGACAAACAAAGCCACTGGGTCTCCACAATCTTAAATTTCATTGGCAAGTAAAACCACAAAATGAGCAAAGGTACATGATCATGACAAACAATGCAAAGCCTCAATCTACAAAGGCAATTGTTAAAGAAAATATGAAAGTGTGTAAGGAAAAAAGAGTCAAGACTTGTTTTGCTTTACATTCCAAATCTTCTTAGGTCTCAATACCTTCACTACAACATGTATAAATATCGAGGTGGGTGTTTTTGTTTTTGTTTTTGTTTTTTGTCTTCTTCTGGTTGTCTTTTTTTTCCAGTTGTTTTTTTCTCCTCCCTCCCTCCATGTGTGTTTATTATTCCCAAATTGTGTGCGCATGTGTGTGCGCGCACGCGGACCGCACACGCGCACACGCGCGCGCACACCGCGCGCGCAGGTGAGCTAGCATATGCATGTGTTCGAGGGGTATGTATGTTCGTGCGCGCATGCATGTCCGCACACGCGCACACACGCACACCAAAAAAGGATAAGATACATTTAAAGGCTATTCAAAAAAACAAACAAATAAAAACAAAAACTATTCAAAGATGAAATGCAGCAAACAACACATCCTGCAGTTCCATTTGGAAATCATAGTAAACGCACTGTCAGCCTGTGATGTAATCATTAGTGGAACGTATCATGCCATCTCTCTTGCAAACAAAGTATCAATATTTCTGTCAGTGTCTATTTTCAGAGTTTTTCCATTTTTTAGTTTAGTTAGGATTTTGCCGTTGCTCGACCAGACGCCATGGTTGCTGAGTGGGAGTGTGCTTTTTGCAGAAGTTTGTAATTAGTCTGGGTTAGATCTTCACTTACAGTCACCCCTGTTTGTTTCAACTTCCTGCGGGAAGCGAGCACCAAACCTCTCTGTCGTCGGGAGAAGAACCTCACAATGATGGAACGTGGTCTCCCGCCCGCCGTGGTCACCCTTCCTGACCGGTGGACAATCTCCACATCGGCAGAGGACACAGACACCCCCAGCTGCTTGGTAAACACGTTGACGACCTTCTTTACACAGTCGTCGACGCTTTCTCTCCCTGAGCCTCGCGGACACCAAACATCCTCAGATTCCAGTTCCGCCCATGCTACTCCTGGTCGTTGACGGCGCGCCTGACGTCGCTGGCTTCCTTAGAGTGTTGGGTCAACTGCCTCCTCAGTTCAGTGTTCTCCTCCCGCAGCCTGACCACCTCCGTCTTCATAGAATCTTTTTCATTTTGGAGTTCAAAAACCGAGCTCTCTAGCTGCTCAATTCGATTTGTAAAAAACACAGTCAGTTTTTTAATCTCGTTTTTAACAATTTGCTGCACATCTTCTTTTGTTGAGAGCTTGGTCATGGAGGCTTTCATCTCACACAGTGTCTCGTGTATCTCCATGTCGTCTATACTGTCTGTGTCCTGTCGTTTTTTCTTACTAGATTGTTTCGTCTTACTTACAGTCTCAGGGCTGACACAAGAGTCACTTGTTGAAGATGACAAAAGTTTTCTTTTGTCCCCTCTCCCAACTGAGAAATATTTTGATATCGCACTACTCATAGTTCTTCATACTTTTCTTCATACTTTTGTGTCCGTTTCCCGATCCACACCATGACAAAAAAAGGAAAAGCACTAAGCACTGTTGTTCTCCATGTTCACATGCCAATAATGGGCCCCTTTCAATGTCTACCTTCACTGCATCAGTCCGTTGTCAGGAGACAAATACTGAGTGACACAGCCTACTTCACAACAGGGCACATATTAGAACAAGGAAACGATCCCAAACGCCAGTGTGAATTCACATGTGAAAAATCCAGTCCGGAAAAGTAGGGAGAAAACTCAATGGAGCGCAGTGACACGGCGGCACGTCCTGCCGCGACGGTGAACGGAAGTCAAGTCCAATATATATATATATATATATATATATATATATATATATATATAGCCCATCGCTCCTGGTGGAGCATAGGCCGTTGACGACCCTTCGCCATCGTACTTTGTTCTGGGTTGTTCTGGTCATTCCAGTCCAGTTGGTCCCTAGTTTTTTCAGCTCCGCCTCAGTGTCTTGCCTCCAGCTGTTGTGAGGCCAGCCTCTCTTCCTCTTTCGCTGCGGGTTCCAGGTCAAGGCTTGACGTGTGGTGCTGGACGCTGGCTTCCTGAGGGTGTGTCCGATCCAGCACCACGTCCTTCCCAGTATCTGCTTGGCCACTGGTTCCTGTCCCGCACGCTCCCACATATCTTCGTTTCGGATCTTGTCCTGGCCATTGGATTTTGTAGATGCGCCTCAAACAGGTGCTAAAGAATGTCTGAATCTTTTGTTGCATCGTCTGTGTTGTCCGGGAGTAGAACTGATTTCACATTGGAGTTGAAGATGTGGAGTTTGGTTCTTATGCTGATTCCTCCAGATGCCCAGATATTCTTGAGCATGACGAATGTTTCTCTTGGTTTGCCGATTCTGGCTGTGACGTCTCGGTCCGTACCTCCCTGTTGATCAACACGCTTCCCAGGTAAACTAAAGACTCCACCTCCCTGATGGGCTCTCCACCGACTCTCTGTGACTGGCGTGTTTGCAGTGGTGTTGATTTTCATCAGCTCGGTCTTCTTCCTGTTGATCTTGAGCCCTGTCCCGGCTGATGTGGTCTCCAGGCGAGTGGCCTTGTCCTGCATCTGGCTGTGGCTGTGTGATAGGAGCGCCAGGTCATCAGCAAAGTCGAGGTCGTCGAGCTGCGTCCAGAGTGTCCAATGTATACCGCTGTTCCTGCCTGTTGTAGTGGTCTTCATGATCCAGTCAATGACCCGGAGGAAGAGGAACGGCGACAGCAGGCACACCTGCCGAACTCCAGTCTTCACCTCGAAACTTTCAGACAGCTGGCCGGCATGGGCAATCCTGCAGTTCATGTACGTCCTGGTAGGTGCACTTGATGAGGGAGATGATCTTCTCGGGGACTCCGTGATGCCTCAGCAGCTTCCACAGTGTCTCTCTAACCACACTGTCGAAGGCCTTCTCATAATCTATGAAGTTGATGTAGAGGGGGGAGTTCCACTCCAGCGACTGCTCCACAATGATGTGCAGGCTGGCGATCTGGCCGGCACATGGTTTATTCCGCCGGAAGCCTGCCTGCTGGTCTCGGAGCTTGGAGTCGACAGCCTCTTTCAACCTCTCCAGTAGAACCCTGTGAGAACCTTGCCTGGCGTTGACAGGAGCATGATCCCTCGGTAGTTGCTGCAGTCCCTGAGGTCTCCTTTCTTCGGCAGCTTGATGATGATTCCTTCTTTCCACTGGGCCGGTACCTCCTCCTTCTCCCAGATGTTGCTGAAGAGGCTGTATAGCATGTTGACAGCTGTCTCTATGTCTGCTTTGATGGCTTCTGCTGGTATCTCGTCCGGCCCTGCAGCCTTCCCATTTTTCAGAGTGTGTGATGGCCATCTTGATCTCTGCCTTGTAGGGTTTGTCGCAGCTGATGGGCAGTTCTGTCTCTGCAGGTGGGATGTCTGGTGGTGCATCAGGGGTGGGGTGGTTCAGCAGCTCCCTGAAGTATTCTGTCATCATTTCAGCTGTTCCTCGGTTGTTGTCAGTGGGTTTCCGTTCTTGTCCTTCACTGGCTTGTCTGTCTGCTGGAACTTGCTGTCAGCTTCTTGGTCACCAGGTACAGGTCCTTCAGGTTCCCCTGTCCGGCTGCTGCCTCTGCTTGACTGGCCAGTTCGTCAAAGTAGTCCCTCTTGTCCTTATTGATGCTCCTGTTTACTTCCCTGTTCGCTGCTGTGTGCTCTTCCTGTGCCTTTGCCTTAGCTGGTCTTGTACGGCTCGTGTTCAGCGTAATTTTCTTCTCTCTCCTTGTTTCCAGCTTGTGGGTGGTGTCAGCAGAAATCAATTACCTGTGTTGTGTCTTCTTTTTGCCAAGGATCTCTTCACATGTGTCATGGCAGAGCTTCTTGCAGTGTTCCCATTGTGTCTCGATGTCCGTCTCACCGTCTTCTATCAGCTGTTGTAGCGGTTGGAACCTATTGGAAAGGCTTAACTGGAATGCTGCCCGTCTGTCCCTATTTCTGAGCAGTCCGACATTTTACCTTGTCCGTGTGTTGTTGGTGTTGGTAAATCTCTTGAGGCAAAGTCTCACTATTGTTAAAAGAAGGTGGTGGTCTGATGACACGTCAGCACCTCTCATCACTCGTACATCCCGCCATGATCTCCTGAACTTGTGGCTAATGCAAATGTGGTCAATCTGGTTCTCAGTGATGTGATTCGAGGATCCTGATGTGGCGTTGTGGATGCGCTTGTGTGGGAAGATGCTTTTCTTTTTCTTTTCTTTTTTTAAAAAACTTTTTAATTGCTTTAAACAAAATGACAATAACAAATACACAAAAGAAATCATAATCATTATAAGTGAATTAAATATAAAGCTAGAAAAAAGTAAGCGAGAGAGAGAGAAAGAGAGAGGGAGGAGGGAGTGGGGGAGTGAGAGAGAGAGAGAGAGAGAGAGAGAGAGAGAGAGAGAGAGAGAGAGGAGAGGAGAGAGGAGAGAGAGAGAGAAGGAGAGAGGAGAGATTGGATTGCGTTTGTGCGTGACTTCAAATGTTTCAGTAACATGCTTTAAATCAAGTTTTGGATGTTGGACAAACAAGCTGTAAAACACAGTGGAGAGTACATGGGCAAACAAGACCTATATCAACCATATGTAGTGTAACACACAAATACTAAATATTTGATTACATGCGGGAGCAAAAGTGGCCATTTTTCAGAAGAGAAAAAAAATGATCACCTGAAATTAAGTGCTTGCTGATCATACAGAGAACAAATGAGCAAAGGATAATGACCATCAGGCAAATCAAATGAATTGACAATCCGATATAATTTCTTTGTTTATCATACGTACAACTGTATTTTGTAAAGTATATTATTGACTGATTAGTCGTCAGATAATACTGGTTTATATGTTATCCATTTGTTAGAGAAATTTGCCTGGTTTAGTAGTAAACAGGCATTATATTCTTGATTTTTCTTTGACAGACCGTTCGTTTTCTTTTAAAAATAGATTTTAAGACTTTTTTTCTTATGTGATTGTCATTCTCCACATTTCCCTTTTCCCTGCGGACTTCAGTAGTGTGGGGTAGGTGGGGTGATTAGGTCCATCTTGGTGCTGTATTGGGCCTGGGTGGGGGATTTAGTATCATCACTGTTCCATCTAGTTAGTTAGGGCCCCGTCTCTTCATCTCTCATCAATGGCTGTTTAATGTGAATAAATGTTGTGGTTTGTCTATCTCTTGCCAGTGTTTGATCTGTGCGCTTGAGGTCAGGTACTAGCGGGTTCTCCCTCTTCCCACCCGTCCCGTCATTGCTCACCCTTAACTGGGTGAACCGTGACACTGCAACTCAAACAAAAGAAAAGAGTAAAAATCAGAGAATTGGCCAGGGTCATTGGACTGCTGATGCCCGTATTTCCTGCTGTTACCTGGGGTTCTTTGTTTTACAGGCATCTTGAGAAAAATAAGTCTGAAGCACTAAAGAAAAGTAAGGGAGAGTTTGAGGTTTGGACATATTTAACCTGTGAATCTGAATCTGAATTGGTATGGTGGATTGAGAATACTGAAGTTTCTTTGTCATCTTCGATCACTACCGACCCACAGATTCAGATAAGAAGTGATGCATCCACACAAGGTTGGGGAGCTATTTGTCACTGAAAACAAACATGTGGTAGGTGGTCAGAGACAGAACAAGGCATATTAATGCCCTTGAGCTTTTGGCCATTTGGCATACATTGAACTGTTTTAAGGAAACATGTGGTTCAAACACATGTGAAAATCCTGACAGGCAATACATGTGATGTGTCTTATTTGAGAAACATGGGTGGTTCTCATTCTGTTGAGTGAAATTGCCCACAGAATCTGGATCTGGTGCAAGACAAGAGACATTTGGTTGACAGTCTCTAATATTCCAGGGATAAGTAATGTGGAAGCTGATACTCAGTCCAGAATATTTAATGACAGAATAGAGTGGCATTTGAATCCTGATATATATATATATATATATAATTGCAAATTGACAGAAATTTTGTGCACTCCAGACATTGATCTGCTCGCTTCCCGACTGAATTATCAAATAAAGCCCTTTGTGTCATGGGGGCCAGATCCAGAAGCGTGGGCAGTTGATGCATTCAGCATTAATTTGGGGCAAATGAACATAATACTTCCCCCCTTTCAGCTTGATACACAAGGTGCTGAACAACTGGAGGAAAGATCAGGCAGATGGGATTATCATGCCCCATTTTGGACGACCGCTTCCAGTCTTACTACGCATGCTTACCAGCACTCCAGTTCTTCTGCCCAAAGGATCAAGAATTCTATGGTTGCCACACAACCATGCAATTCATCCTCTTCACAGGCAGTTGCAGCTGATGGCATGCAACGTATCAGGCAAGCTGTTGAGGCAAGAGGAGTTTGTGGACAAACTTTCGGCATCGTCTGAGCATCCTGGCGACCAGCAACCAAAGTACAATATGCTCGTATCTCTCCAGATGGAGTGCGTTCTGTTTTGAAAGGGGTTATGATCCCCTTTGTGCATCTGTAACACACTAGTCCTCTAAGATTTAACCCAGTTGTTTTCTCAAGGTCTAGGTTACAGTGCTCTCAACACTGTACACACTGTCTTATCAGCTGTTCTAGAGCCAGAGAATAGCAAGCCAGTAGGTGCACATCCCTTAGTGATTCGTTTTATGAAAGGTGTACATGCGCTACGGACTCCTTTACCTCGGTATCATCGGTTTTGTGATGTTCTGGCGTTGCTCACACACTTTGGTAGTCAAGCAGATAAGGTTGTATTGACATTGAAAGAGCTGAGTGTAGAACTGTGTGCCTTACTGTTGTTATCATCTGCAGAAAGACTCCAAACTATTCATCTTATTAAGCTTAATAATGTCAGAGTGCATAGATATGGTTTTACAATTTATCGGACAAACACGCTGAAGACAACAAGACCAGATTCTCATCAAGGTGATGTTGAATTACCGAAGTATGAAGACGATCCAAAATTTGTGTTGTGCAGTGTCTTCAGGAATATATGAAAAGAGCTGAAGTTATTAGATCAGCATCCTCAAGGAGGCTTATTTTATGTTATCATTGTCCGTATGGATTGGCTTCAAGAGATACTATTTCCAGATGGATGACGACTTTGTCGCATGATGTGGGAATAAAGGACTTTGACACGCACAGTTTTCAAGGGGCATCATCATCTGCAATGCTTAAAAGTGGCGTACCTTTAGATGGCATTCTGAAAACAGCGGGTTGGTCAAATGACAGAATGTTTCATAAGTTCTATAACCGACCAGTCAAGCAAGAGCAGGGACAAAGTAATTCAATCTTGAAGTATTATACCCCAAAAGAAAATGAAAAATCCTGTGGTGTCAGACTTAAGTTGTTCTAAAATAATCATGAAACTGAATTTGTTGCATAGTTTGGCAACTTGTGGTGCATAGTCTGCTGCGTTTGAATGTTTATTTCATGAATGATGTTTTGTTAACGACTAATCTGTCGACCCTGCCCGGCGACAAATTGGACAAGGGCGACAGATTGGTCGTTAACAATGCTTGATCTGTTACAGATCTATGGCTTGGGCATGAGAGCCCAAAACGTTTAAATGAAGAGTTTATTTCATGTTTGTTGCAATATTCTGATCAAGACTAGTCACCTTCTTGCCCAATTATTCCTTTACGCTGAGTCATGAAAATATTCTATGCATCTGGTTAGTAAATGGATGTAATGACCACTGGAAAAGTTATCCTTTTGTGTAATTTTGATGCAGAGCATTATATATATATATATAGAATCAGAATTTTCATTTTGCACAACTATCTTCACAGTCTCGTAGATTCCTTAGTTCCCATGGAAACTACTGGAAGTGAAATTTGTAACATAAACGAACACTTCCCGTAAGTCGAAGTTTGTGTGGAATTCCGCGATGGTAGTTTACAGGACGAATATACACCCTCCCTTGTTAAAAATGTTCCCTCCCATGACAAAAATCTCATTTTCTTTTTTGGTTGATGCAAACGTTTTTTCGCTTTAACAATTTATCACCTTTATTCATCAAATGGATTGAGTAAAGATGATAAGAAGTCCTTTATAAAGGATTAATAGTTTCAAATATGGCCTGCTATGTGCATGTGCATCTCGTATATTCCTCCATTCCTATAAACTACCATCGTGGAATTCCACACAAACTTCGACTTACAGGTAAGTGCTCGTTTATGTTAATTAAACAATGAAAAAGTATTGATATGTTACAAAAGGCAGCGTACATCAAGACATCACTGTCCGAGTTCTCTTATTTGCTTTATAAATATACATAGCTAAATTCAAAAGTGTTTTCTCATTCCTTGTCGATAGGAAGAAAATTAGCCTGAAATGACGTGGTTCGGTGTAAAAATTGGATTGAATAAGTTTTATTCTAAGATTGTTCAGAGCAGGACAGCAATAATCCTTTGTTTAAAACTATACAGGAATTCTGATATATTTTCTACTCTTTGGTTATCCCAAACAAATCCATAAGATACTCACGCACAGTCGAAGATGGGACGCCCATGCCCTTTTACCATTATTATCCAATCTTAAAAGCACTCTGTAACCTTTAAGGGGCATCCTGCCGTCATTCATCTTGTTAACTTGAGCCTTTTTTCCCCTTATACATTTCAAGTAAGAATTTGAATAAATTGGATATAATCCAAGTAAAACATAAACCAGATCATTGGGCGTTTTACCGTCTACATTCAAAAAGTGCTTCAGCACAAACAGGTGAACTCTGTCAATTAAGGAACCTTTTTCAAAATTTCCTTGTAAAATTGGCTGCGCCTGTGAATCAAAACAATTCTGTAAAAAAATTAAACAAAGTCTCTGAAGATGCTCAGAAGATTTCAAAATAGAAAAAACAACAACAAACAAACACAAAAAAAAACAGAACAAAATTAATATCAACAACGTTTGGGTCACAGACCGTCTTCAGGACTTGTAACATAATAAGAAAAAAACAAATAAATACGTAAAGGCTAGGACGTATGAAAACATATACGTAAACGGACGATTACATGCTTAAAGGTGTGTGTGTGTGTGTGTGTGTGTGTGTGTGTGTGTGTGTGTGTGTGTGTGTGTGTGTGTGTGTGTGTGTGTGTGTGTGTGTGTGTGTGTGTGTGTGTGTGTGTGATGGGGAAAAGGAAAATTCAGTGTCCAATCCAATTTTACCTCGAAGAAAAACAGAGGCAGATAGAGGGGAAAAGGCGAACAGAACCAGAGATGGGCTGCAGCCATAGTAAACCCAGCTGTCCTCAGTTTTGACGGCTGTCTCTTTAGCCGGTAGAACGGGTCCGTCAAAGTGGCCATAGTAAACACTGCTTTCCGGAGTTTTGACGGCCGTCTCTTGCTGAGGTCAAGGGAAATGTGAGTCGTCACTATCAAAATGGCGCGGACGAAACGGACCAGATCGTTGTTATTGCTGTGGTGGTTGTGGAGGAAGAACAGAGGGAGCCTACGAGGTTTCGCTGTTCATCCTATCAACAGATCGAGACACATGTATGGAGAATATCACCATCTGATGCCCCAACTGCGCAATCACTCAGAGAAGTTTCATCAGTACCTCAGAATGACACCTCATTCTTTTGATCATCTTTTGATCAGCATGTCTCTTGTCAATTTTGCTGTAAATAAAGGTTCTGAGCCTCACAGCACTGATCAACTTCTCTTCGTCCATGTTTGCAAGGGAGATAAGTCATTGAGAAATCAGGAACGGAGTTCTTCCCCTCTCCCTTTTCCTTTCCGTCGATCCGGGCCTGCTTCACTATGGCCACCCACATCCGTCATCAGTGACGCTACAGAGCAATTAAGCCGGGCAGGATCTTTTACCCGGGCCGGCAAAAAAGACGGCGGTAAAAAAAAGGGTTTACTATGGCCGCAGCCATAGAGGAAAAGAGAAAGTGGTAGAGGAGTCTTATGTTTTGAAGGGTTGCTTGAGAGTGTGCAAAAGAAAGTGAGCGAGTGGTAGAAGAGGAGACTTACTCTTGGAAGGGGGCACTTGAGGGTGTGTATGAGGGGAAAAAACGGACGTGGGGATGGGTGATGGGGGGTTGGATGGAAAATCCTATGAAAAATATATATAGGTGCATGTGGATTGTTCACATGTGTATGTGTCTATGAGTATGCATACCTGGATGATTCAAACTAAAAAAAAGAAGTAAATTTTGAGAATCCTGAAACACATTAAGCATTTTTCAAAGATCTGCAGTCAAAAATCTGTATATCAGGAAGAATAATGTTGACTGTATTTTTCGCTCTGTTGACTGTATGTTGACAAGTAAAACCACAACTTACGAATGTCAAGGTATTTGTAAGCATTCACCACATTTATTCTCTCTCCTTCATAAGTCTTCTTTTTTTTTTTTTTTAGAATGGGCCAAATATTCTCCTTCACGAAATACAGCAATGTTGGTCGTATTCATATCAACATTGAAATTTAGTCTGCCTGTTGCAGAATACAAATTATTTAGTTGTCTCTGGAGACCAACCACTAATGGCAAAATAATATCATCTGTAAAAAAAAAAATCTAAAAGGTGAACAGTTACTCCATGACGGCCATTTTCAATCGTTTGCTAGCTATCTCGTTAATAAATAAGGAAAATAAAATCGGACTATAGACATCTTGTTTCAACCCACTTTTGCACTTGACACATTCTGATAATTTTGCACCTAATCGTCAATTTGCTTTTACCCCACGAGACATACTTTTTATGGTATCATACAAATAACCCTTGATTCCGTTTTTTAACTAAACAGGCCATAACAATTTTCGAGAAATGGAATCACAAGCTTTTACAAATTCCACAAAGGCAACATACAACTTCTGATTATTTACAAATAGTTTCTGAACAGCAGCAAAGAAAGTAAATATATGATCAATTGAGGAATAGACTCTTTTAAACCCGCCTGATGTTCTCCAGTTATATAGTTCTGAGTCACTCATTCATGCAATCTGCTATTAATAACAGAATCGTAAAGTTCGCTTCAAATATTACATGGTGAAATACCTCTATAATCATTTACATTGTTAACCTCACCCTTCTTGAATAACGGTAAAATTATGGATTCTTTCCAGCTGTCTGGACTAATGCTCTTATCAAAGAGGAAATTAAACAGCTTCTCTAAGAAATTCAAGACGGACTCGCCAGAATATTTTAAGAAATCACCAATTAGACCATCCGCACAAGCA
Source organism: Conus ventricosus (assembly GCA_018398815.1). Lineage (NCBI taxonomy): Eukaryota > Metazoa > Mollusca > Gastropoda > Neogastropoda > Conidae > Conus > Conus ventricosus. The sequence continues at coordinate 33,391,055 of CM031627.1, read as the reverse complement.
TATTTTCCATTTTTCATTTTTTTCCGATTGCGAGCGACACTTCTTCTCGAGATATTACTCTGTTACAAGCAACTTCCTCATCTCCATGATTTTGAACTATGATCTCTGTTATATTTGTTAAGTCAATTTTCTGTAACAGGTTTCTAAGACGTTCGAGCCACTCATGAGCAATTCATATACATAGGCTGTAGCTCTATATGAAGGGGAGTGTGACATTCAAACAATTCAAAACAAAGAAAAATGTACTAGATGGTACCATAAACAACCATAAAGAAAAGGAAATATCAAACTATGCTAAGAACACACTTGCACTTGGTCCTCTGAATTCCCTGGGGAACATAGGGCCGCAACCACACTCTTCCACCGGACACGGTTTCGGAAGATCTTCTTCAGCTCGGCCCACGTCATTCCGGCGGCCTTCACTTCTGCATCGGTACTCCTTCGCCATATCTGTCTTGGTCTTCCCAGATTTCTTTTGCCTGGAGGTTCCATTCCAGGGCTTGTCTTGCGATGTTGGATTGAGACTTTCTGAGGGTGTGGCCAATCCATCCCCAGTTCCGTTTTCTGATTTCTAATTCTATTGGAACTTACTTGGTCTTGTTCCACAGTTCTGTGTTGGCAATAACATCTGGCCATCTGATGTTCACAATGTTTCGCAGACATTTGCTGATAAATGTTTGGAGTTCGTGGGTGTTTGTCTTTGTTGTTCGCCACGTTTCAGAAGCATATAGAAGGACAGATTTAACATTTGAGTTGAAGATTCTGATCTTGTTGTGGAGTGAGAGAGCAGAGGAATTCCAGATAGGCCGTAGCGTAGTAAAGGTGTGTCTGGCTTTATTGATGTGGCTCTTGATATCCTCATCTGTACCTCCATCTTTGCTGACCATGCTGCCGAGGTAGACAAACTTGTCAACGTCAATGACGTCTTCCTGTTGTACTCGTAGTGGGTCTCGTTGCTGGTTGTTGACTCTCATGGCTTCTGTTTTCTTTGTGTTGATTTGGAGGCCCGTCTTTCCTGCTTCTTTTGCTACCTGGCACAGCTTCTCTTGTGCGTCTTGCTGTTTGTGGGAGAGAAGACTGATGTTGTCGGCGAAGTCCAGGTCTTCCAGTTGCTTGGTGAAAGTCCACTAGATTCCTGACCTCTTGCCGTCTGTAGACTACCGCATTATCCAATCAACACCATCATGAAAATTGTTGGCGACAGTAGACACCCCTGACGGACGCCGGTTTGTACAGTGAAAGGCTTCGTTCGCTTCCCGTCGTGGACGACCTGGTATGTGGCATCCTCGTAGAGTTGCTGGATGATGGCTGCAAACTTGGGTGGGAAGCCATAGTGGTGCAAGAGTTTCCAGATGGTATCTCTGTCGACGCTGTCAAACGCCCTCTGGAAATCCACAAATACCGCGTACAGGGGGGTCTGCCACTCCAGAGACTGCTCGATGATAATTCTCATGGTGGCAGTTTGGTCCGTGCATGATCTGTCTTGGCAAAATCCAGCTTGTCCTTGGCGGAGGGTCTTGTCTAAGGCGGTCTTTAGTCATTCTAGCATGATTTTGGCCAGCACCTTCCCCGGGATGGACAGTAGCATAATCCCTCTCCAGTTGTTACCGGATGACAAGTCCCCTTTATTCGGCAGCTTCACCAGGTGGCCTCTTTTTCAGTCTTCTGGCACTCGTCCTGCTCCCAGATCTTGCTAAGGAGTGGATGCAGCATCTCTGATGACGTCTGGATGTCTGCTTTAAGTGCTTCAGGTGGAATTCCGTCTGGACCCGCTGCTTTGCCTGACTTCAGTGACGTGATGGCTTTGGCAACTTCCGTCTTGGTTGGTGGGCCTGTGTTGATGTCCAGAAGCTGGGTTGGTGGTGGAATGTTGGGGGGGGGGGGGGGGGGGAAGGTGGTGCAGGTCTATTCAGTGTCTCGTTAAAGTGCTCTGCCCACCTTGCTCTCCGCTCAGCTTCACCTGCGATGGTGTTTCCCTCCTTGTCTTTGACTGGTCGACTAGGGTTGCTGGTCTTCCCAGAAAGTGTTCGAGTAATCACATACAGTCTTTTCATGTTTCTCCGTCCTGTCGCTGTTTCTGCCTTTTCTTTGAATGAATTGTTTCTCGTCTTGTCTAGCACTTTTCTTAACTTGGCGGTTGATGTCCCAGTAGTGTGCCTGTAACTCTTGCTTGTGGTCTTGGTCTTGGGTCTGGTTGATCTGGTCTTTTAGGTGCTTCCGCTCTGTGATGAGGGTCCATGTTCCAGCTGTCAGCCATTCTTTGTGTTTTCTTCGCTTCTTTCCAAGCACTTGCTTAGATGTCGTCTGCCAGACCTCCCCAGGCCACACCAGTGGTCTTCGATTGTTTCTTCAGCAAGTTGGCCAAGTATGCTGAATCTGTTTCTCAGTTCCAGTTTAAACTCCTCTGTTGTTGCTCTCTTCAGTTCAGTTCAGTTCAGTGGTTTATTTAATGTCTTTTCATCGCCAGATGATATTAGACACTTTTATTAAAACACACACACACACACACACACACACCACACACACACACACACACACACACACACACACACACACACACACACCACACACACACACACACACACACACCACACACACACGCACACACACACGCGCACACACACCTCCACACTTGACTTATCACCCACATTAGTACTTTCAAACCCACATCTGATATATGCATATTGACATGAGTGAAATACCCTAGCGGTACACAAAATTGTTGATCTTCATAAAAATTTTGCAACCTGTGACTGCGAAATAACCATGGCAATTTCAGCAACATATGAACCATATAAGACAGTATTAACATTTTCAAAGTTATTCATCCGAATACCTTTCTCCTCATAGAGTTGGGTCAACACTGAGCATTCAAACAAAAGATGATGCACAGAAATGTTTTCTCTGCATACACAAGAAATACCATGCGAATATTTAGTGTTCCAAGTATTCAGCCTTAATTTATGAATTAATCTAACAATGTGCCTTGGGCACGACGGTAAAGCAGCCATTTTTTTTACTAGAGTTCTGCTTATGCATACATTTTTTCCATAATTTGGATCAATTCACAAGAGGATAGATCTAAGGGATTGTTTAGTAAATTTTCCGTCTTTCTGTATGCTCCTTCTTTTGCAAGACTGTCTGCTTATTTCATTCCACTTTATACCACAGTGAGATGGGACCCAACAAAAATCAATTCTTATGCCTAGTGTAATGAAACAATGCAGCAGATGTTTTATTTCAAAAAGCAAATCTTTTCTAGCTTTGCAGTTCCAATGCTCTAGTGACTGTAAAACGGATTTGGAATCAACACAAAGTAAAATCTGATAGAAAGCAATTGATGTATCATGTATGTAAGTCAAATCCTTCAGTATTGCATATAATTCTGAGGTATAGATTGAAAGCCCCTTTCCTACATAATATGATTTTCCTGACATTTAAGGTTGGTATTATAAAGCCTGAACCACTGTCAGAGGATTCCATTACCGACCCATCTGTAAACACTTTTAAATGATTTGGATAGCTGTTTTCTAAATGTTCACGAACTTCAGTTTTTAAAATATTTATATTGTCACTTTTCTTTAACAAAGTATATTTGTAATCAAAAGAAGCATTTTGGTGCTCCCAAGGAGGCATTGGAGGTACTGCAGGAAATTCTGGTATAGCAGTAATATCAATATTGCAATGTGACATAAAGTCAGATGTGTAGTTTCTAATTGGTTGAATGTAAGATGTGTTTTTAGACCTCTTAGGAAAATCTTTACTGGAATCAATCAGTATTTCTTCAGTTACTGAATTTTCAACAGAAAGACTTCTGACAATATATTTGGATACATCCAATATTCGCTTCTCATTTAGAGGTAAAATATTTGTTTCTTTATAACATCTATGAGTGTTTGTGTGCACTGGAACTCCCAGAGCTAATTTCATGGCCTTACTATCCAAGCTTTGCAATCTCTTTAAAAGATAATTAGGCGCAGAGAAATACACTTCCTGCCCATAAGTCAATTTCGATCGGACTAAAGAGATGTGTAGATGTAAAAGGGTATGAAATTCCTGACCCCATGGCTGACAACATACAATTTTAAGAATGTTTAATTTTTTTTCTTGTTTTATCAATTAAGTTTTCAATATGTGTTTTCCAGTTCAGCTTAGGAGTTAGAAATACCCCCAGGAACTTAACTTTTTGTTTATATTCCAGAATCTGACCATCTAGCAAAAGCGAGGGTAGGGTTTTTGGTTTCTCACCATTGTTAAACAACATAAGACATGTTTTTTTCTCCAAATAGTTCAAATCCGTTGTTCTTCATATATGAAGATAATTTATCCAATTCCTTTTGGTACATATTCCGTACAAAATCTATTGTTTTTTTTACTGGAATGCTTCCTTAATGTACAATTAATCCAAATAGCAATATCATCTGCATATTGAACTACATGCATTGCTTTTGACATAGATTTGGGAAGATCATGGATTAGGATTGTGAACAACATAGGAGCAATAACTGATCCCTGAGGAATACCCATATCTACATTCCTAAATGATGAATAAGTTCCTCCAATCCGCGTACATATGCTTCTTTCTGTTAGGAAGCTTTTAATGTAATCAAACATTCTCCCAGAAATGCCAACATTTTTTAATTTGTACAATAGCCTTGCGTGCCATACGCAGTCATAGGCCTTTTTAACGTAAAAAAATGTAGCCAAAGTACTTTTTCTGCGGGAGAATTGCTTTTTAATGTGACTGGTCAGTTTTACTAAATGGTCTGTGGTACAACGACCTTTTCGAAAGCCCGCTTGCTGAACAGGAATCACACCACCTTTTTCACAGTAATATAACAATCGTTTTTCACAGTAATATAACAATCGTTTTTGAATAATTTTTTTCTAAAAGTTTACCAACATGAGATGTTAGAGCTATGGGTCTGTAACTATGCACAGATGTCCTCGGTTTACCTTCCTTGAGTACTGGGACTACTACTGAACTTTTCCAGATTCTTGGAATAGTGCCATTAATCCAACATTTTGTTGTTGCTCTCTCCTTCAGACTGTCTACATTGTACTTATGTGACAGTCGGCCTGCTTGGTCTTTGTACGCTTTCAATTTGGTCTTTAGCACAGCTATCACAAGGTTGTGGTCTGATGCTGCGTCTGCTCCTCGTTTCACTCTCACGTCATGTAAACTTCTGCGCCATTCTCTGCCGATGGTAATGTGGTCGATGTGGTTCTGGATCTTCCCATCAGGTGAATTCCAAGTCATCTTGTGAATGTTTTTGTGTGGGAAAACAGTGCCTCCGATGACTGTCACGGACGTAAATACTTTTGGTTTAGAAGATAAATCATTTCTTTTCAAACCCAGTATAAAGTGGAGTGTTACCAGTGACATCTTTACTACCTTGGTCGGGTGTTGACCAGTGTGCTATTTGTGTCATCCCGGGTGCGCTACGTCCGTGCATTTTGCTCCCATCCTCCAATATTTCTCTTCATTCTTTTTTCTTTAAAGCTTTCTTTTTCTGTTTTATCGCTTTCCACGTGGTTCATCAGCTGATGTCAGGTGCCACCGGTGAGCTGTGTTTTTATTTTACCTGTTGCCATCTTGGTTAGGCTAGTGGTGTGGCACTCACTGACGGGCCGTCGAGTCGGAGAGATCTCTATCTCTGCTAGCTGGGCCACTTTTCTTTATCCACTTCGGTGTGGATTTTGTGTGGAAGAGTCTTTCCCCCTTCATCGGGTCGGAAAGCATTCCACTGGACACCTCGGGAATCCCTGTCCCTGCCAGCTAGAAGAACCACCTTGGGTCGTCCCTGACCTGAAGTCCCTTCCGTGTGGACCGGCACGGTTACGGCTGCCATCCTTCATCGGACTGGGGAGCGAACCGTTTCTCACCTCGCCCACCCGCCATTTTGGGCGGGAATTTTTCGCCCTTTCTTGCAGCTGCAGCTCCGGTCTTTGGCTGGCTGGACGACCAGCATCCACAGACCCTGCAGTCATCATCCTGCGCCCAGGCACCGGTCGTTTTTCGGGCCTGTGGACTGGTGGTGGGCCTCGTCTCCTTTGCTGAGACACCTACTTCACCTGGGACTGGAAGACCAGCCCACCACGAACGTCACCCCTCTACAGGATCCACCTCTCTCGGCGAACCTCCTCGGTGCATGGACTGAGTTGAGTGCTAAATCTTGTGTGGTGTGGGTGTGATTCTGGCGTGCGTGTGTGTGGGTCTAAAGCCGGTCACTGATTCGTTTTGTTGGTTTTTTTTTGTTGTTGTTGTTTTTGTTTTGTTTTGTTTAACTCTAGTTGATTAGGTCCCGTTGGATGTAGCATTGTTTCTAAAACTGTCTTTTTTCTGTTATTTTGCTGAATGTCCTTGTAGTGGTTTAGTGGGCTAGGTTGGGACAGTAGCGGGATTCCGGGGACATTGGAGGGTTTTTGTGGTCTATTCAATTTACTTTGTCCCCTAAGTCAGTCAGTTCTAAATAGTGCCTTTCTCTTCTATGTTTTTTTTTTTCTTTTCTTTTCCTCTCTCGGCTATCTTTTCTCTTCTTTGTTATGACCCATACCCCATCTGGAGTGCTAGTGTGAGTGAGTGATTGTAATGTGAATAAAATATTGTCGAAACTTCTTCCTCTTGTGGTCTGGTGATGTGAGGGATAGAGTGATCGCTCCGTTTCTGCCACTGCACATTACCTGTATAAGAACCCCCCCTGTCAGGTGTACTCGCACGTGACAATGACCATGTCGTTGAAAGCACAGAATTCCACAAACAGTTCTCCATTTCCATTGTGTATTCTTGTTCCGTGTATGCCCATAATCTGCTCTCTGCCCTTGTTTTCCGTTCCCACTTTGGCATTGAGATCTCCCATGAGGATCTTAAGGTCTCCCTTTCGCACTCTATCCATGACTGTTTGGAATTGATTGTAGAACTCCTCTTTTTCCTCTGGGTCTGCTACGTTTGTGGGAGCGTAGCACTGTAAGATGGTGGTTTTCCTGCCCTTTGAATTGAATCTTGCAGTGAGAATCCTTGGTGACACTGGTTCCCAGGACAGCGATGCTCGCGTCGCTTCGGGTGTCATCAGCAGCGCTACTCCGTGCGTGTTTGGCTGGTCTTCTTCTCGTCCAGAGTAGATGATGGTGTCTCCTTGTCAGCCTTGTTCTTCCTGTTCCTGTCCATCTAGTCTCGCACAGGCCAAGGATCTTTTGGATGTACCTGTGCATCTCAATACTCACTTGTGCTGTTTTTCCAGTCTCGTATAGGGTTCTGATGATCCAGGTCCCTATCCTGGTCTTGGCTTTGGTCGTCAGAAGAGTTGTCAGCGCACTGGCTTCCTGAAGGCTTTCACCAGCTCGCGTCATGGGCTCTGCTAGAGAGAACTCTTCCCCAACCATGTTATTTTCAGAGAATGTCATTGCGGTTTCTGTAACAAAGTTTGTTTTCTAGGACCGGGTTGCTAAGAACACAGTACATGTCTAATTTTGAAGGCGTGATAAAGAAAAGGACTAACATTTTTCACTACATTTCCATTGGTACAAACCATCAGCATACATAAGTGGAAGAGACAGGGCTGCTTATAATATTTTTCTGGAATAAACTTTTTTCCTAATAGTCTGAATAGCTGGACATACTAAAACAAAATATACTTCGTCTTCCTTTCATTTTCTGCACAGTGGACATATTAAATCATGATCAGTATGAGCCCTGCATCTTAGGTAATGAAGTCTTATCTCTGACACTCCAAATCGGAACTGTTGCAAAGATCGATTTAATTTAAGGGTCATGTATGGCTTAACAGTATGAGATAGCCCATTCAACAAAGAATACATTTCAAATCACTCACTGGTTTGGATATTGTGTTGCCAGTTCTGCCAGCTACAATCAATCAATCTTTGTCTGAAGCTAAGAGAGAGAGTGCGAGAGGGAGGGAGGGAGGGAGGGAGGGAGAGTACTAGTACAGCCTCTCCAGAAATTAGAAATAAAATCCAAATGGGGGCCCAAGCATATCCACAGAGGCTGATTATAATATCCTTAAAAAAAGGTCCAATGCAAGGGTATAACCACGAGAACTGGAGACTAACCATCAAGCTGAACTCATTCACATGTATTTCTTGACTTTGGTGGTTGTTGTTGTTGTTGTTGATGTTGTCGTTGCTTTTGTTTTTGTTTGTTGTTTGTTTGTTTGTTTGTCGTCATTGGTATAAAGCTCACAGTCCATTTCATGCTGTCATATTCATCGCTTGCCATGCTTCCTTTATTAGCATAAACCAGCAGCTTTTAACACTTTCTTTTTCTCTTCATTTTGCTTTTCAAACAGAGAGCCATACAAGATCGTAAGCAATTCTGTTTTAATCCTTGCTCACTAGTAGCAGTTGAGGAATATTGACAGGCGTCAGTCTGGTATACAATTGTCATGAATATCATCTTAGCTATCTACTGAAATCTGGAGCTCAAACAAATGCACAGGCAGGATACAAAATGCAACAGAGACTGAGAGAGCTCAGTACCGTGTCCATCCGGTGACAACGCGGGAGATCAGTCTGAGGGGACAGACACAGCAGAACACTGCAGACAGAGACACCACCAGCACTGCTGAAACACTGAATACGTCCTTAAGACTTTCTGGAGGGACTGCATGTCTGAAAGACCCGGCCGTGAAAGAATTCACCATTGGCGGGTCATCAGGTCAGCTCCATTTCAGTCTGGTTGGAGGTCGCAAATGGGAGTGCCAGTTCATACTCAGCGTACAGTCTGACTATGTTGTACGTTTTCAGATACACGAATGCAGAAACGATGTTGTGTTCAAATATTCAGAACATTACAGTACCATCTGGGAAAACAAAGTTAAGATAGTGTGCAAGAGTACTCCACGGTCCCATGTCTCGTATAGTATGACAGACACTGTCATGCTGAAGTTTCAAATGTATAACAGGTATTTTGGTGCCAGCAGATGGCCGTCCATCTCCCTGTCCTTTTCTGCTGTTAAGCGGTCTGAAAGGCAACATTTGGAACTGCAACGCATTGAATTGTCTTCGACTGCAGGTGAGTTGATAATTTGAACGCTGTCTCTCCCTCTCTCTCTCTCTCTCTCTCTCTCTCTCTCTCTCTCTCTCTCTCTCTCTCTCTCTCTCTCTCTCTCTCTCTCTCTGTTAATAGAACTATTCTGTGGCCTATTCTCTTAAAAGCTGGTGTTCATGGAAAACTGTTTAGATGCATAGTTAGCATGTATTCCTGTGTTAAAGCTAAGGTTCGGTGTGGAGGAAATATGACTGACTACATTCAATGTACCTCTGGTGTAAAACAAGGGGATGTGTGCAGTCCTGTTTCTCATTAATGAGTTAACATCAGAGGTTGTTAGAAATGGAAAACATGGTGCACAATTTACTTGCGGTGCTCTTGAGTTGTTTATTCTTCTCTTGGCAGACGATGTTGTTCTGATATCTGAAGCTATTATTGGCTTACAAATTTAACTACATGATCTATCACGATCTGCATCTTCACTTCAGTTAACAATTAATATGTCAAAAAGCAATATAGTTGTGTTTAGAAAGGGTGGGGTTTTAGGAATTAGAGAAAGGTGGACTTATAATGGAGTGTTTATGCCTGTGGTCAACGTATATAAATAGGAATATATTTTTCAACGAAATTAAGCTTTACTTTTGCATGCACGGATCTTGCCAGTAGAGCTAAGCGTGCACTACTATGTATCATGCAACACTTATCAAAATTAGAAAACAAGTCTTTGAAATTGTTTATAAAATTGTTCGATTTTCAGGTACAGCCTATCGCTCAGTATGGAGCTGAAAACTGGGGTCTTTATGATTCTGCTGTTTATTGTGAAAATGCCCATGTATTTTCATTGAAAAAGTTTCTAGGAGTGAACATGCGAACACCTAACGATTTAGTCTACGGCGAAGCAAACAGATATCCAATATATTTGAATTCTGCGACAGCTTGCATACGTTATTGCTTGAAAATAACACAAATGGAAATTTCAAGGTTGCTCAGGAAAGCATATAATATGTTGTATGATTTGGATGGTAGAGGGAAAAGATACTGGGTTTCTACCGTGAGGACTAAATTACATAAACTTGGATTTGGATATGTTTGGCTACAACAGAGCGTTGGGGACATAAATGGATTTCTTCGTGCATTTCGGAATGAATTGATAGATTGCAGATGGCAAGAATGGTCATGTCACGTTCATGAAAGTGACCGATTTGCATTTTATTGACAGTTCAGATCTATACATTGTGTGCCGGTATACTTATCTATTGAAATGGATAATCATTTAAAATATATCGTGACAAAGTTCAGATTAGGTATTTTTGATCTTTCTGTTCATTGCTGTCGTTATAAGAAGCATAACAAACTTGAACTGAGATGTCCGCTTTGTAAATGTGCCGAAGAAAATGAAATTCATTTTGTGTTGTGCTGTCCCGCTCTAAGTGACCTGAGGAATCAGTTCATTCATCAAAAATATTGTAGACATCCTTCTTCATTTCGACTTTCATTACTAATGGCATCTACAAATGAAACTACTGTAAAAACGTTTTGCTATTTTCTTGGACAAGGCATTTAAAATTCAAAGTATAGCATGTAGTTAGGCATTGGTTGTTGTATGTTGTTTTATATCGAGTGTGCTTTTAATTGTGGATGCCTAGATGTTTGATGATTTGCTTATTTCTGTCTGAAACGATTTGATCTTAAACCGTCTTCATTAGGGGCCATGGCCTGTATGAATAAAACATCCGTATCCGTATCCGTTCTCTCTCTCTCTCTCTCTCTCTCTCTCTCTCTCTCTCTCTCTCTCTCTCTCTCTCTCTCTCTCTCTCTCTCTCTCTCTCTCTCCTCTCTGCAAGGTGTGTCAGGTGTATACGTTATGCTTTCCTTTAAAGAAAAGGCACCAACCAGGAGAGCACCACAGTCATGAGGAGTTAACTGTTATGAGTTTGAGCCACTGGTTGGGGGTGTAGTTTTAGGGGGGGGGGGGGGGGGGGGGGGAGGGGGGGGGCGGGGGGGATGAAAAAGGTAACACCTTCCATTACGCCTTGCATGCTCAAGACACAGAGCATTCCTGATAGCTTTTGGTATCGACAGAAAGTTGGCATTTGAGTGCAAGATAGATTGACTCGAGTATGCTGTTCTGAAAATAATTTGTTTCCATTCATGCTTTGTTGTCCAATTTTCTGTACAACCCATTCCGATCTGTAGTCCACAGCCATAACCAGCCCCCCCACCCCCCACCCCCCCACCCCACCCACCCCGTCACAACTCTGGCACCAGCAATGCACAGGGAACGGTCAATGTCGGGTCATTGTGAGGCAGGCCACCAGAGGAGACACTGCACTACTGGTGGTGTTTAATGGTACCTGTTCTGATCCAACATACGCTGGAAACAATCCACTGGGTCCCCAACTGACAACAATAATTGCTCAGCCGTGGAACCGGCGTTCGTGAGCTCTCCCTCCCGAGGGAGCTACCCCGTCCTTCCAGTGACAGACCCCATGAAATTGCCAATACCAGTGACCTCGGCTGAACCAAACCAAAGCCATAGATGTGGATAGGCAATTAAACTGAGGTCACCTTGAGAGCAAGACATGAAAGGCCACAGAATTTAAAACATTTGTAATGCTGATTGATGAGAATGATGAAGATGATGCTACTGATTTCCATTCCGGTCTGAGACTGCATGACAGGGCGGTACTCTACGCTTACTTTCATAATATATCCCGGCATCAACCAGGCCCGAAGGGTACAGCACCTGCGATGTTGGTCAGGAATTTGAGCAACACTCTCAGAAACACATCCATGAAATGGATGAAACTCAACTGTGTGGTTCCAGTTTATCCAGCTGAGTCCATAGCAAATTCAGCTCTGGGTAGGAGCGCGTATTCACGTTTGTGCTATCAAGGCACTCTTTAGTTTGTTACAACGCAATTGTGTGAAGTATTGGTGGAGTGAAGGTCATGCTTTAAGCTCGAAGTATGAAAGAGAAGGTGTTGGGTGTTTGCTGAAGCTAGGACACTAGCAGCGCACTTGTCTGGTTCACCTGGCTGCTGGAAACTGAAAGTCCGGGTCATGCGGCTGTGGCTTCTGGTTTCCTGGTGTTTCAGTGGTGGTGCTGCGCGCATGTACGATCACCTAAAGCACTTGGCTGTGTCTCCATGGGGACTGTCCTTGGGTTAGTGCTGCTTTGCATGACCCCAGAATCTGTTCCATTGTTCGTATGCCCCAACAGGGCAGTTGCATGTTCACCTGATTTTCTCCATTTTCCCCGGCTTGAATTTTAGGGAGGGTGGTCAAATACTGAACTAAAAATGAAGCTGACCCTAACAGATCCCATTGTCATATTGTACTTCGTTTCTTTGGGATGCCCTTTCCCATGATGACAATCGTCACCGTTGGTTTGTCCCAACTGCTTACTACATTGGGCATATTCTCTCTCTCTCTCTCTCTCTCTCCCCTCTCTCTCTCTCTCTCTCTCCTCTCTCTCTCTCTCTCTCTCTCTCTCTCTCTCTCTCTCTCTCTCTCTCCCCCCCTCTCTCTCTCTCTCTCTCTCTCCTCTCTCTCTCTCGTATTGCCTGCAGTTCGTCTCAAGTAAACACATTGCAGAGGAATTTGATGACACAGTCTGTGACAGCATCATCATTTAGGCATTATTCAGATCAACAGTCTGACATTACGTATTTAGTCTGTCTCCTTTCCCAAATCGTCACATACACACACACACACACACACACACACACACACACACACACACACACACACACACACACACACACACACACACACACACACACACACACACACACACACACACCACACACACACACACACATGGATGCATTAAACCTTTCGTGAACTGTGGCGACTGTCCCATCACCTCTTCCGTTTGCTGCATTCACGCTGCAGTGATGACCTTTTTCTTGTCCCATCTCCTGTGCCGCCTCAATGGCACTGGAATCTGGCTTTCTGTCACATCCTGCCTGATCCAGTCGCTGCCACAGCACTAGCAATCCACATGGAGAGCAAGTGTCAAGTCCTCGTCAGGCGTCTAACCAGACGAGCACTGCCCTGCTGCTGAGCTTTTTCGGTGATGCACAGTGGTACCTGCTCTGGTCCAGCATACCCAGGGCACCACCTACTCAATCCCCTAAAGACGACAATGATTTCCTAGTCACGAAGCCGCATAAGCAAGGGTACCCCTCCGGAGAGCGCCAGCACATCCGTTCTATGGTAGTCCCCATGCATTTGCCAATACTGGCGATCTCAAAATGAACTAACCATGGACACAGCTGTGAAGAGGAAATCAAAACTAATGTCACCACGAGAGCAGGGCTTGAAGGACCACAGAAACTGAAATTTTTTTTTATGCTGATCAGTAAGAACGAGGATGAGCCTGGTGCTGTGGAGTTGCAGTCTTCTCTGAGACTGCATGACAGGTCTGTTCTCTACACTTGCTTTCATAACATATCCCTGCGTGAACAAGGCCCGAGAGATGATAAACCTGCAGTATTGGACATGAAATTTGAGCAGCTCTGTAAGAGACGCATCCATTGAGTGAATGAAGCTATGACTATGCCACATGTCTTCACAACTGACCCTATGCAAACCAACCACTCGGTAGCAGTTAATCATGGGCCCAACAATTCCACAGAATATAAATGGCATTAGTCCGAATCGAACCTACAACCTCCCAACCCAGGAATCGACGATGCTAACCACTGCACCATGGCGTCTGGTCATCAATCAACATTCATTTTGTGATCACCTGGTCATCGATCAACATTCCTTTTGTGATCACCTGGTCATCGATCAACATTCCTTTTGTGATCACCTGGTCATTGATCAACATTCCTTGTGTGATCATCTGGTCATCGATCAACATTCCTTTTGCCATCACTGGTCATCGATCAACATTCCTTTTGTGATCACCTCGTCATCGATCAGCATTCCTATGTAATCACCTGGTTATCGATCAACATTCCTTTTGTGATCACCTGGTCATCGATCAACATTCCTTTTGTGATCACCTGGTCATCGATCAACATTCCTTGTGTGATCACCTGGTCATCGATCAACATTCCTTTTGTAATCATTTGGTCATCGATCAACATTCCTTTCGCCATCACTGGTCATCGATCAACATCCCTTGTGTGATCACCTGGTCATCAATCAACATTCCTTTTGTAATCATCTGGTCATCGATCAACATTCCTTTCGCCATCACTGGTCATCGATCAACATTCCTTTCGCCATCACTGGTCATCGATCATCATTCCTTTTGTAATCACCTCGTGATCGATCAACATTCCTATGTAATCACCTGGTTATCGATCAGCATTCCTTTTGTGATCACCTAATTTTCACCTGGTTCACTCTGCTGTCTCTTTCCCATCTTCTGATTTCTGAATGGAACAAGTTTTTTTTTTCCCTCCAGTTCTGAAGAGTAGATCTCCCTTTTGACAGAATCACTCATACATTGTCATCCGGATTAAGCTTTCTAGCCAGCTTAAGAGCCAGGGGAGATCAGCACCGGGGCTAGGCTTTTCCCTTTTCCTAAAGTACCTACCTTTCCTTTAAAAACTCAGCCTCGATCACCTCTGTAAACTCACTGACAGTCTCGTCAAGCTATTTGCTCTGCACAAAGTCTCGGAAGGTAATGCCTGCAACTCTTTTCAGTCAGGTTGTCTGATTGAACGTCTGTCATGGGTGCTCGTCACAACATCTGTAATACAAGCGCTACAAGGCGCTGAGTTGTTTCAAAATACGCATGTTCGTCCTTAGTCACACGACTTGAGCAACTTAAAAACACGTTCCTTCGTACCTCTCACACCCCAAGACTCGGTCTTCCGCATCAGTGAGGTGATGGTTGCAGAATTCACACAACCTAACCTCGCTATGTGCACTGGGAATCTCTTGGTCAATGCGATCCCTTCCTGAGATAGTTTGCACGCCGATAGTTCTGTTCCACTTTGTTAGAGTTCTTGCAAAACTTGCAAAATTTCAAGGGTATTTTTCGTCAGTTTTAATTTGTTCTTAAGCATTATGTTACAGTACTGACTGGGTTTTGTTATCTGTTTTTCTTGGCCGCTGTACTTCAGTACTTTAGCCACCCCCCCCCCCACCCCCCCCCCCCCCCCCCCCCGCCCACACCCGG
>CM031627.1:33345903-33370903 GCA_018398815.1 Conus ventricosus | reverse complement strand
GTGTCGGCTTTGGGCGACTCCCTGCGAGAACCAACCCGGCTCGGAGCACCTAGTGCGACAGGGTGCTCCCTGCGGACTTGACAGGGGCAGGGATGTGGACGCACTCCGTGGTGTGAGAAAGGGTCAATACTGGAAATATTTCTTTATTAATTGTGTACATGTCATATGTGCTGGAATGCTGTAATTGTGATTGTGTACGTCGTATGGTGAAATATTTATTTATAATCGTGCATGTTGTGGGTATGGGAGTGCTTGATTGTGATTGTGCATGTTGTGTGCGTTGGAGCGCTTGATCGTGATTGTGCATGTTGTGTGCGTTGGAGTGCCTGATCGTGATTGTGCAAGTTGTGTGCGTTGGAGTGCTTTATTGTGATCGTGCATGGTGCGTGTGTTGGAATGTTTATTTTGCTGGTGTGAATAAATGGGGTGTTGTATCGTAATCTTTATTGTGTGGTCTCTTGCGGAGCGTGTGAGGTCAGTCACTCCCTTCACTCCCACCTAGACCGATCCTGTCAGGGCAGACCTCCAGGGGTCGGTCGTGACAATTGTGGGGCTCGTCCGGGATGTGAAGGGCTCTGGCTGTCTCTCTCTCGTTTCGCAGAGTACCTGTTTAGTTTTGACTGTTTTGTATATGTTTAGTCAGTTTTGTCGTGTTTGTTCGTGGGTGGTTGGCTGGGTGACTCTAGCGTGAAGGGAGTCTTTTTGGTGGCCTGAGGGAACATCCGGCGTGACTGGGGAGTCGGGTCGAGACGAAGGGGAGTCAACCGCGTCCAGACCTCTTTCCGCCGGGTACCTCACGCAGGTACGGCCGTTAGTCTTGCCCTTCTGTTGCCGCTCAGTCTTCCATTCCTGTGTTGTATTTAGCCAGTTCTTGTTTTTTTTTTCTCTACCGGGTTGTTGAGTACAGGGGGTTGTATTGGACGCTAGTGTTTTTTTTTTCTCCCTCTCTCCGGATTCCGTCTGCTAGGTTTTTTTTTTTTTTTTTTTTTCGGCCAGCCCCACCGCACTGTTGCTCGTGCTGTAGAGCGCGGTGTTGCCAGAGTGGGGCAGCCGGACATAGTTTTTGTTTTGTTTTTTTTCGGTGAGCCCCACCGCACTGTTGCTCGTGCTGTAGAGCGCGGTGTTGCCAGAGTGGGAGCAGCCGGAACTTGTCCGCACACACGCACACACACACATACACACATATACACACGCCCCTAAAATATTTGTTTTTTTTTTTTTTTTTTTTTTTTGCTAGTGGAATTGTCTTTCCCCTGTATTTGAAAACCGTAGGATATTGTTGTCATGGCGACGTCCGGCGCTGGTGGTGTGGCGACGCGTGCGTCGAAGAAGAAGGGTATTCAAAATGTTACTGTAGTCCCTACTATAAGTACCAGTACTTCGACTACGGTAACTTCTACCTATTCCAGTGCTGTAGCAGTAGTCCAGTGAGTACTTTTACTACCTCTTCGCTGGGGGGTCTTCCTGTCGAGACCCCGACTGGCACTTCCGCTCGGAAGCGTCAGAGCATAGCGAGGCAACTGTGGGCTTCTGTTGGGTCGCAGAGACCGAAACCTTCTCCTCTCCAGGCTTCCCCTCGTAAGGGCATGCCCCAGAAGACTTTCCTTATGGGAAAGTCGAGACCCAAGGGACGGATCAGACGGATCATCCTCCCGTGTCGGGAGTGGTGAACCCCGCTCAGGATATCACCTCTGTCCTTATGTTTCTGGAGCGGCAGCGTAGTGAAGAGGCCGCTAGGCAGAAGCTCTCCGTAGGGAAGAGGCTGCTAGGCAGGAAGCCCTGCGTAGGGAAGAACGTAGGGAAGAGGCAAGGCTGCGTAAGGAAGAGGCTATTCTCCGTAGGGAAGAGCTAGACAGGATGGAGGCTCTGCGCAGAGAGGAGACTGACAGACAGGAAATTCTGCATAGGGAAGAGGCTATTCTGCGCAGAGAGGAGGCTACTAGGCAGGAAGCTCAGCGTAGGGAAGAGGCTGACAGGCAAGAAGCCCTCCGTAGGGAAGAACTAGACAGGATGGAGGCTCTGCGTAGGGAGGAGATGGAACAACTTCTTTCGCGGCCTCCCGCTTCTGTAAACCAGGGGGTTAATCACCAGGCAGGTGATAGAGTTAGAGGCCCAAAGTTAAAGCTTCCAGAGTTCAGACCTAGTGAGGACATTGATATGTTCTTAGAGCATTTCGACAAGGTTGCTTGTTCATACCAATTGTCTGAGGAACAAAAGGCTATGCACCTTTTTTCTGGGTTATCTGGTGCTGCAAGGGAGTGTGTGCTCACTCTAAACGAAGGTGCGTCTTATGCAGACATGCAGTTGGCTCTGCGTAAGCGTTTCCACCTTACCCCAGAGACGTACAGGAGAAGTTCAGGTCCATGAAGAAGAATAATGACGAGACCTTCGTGCAGTTTGGTGATAGGCTGCGCAAACGCTAGGGTACTGGCGTCAGTTAGCTAAGTTGGAGCTGGAGGATCTGATCCTCATTGAACAGCTCACCAACACTGTGTCCCCAGAGTTGAGGATCCGGATAGGCGAGACAGCACCTCAGGATTTTCGCGGCTGCGATTCACACCGCTGAGGTGTTTGCTGAAGCTCGCAGGGCTTATGGCATCGCCCAGATACTGAGAGGAAGCCCTCCACAGATTTAGTAGCAATAAGGCGCCGACAACTGCTAGTGGGGTGAACAAGGCAGGCAGTTCATCGGGGATTTCAGCACCCCGGTTTTGTTTTCTTTGTGGTCGTCCTGGCCACATCAGGAAAGATTGCCCTAGAGCCGCTGGTAGTCATGAGGCTAGTCCTTTCCATCGTCCTCGTGCCTCGGCTAACGTGGGTTCCATCCCAGCTTCTGGTGGTGCGGAGTGCCCGGTGTTTCTTTCTGTTGTTGGTTCTTCCTTGGTCGACACCATCAGGGATTCGGGAGCATCAACACTCTTTGTGGATAAGGATTTAGTTTCCCCTAAGGCCCGGCGGGGCGCCAGTTACGATGTGTGCGGGTTGGAGGCTGGTTTTACCTCCACCCGTCCTTCTGTACTCGTTCCTATTTCCACCCCCTACTTCTGTGGCGAAGTATGGGCCATCGCGGTGGAGCGACCTCTGTATTCCCTTATCATAGGGAATACTATCACCTTCGCAGACGGACGCAGTCAGTCCGTGTCTACGGATCTGCCCGTACAGGCGTGTGTGGGAGTCACCACACGCGCCAAAGCTAAGAAGCAGGAACAGGAATTGCGTCCCGTTCTCCAGCCGATCTCTAACGAGGTTCTGGCAAGGGCCGATCCTGCTAGCATTATCCGTCTTCAGGCCAGGGACTTGGACGTCCAACGCCTACGACAAACTTGTGATTGTCCAGCTCAGTCGGCCCGACACGCCAAGGTGAGCTTCAAGCTCCACAGGGGATCCTCTTTAGGGTTGTCACTCTGGCAGATCGTGTGGCCAAGCAGCTTGTCGTTCCCCAAAGCTTGAGAGAATCTGTTCTCCGGCAGGCCCACGATTCCCCCATGGCAGGTCAATGGGCTCAAAGCGGACTCTCGAGCGAGTAAGACAGGACTTCTTCTGGCCAGGGATGAACTCGCAGGTTAGGCAGTACTGCCGCAGTTGCGATGTCTGCCAACGGACAAACGCCTAAGGGTCGCTTGAAGCGTGTTCCCCTAGGGTCAGTGCCACGGGTTGGGGAGCCATTCAGCAAGGTTGGGTCGACCTGGTGCGACCCATTAATCCTCCATCCGACCGCGGTCACCGCTACACTTCGGTAGTGGTAGAATCTGCGAGTCGATACCCAGAGGCTGTCCCGCTTAGGACTATCGATGCCCCTACTGTTGCTGAATCTCTCAGGCAGATTTGGACACGCACTGACGTGCCCAGAAAAAGTACAGCCGGAAGTTTGTACTGGAGAGCGATCATCATCCTCTCCAGTGCTTGGACCGGATCCGGCCAGTCAGTCATCGACTCATGAGTTAGGCAGTGGAACTGCAGAGTCATGCGTTCACTTTCCGTCATATCAAGGGTTCCTGTAATACGGATGCTGACTATCTTAGCCGAGCTCCGTAGTTAGCATATTGGAAAATCAGTCAGAGGGACACCTCCCTCAACCAGGGTTATATCCCTTTTTGATCTCTGTATCAGATGTAGTGACAGTTGTCACTTCATGAGGTTAACGGTAGTGAATCACCAATGGTTCGGATTGTTACTTTCATGGTTGGAAGGTTTGCTTAGTTTGTTTGATAAATGCAGTATTATGTATTTCCCCGTGTGATTCTATCGTGGAATGTTTGTATTGGATTCATCGTACTCTGTCGATCACAGAGAGTTGGGTTCGGTCCCATTGTTGTGAAGTTGCACATGCGACAAGGTTCAAAGGAGCACTGTATCTCAGAGAAACAGATGCTTTTAGAGGGGGGGTTTGTCACGAGTTTGTCACGAGGCCTACGACGTTCGACCCACCTAGGGTGGCGGAATTACTTATTTATTTATTGTCGTTGCTGTTGTCGTGTATCCGTCCCTTAGTGTGCTTGTGGTGCGGTTGCACCTTGTAGTTCAGCTCAACTTCGGTTTGCTTTCTCTCTCTCTCTCTCTCTAATTCCACCCCCGTGCTATTTATCCTGCAAGTTCACGGGTGGCCGGTACCTTTCTCTCGAACTTTCTGTCTATCGGCCTCTCGCCTGTCTTTTTACCTGTCGCACGTGCTTCGTTTCTTTTAGTTTGAAGTATGCTCACTCTGTGACGCAGTATGGCATGTTGGCCGCCATTGCTGAGGGAGGTTAGCTCTTCACTCGAGCGGAAGATGTCTCTGGGGGCGCCTGCTCCAGTCCTGGTTCTTTACCTTATCATCGAGAGTACAGTCCGTACTTTCAATTCCTGCAGTCGGCCTGTAGGAGAGGGACATCATTTCTTCTTGTTCCGCATCTTCGCCTCTGTCCTCTCGACTGGACAGAGGGTAGAGAGAGTCCTTTGACCCGCCTCTTCGGGGTCACCACGGGTAGTGGTAAGCATCAGTTTCGTGGTCTGTTTGTTTTGGTTTGTTGTTGTTAGCCGGCTTAGTCTTCTCTTTTGCGCAATTTTCTTTTGTTTTCGAAATTATAAGGGAAATATTGTGTGAGACCTTTTCTCTGGTTAATTCAATCTTTAACCTGGCATTCTAAATTATTTCCAAAATTCTTCTCCTGTTTATGCATCTGGTGATGCGGTAGTCGGTGGGGAAGGGAGAGAACCTGGCGATTCAGGGTTGGAACTTGCTTGGTCTCGCTCGTCCGCCCCTGTCACATTCGCCGGACTTTTATCCTTCGGCCACCATCTGTTTGTGTGTGCAAGGAGAACGAGTTTTTATGTTCGCGAGCGTGCGTACGCATGATTTGTCGTTTGGATGCGTGGTTGGAGATTTGTGTTATTTTGAAATGTGTTTATGAAATGTGACAGTTATGCCATTGAATTACTATTTGCAAATGTGGTGGCAGTTATTAAGCGATGGTCGCTGTGTTGATTTATTTCCTAAGGAAGAAAACGTTAAGTGTGAGTGAGAGAAGGGTGAAGATAATTCATATTTGTTTTATAACCTGTTGATTTAATGCAGTCTTTTACCTGCATCGTGTGAGAAGACTTGATTCAATGGGTTAGTTGTGTGCGTTTAATACACGTCCCCTCGCCCATCATGCGAGTGGCTGTTAAGACTTGACAGTAATGGTCGATCGGTACTGACGGCAGGGTTCCAGTACCCTTCTTCCTTCCTCCTTCCTTCTTTTCCTCCTCTCCGACTCTCCTCCCAGCTACGTCCTCCCCCCTCCCGGGGGCTTCACCTGGAGCACGAACTGGATGGGTGCCACGTGCTGGTCGGGGCCACGTTCTGGCTGAGACCACGGACGGATGGTGCCACGCGCTGGTCAAGGCCACGCCTTGGTCGGGACCGTGGACTGCTAGAAGAGCCCGCCGTCTTGACTGCCGCCTGGACCCCCGTCCAAGACCTCCAGTAAACAGCTACGTCCCCCCCCCCCCCCCCCCGGGACACGCTCTTCACTGCCCGCTTGGGATCGAGGGTGTCGGCTTTGGGCGACTCCCTGCGAGAACCAACCCGGCTCGGAGCACCTAGTGCGACAGGGTGCTCCCTGCGGACTTGACAGGGCAGGGATGTGGACGCACTCCGTGGTGTGAGAAAGGGTCAATACTGGAAATATTTCTTTATAATTGTGTACATGTCATATGTGCTGAATGCTGTAATTGGATTGTGTACGTCGTATGGTGAAATATTTATTTATAATCGTGCATGTTGTGGGTATGGGAGTGCTTGATTGTGATTGTGCATGTTTGTGTGCGTTGGAGCGCTTGATCGTGATTGTGCATGTTGTGTGCGTTGGAGTGCCTGATCGTGATTGTGC
Organism: Conus ventricosus; assembly: GCA_018398815.1. Taxonomy (NCBI): domain Eukaryota; kingdom Metazoa; phylum Mollusca; class Gastropoda; order Neogastropoda; family Conidae; genus Conus; species Conus ventricosus. The sequence continues at coordinate 33,364,550 of CM031627.1, read as the reverse complement.
AAGTTGTGTGCGTTGGAGTGCTTTATTGTGATCGTGCATGGTGCGTGTGTTGGAATGTTTATTTTGCTGGTGTGAATAAATGGGGTGTTGTATCGTAATCTTTATTGTGTGGTCTCTTGCGGAGCGTGTGAGGTCAGTCACTCCTTCACTCCCACCTAGACCGATCCTGTCAGGGCAGACCTCCAGGGGTCGTCGTGACAGCCAGACTGCTGGATGGAAACCATGCAGGATGGGGGGAAAGAACATTAAAGGGTACACTCGGGGTGACATCATCAGTATGTTAGTAACAGTGGTACAGAATAGCTGTGGTCACACGCCATAATAAGGATTTTGTGCTAAAACACTGTAATCATTATCCATATTAGCGTTTTGAAGGCTACCTTATGTTTGAGCCAGCTTTTAATGTTGAACTGATAATTAATTTCCTCTGGTTATTTCCCTTCTTTTGGGGGATTTCCACTAAATAAATCACAACGAATCTTCAAGTACATGACCTGCTTCTTTGTTTACGTCACATTTCAGGCCTTTGCACTCTCCCGTGACCCTATCTTTGTGCCGGTTATAATTCCCCAAATAGTCCCGTTCCTTTAATTTGAATCTGTCTGCTTGGAACCACCTCACGGTCGTATATATCCACTCTGCGCGAACCCTTTAGTCAAGGCCAGCGGCCAGATGTGGTACCGGACCACAGCCAGCAGAATGTCTCCCATCCCACTCTTGCCTTGTTTCCATTTCTACTGTAAACATTTATTAGTGCTGACCGACTTTGTGTGTGTTTAACTACTTGTGGATGTATTCAAAGTGGAAATAATATGTTTTATTTCTGGTTCCTGAGGATTATGTGCATTTTTATTTTGTTATCTTTGTTTTATGTTGTTTCAGAATATTGTAAATGTGGTTAAGTGTATATGATTTGAGGTGAGTGATTCATCAGTTTTCTACAATGGCGTCAATGACATTCCATATGTTCATGTTGCACTGCGAGAGGGTAAACTGTGTGTGTTGAGTTTGTGAAGAAGGAGTGTTAAGACAGGGAAAAGATAAGCGTATTATTGCAAGGATGTGTTACAAGCTATGCCAAAGAACTATTGCACTGATACAATGTAGACGTTTTGAATGATAAAGAGGGCAAGCAGTCTACATCCATTTGTATGAAATATACAAAAATCCCATAGGCTAAAACGGGTGCAGGTCACTACCGCGAGCGTCACTACCGCGTGTAACACTACCGCGTGTAACACTATCACGAGTGTAACTCTATCGCGAGTAACACTACCGCGTGTAACACTTCCGCGTGTGAAACACTATAGCGTGTGTAAAACTACCGCGAGTAATAACTACCGCGTGTAACACTTCCGCGGCGTTTCCACACATTGAGGTCAGAGGATGCTTCTTCACTTATGCCAGTCAATCTGGAGAAAGATCCAGGATCTTGGGTTGCGAGTCACCTATACCGACGACGAAGACACACGGCTGTACTGCCGCATGCTCGCATCATTGGCATTTTTGTCACCAGAGAAGATCACAGGCATTTCAAGAAACTGCAGGAAGACATGAGTGAAAGAGACATGGACCCACGCTTGGGTGAACTCTGTGACTACTTTGAGGACAGTTATGTTGGAAGACTCCGCCGGGGGAGAAGACGGGACGCAAATCCCACGCGGGCCCCTCCACGTTTTGCTCTTGAGTTTTGGTCAGTTCGCGACAGGAACCAAGTCGATCTCCCGCGTACAAATAATAAACTGGAAGGGTGGCACAGGGGCTTGCAATCCATGTTGACGGCCCGAATCCATCCATCTGGAAATTCATCGCCGGAATCCAAAAGGAACAAAGTCTGCAGCACGGTGTTAAAATTCAAATGGAAGGAGGTCACCCTGGCCCAACCCAAAGAAACTTTTCTCGGCCATCAACAAACGACTCCAGACGCTCATCCAGTCGTTCGAACGGGCTGAAGACAACGAGGACGAGGATGACGATGAAAACGACAAGGTTCCTTTCTTACTGTCAGTGGCCAGAAACATTGATTTCAATGTGTGTTGAACCAATCGTGACACTTGACACCTGCTTTTAGTGTGGCCATTCCTTTTTTCTGTAATTCAGTATTGATTTTAACACAAATATTTTTTTGTAAATTAAAAAAACCTCGAAAATTCTATGCATTCTCTGTGTGTGTGTGTGTGTGTGTGTGTGTGTGTGTGTGTGTTGTGTGTGTGTGTGTGTGTGCGTGCGTGCGTGCGTGCGTGCGTGCGTGCGTGCGTGCGTGCGTGCGTGCATGCGTGTGTGTCCATCTGTCTGTCTGTCTCTCTCTCTGTCTCTTTGTCTGTCTGTCTGTCTGTCTGTCTGTCTGTCTGTCTGTCTGTCTGTCTGTCTGTCCGGCTAAAACAGGCTACCAAGCTTTCTGACTTCAAAACTACAATCGATCATGATACACTTGATGTTCAGAAAATGTCAGAAATCTGGACAATTTTCGATCTACGGCTGTCATTCAGTCACTGCAAAGCGTGTAGTCACTTTGAATCAAAAACCAAAGGTTTGTCAGTCAACATCAACCCCAGTTAAACAACCCAAAACATTCTGCACACAAATATCGCCAATCACACCGAAAACGCCACAAGTCGTCACTGATGTAGCCCTATCACCTTTCCGGCATCGGAAGAATAAAATGATCTGATTAGACTCAGATGATGAGGATATTGATGAACCGCTCACAGGTGAAGAAGAAAAATGACTGACACGTTTGGTACGCAGGAAGCTGCGACAGTCAAGTGACCATGTAACAGTTAGGTGCAAGACAAGGGGCCATTCAATTGTGTTGAAAAGGATCCGACAACCCTGTAAATCATCTGCTTTGGCATAATCTCCTCTCAAAAAGAAAAGATATCGCATGATACAGAAGATCAGACTGAATATTTCAGGAAGTAGTAGGGAGGATGTGAAAAAACAACAACAACAACAACAAAAACATGGTTCATGAATCAAAAGAACTGCTCGCACCTACAGACAAAAGATTCTTGATGCTGCTGGATGTGGCCCTGTGAGGGTTACCAAAAACCAAGGGTCTGCACTTAGAACTAGTCTGGGGTTAAGCTGGACAAAGTACAGACAGCAAAAGATATTTCTCAGAGGTATAGGTGTGAAATTTGACTGTGAAAAGAAAGAAAGACAACAACAGAAAGAAGCTATGTTTGGAGAAATTGAAATAGTGCAGAGAACATTCTTTTGTGTTGATGAGAATGGCAGACAAAATGAAGAGGATAAAACAATGGGAGAAATCAAAGACATCCCAAAGCTGGTGGAAAACCTGTTGCAGCAGTATGACAGAGAGAACAAACTAACTTGGCATGACAATACAATCCCACAGGATGGGGTCTGGGTAAAGATAGGAGGGGACCATGGGGTGGAACATTTTTTACCGATGCTTCAAATTGCTAACCTCCACAATCCAAACTCCAAACATAACACTTGTCTCCTGGCCATTGTAGACTGCAAGGACAGCCCAGAGAATTTGATGAGAATCATGGATCCCTTTAAAGAATAGCTGGCTGCATTGAAGTCCATGACATGGAGAAACATGACAATCAAACTGTTTTTTTGGGATTATGATTTTCTACTCAAGCGGTATGGTCTTTCAGATGCTGAAGGGACACACCCCTGTCTATACTGCACAACATCAAAAAGCCAAATACACACTCCACCTCATTGTAATAAAGGTAACATTACACAATGCAGTTCATAGGGCATCAGAAGAGATTACGAAAAATACTAAAATTCCAAAAGAAAAAATTGCCAAGCTGCACAATAATGTCATCAGAAAGCCCACCATCGACATTACATCAGCCGTCTAGCACCTCTCTATCTGCACATTCTTCTGGGAGTGGTAAAAAAGCACCATGACCTGCTGGAAGGTGAGTGTCATTCTCTGGATGAAGAAATTGCAGAATAAATTGCAGCTGAGGAAAAACAGGTAGAGGCAAATCAGCCTTTTCTGACTTTGTTGACAAAGTGAAACAGATTGAATCTTTAAAGGAAGAAAAAAGGCAACTACAATTAATGAGCCTGAAGATGACAGAGCACCTATGAGTGTTTTCCAGCAAGAGCAACAAGAACTGATGGAGCAGGTAAATGAGAAAGAAAAAGAAATAGAAGACAGGAAATCACAGCTTGATCTTCCACGCTTGTCTGGTCCTGTCACACAGCATTTCAGATGTTGCCCAGCATCAGCAAAAAATCCACAAGCAGTCGTATCATGGCAAGTCATCCATAGGCAACCACTGCAACAAATGTTTGAAGCCAGATACAATTAAACATGTCTGTGAAAGTGTCATCAGCACAACAGCTGAGCTGACCCAAAAGAAAGCTATCCTTATCGGAGCTAGGAGTATATCTAACAGATTCAAAATGCTGAATACATTAGTCTCGCATATCCACACAAAAATATCACAACAAAAACCCATGACTGTGAGTGACATTGATACACTGGATAGTGCCATCAGAGAATACATGTCTTTCTTTAGAAAAGAATTCCCACAGTCTCGCATCATCCCAAAGCAGCATATCTTAGAAAAAAACATTGTGTTCCTTTCATCCATCTTCATCATTTTGGACTGGCTCTGCATGGGGAACAAGGAGGTGAGGAAAAACATGCAGTTATCAATGTGCTAAAGAGGAGGGTATTGGGTGTGAAAACAGAGGAGGAGAAATTACGTGTCATGATGTCAGAACACATGGCTATTGTCTCCCCCCTGTTTGAAGGATTGATGCCACTGGTCAGGCAGAAGCAGTGTAAAGTTAAGAAGAAACAGTAATACTGATAATGCTCCTGTTAACTGTACATGAACTCAGATAGTGTGTGTGTGTGTGTGTGTGTGTGTGTGTGTGTGTGTGTGTGTGTGTGTGTGTGTGTGTGTGTGTGTGTGTGTGTGTGTGTGTGCGTGTGTTGGAAAGAGTACCTCACAAAAGATCCAAACTCTGTCAGGTATCATAACTCTTTGGTATGCTTATGTACCCTGGGGGATGGGGTGGGGGTCCACCAGTTTGCATACATGTGTATAATTTTAATCTGTATATGTTCACGTGACCATGTTTGTGAATATACATGTTAGTGTGTGTGTGTTGTGTGTGTGTGTGGTGTGTGTGTGTGTGTGTGTGTGTGTGTGTGTGTGTGTGTGTGTGTGTGTGTGTGTGTGTGTGCATGATGAACTCTTCATCTGGAGTGAGAGGAAGCAGACACATACTCATCTACATATGAGGCAACACAATCAGCAAAGGGTGACCTACTAACCAAAAGACAAGTGCCCAAAACACATGTTGTTGTGCCAAAGAAATAAGTGGACAGTCGTGAACCAATTTCATTCTGTGGCTGTAGCAGTGTCCGGCCTGATAGCATGGGCAGAAAACCACGAGTATTAGCATGTGTGTGTGTGTGTGTGTGTGTGTGTGTGTGGTGTGTGTGTGTGTGTGTGTGTGTGTGTGTGTGTGTGTGTGTGTGTGTGTGTGTTAAAGAAAGAGAGAGAGAGAGAGAGAGACAGACAGACAGACAGACAGACAGACAGACAGACAGACAGAGACAGACAGACAGACAGACAGACAGACAGACAGACAGACAGAGGGAGACAGAGAGAGACTTAGAGTACATGTGTGTGTGTGTGTGTGTGTGTGTGTGTGTGTGTGTGGTGTGGTGTGTGTGTGTGTGTGTGTGTGTGTGTGTGTGTGTGTGTGTGACTTCTGTACATTTGTCCTGTTTCTGCAACTGGTATAGATCTATATTACTTTGTGTGCATGTACATTCTATGCATTTCTTGTGTTTCTGTACTCTCTCTCTCTCTCTCTCTCTCTCTCTCTCTCTCTCTCTCTCTCTCTCTCTCTCTCTCTCTCTCTCTCTCTCTCTCTCTCTCTCTCCTCTGTGTGTGTGTGTGTGTGTGTGTGTGTGTGTGTGTGTGTGTGTGTGTGTGTGTGTGTGTGTGTGTGTGTGTGTTCAGGTTATCCTACACATTTTTGCATGTCTATGCAAGTGCTATATGTGGATATGTTTTTCTGTCCGTGCTTGTGTACGTATGTGCATTTGTGTGTGTGTGCATGTGCGCACGTGTGTGTGCGTGAGTGTGTGCGTGCGTGCGTGCGCGCTCGCGCGCGCACGTGCGTGTGTGTGTGTGTGTGTGTGTGTGTTACACATGTTACACGCACATGTTACAGCATGTTACACGCACAATATATAAAGTGGCATACTACATGTAAATCTTGTTTCTGGCTGAGGCTTGGGATCCAGTGCATATCAAACCGTGAGTATACTGTGTGGTGTGTCCTTAAATGTAAATATATAAACTACCTCTCTTAAACTACCTCTCTTTAATTCAATTAAAAGTATAGTATGCAGCAAACAAAGCAGAATGAAAGTGTCTGTGCATCACAGATTACTACATGAATAAACCCAGACGCTTAGTATCGAACGCCAAAATATTAAGATCAGCAAAGGAATATTCATCAGTTAAAAAAAGCACACACACAATGCATGGTGAGTATGAGTCAATAGCAGAAAAAAAAGAAAAATGACAGCAGCAAAAATAGAACAGAGACTGTCACGGAGAGAATGGTCTACGGAAGCAACTCTTCCTGGACAGGGGTTTTTGAGTGGTGTTTATCTCCCTTGATCGAATCCTGTCAACGAGCTTTGACTATTGATTGAACAGATCTTCTTTTTTTTTCTGTAAATTTCTAGTTTGTGGTTTGTGAATGGTTGTTAAGATTATTTTAGTTGTTGAATTTATGTTGGTGTTGTATGGTTAGTTATAAATTGTTTAATTGCTATTGGTTAGGGTGGATTTGTGATGTAGGAAAAATGTTGGTTGGTATGTCCCATTATGCTATTTTGCATAGGGGGGACAGCTTCATTCGGGAAAAATGTTTTGTTTACTTAAGCAGGTTGTTATCTCCCCTATTCTTAGAAGATGGTTTAATGTTTTGGAATGACTACTTGACTCACAGGGGGTTGGGGGCACTCTCGAGCTGACAGAGCTGTTTAATGTTCAAGTGGATGTTGGTCCCTGTTGGATTTAGTCTTGGTGTGGAATCTTGTGTTTGGGGCACTCTTGGTTGTTCAGTGCCAGGATTCCGAGACTAAGATGGATACTTTTTGTGGTGTTTTGTTTCACTGGAGAGACTGGTAAGGGAAACATTTTTTTTTCCTTTGTTGCTAGTATGTGAATTAGTGGATCGAGTGAGAAAATACAGATGATGAAGTATAATTTGCTTTGGTATAGTTAAGTTTGGCTAGTGTATATTGATGGAAGAGGGGGCTGGAGTATAGGGGAAAAAGATTTTTGTGTAAATTATTTTTAGGTATTTCGTAAACGTATTTTGTCTGTGTGGGAGAGAATATTCCCTTTGCGTTTGGTTTCGTCTGAGCCACTGAATTGAGGCTCTGACATGGTGGGTGGGTGGGTGGTGGGGGTGGGGGGGGGAGAATTATGTGACAAGAGGGGTAAACCAGGATATTCTTGTCCAGATCCAGCAAGATTTGGAGCGACTGTTCCAGTGAGACTTGGGGGAGGACAACGTCTGGAGAACTGGAAGCCTGCAGCCAGGACTTCACTTTTTAGCTGGCAGCTGACAAGACGTCAGTTCGTCGTTGGCAGTTGGCTACCTGGGTGTCTGAGGCGCTTGACTGAGGCAGCTCTGGGCACTGCATTCTACTTAAGGGACATTTGCCCCACAGATTAGTACAACTGTTTAAATTACCCCCCCCCCCCCCTGCCAAATATTGCAGTGGCTGTGATGAGTGAGCCCTGAAACAGGGGCTCTGAGTATGATCTAGGTTGACAGTTGGATTTGAAAATAGAGAAAATACTGGGGTGATTTGTTGTTAGAATTTAGAGTTGGGGTGTGTGTGAAGGTAGTTGTAATTTTCTATGTGAAATTTTGAGAAAAGAAAAGAAGTCATTTGAGTTTAATAAAAAGATTTGTTGAATTGTTAATCGGTCTGGTCTATTGTGTTTGGATTTGTTTTATTTGTTGTATTATTTGTAGGGAGAAGGGCTTTTGCATTGGTTGATGGGGAAAAAGAGTTGGATATTAGTACAATTGCCAGGTTGAGGCAAGCAAACTTAATTGAAGTTAGTGTTGTGCCAGCTAGAACCCCTAGATAACCTTGGCTAGACTGGTGGCGTGACACACACACACACACACACACACACACACACACACACACACACACACACACACACACACACACACACACACACACACACACACTCACACACATACACACACACACACTCTCTCTCTCTCTCTCTCTCTCTCTCTCTCTCTCTCTCTCTCTCTCTCTATATGATACTGATTGGCTTGATGCAGGGATTTCCCCATGTCTTCTTTGTCTCCTTTTATCACTATAGGGATAACCTTCAACTGGAATATAGTATGCGAGATGAGCTGTGCGCTTTCTTAACTACATCTCTCTCTCTCTCTCTCTCTCTCTCTCTCTCTCTCTCGCTCTCGCTTCTCTCTCTCTCTCTCTCTCTCTCTCTCTCTCTCTCTCTTCTCTCTCTCTCTTCTCTCTCTCTCTCTCTCTCTCTCTACTTCTAGTTCTTCCTTTCTCACCTCCTTCGCGCACTTCTGGTATAATCCTTGCATACTTATTTTCATCTTTCCTTTTAAGGATGGTTCCCAGAAGATGTCCAGGCCTCTCTTTTTTCATTCTTTTCTTTTTTGTTATCTTTTCTTTCTTTCTTTCTTTTTTTTTATTTTTAATTATTTTTTTAACCCTTGCATCTTTTTGTGACACACAGTAAGGAAGTGCCACAACACTAAACACTAGTACAAAAATAAACCCTGATGTGCGGTAACAAACGCCAAAACATTAAATCAGCAAGATAGTATGTCCATTGTTAGCAACACAACATACAGACTTGCATGGTGCGTGAAATTTAAAGGGGAAAAAGGGCCACCTTTACCCCCCCCCCCCCCCCCCCCCCCTCCCCCCCCCCCCAAAAAAAAGCCAAAAATAAAAGAAGAAATGGAAAAGGAAAAAAGGAAAAAAAGACACAAAAGTAGTAAAGGCGGGATTGTGGAGGGAAAAACCTCAATTTTTTTGCAGTGAATACTTGTACCCAGTTTGTGTGTACCCATTTAGTGTGTGTGTGTGTGTGTGTGTGTGTTGTGTGGTGTGTGTGTGTGTGTGTGTGTGTGTGAGTAAGATAATAAAGAATCAAAAGACTGATTTCTGTACTTTATTACATAAGAAATACAGGACAGAATTGCTTGTAAAAAATCGCTTATTAGTTTGATGCAAAACTTGAGACTTGGGTCATGTCATGTGTGTGCAGCTGTCGAAGTTATTTGCATGAAACTAACGTTGTCAGTTATTTTTACGCATTTCGGAACAAACGAGCTTTATACGTTTTTGATCAGACTTTTGGTTCCTGTAGTCTGAGCCAAGGCATGTATTAAACTTGTGTACTAGTTCAGAAGGGAAAATAAACTATCCAGGAAGTGCAGATGAGTTATTTTTGCACCATTTTGGTGTGCTGTCATTGTTTCAATGCTGCATGACCACTTGCATACAATCTTTCATGCCATGTTTTAGTGTGTCTGTGTGAAAATAAACGTAGTCGAGTTTGATATAACTCTTAAAACAGTCTGTCATTATGCTTCAGTGGATTTTGTCTCACTGTGGGACCATGGCCGACGAAAAGGCTGGATGCTCTCTCCAAGGCAGGCAGCAAAATGGAGCAGTTCAGCCACCCTGTGACAAACAGGAAGGCCAAGACCATTATCCACAACCAGTTTCAGTCCCAGTGGAAGAGAAGGCTGGGTGCAGAGAGTGGTGCTCACCCGATCCACCAGCTCCAAAGGCACCAGCAGACAATATTCTTCAGACTGACTGGCCACTGCAGACTGCTGAGCCACCTACCTGCTTGAAGATCACCTACACTGACCAGTGTCCATGTGGCACTGGACCCCAGACCCCTGAACATGTCCTCCTGCACTGTCCTACTCACGCAGCTGTATGACAAAACCTGGCCGGGGAGAGCGTAGTTACAGCGCGCAGCTTTGGGTGCCCGTTCTGACCTGGAAATGACCGCAGGCTTCATCATGGCCGCCGGGTTACAAGTCTGACGCACCCAGCTCAATCGAACGCAGAGAGAGAGAGAGAGAGAGAGAGAGAGAGAGAGAGAGAGAAGAGAGAGAGAGAGAGAGAGAGAGAGAGGTATCAAAAGAATTGTCTGGAATCACCAATACAGCCATCTCAGGAGCACATAAAATATTACATTCTTCATGACAACCACTGATTATTAAACTGACGGCCCCAATTATAATGGCCACTCCACAATGCCGAATACATTGCTTGCCAGACCGCCTGTGCACACAGCTGACAGGCAGCGCTATGTACAGCACAGTTAGCTGGTAGGGAGCGGCCTACAGAAAACACTGCCTTCCCTGACCTTGGCCTGTGCAGCAACGGGAGAAGTGTTAACTCCCCTGCTTCACTGAAAACTAAATGACTCGCTCTGAACAGCTGTGACCTTAATGGTCATAGTAAGAAAATGAAGTTTTCAAACTCGATAAAAATTCACAATCTCATTGTGCCAGCCTATATATTAAGCAATGCTTTGGCGCATTCATTAGCATGTGTTTCAGTCCACCGTGTTGTAATGCGGTCAGATCGTTAAGTGGCTTGGTGGACTGGGGGCTGTGTTTGGGGAGGTGGGGGGGGGGGGGAGGAAAAGGCCTCCCAGTAGTATTGGTTATTTGGAGTCTACAGAAGCGTAGGATGGTTGGTTGCAAGGAAGATGGGGTGTGATTATTAGACCATGTTCTTAGTATGCGTTGAGTGAATGAATGGATTGGGGGAGGAAGAGAGCGGTGATACAACAAGGGGGAAGTGGCGAGGCGATCTGTGGGGTGAGATCTGTGGTCACTACCCATTTCTGTTGCTATTCTCTCTGCTTGTTTCCAGCAGACAGACCCTCACCATGACGATTCCTTTCCTTGTGGGCAGTAGGGCGTTTTGGTACAAATCCTTTCGGGGTGTTCATTAAATTTTGATTTGTTACACATTATCATCTGAACTAATTTTTTCCAGCTTGTGTATGTCTTAATCATTTCAAGCAACACCATTTCACTGGGTGCTAAGGCATACGTGTCAGTGCAATGGGTTGATGTCTAGTACGTATTTATCCGGTGGACCGGAAATAGGAACAGGATCACTGACAGACTGTCTCCTTTCCTGTCTACAACCAAACACGCCGGCCTAATACGCTGCAAGCACTGCTCTTCTAAAACTACCACGGGGAGTTATCGAGTGATGTTTTGAATATGAGACTCCTATTAAAAAATCCCCACTGGATTATATTCCTTTGAAAGACCGCTTCTTTTTGTCAGACATGAAGGTATAGACCTAATTCGTTTACACAAGAAATGTCCAAAGCTTTTTTTTGTTACGTGTAAAGTATCAACATCGTGATTTCTGGTTCAAATTTGATTCTCTTTTACCCTTGATTGAAGGAAAACACAACGGAGAGTAATCAACTTTGAATGTGAGCGAGAGTTAGTTCTTCATGACCAGTCAATCTGGCCAGCGCCATCAGCATGTTTGCCTTCATCTCTGTCATGGTCGCTCCGCTAGGTCCACTGCTGCATACTGGAACACAAAAGACTAAGTTTCAGATATGGAAGTACTTAATGGGAAGAGACTTTCTTTTTGTCTTTCTGTGTTTTATTAAGACAAAGGACTGACAGTGCAAGATGCTGACCAGAGTGTTTATCGTTACAGACACACACCCTTGCCCCCTTAAAATCATTTCATGGCATCTGGAATATTTGTGGAATATCTGTTTGCAGTTTAAATTTTTAGACCACTATTCATAGACAATCATCAAGACAATGCAATTTAACTTGAGTCTTTCCAAAATGACACACAATCTGTTTTATACGGGTATGCCATGCGATCCTTTCGAATGTGACAGAATGTGTACGGTCCTTAGTTTACTTAGAATCATTTCTGTTTCATGTTGCTATAGTGGAGAAGATATAATCTAATGTGTAGTTTTTCCTTTCAGAGCTTTAGTTTTTAATGAATGGTTAGATTAATTTTTGTCCAGTGCGCCACATATTCTTTTTGAAATCGAACTCTACTTCCGTGTTTAAGTCTATAAATATTAAGCGTGAATTGCTTTTGTGTACACGGTCACAAATCTAGATGAGTGCATAGATGGTGGAAAATCTGATCCATTGTTTTTCTCTGAAGTCGGCTTCAAGCATTGATTAGTACATGAGTCGTAAATGTTTAACCAGGTACTTGTCTTTGACCTTGAAATGTTGAAGCAGTCGATGATACTGCACGTGTCCATTCTAAGCACAGTCCTCAGTATTCGTGAGTTCTGTAAACCGTCTTAAGAGGTTCTTTAAAATGTTCCCTTGCGTCCGTCTGTCCCTGGGGCTGGCAGATCCATAAAAATGGGATTCAGATTGCCATGGAAAGTGAGATTGATCCATCTGCTCATTCCTCCTTTCTAAATCGTCCGAGTTTGTTTTTATTTCCTTACATGCCAACTTTTCACAAATACGTTTTCTTTTCCATCCCCAGCAATGTCATTTTCGATCTTTTTCATTTCTTTTTTCTTGCTTAGAATGTGCACAGTTTTTTTTCAATCCCTTCGTTTTTGTCTGAGGTGTCCATCTTCTAGACCAACGAAGCCGGCAAATTCACAACGTCAGCCATGTCAACTTGTCAGCAAGTGTGTTCGTTTTCTTCCCCTCACACAGCGCATGCCACTGCCGAGTTTTTGGGGACTTTTTGTGGCTGGGGTAGGGTCCCGTTTTAGTATCCGTGCGATGCTGCAAGAAAGCGCACAGGTAACTGCCACAGGTGCATGGGCTGACAATGAAGAGGCATGCATAATTACCCTCTCGTGCACTTTTTGCCCCTGAAAGCCAGACAAGATCTACAAAGTAACATCTCTCTCTCTCTCTCTCCCCTCTCTCTCTCTCTCCTCTCTCTCTCTCCTCTCTCCTCTCATCTTCTCTCTCTCTCTCTCTTCCATAGGTGGAACAGTTGTAACGCCTTTACTCCAAAGCTGTGTAGTCTCTCTCATCTACGCTTGTATTTTGAACAATGGCAAACGCTCATGTTCCCTATACCCATCAATCCATGCACATGCCCCAGCTTTCGCTCCCGCTGTTTCACCGTTTGCCTGTTTGTCTTTATAGATAGATGCCAGAGGAGAAGGGTGCTACGTCTATGTCAATAAAAGACATTATTCCATCACCCGAGCAGATGCCAAGAAGGAATGCCAAGAACACGGTGCTTCTTTAGTCAGCATGGAGACCGAGCAGGAGCTGGAAGCCTTCTCTGAAGTCATGCAATATAACCATTACAACACGCTCTGGATTGGGACGACACCGGCTGAGTACAGCAAAGGAAGGATATCGTGGAATACTATGTAACATCCTAAGTTATCCATCTTGGTCTGAGGTCATATTTTTCTGGTTTGTCAAATGATGTTCAGATGAGTAACATGTGACATGTTGAACATGGCTTCTTGAGTATGGTTAGGGAGTAAAAATCGCCGGATGATTTGGGGAGAGTTACGTCACTATTGACTGTAAAGCTTCATTTCCTTTAACGAAACCTCACTCTCCCCCACCCTCCCTCTCTCTCCCTCTCTCCTCTCTCTCTCTCTCTCTCTCTCTCCTCTCTCTCTCTCTCTCTCTCTCTCTCTCTCTCTCTCTCTCTCTCTGAATATTTTGTAATTATCCGGAGAAAATTCCAGTGAAAGTATATATGTAAAAGATATAAACAACATACATTTCTATCAGTCTCTCCATTTATGTGTCTACCTCCTACCTCTATCTACCAATCTATTCGCATATTTCTACCTGTCTTATCCCCTTTCTTTTTCTTTGTCTACCTATCTGTACATCAATCTGTCAATCTATTTGTTGAACACAGTTATTGGTGAAAAAACAAGTGCAGGATAAAAACAGGTGCAGAGTAACAATTCCCCATCGAAAACAAGTGCGGAGTAACAATTCTCCGTCAAAAACAAGTGCAGAGTAACAATGTTTAGTCAAAACAAGTGCAGAACAACAATTTTCTGTCATTACAGTAATAACTTGTCAAAGATCAAAACAAAAAAGAGGCTTGGGAGTTGGGGAGGATTTGTGAGAGAAAGAAAACGGAAATGGAAAAACTAGGGTGTTACATTCTAAATATGAATCCCTTCACTAGCAGCATGTGTGGAACTATTGTACTCCATCCTGAAACAACCATTCACGTCACCCTGTCAGAGGCCTTTCGTCCGCTGATTCGGACCCATTAATGAGGCATAGCTAATTGTGTCGGTGCTCCCTTGGCATCAGGTACAGGTATACCACAGTCTGCAATTCAGTGATAGTCTTACCACCAAGAGTTCAAAAAACAGAATTTAATGGCACATAAAGCAGGCAGTGAAGGGTAGAAAAGTAAAAGAGAAGAAAGCGTTTTAACGGCAAAAATGTTGCTGGACTTCTAAATCATTATGTGATGAAAATCAAACGTATGCCTACATTTTTGAGCCTGTGGTAGAGGATCCATTTCAGCATACAAAGGAGGTAAAAAAAATGTCAGCAGTCAGAATGGTTAGCTGCAGTTGTTAACACCCCAAGCATTGTCAGGCTCCTGAGCTGCGTGCTGAAAGCCGCTACGATTTGTGCAGAACGGCATTTCCTTGGATCTCCAAAGATATTCAATATCCTACTGAATGGCCAAACAATAAAATGTTGAACAAATTAGTAGTTGGAAGGGGGGGGGGGGATAGTGTGGTTTAACAGTTTCTCCTTCATTGCAATAGCGACCTGGCAAAGTTTAGAAAAATTAATAAATAACTGATGGAGATGGAGAGGATGTGTGAGAGAAATGAAATGAGAATGAAAAACTAGATCCTTAAATTCTAAATATAAAAGACTTCACTAGCAACATAGGGGGACCAGCACAGTCCCCTGTAACAGCGACTAGTTATGTCGACCGTTCAAATGTTTCCAATGATTGGAACTGATCATTGATGCACGGCACAGCTAAGTGAACAAA
This sequence comes from Conus ventricosus, assembly GCA_018398815.1. NCBI lineage: Eukaryota > Metazoa > Mollusca > Gastropoda > Neogastropoda > Conidae > Conus > Conus ventricosus. The sequence goes on along the minus strand of CM031627.1, from coordinate 33,349,489 downwards.
GATGCATCGCAGTTTCTGTTTTTTTCTGCGGTAATCGTACCGCCAAGGTCTCAAAAACAGAATCCAGCAGCACCTAAAGCAGCCGATGAAGGTTAGAGGTGAGACGTGATGGGAAGAAAATGTTGCTGGAAAACAATTCATAAAGTAACGAACATGAAATCTAGAGGGAAACATTTCAGACTGTTGTTGAAAATGCATTCAACGCCCATCTTGCGCTGAAGTGGATGAAGATAAGTGATTGCTCGTTCATTTTCGTTGTCCTGAGTTTTTGTATCTTGCCTGAAGACCTTATAGGTCAAAACGCGTCGTGTTTGTCTTGTGATTCATTTGTTTACGTACGTGTGTGTGTGTGTGTGTGTGTGTGTGTGTGTGTGTGTGTGTGTGTGTGTGTGTGTGTGTGTGTGTGTGGTGCGTGCGTGCGTGCGTGTGGTGTGTGTGTGTGTGTGTGTGTGTGTGTGTGTGTGTGTTGTGTGTGTGTGTGTGTGGTGTGTGTGTGGTTTTCGGTGGGCTATCAATTATCTTTAACATTGTTTAGATTTCCGCCTGCAGTCGCCTCACTCGCAACTAGATGGCATTTTAAGCACACAAAGGAGGTAAAAACATGTCAACAGTCAGAGAGGTCAGCTGTGTTGTTTAGCAACCCAAAATTGTCAGACAACCTAATTGTCAGCAGCAAAGAATTGTGCAGAATGGCATTTGCGTGGACGAATGAGAGTTTGCATGACTGACAGGATGTTTAGAATGTACTGACTGGAATGTGATCACTGATTCACGTCATAATATTCATGAAGCAGGTGATGTTAACAGTAACCATATAAAATTTTGTGTAAATGTATCATTCCCATGAAGATCATCAACATGTTCTTCACCATTAAACCATGGATCTCAACGTCCATTAAAGGCGCTTAAATACAAAAAGACAGCATTTCAGACAGGATAGGGAGGGCAGAAATAGATTCAAGTAAACTACAGAAACTGAAAAGAAAAGGACAAAGGATTTTTAAAACCCATATATGCCCAGTCCCTTATGGGACGCAATATGTAATGATGATACTAATGTCAACTGAACACAACAAGTGACTTATACAAGACATGACAAGGAGGCCATGTGTGACCATCTGTGAATTTGTTTGGGGAATTAATTTTCCTTAGCTTTTCCAAGGAGCTTCCATTGAATTTTACTGGAGATAATGGAGTCTGAAGCAATTTAAAATGTTTTTGTTCGTATGTTTTTTTTAAAAACACTTTTTTTTTTATTTTTTTAAAAACATTTAATAAAATATTAAACAAAGAACAATATGGAGATAAGGATGTTATCTGAAAACGTTTTCAGGGTTTTTTTCACAAAATGATCTTGCTTGCATTTGTGGATGTTTAAAGTGCCGTCCCAAAAATGGGACAGTGGGCACGAGAGGGTGGGGTTTTAAGACATACAAAGAAGGATCTTTGCTTCTCTTGTTTTTCCCGACTCTACAATGTTCATCAAGTTCTATCAATGCTGGAAGATGACAGCAGCATCCAAGAAGCCACTGTCTATTTTGAGCGACCTCCTGTGAATGAGGACACTGATGAAGACAGCGGAGACAAGACGGGGAGGGACAGTATCCAACCTCAATGGGCGTCCGCTGCAGGCACCTGCTACTGCCACAGTATTTCACATGGTCAACGCCGGCAAATTTATGATCCTAGGGTGACAGTACTTCAGATGAAATGGTAAGAAGATTCCTGATTCACCACTACAACCAAACCATGGCGGTGTCGATTGCACTGACCAGAACGTGGACAAATACAAGGATTGCCATACGCTCCAAAAAGTGTGGTGGGCCATCTTTTCTTACTGTGTGGACGTCTGCATCCAGCAGGTGGGGCATCTCTACAGAGCAATTAGGGCAGCAAAGAACAACCCGCTGGATCTTCTCACCATCTACAGGACAGTTCCCAGGGTCTAAACCTTGCACGGGCTTCTCATGCAGCAACTGGCCGTTCAAGAAGGTTTGTACCTGTGGACAAGCAGTAGCAGAAGGGGTCAGGTTTGACCGTGTGGATCACCTGGTGGAAAGATGGCCAACACAGCTGAGATTCGGTGCATGCGGCCTGAAGACCAAGCGATCGGTGCTCAAAATGCAAGGTCGGGGTACATGACAGATGCTTCCAGCAGTACCATGGAAAGTGACATCTGTGCTCAAAATGCAAGGTCGGGGTACAAAGACAGATACTTCCAGCAGTACCATGGAAAGTGACATCTGTGCTCAAAATGCAAGGTCGGGGTACACGACAGATACTTCCAGCAGTACCATGGAAAGTGACGCTTTCAATGTCTTCAATCTTGATGATCCAAGACACCAGCCCTCTCTTCTCCAGTTCAGTTGAATTCAGAATGACCTAAGACTCTGATTGTTTCACAAAAAAAGACAAACTTTTCTTCAGATGTTGTTTCATTCCGTACAAAATAAAAGAATGTACAATTTCATTTTCATTTATCGAAAGCAAAGGTTGGTTAGAATTAACTTTTGTGGCTATCTCTTGGCATATTAAATAATTTTATTTCAATATAAGATCAGTAAATCCTTTATTTTTCCTTTCAAGTGTCATGCGAAAAAGCAAGAAAACCCCTACCCTCTCGTGCCCACTGTCCCATTTATGGGACGGGCATATTTTATATTCTAAATCACTGAAATCAAAGGTTTACCCCAAATGAGCACAAAATAGCATAATTACAGACTAAATGCCATTCGGATATGCAACTTTTGTTTGAACAAAAAGGGCATATATGGGTTAAAAGAAGAAAGTACAGCAGGAGTTTCAAACAGGAAAAATTAAAGATGCATGGGATGGGCTAAAACCCTTACTGGAGAAACACATCTTTAAAAAAGGCGTTTGTCATATGACTATTCAGGAACAAACCGAATTTCCGAATAAACTGAACAAGCATTAGTGCTGTTTTGAAAGGGATGACCTGGGAGATGATCTGAACACAGTGGTTTTACAGCTGCAGAAAAAAAAGTCAAAGAACAGACTGATGACCAGGACTTTGAGATCAATGCTAACGCTGTTCAATCATTTTTGTAAGTGAATGTTAGACAGGCAGTAGACTCAGACAACGCCACGGGTAAATTGCTGAAGACATGTGTTACTCAATTATTATGATGCATATTGTAAAATCTTCAATTTGTCAGTAAAAGAATGTTTTGTTCCCAATGTCAGGAAAACTCTCTTTTATGCCCCTTACCCAAGGAAAAGAATCCAAGTACATTAAATGGCTATCGCCCTGTAGCCCTGACCTCAATAAGCTTAATGTGTTTAAAAAAAATTCTACTTCATCTTTTAACCTTCACACCGCCAGCACGCACTTTAACCTCCTCCAATTTGCGAATAAGCCAAACAGAAGCATTAATGATGGTGTTTTGACGCTTCTTCGTAATGCTTATTTTCCCACCTGAACAACCAAAGATCTTCTCTTCGCACTCTTTTTTTAATTTCTTTTCTCTAATTTTAACACCAGACAGCTTCAATATTTAACACTGAAAAACTGACAAATTTAGATGTTGATCCAAAGCTTACATTATGAATTGTGTACTTTGTTTCT
>CM031627.1:33320903-33340903 GCA_018398815.1 Conus ventricosus | reverse complement strand
GCAAAATATGAAAGGTGTCTGGTAGACTAGGTGATAAGATACACTAGGGAACTACTTTGAATGATTGATTCTGGAATAGCTACCCTGCCTACAGGAGTTAATTGTCTTCGCATCGATATATTGAAGAAACGTTTCACATCCGCTATCTTATTGCTTAATGGTTAGTAGTTGAACAGTTTTTAATCATTGGTAAAGCAGATTTCAATACATGTTTTCCCTTTTTGTGGTTTCCTCTCCAAAACTAAGTGGTCCATAAAACGGACTGCAGAATTTTGACAGCTCCCCACCAAATGGCACTACTGTTCTCAAGATTCAAATACATGCCACAATGATCCAGTATGTTTATACAGGTCTCAAGCGATTCTCTACCACCTTTTAAAAGAAATTCAAAACCGCCTGTATAATGAATTTACATGACTACTCCACGTATTTTTGTATGTTATCAATGCTAGAATTTCAATACGTGAGATGAATAAATATGAAAATGGGTCAGCTTGTATGCATCCTCTCTCTATTGTGAACCACTTGAAAAGATGTCCGTGAACGAGGGTGCACGATTTAATATTCCTGTAGAAGATTTCTATCCATTTGCAAAAGCTTTCAATACTTTAAACAAAATATCCAAGCTGACTGATTCAGTTGCTTTCTCGAAATCAATGTTTAACAGGAGTCCTGGTATATTTTGGTCTTCTAACTATGTAACTGTATCATGCATAAGCCGAACACTGTCTCCTATTTATCTGTTCTGAACAAAGTCTGTTTAATATTTGTTAATAAGATTGGGCAATACATCTTTACTGGTTGACTGTGCATGATGATCTTACTTTGTATACACTATTTTGCAGTGAGATTGGCCTCCTATTTTAAAATAAAGCATCTTGCGTTTTCTTACCGTAACATAAAAAGTATTCCCTCTATTTGAACGCAAGAAAGGTCACACTGCAAAACCCTGTATTCAAGGCTCTGAAACAAATCTATTCCATTCCAAAAGCTCTTGAACATTTTGGCTATGAAACCATCTGTGTCGCGACGTGTGTTGTTTTTCGTGTTGCTTAATGCTAAATATAACTGTGAACCCAACGTTGAGCTTTCTCTTATCATTTTGGGCGAATTGGAAAAAGATCTTCACAGATGCTGCATTTTTTTTTTGCACTTCTTGTTACATCTATGTCCAATAAGTTGTTATTTTTTTAGAAGATTAATGAAGTTTATATTTGTGAATTACAATTTCGTAGATAACATAGGGAGGAAAAGGACTAACAAAACAGGTATGCCAGAGAGAGAGAGAGAGAGAGAAGAGAGAGAGAGAGAGAGAGAGAGAGAGAGGCACAGACAGACACACAGACAGACAGACAGCCACACACACACGCACACACACACACACACACACACACACACACACACACACACACACACACTCACACACACACATACACACACACACACACACACACACACACACACACACACACACACACACACACACACACACAGAGAGAGAGAGAGAGAGAGAGAGAGAGAGAGAGAGAGAGAGAGAGAGAGAGAGAGAGAGAGAGAGAGAGAGAGAGAGAGTCATGCCACGTTTTTTGTTGTTTATGCTTTTTTGTGGTTTTACTGTTGGCCTTCAGGGTGGGTAGGGTAGTGGTATGCGGTGGTGATTGTCGTGTTGGTGCTCACGAGCGCGCGTGTGTGTGTGTGTATGTGCGCAAGGAAGGGGTGGGTGTGTCGCGGTGGTGGTGTGTATGTTTGTTGTTGTTGTTGTTGTTGTTGTTGTTTTCTCCCTTAACTATACCTCAGTTCTTCGATGATTCTTACAGGTATACAAACACTTTCTTCTGGGAAAGTGGCGTTCTGGTTCTCTTTCTGCCTGTCGCAAGACGCTTCAACATCGCTTTGAGGCTGCACGGCTGTGTGATTTTGGACGCCTACACGAACATGTTAGAGGAATACGACTGCCAGGAAAGGCGGGGCAGCTTAGTCTGTGAACTTCCTCGCCTTCCAGATCATCATCACAGCAGACCACCTGTCACACTCCCTGTCCCGAGCAGCACGACCATGGCAGGTGTTCATCTTGAAGAATGTCCAATGCAGCACCTGACTCATGAACTGCTGGCCTGTGATTTGGAGAGCCGATGCAGGGGACTGGAGAACACGGAGACATGGTACAGCGTGGCTTGCAGTATGTCCAAGGGACTGACACAGCCGTACTTTTATTGTGACATACCCGGGGAGTTCGTGCCATACAGTCTTGTCTGCAACTTTAGAGAGGATTGTTCCAATGGATGTGACGAAGACTTCTGTCAACATATTCCATGTAAGCAGAACATGATGGACTGTGGACAGGGACAGGTTCGTGCTCTTTCGTTTCTCATCTGGCCTTTATCTGGCCTTTTGTCTCCTGACCTACCTTTTGTACTTGGCACGAAACCAATTACCTTGATATGGCTTGTTGCCTTGAATCTTCATTTCAGTCTCTTACCGTCATTGTTGATGCCCTATCTCCGTTACTTAAACACAGCTCACAGGGCCCCACCATGCACAGCCACATTCAGGCCAAAGTCTTTCGCGTTCCTGAAAACAGCAGGCAATTGTTCACTTTTATTCATCGGACTTCAAATACAACCCGCTCCTCTGTCTCTTTCTTTGACCCATCATTTTCAGTTGAGAACAGGATGCAACCACACTACAGAGTTCGCCTGTCTTTTTTATAACCTCCCAGCGAGGGTCCTCTTGACGGTGTGCACGAACGGCACTCCACATAGATCAATTACATACTGTTGCATGGAAACACAACACAGACGAAGATTAGAATTTTGTGACTTCTCTGACTTTTAATGTGCCGTATAGATATATGTAAGAAATGACTCAAATTCATAGTCAATAAAGACTATTGACCCATCGTTTCATTCAGAAATTGTCTATTCCATGCATGTAAAATGTACAAGTCCATCATGAAGCAGTTGTTTGCAGTGGCTAGTGAATGCCTAAGTCACGATCAGAAGCTAAGGATTGATTGACTGACGGACCGATGATCTTTAATACTCAAGAATATTTCAGTTCAGTTTCACTTTCATCAAGTAGGCGTCACTGCCTGCGGACTAGTCCATATACGCTACATCACATCCGCGGACGTTTGAGACCACGCTGCGGATAATTTAAAGCTGATGAGGATGATAAAACTCAAGGATGAAGATGCTAGACCGAGGCCTAGACTTACAATATTTCATTCTCAAGAATACATTATTTCAACACATGTCATTCAAAGTGACAGTTCAACATAGCAACGCTGTAAAATCATTTTACAGTGACAAGCAGAGTGTTCATAACTATAATAATGACCTAGAAGTCAACAGAGAGAGAGAGAGAGAGAGAGAGAGAGAGAGAGAGAGAGAGAGAGAGAGAGAGAGAGAGAGAGAGAGAGAGAGAGGCAAAGTGACAGACAGACAGACATATAGATGAACAGACAGACAGACAGGGGGACGGGAAGGAGGGAGGGAGAGAGGATGGTCGGTATGGGAGGGAAGAGGGATAGGAGAGAGAGTGGGGATGGGGAGAGCGGTTTAAAGGAGTACATTACATGTTCAGACATTGTCTTCAATGTATGCTTTACAGAATACTTCGCAAATGGACGTTAATGATTTTAATCGAATGTTTTAATTACTGAGACATAAACTAAGTACGAAATATTTTAATGTATTCGTATTTTGTAGACACAGTGGAAGTGAGTTCCAGACATATGGTTCATTGTAAGCTAGGCTTTTTTTTGTATTGATCAATGCGTTGGTAAGAGAGAAGGAATTTGAGCAAGAAGAGCTGTTCAGTCTTGTAAAAAGGCCGTTGATACAATATGGCATAGTATATGTCGATATTGCAAACATGAATGATGCTCTATTGAATTCAAATTGTTTACTCAAAAGAAAAGTGTTCAGTGCTTTTAGTTTTTCATCCGTTGTTAGAGGTACAAATGGAAGGAGTAGCTTTGCTGCACATTTATTGAGATAATTCATTTTTTGTGAACATTACTACTCCCGCCAAATATTGTTGAAGTATGATTGATATGCGACATCATGTGTGCGTTGAAGAAAAGTTTAAATGCAAAAGTGTTGACTTAGTGCTTAGTTGAGATAAAACGAAAAGATTTTGTGAGATGATCTTGCTCAGATTATTTAGATGAGACTGCCATTTAATTGATTGGTCTATAATTGCTTCTAAAACACAATGCCCAGCAACCTAGTCAATAGAGGTACCATTCGACTGAAGTTTTAGGCACAACATAGTCAATTGATGCTTTTGGCAGTGGTCATGATCATAGATTTTGTTTGGGTTGGGTTAAGACCAATCCGTTTAAATTACACCAGCTGACACTCTATTTAGACTTTCCTGGAGATGCATTTCTATTGTTCGTACATCACAATCATTTGTTTGGAGTAACGAGTCATCCGCATATAAAGGTGTAGTGACTTTTTAAATGAAGACTGGTTATTATTAATACAGATGCAGAACAGGTGGGAGCCTTACACTGAACCTTGTAGTACTCAATGTCGAACAAAGTCTGAAGAGGAGGTTTTGCCATTAAGTAGCACATTCAGAGGCCTGTCATTCAAGTACGATTGGGATCATGAGACTGTCGAGGAATGTTTCTAATAGACATACAGCGTCTTTATAAGAATATAATGATCAACAAGATCAAATGCCTCTTCAACGTTTAGAAAGACAGGTCCTATCGTTTGCAGTTTGATCATATATCAAAACCACGAGTCACACATTCTTGATAATGTTATGTAGGAATGAATAGACTGAATCCAAATTGAAATGGGCAGGGATAGGTGTTGTTGTTTTTTTCCCATGAACTGATATAATATATTTGTGTGTATGTGGGTTTAGATAGAGCTGCTGGTAAGGATTTATGTCTGCAATTATTTGGATCTGACCAATCATTTGATTCTGAAAGGGAAACCACTTTGGCAGTTTTCAATGCCTGAGGAGAAAACGTGAGTTTCCATGGATAAATTATACATATATGTCAGGGACTCAAAAACGTAAGGAATAGTGAGTTTGAGTAGTAATGTGGGTATATGATCATGACCCATTAGATGCTTTATTCTTTGACTGCGCTATGAGCATTCCAACTTCATGTGCAGCAAGAGGAGGAATAGGGAGTGAGTTACTTGGATCCAAACCTTTGTTTGCAAAACGATTTCAGGGAAGTCGGACACATATGTTTGTTAGATACTCTTACAATATGTGAAGCTTGCGTAGAGAAGGATGGTGACGACAGAAAATGTGTTGAATTTGTCCAGGTGATGTTTATCATTGAATTGTGTGAATCTGTGTGCTTTCTGGGCACAATAGTATCTATTGCCCTCCAGATGGGCACTGTGCTTTTTGCATCTGTGATCAATTGACTGAACTCTCTTTTGGTTTTTTCAACTTCAGCTGAAACAAATTTTCTCTTCTCTTTGTGTTTGTCAAATATATTTGTTTCCTTGAGTTGGTCACGGAGAGGTTGTTTTTTGTTTGTTTGTTTGTTTTTTTTCCTGCAGCCATTCTGTTGTTAACCACAGGTTCATTTAAGAATGCTTGACTCTGGTTTTTTTATATTTAACGGTACATGTTTATTTATCAGGGTGAGGAATGTTTGTTACCAGAAGGATAATGCTTCATCGACGTCTGAGTAGTCACAAGGTAAATGAAATGGGGAAATCCTTAAGTCAAAGAGATATGCTGTTTAATATAACATTTTGAAAGAATGGCATCAGATTGCCGCCCGGAAATACAACTGTCATACCTCGAGAATTTTGCATTTTTGAGATTTTCCGTATGCTATAAGAGCGGGCCAAGCAGCATAACATAACCGAGTCCCAATCACATTCTCCCCAAAATAGCATGATGTAATTAAAACACTTGTACCATAACTCCGCTCTCAGTATATCTTGTGGGAATAAGACTGCTATAAGCTAAATTACCTAAAAGGTATCCGTGTTCTTTCTGATATGCTATAGATACAAGTGTCATATGTCAAGTTACGGTTTTTGTATTGAAGATTTTGTTTTCTTTTGTCAGCACACGCAGCGTCATCTCCACCTACGCTTATTATTATTCCGAACTCTTGAGAATAAAAACTGTGCATGGAATGCGTTTTTGTTGTTCACATAAGACCAGTGTATTTGTCAAGGAAGGGAAACCTCTCATAAAGGGCCTTAAACGCTTTAAAGGAAAAGAATGCCTCGCGTGGTGGAGAAATAGGTAGTGGGCCAATTAGCAGTAGCGCCCTCACCTAGCACCTACGGTCAAACTGCGTCAAGGAGGTTGACGTGGTCAGGTAATTAACTGTCACGTGACATATGGCAACTTAGGTAGTGAGGACCCTCCCAATTTTGAACGTTCCCAATAGCGAAAGGGAGGTAAAATGTAACCATTAGCACCTCTAAGCATTGAGTGGGCGTTAAATACTCAGTCAACTGAAGTTACTTTGTAAACAGACCTTGAAGAGTTGGAGTCCTGGGCTTGTTCAGAGGGCAATGCTGTGGGGCACTATGTTGATGCTTTGTCAAGCTAGTTGAATACGTGTGGACGTTGGTGTCGTAGCTTTCTCTATGATAATTGCTTTGTTAGAGTGGCTCCCGGAGTCGACAGGAATTTTCGATGTTCATCTGGTGCGAATTGGTTGTTTGCGAATCAGTTTGGTAGGGATGTGTAAATACTGATGTGTGGAAGAACAAAGCAAGAGGGGGATTCAGTATACTTGTGAACAAGGTGGTAGAAGAGTAACATGAACAAAGGCATGGCCCAAAGGGAAATCATTTGTGTCCATTCCTATATAAACTGAGGGAAACAACATGAGGGAGAGGGGAGGAGAACACCACGAGAGAGAGAGAGAGAGAGAGAGAGAGAGAGAGAGAGAGAGAGAGAGAGAGAGAGAGAGAGAGAGAGAGAGAAGAATGGAGGAGAGAAGGGAGAGAAGAGTGAGCAGGACAGAGTAGGGGTGAGAAAAACGTGGTCTGGGAGAAGTGACAAGGTCTGAGGGTAAAAGACGAGCTGAAAAAGAAAAGACAGAGTTTGAAACCCAGAGGTGGGTGAAAGAGACAAAGAAGGAGATTTCTACGTCCATTTCCCAGTGACGACCACAGAGACCCAGTCCTGAAACTTGGAGTTTGCAAGTGAACCAGGAAATCACCAAAAATATGTGAGTACGTAAACTTCACAATCTCAATATATAGCCAACAGAGTAAAATCTGAGTATACAATGTTCTTGTACAAGTAGAAATGTAACCAGCAGTAACACCAGTCCACACAACATGACGTTTTGTGGGTAGATCTACAGCTAAATAGCCCTTTGATTTACAGCTCAGTAGAGTCTTCAAAGTTATTTAAATGACTCTCTCTCTCTCTCTCTCTCTCTCTCTCTCTCTCTCTCTCTCTCTCTCTCTCTCTCTATCTCTCTCTCTCTCTCTCTCTCTCTCTCTCTCTCTCTCTCTCTCTCTCTGTGTATTCAGGCTTGTAATGCTTGGAATTGTAGCACTGTCTTAGTTCATGTTTGTTGTGGGTTAACTGTTTACAGTTACGTTGCCTTTTGCTTTGCACCCTACCATGTCATCAATGCTATAAAGGTAACGACATTAAAAAAGAAAACAAAAAGAAAAAGAAGTAATTTGAATTGAGAAAAATGTGCATGTTGCTCCCTTCATCTTTACAATAATCAGTATGAATAACCTCATCTCCTCCTATCCCTTGTCGGTAATTCACATGAAAGTCTTCTTAAGCTTTGTTTTATTCTTTATCTATCGGTGTTTGCCAGTCATGGGAATAGACATTCGTGGGAGCTGTCACCAAGGAGATAGCAGATTTGAGGGTTGGGGGAGACAGTGTACGGGCATGGTAATGCGTGCAGTGGCACATCACTGTGTCCAGGACGTGTCTCTGTGGACCACGCACGATTTTGGCTTCGTACTGCATGAGGGAGACAAACTTTACATGTCTGCAGCTGACACTTACAGTGTAACATTTCTTCTGCGCAGTGAAGCTGCCCAAACTGTCCAAGTTTGATGACGTCATGATCAACCTTCATGTTGACAATACTCGCAATGGTGTGCTTGGCAATACAGGCGTTTCACCAGAAGAAGGCACAGTGACATTACAACATGTCTTTGAACAGATTGAACATGTGGGGTTGGGGGTTGGGGGGGGGGGGGTCTTCTCAGCTTGCAGTGTTGACATTAGTAAGGTTCAAAGCACATTTTATGCATTTGATTCTCACAGTAGGGATGAGAAAGGCTTGTGTCATCCTGATGGTCTTGCTTGTGTTACTAAGCATGAAGGTTTGGAAAATGTGATCAATTTTATACATGAATTGTCTTATTCGCTGAAGATGTTCTTTGAGACTTTGTTTGACGTTGTGAATGTGTATGCCGGTGCTGAGATGATGGAAGAGACGTTTGGACAGAAGAGATGTGTGAATGATTGTAGTGTAGAGTCATCTGTTCAGGATACGGATAAAATTCCCCTGAGCAACTGTAGTGAAGATGAGGATGAGGATGACATTCCACTGAGTCACTTAAGACAAAGTGAGGATGACATTCCACTGAGTCACCTCAGAAGAGTTAATGTTCCATCATTAAGACAAGGTCAGGATGACATCCCACTGAGTCACTTTGCAAGAGATAATGATCTATCATTTGTTATGCCAGGCATCCGAATGTATGATGAAGTGAATGATAACGTCCTGCTTGCAACACTCAAACAGGGTTTGTCATTTGAATATACTAAGTCAGAGGCTTTGTCAGACCATCTCAGTGACGGCGATGAGTATGTTCCATCGAAAGCAGAAACCAGAGCTCTGGAATGTTCATCGTATGAGGTGAATTATGATGAGAACGACGATATTGTTCATTGCAATGCCATAAACCGTAGAGAACAATTCACAACAGATCCCATGAGGAATTCAGAACAAAGTATAATATTGAAATAGATTTCCTATCTTATGGCGGATGCATATTATCCATTAAAAAATACATCAGAGAACAAGGGTTTGAGAATGAGATAAAAGATAACATTGAAGCAGAAGTCAACACAGCACTAAAGAAAATATATTCTGTAGATAAAGATTCCAAAACTTATTACAGAGTTATAGTAAAAGATAACTGGGAACCAAACTGTTGTGCAACATGGACGGAGAAGCTAAATAGACAGATACCTTGGAAGAAATGCTTTAGAAAAATGCATCAAATTAAGGATATTAAGCTAAAATGGATGCAAATAAGAATAGTGCATCGAATAATTGCAACGAATGTAGCTCTGAAAGAAATGGGAATAGTAGAAAGTTATAACTGTAGTTTCTGTGAAGAGGAACAAGACAGCATCGAACATGTGTTCTGGAGATGCATACATGTCAATGAATTCTGGAAATCATTGCAAGAATTAATTAAAGGAAAGTGTTTAACAGCAAATAATCTGTCTCTGACTGAAAACACTATACTATTTGGAGCAGATGACAATTCCACAACTGATACAACATTCGATCTTATAATTCTGATAGCCAAACACTACATTTTTAGCTGTAAATTAAACAAATGTAAGTCTTCATTAACAGTATTTCTAAAAATACTAAAGAGAAGATATAATCTTGAAAAATACATAGGAACTGTACAACTGAATCTGCTAAAATTTAACACTAACTGGATTAATTATGAAGTATTATTTGAAAATGAATAAACAAAATCATAAGATACCTGGATTTAACATATGCATATGTATGTGTATCATTAAATCAAAAAAGGAGAGAGTGGGGGTGGGGGTGGGTGGGAGGGGAGGGGGTGTACGTGGAGTGAGCGGGTGTGTTTGTTTGCCATTATGTGCTTGTAGTTTGTAAGAACACAGAGGATTGTGCTTAGTGATTTTTGTTTGTTTGTGTATGTGTTTGTATATCCAACAAAAAGAAAACAACCTTTCCTCGTGTCATGTGACGTAGCCTCACATCAAGGCATGTGACGCTCCATCACATGTAGTTAGTGATATGAATCATTTCCCCATGCCACTACTAGAAAGGAAGAATATTCATGTGGCTTGACTAGTGTAGCGAGCGTCCCCAAAATAATTGTGAGATATACTCATTAAAGAAAGAAGCATGGTCATTGGGTGAAAGTGACCACTGAGTGATAGTTTAACAAGGGTTGGTAAGGTGCTGGTCATGTGTTTTAAACACTGAGTATGCACTCACTAGGAGGAGGGAGGAAAGAATCAGTTTTAGCCCAGCAGATGGCCTAGAGACTCGAACCTGTCAGGACGTTGGTCCTCTCTGCTGACCAGTCATTACCAGGTGAACCATAGATAGTTGGGGAAAGCTACAGGGGAAAACTTAAAGAAAAGGGAAAGAAAGAATTCATGTTAAATTGGGAAGCAGGTTACTTACACGAACCTTATTCGTATTTCAGCCCTTCACCCTTCACCCTTCGCCCTTCACCCTTCACCTTTCACCCCGTGAGGTGGTTAAAGATGGCCATGGTGTGGGGAACACACCAGTAGTTCAGCCCCAGCAAGTACCAACTCCATGGAGAGGAGTTGGAACTCGTCAGTTTTCAAGGGACAGAAGAAGTCGAGGAAGAGAAGGCGAAACTCATATCTCCAGTGACGAGAGAATACAAGGGGGCAATCCGATGTCTAAGAGAGACAGGGAATCGGGAAAGTATGGAAGCTTTTACTTGATGCAGGCAGGCCATCAGTGAGTACAGGAGTTATTTATTCTCCTGGTCTGGATTTTTTGGGCTAATGTAATGTGAAGGCCATGGCTTTATAGAAGCTGGACTGGATTATTTTATCTCTCAGTGTAAAGAGAGATACATGTGTAAAGATTAATTTATCTCTCAGTGTAAAGAGAGATACATGTGTAAAATCTGTTTATAAGTTGTTGATGTGATTTAGTAAAGTGTTTTTCCCTGAAGGAGAGGGGGAGAAGAAAAAACATTCGGTAGTGCGCCTTTTGGTTGATTGGAAAGATTGCGTGTGCGTATGGAGTAAATGCTGTCATGAATGCGGGTATGCAAAAGTGACAGTGTGACACCTCGGCATACATTGAACTCGCACTCAAATCCATTCAAACCGAAAAAAAATAACTCATTTAACTCATTTCTAATATGTTTCACTGATTATTTACTACAATATTGTCAAACATGTACAAATATGATTAATAACACACAAACATGTGGTAAGTTGCATCCGGAAATGTACAGCAAAAAGAAAGATCATGTTGATGAAAGAATGGAGAAGAGAGTAAGAAGGAACTGTAGAATGGAAGACGGAATGAGGAAAGAAAAAAATGTATTTAAAAAAAAATTCACAACAGGAAACCATGCAGCCACTGGAAACCAACCAGAAATGGTGGAGCCAGATCAAACAAGAACTGAACAAATAAGTTGCAGCGTCTTGAACGATCTTTTAAATTACAGTGTTGCAAGCAATACTTTGACTGGATCAGCAACTGCAGGACATTCCCACTCAAGAAATCCATGTCCTTTTTCCACTCAGGATAAGCCGAGACAAACCAGAAAAAAGACTGTGAAATGAAGATGTCTGGAAAATCAATTTAAGAAAGCGTTTAAGAAACGGTGGACAACCATATGTCTCGAAGACAGGAAAACCCCAGAGAAAAAGAGATTTGAAATCAGGTTGTGGGGATTTGTGTTGAAATAAGTGCAAAGCAAAAGTATCAGAGGATGAAAGGGCCCAGGTTTTTGCACAGTTTCTGGAAACTGGGTTGTCTTGCACAGAGGCAGTACTTGTGTAATTCAGTCCAGGAAACCGATAAAAAAAAAAACATACAAAACAAACCGCCAAATTCAAGGGGACGTTCCACATATGAATATTTATGAATATTGTCTGCACATACATGAGAAGACAGTTAAAGTTTGTAAGAAGATGTTTCTTGATACTCTTGATATCTCTGACACAGTTATTGCCACATCAGTGAACAAAAAAGACTGTCTAGGTACCTGTGATGCTGAAAAGAGAGGAAAGTAAAGCCACGGGGTCAAATCAAAAGACACTGAGAAGGAGAAGATCAGATGGCACATCAAAGCTTTCCTAGGGTGGAAAGTCATTATGCAAGGAAAGATTCTACAAGAGAATATTCGGAAAGTTCCCTCTGTCTACAAAAGATGTATGATCTGTACGCTGAAAAGCGGCAAAAGGAAAGACGCAAAGCCCCAGCTAGTGAAACGACATACAGGAATGTGTTTAATCGTGAATTCAACATCAGCTTCCAAAAACGGATGACAGACCGATGTGACCCTTGTGCTGCCTGGAAGAAAGATGAAGAATACGAAAAGCACATTCATATGAAAGAAGAAAGCAGATGATTGAAAAACTAAGTAAAAGCAAGTTTAAAAGATAATTCAAGTCTTGCTGCTGCAGTGTTTGACCGTGAAGAAGTTTTGCCTGCACCATCGGGTGTAGAGCCTTGTCTTTATTACAAAAGAAAGCTGAACACGTACAACCTGACAGTGTACGATTACAGAAATGGAGAAGAATATTGTAATGTCTGGACAGAGACTACAGCAAAAAGGGGATCCAGTGAAATTGCTTCGTGTGTTTACAAATACCAGGAACAAATCAGCAAAGAGAATGTTAAGAAAGTGATTTTATTTCCTGAGAGCTGTGGATGACAAAATAGAAAACAAAGAAACTCCCTTACAGTGCTGTGGCATGCCCTGGGTAAGTTTCAATTTGAGGAAATAGAGCATATTTTCTTTGTAAGTGGTCATAGTCAGAACGAAGGTCAAAGCATTTCTTCCGTTATTGAAAGGAGTAGCAGACACATGTCGGTATACATTCCAAGCCAATGGGCACAGAACATGAGAACAGCCAAGCAACAAGCACCTTTCTACATCGTTGACAGGCTTGACCAATCTGACTTGTTTACTTTGTTTTAAAAAGTGGCAGGGTTACTAAAAGATTTCCCGATGGACACCAACAAAGAGAAAATCAGGTGGTTGGATGTGAAAAAATCAAAAGAACCAACTCTCGTTCACGTTGGTTATGACTACACAGCAGATTACTGCCAGCTCAACCTTGTGCAGAAACTGAGAACTGTCCACACCATCCCAAATCAGACAGATATTGACCTGGAACACATTTCAAAAGCCCCATATCCCATTACCAAGGAGAAGTATGATGACTTGATCAGTCTCTGTGACAGAAATATCATCCCAAAGGCACATCACCAGTACTTCAGACCTTTGCCCAGTGATGCTTAACACACTGGGTGTTCAGTGGAAGCTACCAAATAGTGGGGATGATCATTATTGTAGCCTCCAAACTGTGGGGATGACTATCCTGTCAAACAGAATGGTAGTCTTCATGGCATGTTTTTTGTTGTTGTTGTTTTTGTGTTTTTTTGTGTGTGTGTTTTTCACACCTCAACACATTTTTAATCAAAATGTGTGAAAATCGGAGCATGACTGTTGTTTTGTTTCAAGTTTACATTTATCTGCCCATTAACCACATGTTTAACCCATCTTACGTTTCAGGTGTAGGAAAAGTTGAGATATGTCAACATAAATGTTTTATTTTGATTTTGTTGAAATACAGAGATTTCTTTATTGACAGTAAGTGTTGAATAGGCATGAAACGCTTGCAGTGAAGTTAGTTTTCTCTGACAGTTATCCATTCTTTTTTAAAACAGTTTCTTGGACAGTTAATTTTAAGAATTGAAATATCTAAGCCCCGAAATTTCATTCCGAATTTGTCAAGATAAAATAGCATTTCTTAATTTGATAGTTATTCTTAAATAGAGCATGAATGCTTTTGCTCGTGTACTTTTGTCTGCACGTTAACCACATTTTAACCCTTCTTACGTTTCATGTGCAGGACAAAATGACCAGTTAACATGTGTGAACAAAACTGTTTTATTTTTATTTTGTTGAAATACAGAGCTTTCTTTAGTTTTGTCTGAAAGTTATCCGTTCTTTTTAAACAAACTGTTTCGATGACATATTTTTTTTCGCCAATTGAAAATATCTAAGCACCAATATTTCATTTTGAATTTATCGAAATAAAACAGCATTTCTTAATGTGATAGTAACTCTTGAATAGGTATGAAACCTCTGCACGTGTGACTGTCTTTGTCTGCACGTTAACCATTCTTGTTGTAACTTTCTCAAACGATAAAAGTTTTTGTTTACCAAGTAAAAATGTGTGATCATACATACTTTTTTATAGTCAGATTGAAAGTCTCCCTCTCTCTCTCTCTCTCTCTCTCTCTCTCTCTCTCTCTCTCTCTCTCTCTCTCTCTCTCTTTCTTTCTTTCTTTTTTTTTCTCTCAAACACACAAACATTCACACACACACACACACACACACACACACACACACACATGCACACACACACACACACACACACACACACACACACACACACACACACACACACACACACAGAGAGAGAGAGAGAGAGAGAGAGAGGCAAACATGTTTCTAAAGGACTAAGTAACAGTGTTTTTAACACTTGAATGGAACAATTCAAACAGATTCATCTATACTGACTTCCATAAAAAACGCGAAAGCAAAACAAGCTGAAGGTTAGGGGCGAATTTTATTGGTCACAATTGTACAGAGTGGAAGCGAGAATTCAACGTGATTTGATTCATTACACCGGTAATGTGTGAAAATGTCATCAGCAATATGTCTTTGTGTGGAAAATTCAAGGTCACGTGACAAACCAGCTTGAAGTCCTAATACCGTGTGTGGCCACCATTTGCATGGACAACTGCTTGACACCTGTTGCTCATTGAGTGGACCAGGTGGTTGATGCGTCCCCTTGGCACACCAGCCCACACATGGACGATGGCCTGGTGAAGTTGAGGCGCTGTTGCTGGTCGTGGACGCAGGAGGTCCAACCGTCTGCCAAGTTCATCCCAAAAATGTTCTATTGGGTTGAAATCGGGACTGAGGGTGGCCAGGGCAGCACATTGACGTTGTTATGCTGAAGAAATTGCTGGGTGGCCCTGGCTGTGTGTGGTCTTGCATTGTCATGTTGGAATGTCCAGTTTGGGTGTTACGCAAAAAAGGAACGACATGGGGTCTGAGCACCTGGTGGATGTAGTGCTGTGCATTGACACCCTGTCCGCAACCAGGACCAATGTTCTGAAAGATGACTGGTCCTATGGCGTGGTTAATGCTAATTGCACCCCATATCATAACGTTCGGGCCTCCCCAGGGGTTCCGCTCTACCACACAGGAGTCAGCATGGCGTTCACCAGGTGGACGCTATATTCTGACACGACCGTCAGCCATGTCAATGCAAAAACGGCTCTCATCTGAGAACAGTATGCGTCCCCACTGCTGCCTACGCCAGTTGATTCGGGCTTGTGCCCACTGCAGCCTGTCCTGCCGGTGTCTTGGTGTCAGTACTGGACCTCTGTGAGGATGCCTACATGCCAGCCCATTCTCCTGAAGACGCCGCCGCACAGTGTTGAGGCTGATTCGTTGCTGGAGATTCCCAGGCACCTGTCGAGCAGTGTTAGCGGCTGTTTGCCGCCTGTCCCGCAGATGGGTTCGAACAAAATGGCGATCCTCTCTTGGTGTGGTGACCCGAGGACGGCCTGGCCGGGGACGATCATCAGTGGTACCAGTGACTCGCATGCGGTGCTGCAGACGATAGATGGTTGAGATGTGGACGCTAAAGATGTTGGCGACCTGCCTGGCATCCACACCAGCCTCCAGATGGCCTAGGGCACGATCGCGTTCCTCTGCTCGTAGTCTTGCCATCTCTGTAGCGCTCAGACGGCAAGTCGTTATCTGAACCTTGTAGCGCGGCTTTATAAAGGCTGCATGCCTGCGTACTTGTCGCTGGTTAACTTTGCTCTGGATGGTGTGCACGTGCCTCACATGCAGCAACCAGTTTGCCATTTTTGTTGACCCTCCAATGCCGGGAATGATGTGTTGCTCGCATAATTTTTTTCACTGCACGTGAGTCTTGGACCCAAACAACTTGCCACAATGGTTCAATATTGTATATTCACCCCTTTTCACCCGAAAAATAGCCTTTCAATTTTTCGCGTTTTTTATGGAAGTCAGTATATATAAACGGTTACTCGCCATGGAAGCACATCTTATCAATAAACTCTGGAGTACATTTGTCGTAACTTGAAATTGTTGTACTTCTTGATTGTCTTGTCCTTCCCAGCCAGAATGTAAATGCCGTATGTAGACTTACCTCAGTTTTCTTTGCGCCTTTTTCTCAGGACACCGACTGTAAGCTGAGCTACACCAGTATTATTTCCAACTTTTGCCTAAAACGTCATCATTCGATTAAAACTGTAATTAAGGGTTCCTTTTTATCTAAAAACTTTATAACAGGGTGATGTATTCACTCACAACGATGCTCTGTGCCAAAAGCCGACAACTTTTGAGCAATCTGGACTGAAATAATCTTTATATTTTTTTCGTTTCCTGTAAAATTTGATTTTCAGACTCACGACAATTGTATATCCGGACGGCGAGATGATCGTATAACCTTCGGGTGGTGGTTTTAAAAGCCTGAAGGACCACTTGCACTTGCTGAAGATTGGACAATGGTCACTAATACCACAATGTACAAACAAAATATCTAATATTGCAAATTAGTTGTTTGTGCATAAACGATCAAAAAGAATCGCAGTTGTTTTAGTTGTTTTCGTTGGGGTTTGTACAAACTGATGGAGTGCCTGAAATAACAATGTACTTGTCCAAGCTAGTTATTGTTTCAGTATGTCAATATTAATGTCTCCTAATAATAGAACATTTTCATTTTTGTGAGAGATCTGATGCACCATTTGTACAATATTGTCATACCCTTTGTATGTGTAAGATGGATTTCCAGAAACACCTTCCATTGATAATGGCAGTATTTTCGAGTTTTTTTTTTCTTTTTAATGATTAGTATTATTCAAAAGTGTCGGTTTCAAGATCTGTTCTGTACCAGGCAATTGACGATTAATATATACAGCAAGACCAGTATGTTGGAATGATATGACAATCGCATCGTTCATTTTGTAGTCAGGAATGCTTATAAGATTATCGGTGATGTGAGAGTCTAACCTTGTTTCACTTACACCAACCCTTGTATTGGATGGGGTGACGTTTTAAACGTAAGAATATTGCATGAAACTTATCAAAATAATGATAGACGTCGAGATGTCCAATCTGAAATCTGGAATAGTAGGAGTGTGGAAAGGCAATTCTGGTAAGGGAATGGTGAGACAAAAATAGATTAGGAAGATAGTTTTCACAAAAGCACACAGACGATGACAGAGAGTTCAACAAACCAGTATAGCAATTAATAACAAGTGACACTAGTGAATGGATCACAATGATGATAAACACGCAGAAACACAGGTAAAACTTAAAGCTTATAAAACATCGACAAGATGATGTATCCTTATAAATATCATTAAGCCAGTAACTTAGTGAAACATAAGGAAAGGGTAGAGGATGGAGCACGATGACGAGCACACAGAAATGACGATAAACAAATTGTTCATTTTTAAGTAGGGAAAAACGATGATACAAAGAAAAGTCAAATTGTGTAGCGGTATAAATATGGAGGATGCTGTGAGTATGAAACACTTAAAAGAACACTTAAAGAGTGTACACATTAAGAAAAGAAAAAAAAATCATGTTTTTTTAAAGTATATTACAAATTAACTGTGGCAATAACAAATTAGTCTTGTTCTGTATATCACGAAACTAGGACAACATTTTTAGCATGGAGAATTGTTTTAGAGGTGGGTAAGGCGGACAACGCAGAATCAGAACAGCTACAAGATGATGTGATTTGAGCTGGGTTGGCTGCGGTACAGACTGAGTTGTATTTTTAGGTGTCCGAGTTCAAATTTCAGGTGGTGGCTTTCTACTTCTCTCTTGCGAACACGTCTAGTGTGAGAGCAAGATTTTTTTTTTTTAATCTTTAAGAAAAGTTTCGACCAAAGTGTTGGTCCTCTGTTTGAGGTTTAGTACCACTGGGTTTAGATTTGTGAGCGTAGATATGGCCTGCTCGCTTGCTTGACATTTTAGGACGTTGCTTGTAGGAGAGGGTGTGAGTGATATTTTCACATTGAAGTGGGCGGATGGTTGGTTTTGTTTTGATTGGATGTTTGCATGTTCTTGTTTTGATTGAGTAGAAGTTTGTTTCTGTTTTGGTGGAATACGGGGTATCTTTAGTATATGATGGGATTAACTGTGTGTGCATATTTCCCTCAGGCTTCTGTAGCGAAACGTTAGAAGCAGGCGTCGTGCTTGTAAGCATGTTGCTTGGGATGGAGAGCCATCAGAACTGGGTGATGGAATAGCAAATGCTGTCTAGTGAGGCGAGGAGTTCCATGGGGAGAGGGAATATGCTGGGCGGAAAGGTACCCAGAAGGAGGCATCTTTATGGAGGGAAGGGGAAGGTCCAACAGGTTGTAATATAAAATCTCGTCAAGGTTGGGGGGAATACTTGCGGGTCCATAAAAAGACTGCGCAAATCACTCTGACTACAGATCATCACTGGGAAGCCTCGCAGGGATAGAGGAAGAAGACAGGAGGCTTTGTTTGTATATGAGACTTACATACCCCCCCCATATATATATATATTATATTATATATATATATATAATATATATATTATCACTAGACAGCATTTGCTATTCCATCACCCAGTTCTGATGGCTCTCCATCCCAAGCAACATGCTTACAAGCACGACGCTTTCGAAATATCGGTATATGACCAGGAGTTAGGTGTTAGTGAGTTTCCTCCCTATTGGAGATTATAAGCTTGCTGAAGGCTCATTTTGAGAAGCATTTTTTCCCCCATTCACCCACTTGAGCACATACTGTTAGTTAGGCAGTATGCCACTGCAGATATGAATGCTTATCTCCCCCTATTTCTTCAATCTAAGACATAAGAGCAAGCTTTGTTTATAATTCATTATTTCTTGCAGTCATTGCAACACCAAGCTGCCTGTAAGTTGCTGGAACGGTTGCGGTACTTATCCTTGGAATTTATTAGTTTATTGTATTTTTAGTCCTTGCGGATTCATTCCAAGAACTTGCCCCCAGCACTTGTGTCTTAGAGGATATCTTTTTATATTTTTTACTTTTCACAGAAAAATGTAGCTTGTTTTGCTCTTTTATGATTTTCTTTTGCTTCTTAGATGGCACCTTTGGTTGGTTTTTTGAAAACTCAACAAACATACTACGGTATTGTACACCAACCTTTTCTGGGATTGCATTCTTCTTAAAACAGAAAAGGCAGAGGAGTCAAATTACCACTTTCGCGGTCACTGGGGAGAAACCACCAAGTTTCGAAATATCGGTATATGACCAGGAGTTAGGTGTTAGTGAGTTTCCTCCCTATTGGAGATTATAAGCTTGCTGAAGGCTCATTTTGAGAAGCATTTTTTCCCCCATTCACCCACTTGAGCACATACTTTTTAGTTAGGCAGTATGCCACTGCAGATATGAATGCTTATTCCCCCTATTTCTTCAATCTAAGACATAAGAGCAAGCTTTGTTTATAATTCATTTATTTCTTGCAGTCATTGCAACACCAAGCTGCTCTGTAAGTTGCTGGAACGGTGCGGTACTTATCCTTGGAATTTATTAGTTTATTGTATTTTAGTCCCTTGCGGATTCATTCCAAGAACTTGCCCCCAAGCACTTGTGTCTTAGAGGATATCTTTTTATATGTTTTACTTTTCACAAGAAAATGTAGCTTGTTTTGCTCTTTTATGATTTTCTTTTGCTTCTTAGATGGCACCTTTGGTTGGTTTTTTGAAAACTCAACAAACTTACTACGGTATTGTACACCAACCTTTTCTGGGATTGCATTCTTCTTAAAACAGAAAGGCAGAGGAGTCAAATTACCACTTTCCGGGGTCACTGAGGAGAAACCACCAAGTTTCGAAATATCGGTATATGACCAGGAGTTAGGTGTTAGTGAGTTTCCTCCCTATTGGAGATTATAAGCTTGCTGAAGGCTCATTTTGAGAA
>CM031627.1:33263403-33318403 GCA_018398815.1 Conus ventricosus | reverse complement strand
CCTGTGTGATGGTCTGCCACAGTGTCCACAACATGATGATGAACTGATGTGCAACATTCCGTGTCCTGAGGCATGTGTTTGTTACGGTCTTGCCTTCACCTGTAACCGGACTTTTCACACCAGCTCTTTCCCACAGATACGCTACTTGGACGTCTCAGGTAGTGGAACACACATGAGGGATATCACTGACAACATTATGTTGATCCACCTAGGTGTAACGGCGTGTGGGTGGAAGAGTTTAACAGAACTTGCGTTACCGAATCTCCATAGTTTGGATCTTAGCCAGAATCTGCTTCATTCTGTCAATTTTAACCACTTTGCAGAAATGCCTCACTTGCGGAGATTAAATTTGGCAAGTAACCCCCTATCTGGTGGTAACATCTATGTCCAAGTACAGTACTCACATCCATCATTAGTGATGATCAATATCTCCCATGTCCAAATGGAATCTGTGAATATGAGCATACTGTCAGCTGTTATGCCAAAGTTAAAAGTTCTAGATCTGTCCTGGAATCATATAAAGGTCCTTGAGGAACAGCACGTGTTTCATAACCTTCAGGTTTTGAACTTACAGGGTTGTCCTGTCATTGATTTTCATCCAGCTTTCATGAAACACATGAAAGATCTCCTTCATGTTTTGGCAGATAATTTCAAACTGTGTTGTTCTGTTGTTTTGCCGGATAGCTTCCGAGGTGAGTGTTTGGCTCCTTCTGACGAAATTGCGTCCTGTGATGACTTGTTGAAGTCTCTGGCTTATCGATGTGCCCTAGGGGGATTTGCTGTCCTTGCTGTTCTTGGAAACATGAGTGGATTTGTGTATCGCATGTATATTTTACCAAAAAACACCAAGACTGGTTTTCTCATTTTTTCATTCATCTATGTGCCTCTGATTTTTTTATGGGTGTGTATCTAATCTTCATTGGCGTGGCAGACCGACTGTATGCAGGTACTTATATCTGGAATGATACTGCATGGAAAAAGAGTTCTACTTGTAGCATTGCAGGATTTTTATCCTTGTTATCATCTGAAGTGTCAGCATTCCTAATCTGTTTGATCACTGTAGATCGCTTCCTTGTGCTTCGTTTTCCGTTCAGTCACATCCGGTTTGGAGCCAGATCAGCTCACATAGCCTGTGCAATCATCTGGACACTGGGACTCGTGATGGCATCTGTGCCTCTGCTTCCTGTAGTCTCACACTGGGAGTTTTTCCACCAGACAGGCATTTGCATTCCACTGCCTGTCACCAGAGCGGACTTTCCTGGTCACATTTATTCGTTTGGCATTATGATCATTTGCAACCTAATCCTCTTTATGACGATTGGAGTGGGTCAGTTTCTTATCTACTGGTCGGTGAGGAGTAATGCGCTTGCTGATCATCTAACACAGATCAAAGACAAAGGCAATGAAAGTGTGCAGTCCAAGGAATCGACTATCGCCAGGCGCCTCCTGTCCATTGCAGTGTCTGATTTTCTGTGCTGGTTTCCTATTGGTCTGTGTGGGGTTCTGGCTGCCAGTGGTGTCGTCATTCCAGGAGAAGTCAACGTTGGAATCGCCATTTTTGTGTTGCCACTCAATTCAGCACTCAACCCTTTCCTGTACACTTTGAACATAATTCTAGAGAAACGGCGTAGAGCACAGGAACTGTGTTTTCAGAAAGAGCTAAGTCTTCAGTTAAATGAGTAAAAACAAACAAACAAATAAACAAAGCAATATACAGTTATTCAAGATAATGTGACCAGGCAGCGTATTTCAGTCAACATTCTTTAAACTGCATTTCGATAAGAGCACGTTCATATCGTTCTTTTTCATCTCGTGTCTTTCCTTGTCCTTTCCTGGGGTAAAGCCTCAGTCCCACGTATGCAGCTACTTCTGATCACACGTCGAACTCACATCTATTCTCAAACACTTAAACACACAAACAAGCAATAACAGCAGTGACAGCAGCAGCAGCAGCAGTGGCAGCAGCAACAACAACAACAACAACAGCAACAACAAGAACATCAAGAAGATTATCCTGTCCAGTTCGCAGCATACCCATCTTTATAACGGAGAACAGAAAGAATGCAATGAAGTGTAAGGAACGGATGATCATTTCTCACTTCAAGTCTGACACTGATGAGTAAATTGATATTCTTGTTGTTGTTTTGCTATTGTACTTCTAACATTTAGTCTGCGTCTTTTAGGCACTGCTTGTATTTCTTCTTCCGTCCTGTATCTTTTGTTCATGATATAAGCAAAGTACAACTCACTGAATGGGATTCCATCTGTATAGTTCCAGGTGCGCGGGATCCACTCCATGTATTTCATTTTCCTATATACGCTTCCTACCATTCGTCTCCATCCTACCATTGTTTCATGACGTACTGGTGCTGTGAATAAAACCGCTCCATGCCAAGATTCATTATCTCCCCTGTTCTTACCTGTTCAGTTGTCCTTCACAGCTTGGTGCTGCGCGCAGGATGATTGTTCCATGGTAAATTTCCATATTCTGTCCTCTACCAGCTGACCCTTGATCTCTTGGTCCGACCTATCTCCTGTTTGGATTTATGTACTTGAGCTGAAATACAGATGGTGCATAGACAGTCATGTTTGTAGAATGGAACTATTCTATTACGATTTCCAGCAACAAAATATTACAACAAAAAGACATCTTATATTTCATTATGTTCAGACTGACTATCACTTGACACTGCACTGGATATTCACGCTGTCGTCAAATCTAATACGTTATGCTCATTTTCAAACCAAAATTATGCTAATCTGTGAATACCTCTAAGATGATGATGCCGATTGTCAATACGCTATGTAGAGATTAGGATATGCATCAGAAATCATTATGATGCCTTTGTCTTTTAACCCGTTCAGTGCCTCACAATAGTACAAACAAAGGTGTTCCCAGGTGCCTGGGAAATCTCATGATTTGGGGGTCATAATTAACAAAACATTCTAGCTCAGAAACTACAAAAGATAGAAAAATGAAATCTATATCATTTTTGAAGGAAATTGAATGACAATTTTGAATCTGGGCTTCTTTTGTTTTAATATTGATAATAAAAAAGTATTTAGGCTTTTAGATTTGGATAGATTTTTTTGCACGATCAAAAACATATGTATTTACCACATCCAAACAAGAACACACAGCAAAAAAGTTGAAAATAAAGTTTGTATTGTCACACTACACCTGTAAATGAAAGTAAAACAGTTTGGAAGGCTATCAAGACGCTCACACTCGATGCAGACTGACCAGTCCACGACCACGCCCCCCCCCCTCTCCCCACCACACCCCCTTGCTCGACTTCAACCCTCTCTTTCACCCCTCATCTTCCCCTACCTTTCCGTCTGCACCGTGTGTCACGCCGCGAGCATGCCACGCTCCCCTCTCGCGCTGATTTTCACATCACTGGACACCAGCACTTGGTGCACAGTACACACTGGGCTGGCTCGTTCGACGCTGTCAGCTGAACACACACTGAGGTCACAGAGCCCAACTCAATAACTGACGAATATGGTCGGCAATTTCACCACTATCATCATCTCACCTTCATGCTCAAGTGAGTCGTTGAATAAAAGATTATTGTTTTTGTCAAAAATCATCAGCAGAGCCCGCTCAGCTGTGTAAATACGTTGATTTGGTCGCTGGGATTGTCGAAGTTTGCTCCGCCATCTTTGCAAGCGAGACGAAGTGCTGGCTGGTCAGCCAGTCAGTGATGAGAATAAATGGGCTTTACCCTCACGTGTGGTCATTTACATACTATTTTAAGACTACAGACATATAAGGCTTTCTACGCAAACTCTATTTAAGTCCGTTGATAGAAATAGTAACGAATGAAAATTCAAGAAAAATGCATGACGTCAGGGGTCATACAATGAAAAGTTAAAAAAGATTACTTCTGCTTAGACAACATTATCATTTACATGCTTATTTGATTTATTATTATGTGGATTCAACTTTCTTAATGATGTCGATGTGGATATTTGTATGCTGCATACCACTGTGGTATTGTTGATGTTGATATGAACTGTGGAAAATAGAATTCTCATGACAAAAGAAGGAGAAAAATCCACATCCACATAATGCATTCCCTCCAGTTAGCTTAAAACGCCTCGTTCGAAATGTAATTAATCAGTCTGCATGGCTCTCGCTGTCTCTCCGTCTGTCTGTCTGTCTGTCTGTCTGTCTGTCTCTCTCTCTCTCTCTCTCTCTCTCTCTCTCTCTCTCTCTCTGTGTCTCTCTCTTTGTCTCTCTGTCTCTGTCTCTGTCTGTCTCTGTCTCTGTCTCTCTCTCTCTCTCTCTCTCTCTTTCTCTCTCTTCTTTTAAAATACAGAGAACAGACACACACTGCACGGCCCTGTATTTCATTACTTTTTCATCTTGACGAATACTTCCATCAAAGCTGTATTTCGAGCTGAACCGATTCTTCCTATCTTTCTCTACATCTACAGGGTTTTAAACGCTCCAAGATAAGGACGAAAAGTCTGGCAGCTGGTGATGGTATCTCCTCTGGTGTCTTGTGAGGCTGCGCTCGGTGCCTGTGCGGCATCGTTTGTTCACCCACTAGCGCTTAGCACATCCTGTATGTGAAATCGTGTGGTCCATTTCGTTCATGTTAGAAAGGAGAAGAGGGGACGGGGGGTGGGGAGGCACCACATCTGTTGGCTCTGAGTTCCAAACAGGATGTAAAATGTTGAGTGTCGACAGTACATCGTCCTAGTTTTGCTGGATTCCCTACTATACTGAACACAATCTGAACGTACTGGATATGTATTTATCTATACATGCTCATGCAGACAATATCATTTTTTAAATTGGCAATGTTCAGAAATCTGCAGGGGAGGTTAATGTGCTAGAGCTCGTTTTTAGCGAGAGTGATTCCCGCCGTTTTCATGGGACTTATGTCGCTGGTGGGCATGCCCCAAACCATTTTAACCCATCAGTCAACCTGACGGTTCAACCAGATTGAGGAAACGCCAAAAAGATAGACGTGCATCAGTGCGCGCGCACGCGCGCACGTGTGTGTGTGTGTATGTGTGTGTGTGTGTGTGTGTGTGTGTGTGTGTGTGTGTGTGTGTGTGTGTGTGTGTGTGTGTGTGTGTGTGTCCGTGCATGCGCGCGCGTGTGTGTGTATGTGTGCGTGTGTGTGTGTGTGTGTGTGTGTGTGTGTGTGTGTGTGTGTGTGTTCTTTAGCATGTATGTGTGTATGCATGTATGTATGTATGTATGTATGTATGCATGCATGTATGTATGTATGTATGTATGTATGTATGTATGTATGTATGTATGTATGTATGTATGTATGTATGTATGTATGCATGTATACTGAACAACATTAAAAACGCACCGCTTGCCAAAAGACCCAGACAACGTTGGTAGTACAGAATTATTTAATGAAAGTAAGCATATTTGATTACGCATCCATTTTTCAATTAAACAAAATGTCTGTTCTTGACATTAATGGCCGAATTCATCTGAAATTAGCTGGTGACTTCGCTAGGGTCCCTGTCAAAAAGTACACCACGACGAGCATGTCCGTCCGCGAGCTCTAATACCGAGTGTGTCCGCCATTTGCCCCGATGCATGCTTGGCAGCACCTCCTCATGGAGCAGACAAGGTTGTGCAAGAACGCCTGTGGCAGTCCATCCCACTCCTCTGTCAGTGCGCGCCTCAAATGATCGAGAGTCTGTGGACGTCTTCCACGGGCCACAAGACGCCCCAGCTCATCCCAGACGTGTTCAATGGGAGCCATGTCAGGGGACAGAGATGGCCAGGGCAACACGGCAATGTTGTTCACCTGGAGAAACGCAGCGGTGGCTCTTGCGGTGGGGTCGTGCATTATCATGCTGGAAGAACTGCAGCTCCGAGTGCTGGCCAAACAGTGGGACGACGTGGTTCTGCAGCACCTGCTGGTACGTGTTGGCATTCACATGGTTGTCAAAAAAGTACAGAGGTGTCCGGTAGTCATGACTGAATGCCCCCCAAACCATCAGACTGCCCCCTCCCCATCTATCAGCTTCAAACACGCAGCAGTTGGCGTAGCGTTCCCCGACACACCTCCAGACTCTCATTCTCCCGTCAGCATGAGATAACGCAAAGCGACTGACGTCGTGTCCATGGCAGATGCTGGTTGGCCCACTGCAGGCGTTGCTGACGGTGTCTACGGGTGAGGACTGGGCCAACATGAGGGCGTCTTGCATTGAGCCCTGATTCTTGCAATCGACGTCGAACGGTTTGTCCAGACACTGGACCCCGTCGACCAACCACCTGGCGACATGTTTCTGCTGCTGTAAGGAATCGATTACGAAGATGATGCTGTCGAATGTATCGATCTTGCGCTGGTGTGGTAACACGAGGTTGGCCCGTTCGACGCTGATCAGTGGTGGAACCAGTTGCTGTCAAACGTTGTGATAGCCTTACAATTGTTGAGTGACTGCAGTTCAGTTGTCTGGCTGTCTCTCTCGATGACATGCCGACCATCAACATTCCAATGGCTCGCTCGCGTTCTTGCATAGACAGTCGCGGCATTGTTTTCGGACCACTTCGCCTGGTCGAATGACAACTGATACCGTTTTCCAGTCGGCATGACTTCAAACTCACCATTTGAGACAAAGAAACAGATGAGCTACGTTCAGTCTCGGCCCCAGTGGCAAAAAAGTGTTTTGGGCGAGTTGCACGTGGGCGTCACACGAACGTTGGCAAGCGTGGAGAAACCGAGGCAGTGTGAATCTGTGTCCCTTAAAAATTGTGTTAATATACCAAATCCAAATACACATTTTTTCCAAATGGGAAATCGGCAAATCAAAACGGTGCGTTTTTAATGTTGTTCAGTATATTTTTAATTGTTTGTTGATTCACATGTTTTGCAACTTTGTATTCACTTATTGTTTAAGGCGATTCATTTGTTTTGTGAACTCATCTATTTTGTTTTACCAAGAAACTAAGTAAGAATGTAAAAACTACATTAAGAACAATTAAGAACATAAACATTATAAAGAATGTATTTCCGAGAAAAAAAAAAAAAACACCCACTTTTTATTTTGTCTGTTTTCCTTTCATTGGGAAAAAAAGAGTGATTAGTATTGGATTTCATTTTTAGTTGGGTTTTATTTTAGCCTTTGGGAAAGAATATTGGTAAAAATCTTTTTTTTCTGAAAGATCACATTGCCACTTCTTATTAGTGATTTTCTTTTGTAAGCCTTTATCACTTTCCTGTTTATACTGGCATTTAAATTTTTATTTGTACATACTGTAACAAAGTTTTTTTGTGTTTTTTTTTTGTTTGTTTTTTGTTTTTGAAACGTATATAACATCACATATTACCTTATTTGAGTCATATTTAGACATTGTTTCTTGTTTGTTTGTGGTAACTATTCATGATGGGAAATGTTGATGAATATGTACGACAGGTTGAGCGTTTAGGCTTTAAAGGTGATACATTAGCAAACTATGTCCAACAATGTATGGATAGGGCAGACAGGGAGAGAGAGAGAGAGAGAGAGAGAGAGAGAGAGAGAGAGAGAGAGAGAGAGAGAGAGAGAGAGAGAGAGAGAGAGAGAGAGGAAAAACAGAGACAAGAAGAAAAAGATAAAGAACGACAATAAAATCTAAAAATATTAAAGTTTGAAAAAAAAAAAACTAGAGAGAGATGGAACAAAATCAAAGAAAACTAGAGTTAGAGGATAAGGGTAAGGAACGGCAGTTTAAACTGAGACAACTTGAATTAGAGACTGATATGGAAATTAAAAAATTACAGGCATCGAGAGAACCTCCACCACCTCCATTGGTCGGTTCTGCGAGTACATTTCATCCGAAGTCAACATACATTCCGAAGTTGCCGCCGTTCGAAGAAAAAACCGACGATATTGACAGTTTTCTTTTTCGGTTCGAGAACCACGCTACTTCTTGTGATTGGCCGAAGAAGAAATGGACATTGTTTATCGCGTCGCTGTTGAAGGGAAGCGCTTTGGCACTATACCACACACTTGTGGCAAAGGAAGGGTTGACTTGGGATCAATTAAAAGAAGAAGTTTCAGAGCTCAGCTGGCCCGTTTTCGTTAGCGTTTCCGATCTATTCGTCCTGACAAGGGGGGATCATTTCCGTCTTTTTTGATAAGAATGAGTCACTGTTCAGACATATAGATAGAGCTAACAAAGACGAGTAAAACTTTCGAATCACTGCGAGATTTGCTACTTCGAGAGCAACTTTTTCAGAGCGTCAGCAAGGATTTGGCCACTTTTCTTAAGGAAAGACAGTTCGATAGCATTGACGAAATGTGTCAGATGGCAGATCTGTACTGTATTACTCATCCGGGTAAAGGTGTTGCCCACAAGGAAAATTCGTCCCTTTTCGAGTCTCACACGGCATTTCAAATGCATTCTGGACAAGCAAACTATAGTAGAGGAAATGACGCTTCATTCCAAGGTCCACACTCTTACACGTTTTTTGGCAACAAACAACGATCATTCTGTGGTCAAGGCCATCTCGGTTTTGGCGATTTCCGTCAGTACCAATACTCACCACCGGAAAGGCCTTTTCCTTTCTGAGTGTGTGGTGAACAACAACTGCGCAGACCCTTTGGTCCAGTGGATAGACAAGGTCGAGGTTCACAGACTAACAGTAACCAGTTGTCCGCAGACCAAACCATTTCGTTGCCATTTTTGTGAGGGCAAATTCCATTTGAAACGGGACTGTTCTGTCAAAGGAAGAGGAGAAAAGACTGGATTTGTTTCCACTACATGTGAAGAAGGTCTTGTTTTGGCACCAGATCAGTCCATTGATGGTCTTCTTTTGGAGGATTGTGCCATTAATGGTTTACAAGGTTCTGTTTTGCGAGATACAGGTTGCACCACAGCTGGTGTAAGGAAATCGTTTGTTCTACCAGACAAATATCTTGACAGTGTTCAGAGATGCAGATCGTTTGGTGGAAAAATTGAAACTTTTCCACTTGCAAAAATTTGCATTGATACACCATACTACTCAGGGTCGCTTACCGCCTGTGTTATTGAGGATCCAGTTTGCGATTTGATTTTGGGAAATCTACCAGGTGTCGCGACAGTACATGGTGGTGCTGGAGGATCTTTCGTTCCTTGTCTGATCAGTACAAGATCAAAAGTTGTAGAGCAGGCAAAACCAACAAAACCACTCAAGGTTTCAAAACTGGATCAATTAAAAGTTACGACAGATGTTTTGAAGACCATGCAGAGAAGCGACGAGAAATTGACGACTATACTTTCTACTGCAAAGCAGACTGTCTCTGATGTACCAACGGACAAGCCGACGTACATACTGGACTATGACATCATCAACAGGCATGTACCTGGACAAGACAACAAACAGATTGTGGTTCCCAAAGGGAAAATGGCAAATGCTGAAAAGGTGTTCCATGTAAACATGCTAAAAAGTATGTTGAACGTACAAATGTTGCCATTAATGAGTCAATTGAATGGATATGTCCAGTGTCTGGAACAGATGTGGCTGTTACAGAAATCATTGGCTCTTATTTTGTACCTGATGTCACATACAGAGACAGAGCAAAGACTGTGCAAACAACAAATTGGGGTTGTTAGCATCTACTAGTATAGATGATAGTGTACCTCTACCCACTCTTTCTGTCGATTGAAAAACCTATCGTGATGTTGTTGTGTGTGATGATTTGTCTTTGATTCAGAAAGAACAATTGGAAGGTATTTTGGAGGACTTTCAGGATGTTCTGACTGATACCCCATGGACAGTGACAGCAATTGGACCCCATACTATTCACTTGAGTATGGAAAACCCAGTCCGAGTCCAACCACACCCTCTCCCATTTGCAAAAAATACAGGTTGTCGAAAGAGAGATTCAAGTTATGCTCGGTTTTAAAGTTATTGAACCGTCCTCGTCACCATACTGCTCACCAGTTGTACTGATGGACAAACCTGATGGCTCGGTGCGGTTTTGCATCGATTACAGGAAGTTAAACAAAATCACTGTGTTTGATGCAGAACCTACCCCAGACATTGAGGAACTTCTTTGTCAACTGTCAGAAGGAAAATATTTTGTCAACATAGATTTGACTAAAGGATATTGGCAAATCCCGATGGCTGAAGCAGACAAGGAAAAAACAGCTTTTCAGACACCTTTTGGACTGTTTCAATGGACAAAAATGCCATTTGAATTACAAAACGCCCAGCGTTTTTGGCCAGAATGATGTGTGCACTAAAACTTCATGAGTGTGGAGCAATATATATATATATATATATATATATATATATATATATATATATATATATATATATATATATGTATTTTTTGATGACATGTTGCTTGCTGCGAAGTCATAGAATAATGTTCTGGAAAACTTGAGAGCTGTTTTCTGTAAACTTTCGAGCTTTGGTCTGATGACTAGACCGTCCAAAATTCGTGTTGGATTCAAGACTCTTGAGTTTTTGGGTCATGTCATTTCTGTTGGGAAAATGACACCAGAGGAAAGAAAAGATCTTGGTCTTGAAGAGACCCAGTACAAAAAACCAGATCAGATCACTCATTGGATTGTTGGCCTATTACAGAAGATATGTACCGCACTTTGCGTCATTGACATCTCCTCTGAGTGATGTAACAAAAGGAACAAAAACCAAAAGTATTGTTTGGTCAGATGAGTGCCAGAAATCTCTGTAATGTGTTCAAAACACCATCAATTCATTCCCTGTGCTGCTTTTGCCCTCTCTTTCAGAGGATTTTGTTTTGAGAACTGATGTCAGCTCCATAGGCATGAGAGCTGCACTTTTGCAAGAAAAGAATGGATTGTTACACCTTGTCCAATATGCAAGTAAAAGGCTCTCTAACACACAAGTCAAATACTCATCAATTGAGAGGGAGTGTCTTGCCATTGTTTGGGCTTGTGAGAAATTTGCCAGATTCCTGACTGGAAGACAGTTTCGGTTACAAACCGACCACAGGCCATTGACGTTTTTGCAGTCGTCCAAGACCAAAAATAGCAGACTGTTCAGATGGGCTTTGTCCTTGCAGGAGTTCAAGTCTGACGTTGAGCCATTACCTGGAACTCGGAATGTCATGGCAGATTGTCTGTCTCATGCATGAGTGCACAGTATCCTTCATGCAGCTGTAACTCCATGAAAAGGAAAGACTGTTTCTGCTGTTTGTTTTCATTGTGAACAGACTTTATTATTCTGCTCTTTGTTTTCATTGTGGAAAGATCTATTGACATTTTGGCTGGGTTATGTCTGCTATTGTCAATCTGAATTAATAAGTAGTTGTGATCGATCTTTTTTTTTCCAAAAGTGCATATGTATTAGCATTGGTGGCTCATAGTAGGATGCTACTTTGTGAATGTGTGCAGAATACTTCATTTGATGTGTTACAAGAGTGAGTGTGGTGTGTGTGTGTGTGTGTGTGTGTGTGTGTGTGTGTGTGTGTGTGTGTGTGTGTGTGTGTGTGTGTGTGTGTTTGTTGTTTTGTTTTGTTTTCACGTTGGTCCATTGTGAAGAATGAAAAAAGGTGTGTAACTTTCGAGTGGACTACTATATTGTATATTCTTGCTTGAATAAAGACTGTTCACTTGGCAATTATTTCTAATCAAGTGAGTCATGAGGAAATTCTCATTTTGTGAGGATGTTGGGATGTATGATTATGTGACAACAGGCAAGAAATAACCAAACTGTTTATACCTTGGTATATATAAACATGATTGGCATTTGGAATAATCAGTATCATTATATGTTTTGTGTGTGTGTGTGTGTGTGTGTGTGTGTGTGTGTGTGTGTGTGGTGTGTGTGTGTGTGTGTGTGTGTTAGGGCTTATTGCTGTAAGCGCTTAGGGCTTTGTTTAAGATTAAGCGCACTAAATGTTCCTTATTATTATTATTATTATTATTATTATTATTATATGTTCTTCGTGTATGTGTGACTTGTGAATTCTGGCGATGGAGTATGAATTTGGTTTTAAAAACTAAACAAAACAGATTGTAGTTTTTTTTTTCAAATTAAGATTTTGGAATGTGATTTGGGTTCTTTACGATGTTCATAAAGGTTAGTTCTATGCATTAATGGAAACTATTGTCTGATGAAACATTGATGATTGATGGCTGAAGTTGTATATCAACTAGATATCAACTAGATATGTATGTGTATTTTTTTAATCTTGGCGAAAGGTTTTTTTGTTGTTGTTTTTTTCACCCCGGGATGGGGAGTGTCATGTGATGTAGCCTCACATGGCGACATGTGACGTTCCGTCGCGTACGCCCTTATTTGTTATAAAGCATTTCCCTAGGTAGGGAAGAGGAAAGGAAAAAGAAACGACAATTTATGAGGCCTGACCAGTTTGATTGGTGTCGCTGGTGGCTATGAAAACAGCTCAGTAAAATAGATGTAGAGTGATTATTGGTTAAATGGACGGACGTTGTCCATTGGTCAAGTAACCAAAGGCTGGTGATGTGTAGAGTTAGATGAGTAATCACTCAGAAAGAGCGCAGGAAGGAAAAATAAGGTATAGGAAGGAGATGGGTTGGGGACACTGACCAGACAGGTTGTTTGGAGCTTGCAGAACGAGATTCTCCTGCAATCTACCATTACCAGGTGAGGTATAGACAGGTGGGGAGAGAAAAGGGAGAGTTTAGAAATGGGGAAAAAAGGGAAAATAATTTATCATTATTCAGATTTTGAAATAGATTACTTACATAGACTTCATTCGTGTTTCAGCCCTTCCCGGTGTTGTGGCAGCACCAGTAATGGTACATTACTGAGGCAGTCGCAGAAATATTTTGGCTCCAGTGCTGGGTCAGCATCTAACTGTGAAGAAGACTGCGACAGTCGTGAGCGAATTTAAAGAATTTGACATGTTGACCCACAATGATTGTCGATTGTCCCCTGGATCGGAACTCAGATGATATTCCTATATTTTAAGCCATCTTTTTGATTCTTCTTTGACAAATGTATACATTGTTTCTCCAGTGAGGAGGAGAAACCATTAAACGATGTACTGGTGAACTACTATGTATAATGAAATGAAATTTGGTCCCAGCTTGTGGATCTGTGGAATGTTTGTACCTCCACTGGCATGGAGGAACATAAGATTTAAAGATTTGAAAAGTTTTTTTTTTTTTTTTTTT
Organism: Conus ventricosus; assembly: GCA_018398815.1. NCBI lineage: Eukaryota > Metazoa > Mollusca > Gastropoda > Neogastropoda > Conidae > Conus > Conus ventricosus. The sequence continues at coordinate 33,305,304 of CM031627.1, read as the reverse complement.
TTTTTTTTTTTTTTTTTTTTTTTTGCTATCCCAACCTCTGCACCACCTCAGAGGCAGTGTACCCACGCCGCTCATTCCGACACCCCGTCCATAGCCAAAGCCCGGTCGGCCCCGCCGCAGCCCCGGCACCGGCAATCCACAGGGAGCAGTCAATTTCAAGTCGTTAAGAGGCAACCCGCCGGAGGAGACACTGCACTGCTGCCGAGTCACTTCGGTGGTGTTCAGTGGCGCCTGTTCTGATCTAACATACGCAGGACACCACCTACTAAGCCCCCTACTGACGACAATAATTGCTTAGTCGCGGAGCCGGCGTGAGGGAGCTCTCCCTCCGAAGAGCACCACCACGTCCGTCCACCGACAGACCCCATGGACTCGCCGATACCGGTGACCCCGACCGAACCAAACCAAAGCCACATACGTGGAGAGGACATCGTATTTGAGGTCACCATGAGAGCAGGGCATGAAGGGCCACAGAATTTGAGACTTTTTTTTTTAATGCTGATCAATGAGAATGAGGATGATTAAGATGATGCTACGGATTTCCATTTCGGTCTGAGATTACATGACAGGGCTGTACTCTACGCTTCCTTTCATAATATATCCCGGCGTCAACCAGGCCCGAGAGATACAGGCACCTGCAGTGTTGGTCAGGAAATTTGAGCAACACTCTCAGAAACGCATCCATTAAGTGGATGAAACTCGACTGTGTGGTCCCAATCTTCCCAACTGAGTCCGCAGCAAACTCAACTCTGGGTAGGAGCCGGTCGGGGCAGAAAACCCACATGACCTCTGATGGGATTCGAACCCACGACCTCCCAGCCGGGAGTCCGCGACGCTAACCACTTCGCCACGGCGGCTGGTAAGATTTGAAAAGTTGATTATCGTTTAGTAAATTATTCCCCGGAGAGGAGGAGAAGAAGAGTTATTGTAGTGTGCCTTCTGGTTGTTTGGAGAGACTGCGTGTGCACGGAGTAAATGCTGAGCTGAGTGTGTGCATGCACTAGTGCACAGTGTGACAGAACCACTCCAGTTCTTTGTTGGGGAAGGAAGAAAACAGAGATTGGAAACAGGCACTGGAAATGTGAGAACTAAACAAAGTGATGCTTTTAAAAATATTTGAAGCTATCATCCAAGTGAGAAAGTAACAGTTGGACCAGGGAAGTTCTAGAAATATTTGTCTCTATTAATTTGGCGAATATTTCTGAGTTAATCTAGCAACAGTTTATGGAGAGAAAAAAAATGACGAATTTTGGAAAGTCTTGAAATCAGAGCATTGAAGCCAGCTATAATTAACACTGAACCAGCCTTGCTGCTGAGCCAGTCATTGACAGTCAGGAGTATTGGAATGTGGGCTCCTACTACTGACTGGACAATCGTTATGATCCTGCACTCAAGGTGTGTTCTAGAACATTAGCGTACCTTGGCTGCCTGGATGTTAAGCTAAAAACAAACAAAACAAAACAAAACAAAAACACCTTGGTTCAAAATAACGACTAGGCTAAGCAAATTGACAGGACAAAAAAAATGATCTGTAAAGTTTTCATTCAATACAATTTCATAAGAAATTCATTTCAGGTTCTTTCATTCCTTTACTTGGAAGGACTAGTAACTGTATGTACAGATATAGAAGCTCAGTATATGGTATTGTATCACCAGTAACGCGTGTTCAATGCCAATACTATATTTAGAAGCGAGAATATCCTCACTTGAAATAAAACTGATTTGTCACTCAGCTACGTTACACCGCTGGTAATGGTTTAGGTATAAAATACACTGATGAGAAAACCAAAATACAACAACAACAACAAGAACACTTAAACTATGTGCGATTTGGTATCGACTTTTTAGAAACACGTCTCTGAACGTATAAAATCATAGAGGCATTGTGTCCATCAGGTTTGGTTTTAGATATAACAAATTTAGCTTTGTCAGCTCAAGGGGAACAATAGATAAGTAAATAAGTTAACAAATGAATAAATAAAGACATAAATAAATAGAAAAGTAAACAAATGAATACATGCATACATACATACATACATACATACATACATACATACATACATACACAAAACAAAAAAAGATTGAAAAACTCATTCGCAACACAATGTAACAAAATGTTCTGATGATTCATTTGTTGCTTATATTTCTTTGTATATTTTACCAATACTAGAGAGTTTACACTAGTAACTAAAGTTACTTGAGAGAGAGAGAGAGAGAGAGAGAGAGAGAGAGAGAGAGAGAGAGAGAGAGAGAGAGAGAGAGAGAGTATTGGTATAGCCAGAAATTTAAAAAAATCCAAATTGAACCCCAGGCATATGCACAAAGGCTGATTATAGTGTCCTTAAAAAAGGTCTAAGGCAAAGACATGAACATGAAAATAGGAGACTGTCTATCAAACTCATTCGCATGCATTTCTTGACCTTTTTTTTCTTTTTTCTTTCATTTTTTTTTCTTTTTTCTTTTTTTTTTCCCGTCAGTTGTGTAAAGCTCAGAGACCATTTCGTTCTGCCATATTTGTTGCTTGCCATGCTTCCTTTATTGACATAAATCAGCAGCTTTTAACCCTTTTCTCTTCATTTTGCTTTGCAAGTAGAAAACCATACAATATCTTATGTAATTGTGTTTTAATCCATGCCCACGAGTAGCAGTTGACGAATGTTAACATACGTCAGTCTGGGTATCCAATTGTCATGAATGTCGTCCTCGCGATCTGTTGACTTCGCAATTTCCTCAAAATGGCGGTAAGTGACAGTGCCAGCGTGACAAATGGTTTTATCTAAAGAGACTGCATACTTTCTCCATTAAAAAAAGCAAATGAAATCAGGGGTTCAAATACACTTGCAGGCATTTTACAGAATGCAACAGGGACTGACACAGCCCAGCACCATGTCCGTCTGGTGACAACTGTGAAGGCTGGTCGGAGTGAAGAGACACAGCAAAACACTGCAGACAGAAACACCACCAGCACTGATGAAACACAAAATACGTCTTTAAGACTGTCTGGATGGACTGCATGTCTGGAAGACCCCGCCGTGAAAGAATTCACTATTGACAGGTCATCAGGTCAGCTCCATGCTTTTAGTCCAGTTGGAGGTCACAAATGGGAGTGCCAGTTCATACTCAGTGTACCGTCTAACTATGTTGTGCGTTTTCAGATAAACGAATGCAGAAACAGTGTTGTGTTCAAATATTCAGAACATTACAGTACCATCAGAGAAAACAAAGATAAGACAGTGTGCAGGTACAATCCATGGTCCCATGTCCGATATAGTATGACAGACACTGTCATGTTGAAGTTTGAAATGTGTGATGGTAATTGTGCCAACAGAGAGGCGTCCATCTCCCTGTCCTTTTCTGCTGTTAAGCGGTCTGAAAGGCAGCATTTGGAACTTCAACGCATTGAATTGTCTTCGACTGCCGGTGAGTTGACATTTTGATTGATTGTTTCAAGTCTCTCTCTCTCTCTCTCTCTCTCTCTCTCTCTCTCTCTCTCTCCTCTCTCTCTCTCTCTCTCTCTCTCGCTCTCTCTCTCTCTCTCTCTTTCTCTCGCTCGCTCTCTCTCTGTTCAAGGTGTGTCAGTTATCTAAGTTATTATTTTCCCTTTAAAGAAAAGGCACCAAGCAACAGAGCACCACTGTCTTGCAGAGTTGACTGTTTAAAGGTTGAGCCACTGATCGGGGTTGTTCTTTTTGGGAGGGGAGGGGAGGGCTAAACACCTTCTCTTTTCACCCAGTAGTAAACGGGACCCTCTTCCAGTAAAGGAATATCAAAGGCGGCAAAAGGAGAGGTATGGGTTACACCTCCAATTATGCCTTGCATGCTCAAGACAGAGCATCCCCGATAGCTTTTGGGACCGACAAAAAGTGTATTACACTGGTATTTGAGTGCAAGATAGAACGACTGGGTATGCTTTTCTGAAAATAATTTCTTTCCGTTCATGCTTTAATGTCCAATTGTCTGTGCAACCCTTTCCGATCTGTAGTCCACAGCCATAACCCCCCACACACACACACACACACACACACACACACACACACACAACACACCACCACCACCACCACCACCACCACCCACAGTTCTGGCACCACCAGCAATGCACAGGGAGCAGTCAATGTCAGGTCATTGTGAGGCAACCCACCAGAGGAGACACTGCACTGCTGGTGGTGTTTAATGGTACCTGTTCTGATCCAACATACGCTGGAAACAATCCACTAGGTCCCCAACTGACGACAACAATTGCTAAGCCATGGAGCCGGCGTTCGTGAGCTTTCCCTCCGGAGGAAGCAACCACGTCCTTCCAGTACAGACCCATGAAATTGCTAATACCAGTGACCTCGGCTGAACCAAATCAAAGCTATAGACGTGGATAGGCAATGAAACTGAGGTCACCATGAGCGCTAGACATGAAAGGTCACAGAAATATATATTTTTTTAAATGCTGATTGATGTGAATGATGAAGATGATGCTACTGATTTCCATTCCAGGGTTGTACTCTGTGCTTACTTTCATAATATATATCAGCATCAACCAGGCCCCATGGGTACAGCCCCTCCAATGTTGGTCAGGAAATTTGAGCAACACTCTGAGAAACGCATCTATTAAATGGATGAAACCCAACTGTGTGGTTCCAGTTTTTCCCAACTGAGTCCAAAGCAAATTCAACTCTGGGTAGGAGCATGTATTCGCGTTTGTGCTATCAATGTACTGTTTAGTTTGTTATAACATAATTATGTGAAGTGTTGGTGGAGTGAAGGTCATGCTTTAAGCTCAAAGTATGAATAAGGTTGGGTTTTTTAATTTATTTTATTTTATTTTTTTTAATAACGACTACCGGATTTAGACAAGTCACTCAGCTGGGAATAGCACTTACTTGGAGCTTTCGACAGACCTCCGTCCGTCTTCTTCAGCGGTGGTGTTGCTGCTGGGTGAACTGGAGTTCAATGCACACGGCCACGGGTCGAAGCCTGGTCATGTGACTGAACAATGAGGGTGTTGTACACCAATAGCAAGGTGAGTCTGCCCCAGTCCCAGTTGAGTATGGGGTTGTTGGCGGCAATATGTATGGCCTCTTTCACCCCACGCTGAAACCATATGTTGTCATGGTCGAGAACGCTGATGTTGTCATAATCGAACTGATGTTGCTGAGCGTGTAGGTGGGCGCCTACTGGTGATGATTCCCTTTTGTGTTCTGTTAAGCGGTTTTTTGTGTTTTGTTTTTTTAAAGGTTTCTCTCAGTTTCCCTGACATAGTTCACTTTACAGTCACGACAATCTATTTGTTAGATAGCTCGAGACTTGTCCAGTTTGTCAGTTTTGTCCTTGGGGGTGACCAGCTGGCTGTGGATGGTGTTGATAGGTTTGGGATGTATGGAGACGCCAGTTTTCCTGATCTTCCTTCTCAAGACGTCAGTCACACCATGGACATAGGGGATGGTGGCATGTCTTTTACGCCTGGTTTGGTCTTGTTTGGAGGTAGGATGTGTGTGATCTTCTTACTAACCAGGATGTTCCACGCCCAGTTCTCATAGCCCGATACAGTGAGAACCAGTTTGAGATGTTCCATTTCCCTGGTCTTTCGCATCCTGAGTAAAGTAGATGGTGTTGGCCCGATGGCTGAGGGTGCGTATCACTCTGAGTGTGTGTTCCAGTTGCTGGTGGCTTTCAAACTGTAGGTACTTGTCGGTGTGGGTAGGTTTGTGGTATACACTGAAGGAGAGGCTGTCCTCTGTCCGTGAAATGAGTGTGTCTAGTGGTATACACTGAAGGAGACGCTGTCCTCTGTCCGTGAAATGACTGTGTCTAGCATGGCAATCGAGTTGTTCTCTTCCACCTAATGAGTGAATTTAATAGCAGGGTGTTGACTGTTCAAATGGTTAGTGAAGTCTTCCACTAGCTCTCTCTCTCTCTCTTGAGGATGGTCATGGTGTCGTCCACGTAGCAGCCCCAATAGCGTGGAGGAGAATGATAAGATGCCAGGGCCTTGTCTTCGAAGTCCTCCATGAAGAGGTTAGCTGCAATGGGACTGACTGGATAGCCCATGGCCGCTCCTGTGATCTGCTGGCAGAAGTTGCCTTGGAACGTGAAGTAAGTGGTGTTAAGACAGCAAGCCAGGAGCTCGCAGATGCTGTCCATGGAAGCATAGTACGCTGGGGCAGAGTGTCCTCAGCCTGGAGTCTTGCTTTGATGATGTGGATGCTTTCTTCGCTGGTGAACAATGCCGAAACATCATATGATACCAGGCACTCGTCAGGAGAAAGGGTGTAGTCGGCCAGTTTCTAAACCAAGTCCGCACTGTTGGTGATGTGGTGTTCCGTCGTGCCAACCAAAGGAGACAGGATGTCTGCCACAAATCTCGTCCTCTCATACCTAAAGGAACCTTTGGAAGCGAGTATGTAATGGAGAGGAACGTCTTTCTTGTGCACCTTACGAAGGCCAAAGAACTTGGGGACATCAGTGGTTGGTGGGTACAGTTTTCTGTAAAGGTTAAGGCCCACCTCCTTGAGACGTTTGAGCAGATGCTTGAGCTTGGTGGCATGCCTGTTGGTGGGGTCTTTCTTGAGAGGCTGGTAGGTTTTTGCTGTCATCCAACGGTTGGCTGACCTTTTCATACTACATGGACTTGGGGATGATGACCGTGGACCGACCCTTGTTGGCCGGGTGTACCAAAATCGTGTCGTCTTTCCTAAGTCGGGCCAACGCACGCCTCTCCTCAACAGGAATGTTGGGTCTCGGCGGTTGCGCTTGTTTCAGGATGTTGACACATTCCGACCTCAGATGGGACGCCTCTTCTGTATGCGGGCCTATCCATCTGCAGGCACTTTCGATACACATGATGTAGTCCATGATGGGGTGTTTGTCTGGGTCACAGCAAAATTGAGTCCCTTTTCCAGTACTCGCTGTTCAGAATCAGAAAGTTCATGTTCTGATAGATTCACAACCCATCTCTTCTTCACCCTGCGCATCTCTTCTTCAGTCACAGGTACAATTGGAATGTGATCGTTCTTGTCCTGCTTGATTTCGCCATTAGTTTCTCAACCTTACTTCTCTGGCGCATGTGCACTTTGTTCCATACCAAGTTTTGAGTTGACTCCAGTCAGTCCTTCACTTCCGCTAGTATCTCAGTCGGAACGTTTGCACTCAACCTGTCCGAACAGAGATGGACATGTTGTGCTAATCCCTCGATCCTCAGATCGATCTGCTTTACGCACTTGTTCATCATGGCCCGTTCCGTACAGAATAATATGTTGCTTGCAGCTTTCCTTTGAGTGATGATTTTTGTCTTTAAGCTGGTCGGTACGACACCATGATGTTTGCAGTGTAGCGTGAAATGCAGATGGTTTCGGAATCTCGCTAAGGCTCGGTGCACTCCTTCTAGTTCACTAAAAATCTTGATGGCCGTCCGGTCAAAATCGCATACGAGACGTTGTGGAAGTTTTAACTGCTGAAGGGTAGACATAGCAACTACCGGATTTAGACAGGTCACTTTTGGCAGACCTCTGTCTGTCTTCTTTAGTGGTGGTGTTGCAACTGGGTGAACTGGAGTTCAGTGCACACGGCCACGGGTCGAAGCCTAGTCATGTTACTGAACAATGAGGGTGTTGTACACTGATTTTTGTGTTGAATATTCGCTGAAGCTAGGACACTGGCAGCGCACTTGCCTGATTTACCTGGCTGCTGGAAACTGAAAGTCCGGGTCATATGGCTGTCTTCTGGTGTCCTGGTGTTTCAGTGGTGGTGCTGCATCCATGTACGATCACCTTAAAGCACTTGGCTGTGTCTCCATGCGGACTGTCCTTGGGTTAGCGCTGCTTTGATGACTTCAGAACGTGTTCCATTGTTCGTATGCCCCAACTGGGCAGTTGCAGATTCACCCGATTTCCTTCATTTCCCCAGGCTTGAATTTTAGAGAGGGAGGTCAAATACTGAGCTAAGAATGAAAATTACCCTAAGGGATGCCGTTGTCATATTTTACTTCGTTTCTTAGGGATGCGCTTTCCCATGATGACAATCGTCCCGTTGGTTTGTCCGAACTCCCTACTACATTCAACTGATTCTCCTCTCTCTCAACGTTTAAATGATTCTCCTCCCCCCCCTCTCAATCTCTCTCTCTCTCTCTCTCTCTCTCTCTCTCTCTCTCTCTCTCCTCTCTCTCCTCTCTCTCTCTCTCTCTCTCTCTCTAGTATTGCCTGCAGGCTTTCTCAAGTAAACACGTTACCGAGAAATCTGATGACATGTCGGTTTGACACAGTCTGTGACAGCGTCGTCATTTAGTCATTAGTCAGTTCAGCCGTCCCACATTACGTTTTCACTTTGTCTCCTTTCCCCAATCGTGACATACCTCTGGAATGCAACCAATGTCTTTTTCTCCCTTGCCCAAAGCTTGTTAACTTGACCATAAAGGTAGTGCGAGAGCTGCTCGCCAGAAGAACAACCTTGGCAAATATGGTCTCTAATTTGTCTGACAAAATACAGGGTCGAACTTTAATTAAGGACCACCCCGAAAAAAGACCATTTCTTTTTAAATTGGCCAAAAATACAAGCAATGCATTTTTCGAAGAATTCGACTGGGAAAGGTTTAAGGGGTTAACAGAGTATTCCGCAAAGCTTGTGAAAGCTGTTTTATTGTCACGTGCGGCATGCAGAGGGGGGGGGGGGTTGAAAGTTGCAGATTGTTGTCAAAATTGCTTGTTTTCTTAAGCAAGAGTAACACTGCTTCAAACGGTTTTGCACAGAAATTCCAAATGCACGTGCAAAACCAATGCATTGCAGAGCATTTTACTGACTGGAATGCCCCTAAAAGCAGCCCAACGTGCATAATTCTTCATAACACAAAAATGCCTCCAAGACGCAAGCTGTCTGATTTTGACCGGACTCGGGCGATTGAATGGCTGCAGGATCGAGTTGGCGTTCGAGAAGTGGCCAGAAGACTACAAGTGTCCCACTCCGTCATCAGTCGGCTGGGAGAACGTTTTCAAGCCACTGGAACTGTCAAAGAGAGACCCGGTCCAGGCCAGCCAAAGAAGACCACTGCAAGAGATGACAGGTTCATCCACAGACATGCTCTTCGGACCAGGACCACCACCTCCAACACCATCAGACGTCGGCTCCAAGCTGCCACTAACACAGCAGTGTGTGAGATGACCATACGGCGGCGCCTCAATGCTGCCAACCTTCGAGCAAGGCGCCCAGTCCGGAAACCAAAACTGACTGCGGCCCACCGGGCATGTCGCCTGGCCTGGTGCACAGCTCATCGAACATGGACTCGGGCTCAGTGGCGGATGGTGCTTTTCACCGATGAGTCCAAGTTCCAGTTGAAGCCACAAGATGGACGCATTCGGGTCGGGCGGCGTCCCAGGGAGCAGCTGGCAGATGACGTCATCCAGGAGGTCGTCGCTTTTGGTGGTGGCTCCGTCATGGTATGGGGGGGGGGGGGGCATCAGCAGTCACCACAAGACTCCCTGAACCATGTGGATGGCAACCTGAACGGCCAACGCTACCTGCAGGAGATTTTACGGCCTTTGGTTGTCCCAGCACTCCGGCAGATTGGGGCTCAGGCTGTGTTCATGGACGATAATGCCACCCCACATCGTTGTCGAGCCGTGAACACTTTTGTGGTGCAAGCTGGCATCACCAGGATGCCATGGCCGGCAAACAGCCCGGACATGAACCCTATTGAGAACATCTGGGGCGAGCTTGGGAGGAGAGTTCAAGAAAATCACCCTGTTCCGGCAAATCGACAGGAGTTGCTGCACTACCTGCAGCAGGAGTGGGCAAACCTCCCCCAGGCACTCATTACAAGAACAGTCAACACCATGAGGCAGCGCTGTGTGGATTGTGTGGCAGCACGAGGGGGGCACACTCGGTTTTGATCAGACTGTAAAGAAACACTCTTTTTGTAAATGTCATTTTGGGGGTAGTCTCATTCAGGCTCCCCTGTCTAATCAGAAAGAATGATTTTTTCGATGAAAGTGACAAAATGTTGTTCACTGATAATGAAATTAAACATTTATAAAGTTTCTGTCGTTTGTCGGTTTTTCTTTCTATGTTTTGTGAGACTGTGTATAAGTGGTCCTTAATTAAAGTTCGACCCTGTGCTTACACACACACACACACACACACACACACACACACACACACACACACACACACACACACACACACACACCACACCACACACACACACACACACACACACACACACACACACACACACACACACACACACACAACGCACACACACAAAGTTTCCCGAGTAGTCAACGCGTTCTAGATGATAATTCAAGGGAAATAGTTGTGTTGCTTGCTCACGTGGTCTCAGTCTAGACCTTTTCCTACATTACTGCCATCGTATCTATTAACAGGCAGTCATAAGTCCTGCTGTTATGGTTACTGGTGCCCGGTAAGGTGGGTCCTCTATCATCCATTCTTCATTAATAAAAACGAAAACAAGACAGACTGTATTGGTTGCTGATCAGGCCTGTAATGGTTTGGTCTGAAAAACGTTGCATGAAGTGTTTTAATAGTGTCTAGGAAAACCATATCCATGTGTTCAACATAACTAACATAGTGTTCTCGACCAAGCCTGTCTCATGATAATGAAAATGTCCTGCAACCAGAACATGAGATCTGCCTCCAGCCAAGTCCCTCGACGGGAAGTTCGGTGCAACGTTATTCTCCGCCGTCCTGCTTAGTGGCGTGCAAATACTGCCTGATAAAAGCTTGTGGTTGTCATACAATGGTATGTCAAAGACACAGATTCCAAAATCTCTGCACCCAAGTAAAGCTACTGAACTCCTGGCTCATTCTTCACATAAATAAACACATCCCACAGTGCCCTACAACCCGCACTGGATAATTAAAGAAAAAACAGTACTTTTTTTTTCTTTTTTTTTAAATTTCACGCATCTGATCAAAAGCACTATCACACATTTAAAGACAGGCTATCAACGAGAATTACAGTAAAGAAATAAAAAGCAAAAATGCAAACCTCGATTCCTTGAGATTATTAGATTATTGTATGCGGTTTTTTTTTGTTTTTTTTTCAAAACGCACACATCCATCTACACACACACACACACCACACACACACACACACACACACACACACACACACACACACACACACACACACACACACACTCCTCTCTCTCTCTCTCTCTCTCTCTCTCTCTCTCACACACACACACACACACACACACACACACACACACACACACACACACACAACACACACACACACACACACACATGACCGTTCTCTCTCTGTGTCTCTGTCTCTGTCTGTCTGTCTGTCTGTCTGTCTGTCTCTCTCTCTCTCTCTCTCTCTCTCTCTCTCTCTCTCTCACACACACACACACACACACACACACACACACACACACACACCACACACACACACACACACACACACACACACACATACATGTGCGCACGCACGCACGCACGCACACACACACACACAGAGCACAGCACAGCACAGCACAGCACAGCACATACATATGTCTTAAACCTATGAACTGTGGCGACTGTCCGACCACCTCGTCCGTTTTCTGCATTCACGTTACAGTAATGACCTTTTTCTTGTCCCATCTTCTGTGTCTCGTGTCTTGGTTCAATTCTCTCCATATATCAACTAGCTCTAATCTGGACATAATTTCGGTAACTTCTTCCTGTGCTCGAGCATTATTAACATGTTTATAATTGTGATAATCTTTACTAGGATTAAGGACCAGGTTCCAGTCCCCTGCCATTATTATGTTGGGGACATTCAAATCTTCTATTTTTGATTTTATATTTTCAAAGAAAGACGGTTCGTCATTATTTGGCCCATAGATATTTGCTAATGCTAAATCTTTTCCCATTGTATTAATAGTTACTATTATGTAATTACCATGAACATCTTTCATAGTTTTCTTTATTTTGAATTCAAAGTTGTTATTAAAGAGTATTGCAACACCTCTTGATCGAGAGTTGTTGGAGGCAAATACACATTCATAACCCCATTCACTTCTTATCTGGCGTTCTAATTTACTAGTGAAATGAGTGTCCTGTAGGAAATAAATAGAGTATTGTTTTTGTCCTAAGAATTGAAACACATCCTTTCTTTTAGGGTATCCCCCAAGACCTTGGCAGTTCAAAGACGATATCGCTATAGATTCCATTCTTCGTTAAATATCCTTACTTTTCTAATATTCTTTCTCCTCAGCCATAAACGTGTACCATTTGTTTTCAGTCGTGCTGCATACAACCTTTGACACAACAACAATAATGAAAAAAAGAAAAAAAGAAACCATATGCATATGCACAAACATAAACGAATGCATACTGAAAAAATCAAATCTACCAGACAACCAACACGTACAATTCAAAGCCAAAAATGAGTCAAAATTTGCTTGACCAGCGCAGGCAAGCGGCAGGCGCAGAGAAGAAGACGAAGAGAAGAAGAAAAAGAAGAAGACGACGAACAACAACAAGAACAAAAACAAGAAAAAGGACGCAAGATACCAATAAAGGCAATGGAACATTTACATAAAGCAGCGTCAATCGAAAACAAGCCTGACTTTCAAAAAAGTTGAAACGTATGCTTTCCATTCTGTAAGCATAATAACTAAGTGACTGCCATACACATACGCTCACACACACACACACAAGCACGTACGCGCACACGCGCGCCCCGCGCGCGCGTACACACACACACACACACACACACACACACACACACACACACACACAAGCGCAAGCACGCACGCACCCTCGCTCACTCACTCACAAAAAAGGAGGGGAAATGGGTCAGCGGGTGCGGCTAGGGCGTGGAATCACGATCAGGCGCGCGTATGTGTTCCTCAAGTTCAATGTATCTGTGAATACAATTCAACTGACTGTCTTGAAGGACAGGAACGCTCGGGGCGACTCGTGTTTTGTCACGCGCAGAGCGTAATGGGGAGGGGACGGGGGAGGGGGAGGGGGGGTTACGCACCATATGTATTTTAAATAAGACAACAGACCAGAAAGTAAGACGGGTTTGAGGGCGGGGGGAGGGGGAGGGGGGAGAGGTTTGGCGGAGCGGGGGAGGGAGAGTGTGGAGGGAGGGGCGCGCGCGCGGGAGCACGCGAGAAGGGACGGGAGAAGAGGTGTAAGAAATAGAAGATAATGAATAATTAAAAAAAGAAAAAGAAAAGAAAGAAACTTGGTTCGTGGGGAGAGGGGGGGGGGGGTGTCTCCCTGTAAATATGTGATGTATAAAAAGCATAATGTTGCCAAAGCTTTTCAAGGATTATTCAAACAACAATAACATCAATAGCTTCACCTTCCTTCCCAAGAACCAATCACGTCTGAACAACACTCATCATCCACACATCTTAATGCCACTCTGCATAACATGTGCACATATCCCGTCAAAACTTCTTACTTCCCTTCAAAATCAAAACAATACAAAGCAGAAGTTTAACGAAGCACAGATTACCAGTTACAACTTTCAAGAAGAAACAAAACAAGCAAACTCAAACATCAGCTTCAATCAGCATAGGCAGTTTCCTGTCCCACATTCATATCATCCATTTGCTTGCACAGCAGTATCGCTCAAGAGAATGTAAATATGCGGGTTCACGACCACCATCTTATTTTGCCCGAAAACATACAAATCACGTCCATCACATATCAGTTTTGGCCAAATTTAACACCTGTTTCACAAAAAAATTAACACCCCAAAACCTCTAAAATCGACGAAATCAGTACATTGAAATGGGGGTTTCCGTGCAGAATAACATGGGTGATCATGAACAAACATATGTACATTCTCTCCAGGCGCATAAAAATTACGGGTTTACAGTATGCTCTTCTACTTCTAACACAATTAATAAATTAGAACAAACAACTAGTCTTCCATCTTGATTAGTTATTTTTATATTTAATGAATTTATGTCTAGGTTAACTAATTCTTTAAATTGGCTGTCTCCACCAAACCTGTATAGCTGATAATCGCAAAACCCAGCCTTAATTTCTGGCAGTGCTCGTAGAACTGTAGAGGGCTGCCCCATAAATAAATTGCCGTCTGTTTTTAACTCTTCTAAATTAGACATACAACATCGGGTACATGAGAAAATCGGCTGGTCTACTGCCTACATACTCATAAAGACCGCTGTTTAAGTGCATATGTGTTTTAATATGATACGTTTCACCACTATCATAAAAGCCTAAAATTCGAGCAAGGCTTCTAGGAAAAACGTACTCCCTTTCTTTAAGTTCTGGAAAATTTATAGTAATTATAAGATTTGCCTCATTAATTCTTAACTGAATGTTAAAATTGCTAAATACTTCTCTTAAAGAACAAAGTTGTAGTAGCCATCGGGTATTTTTAAATGTTTTAATAGATTGCCTTGTTCGCCCTTAACATCTACCCAGTTATTCTTAGCTCTTTCAGATATGTTAATCCATTTTATCTTAAAACCAATTTCTTTAAGGGCAATCCTATAATTACCTCGCCTATTGTTAATTGGGTGCGTTAAGAACACACTTTTGTTTTGTTGGTTTATATAGATGTGCATCTTTTTTATAACTATAAAAAAAACTAATTTAAAAAATGGAACCATTTAAATTTAACGAAAGTGCTGCTTATAATATAGGAGCGTTTTATAACCCCAAATCTTTGGACTTCAGTTTACTAACCATTGCAGTAGATGAGTCATACGGCTTCCAAGTTAGACTTGTAAACCCACTAACTAGATATTTAAATCCACCAATAAATAATGACAGAGTGCCATCAGCATGGACATCCCGCCCTATGACGTTTTACCAGAATCAGTTAAATTTTGCTGTTTACTGCGCAACTACTGGCTGTGGGGTTTCATATGCAAACCATTTAAACCACCCGAATCTTTTAGTAAGGTCAGTATATAACTTTCATGTTTATTACCAGTACAGACGGGATACTAACTGAACTACAAGTAGCCCTCCCAAGCGACAGCGCATTTAATCCATTCAACAGTCCAATGGACAATAATGCATATGAAAGAATCTGCAACGAATTTAACATTAATCCTTCAACTGACTTAGACAAAAGTTAGACCGCAATCATGGGTTAGGTACATTGTATTTGTGGGCACAAAAAGAGAATATACTTATGACTTCTGGCCTGGCCACACCTCTTTTCAACCAGACAAACAAGTTCGATTAGGATCCATAGAACAAAAACATCCTAATGCTTGGGCAACATTTATCTTAGATGAAAGTGAAGGCCTAACAATGCCAGGAGTGCAAAGACTCAATGACTCCATACGAACATACGTTTGGTGTCTATTAGGAGCACAAGCACAGACTAAGTCAAGCATAGTAGATCAATCCACAGGGTTTGATGCTAGAAAACAATTTTTAGCCAATTTAGAAGATGCTATTAACTCTGCTTTGATTTACCTGCCAGCATACAGAGGTATCAAGACGTTCTTGCACATGCTAGGTCAAAGGTTGACTTTGTTGTAGGCCATGGATTATACATGCTGCCCTCTGACCTTAGACTACAGATTGGCATGATACAGAATTATAACAATGAAATCCTCATAGCTGGAGACGACCAAAACTTAGGGCACAATCAAGGCTTAAACACAAGGCCCGCGCCATCCATTTTAAAGAAAGTACCTAGCTCTGAAGAAAGCGATCAGTTATAAGCGCCCCACAGCCAGAAAGCACTCACCTGTTAATCTGCCTCACACTGACAGCCACACTAGCGAAAGACAGCTCTCGTTGTATTTTTAACTTTTACTGGATTAGCCATACTTTATTTCACTAAATATTAATCCAGCAGCTAGCACTCCTAACGTCGACAGATGATCAGCCATATAACCAGCAACTTTGCCTATAGTAGACAAAACCCAACTAACAACACTGCCTATTATGCCAGGCACAGCATCAAGCGCTTTGGCTGCTAACTTCTTTAATAGGTTTGCTAGATGATGCAATTGTTTTTTAATCCAACTTTTACCAGGCTGAGGCGTTGGAGGCGTTACTGGCCCTGTTGGCGCACTGCCGGTTAAAGCATAAACGAGTGTAGAGATGGCAAACCCAACAGCTGTTAATATACTAACTATTGTAATCCCCTGTTCCCTGAACAGAGTCCTTATTCTTTCAGCTAGCGTAGTATTTTCATAAAGTATTGTGTTTATAGTTTCTCTTATTCTGCTTGTTTGTGTTGCCAGCTGCGCTCTGTTAGTAGACAGAGCTTCTAACCTATTCGCCCTTAGTAGCATTAAATCTGTATTTTCTTCTGTATTCTATCCTTTTCTTCTCGCCCTAAATTGTTATCATCTGCATCAGCGAGTTTATTTTTTTCTTCTTCTATCTCTCTCTCTATCTCGCTAAGTTTTCCTAGATTGAGCGCTAGTTCCTCCCTTACAGTTGTAAGAGCATCCTTAAGACCCTCAAGTTCACGCCTAAGCTTATCGTTTTCACTCCTAAGAGCCTCAATTTCGCGCTTAGCGAGTTCAGAGTTGTCAATTGTTTTTAACTGTGTCTCCTCATTAAAACTCGTCTCAATTTCTGCTATTGCTTCATCTGTTCTTGGGCCTAAATCCTGAAAGAGGTCATTTCTATTTCAGATCGTGTTGGCAACCTTTGCGTGATGCTTTGTAAAAGACTAACAGCCTCAGAGCTTAAGTCTCCAATAAAGTTCAATTTCCATTTGTCAGAAACAGGGAGTTTTCCAAGAATTGTGCTTGGTTTTAAAAACTGGGTTGGGCTTGGTTTTTTAGTAAACCGCACAAGGTCCCCTTTACTGGTTCTATAATTCAAATGATTATCTTTTCAAAATGGAGTGACTGACGGCGGCGAACGAAGCAAAATTAGGAATAGAGTTTGTTTAGAACTTACCGCCAATGACATAGACAAACAAAGCACATGACAAGACACGATGCTTTCAACCACTTGGGTCTTCTTCAGGCGAAAAAATAAATCACATTTGACATGTGGGACAGTACAAACAAAGAACGAAAAAAGGAGAAAGAAAAATGACTCATCCGTTTTCGTCCATGTGGTCGGTGGGCGGAAATGACATGGGGCCAGGGGGATTATGGGAGAGGAAACGGAGGGGGGGGGGGGGGGGTTGCGTCGGGGGAGGTGTGTGTGTGTGATATGATAGGGTTGTGTGTCTAGTTTATTGGATGGTGTGGTATCTTTGTGATGGTTGTGGTAATGGTGGATTGATAATAATGTAAGGGGAAAGAAGGGGGGGGGGGGGGAACTGAGGGAAAAAAAAAAAAAAAGGGGGGGGGGAAATTTAAGGGGAAGGATAAAACAAAATTAAGATTAAATAGATGGAGGGTTGGTGTAAACTACTGTATGAAGTGAGTGATAGGGGATGTGGTGGTGGTGTATGTATGTGTGTGTGTATGTGTGTGTGTTGGTAGGGGATATTGCCAACTGATGTGGAAGTGGTGGGTATGTGTGTTTGGTTATTGTTGGATATTGATGCCTTGGGGGTGTAGTGTGCCCAGTTTGGCAATGAGATGGGATTCCTGAGTTGTGCGTTCAAGCTGTCACTCGTGACTGCCAGAGTGCCATAACTTTGACATGGTCGATGTTGTGTTGGGTGTGGTTGAAGTGTAGGGCGACGGGTTTGGGTCGGTGGTGGCGGATATCAGCCAGGTGTTCAGAGATGCGTGTTTCAAGTGTGCGTGACGTTTCCCCTATGTGGAAGCAGAATGGTCCGGGCGAGTAGTTGTTTGTCTGTTTTGTAATTGTGATAGTTTGTTTTGTTTGGTCTGGTTGCAGTGGTTGTAAATGAGTTGGTTGTGTGTATGGATGAGTTGTATGAGTTTGGAGGCAGGGGCTCCACAACCCACATCCTGACCCCACTACCACATCTGATCACCACCACCCTCTTGTCTACTGCATCCCTGACAACCTCCCCCTCTCTGACGATGAAAGATCAGTCTTAACAAAAGGACTTAAATTCACCCCAACTCACCCACCACCAACAATTACCAGAACCACATTGATGTGGAAAGGTTTTTTAGGAAACTTCGTTGGATGGCAGCACTTGAAACATACCCAGGCCCCCACCACCCCAAAACTCTGACACCTTCACTCAACTATTTCAAACGCCAATGCTCCGCCAACCACCCTCAAACAAATCCAGTGAAGTTGAACTCTACATAAAAACATGCAAAGTAGACATCAACCGGATCAAATCCAAACCTGTCCGACACTGCACCTTTCCAAAACCAACAAAAATCCCTCAAATCACTAAGAGAACGACAGGACATTGTCATTCAAACCAGCAGACAAGGTGGTGCAGTTGTAGTTTGGGACAAACATCTATACATAGCAGAAGCACAAAAACACTGTCCAACACAAATTTCTACACACCACTCACAACATTCTCCCCTCCCTCAACACCAGAAATCATTGCTAACTCAATCAAAGAAGAAATCAGACTCAACATCTACCCACTACAGCCAAACTCTCATTATGACAGACACCAAACAGCCCACCTTCTACCTACTCCCCAAAATACACAAAATGAACACACCTGGCAGACCCATTGTTTCAGCCTGCAGCTGCCCCACTGAACACATTTCGCAATACCTAGACTTCCTCCTTCAAACCATAGTACAAAGCCTCCCCACATACCTCAAAGACACAACCCAACACTCAACATGATTAACTCGCACAACACAGACCCACTTTTCAACCCAGCCTCCTCTTCACACTTGACGTGGTGTCACTCTACACCTCCATCCCCACACTGATGGACTGAGGGCCCTCACATTTTTCCTTGACAAACGGCCCCCCAACCAACAACACCCTCCCACCACCACACTGGTCAGACTCGCTGATTAGTCCTCACCCTGAACACATTTCAATTCAACAAGCACTACATTTTCAACAAATTAGTGGTGTTGCCATGGGTACCAAAATGGGACCAGCTATGCCTGCCTCTTCATGGGACACTTGGAACACCGCCTACTCAACACATACATAGGCCCCACACCTGAACTGTACAAAAAGTATATCGATGATGGACTGGGAGCCACATCTATGCCAAAACAAGACCTCCTCAACTTCCTCAACTTTGCCCAGACCTTCCATCCATCTATCCGACTTACCTACACCATTTCGCAGTCAGTCAACTTCCTAGACATCACCATCTCCCTTGAAGAAGGCCTACTCAAAACCTCCATTTTCTACAAACCCACCGACGCAATGCATACCTAGACTACTCATCCTCCCACAACCCATACACTAAAGACAGCAGTCCCATACTCACAATTTCTCCGTCTTCGCAGACTCTGCTCCAGCGAGGAAGACTTCACAATCAAGCAGCCAAATGTCACAATTTTTCACCAACCGCGGATACCCAACTTCCATCATCAATGCAGCACTCCGCCGCACCATAGCTGTATCCAGAACATCCACTCTGGAAACCCAGCATCCAACCAAGACAGACAGACCCACAGCCTACCTCCTCTACCACACCGCACACCCTCCCCATCTGTAGATCCTCAAATCCAATTGGCACATTGTACATAACCACAAACCCGCCTTCCATACCAAACCATGATCACATTCAAACGTGACAAAAACCTCAAAGACCTCCTCGTGCGGTCCAGTTTGAACAGAACTACAGCTACACCACCAGGTACTCACCCTGCCTCTAAACCCAACTGCAAATCTGCCCCCTCACCAAACCAGACACCATCTTACAGGGCCCCAAAGACTCCTTCACAGTCAAACGCACATTCTCATGTCAGAGCCGCAACATTATATATGCCATCCACTGCCAGCTGTGTGGCAAGATCTACATAGGGGAAACGTCACGCACACTTGAAACACGCATCTCTGAACACCTGGCTGATATCCGCCACCACCGACCCAAACCGTCGCCCTACACTTCAACCACACCCAACAACAACACGACCATGTCAAAGTTATGGCACTCTGGCAGTCACAGAGTGACAGCTTTGAACGCACAACTCAGGAATCCCATCTCATTGCCAAACTGGGCACACTACACCCCCAGGCATCAATATCCAACAATAACCAAACACACATACCCACCACTTCCACATCAGTTGGCAATATCCCCTACCAACACACACACATACACACACACATACATACACCACCACACCACATCCCCTTCACTCACTTCATACAGTAGTTACAGCAACCCTCCATCTATTTAATCTTAATTTTGTTTTATCCTTCCCCTTAAATTCCCCCCCCCCTTTTTTTTTTTCCTCAGTTTCCCCCCCCCCCCCCACCCCCCCCCCCCCCCCCCCCCCCCCCCCCCCCCCCCCCCCCTTCTTTCCCTTACCTTTATTATCAACCCACCATACCACAACCATCACAAAGATACCACCATCCAATAAACTAGACACAAAACCCCTATCATATCACACACCACACTCCCCCGACCAACCCCCCCCCCCCCTCCTTTTTCCTCCCCCATAATCCCCCTCCCCCATGTCTTTTCCGCCCCCCGACCACAGGACGAAAACGGTGGTCATTTTTCTTTCTCCTTTTTTCTTCTTTTTTTACGTCCCACAGTAAATGTGTTTTTATTTTTTCCCCGAAGAAGCCCCAATGTTAAAAATGCATCGGTCTTGTATGTGTTTGTTTGTCTTGTATTGGCGGTAATTCAAAAAAAACCTTTTCCCAAAATGATTATCTTTATCTTTTTAAAAATTTAAAAACCCCCAAGGTTTGGTTGCTCTCGACCCAAAATGTCAAAAAATTATTAATTCTATTGGCAATGTTTTTGATGAAACTACTCCTTGGCTATGCCGCCCTTCAATTTCTCTTTAATGAAGGCCCCAATTGTTTTTCATCTTCTTCTTCTTCAAAAAGGACGGGCACGTCAAATTTTCTCCTTTTTTTTATTTATTTTTTTTTTGTTTTATAAAAAATGAACCATGGGTTGTGACTCGATCCATACAGAAAGAGAAGGAAACCCCCATGGGTAAATTTAAAAGGCAGCGTAATTAGTGTAATTACTCCTAAACAGTCAGCCTGGACAACCCTTTAACAGTAAAATTCCCCGATCTTGGGGTGTGTTTTTTTTAAAAAGCCAGGCACTGCTAAACTACATTCAAAATAGATATTAAATCGACAGATCCTAATGCTAGGTTGTTGCTAATTTGGCAGGGCTATCTTTTTAAACGCATAGAAAACAAAGGGGGGCAGGAAATCTTTGTAAAGAGAGGCAATATTTTTACCCTTATTCTATCTAGGGCTGCCTAAAAAAGAAAGGAAAGAGAAATTTTCAGGGAATAAAGATAAAAGGGTCTTAAGACGGTTGGAGCGGGATGAAAAAAGATTTAAAGATGAGGCAGTGCAAAGCTTTTGGGCAAAAGATTCTGAATCCCTCAGTTTTTGAACGTTAAAGACGCATAGCCTTTTCCCAAGGGCGAAAAAAAAAAACTTTCTTTATCGACATTTAACCCCTAGGGGTTTCTTTTGTTCTGTCTGAAGACCTAAATCAAAATACCAGTCACGACATTTTTTTTAGTTTTGAAAAGGGCCCCCCCTAAAGGGTGGGAAAAATCTTAAACCCAGAAAAAGAAAACGGATTTTTTGGAAAACTTATCACTCAAAATTTCAAAAAGAAACAACGAGACCTCTTGGAACAAATTAATCATTTAAAATCTTTTAAAAGGAATTTTTGTTTTATTTATAAAAAAACCCTTCGGGGGAAAAACGAGGAAAACCAAAAATTAAAGGGTTGGGATGTGAAATTAAACGGAAAGTTGATCGTTTTTATTGGGGGCCGGATTTTATCCACATTGAAAATGAAAGTTTTGTGGAGGTAGGCAAGAAAAATAATTGATGGGGAGTAAAAAATTTTTTGTTTTGATGTAAACTGAATTTTTTAAAAAAAAAAGGGTGGGGGGTTTTTAGAAAAAGAAAAAAAATTTTTAAATAAAAAAAGGATAAAAGACAAAAAAAATACGAAAAAAGCAGACGGAAAAAAGAAATAAAAGAAGGTTTTTTAAAGAAAGAAAAAAGAAAAAAAAGGGAAAAAAAGACGCAGCTTATTCTGTAAGAATTTTTACAGGGATAGTTAAAGTTCTCAAAATCTCGAATGTCTATTCGGATTATGTGGAAAACTGTTTCGTACTTATTGAAAACAATTACGTTCTTACGAGCACTTGTTATATTCTGCACACCATTGCCACGGTCTTTCAAAGAGGAGTTTTTTAAGACGATAATATATTTTTAGTTGATCCTAGCGACAAACTGAGCGACTGTTTAGAACATTACTATAGACTATTGAGGGAACTGAAACACTCTTTATTATTGATGATGTTCGGCTGAACGAGACATTGTTAAAAAAAGAAAAGCTCTGTCAAAGCTAGCCTTTAGTGGCCGCCACGCCTTAGTTTCTGTGTGGCTCTTAACTCAAAAATACAATGCTGTCTTAAAAGACTTTAGATCGCAGTTAAAATCGGTTGTATTATTTTACACTAAGGACAAAGATAGTTTTGAAGAATGTTTAAGTGAAAATTATATAATAAGGGACAAAGATGAGCTAAAAAAATAAAAGAACATTTTAGAAAAATCTAAGCACGCTAAGCTATGCTTACGGACTGACCCCCCAGTTCAAATACATTTGTTTATTGTAGATTGTTTATTATTGATTGCTTATAACAATTTGTTTATTATAATTTTTATATTATAAAAGAATGTCTAGTGGGCCAGAATCAAAAGCGCAGCTAGCTCCTAAATGCGTTGCAGTAGAGCTAAAAGACCTAGCAGACACAACCGAGTTTGATCTAATAGGAGTGCCAGGAAATGTTTATGGATTTGAATACACAGATGATGGGGCTTACAAACGAACAGCAATTGAAGACAAAAACGACAGCCTAGCCTAAGAGATAAGAAATTTAAGGGCAAACGATTTTGGCAAACATGAATACAAACTTCATAAAAGAGAGAATGCTTGGGCGTTGCTTCCTGAAATTGCTTGGAATTTAAAGTTTATAGATATGTATCTTTGAAAAGGGAAAAAACAATTTTAGAAAGCCTTAAATGAAGGCCCCTTTCTTGTTAGTCTGGTTCCAGGAACACAGCAGAAAAAACAAATTAAAATAGCTTGGCAGGGTTCTGAATATTGCTACAGAGAAAGAAGTCTGCTGAAGTGGCAGGTGACACCGTCGGCTTAGAATTTAATCCAAAGCTACTGCCGTTACCTAGGCAAATGACGATGATTTTCGCTATTTATTACTCCGAGGGAAGGCGATACTAGTTTGCCAGAACATACGTTAATTAGAGGCATACAAATAAAGGCTGAAAACTTGGATGCTCCTCTTAAGCTTGGTATTGCAATTACTAAAAACGGAGACAAATAAACACCCATGTATCATCTGACAAGGTTACTGTGATGGTTGACAAAGACAAACTAACAGTACTCGATTTTATTTTAATTAAGTATGTTGATTTTATTTCGTTTTACTCTCTTAATGAAGTGCTCCCAAAAGGGAATTAATAAGAAGACATGTACAAGATTAATTAAAAAAAATAATCTTATTTAAAAATGCATGTTCAACAGTTTAGGTTAAAGCAAATAACTGGACTTCAAAAGGAAATAGAAAGCGACTTGGATGGGTATAGGATTACTAGAAAAAAATATGCTAAAGCTTTAAATACTCTTTCTTATGTAATTACTGGCTCATCAGCTGTAGCTAGCGTAAGTGCTGGTTCTAGCGTTGCTGTTTTAGCTACTGGGGTTGGGGCGCCAGCCTCTTTAGCATTAGGAGGTCTTGGGTTAGGTTTAGGCGCTATTCTATGATTGTAAGTGCTGTTTTAAAAAATCAAGTCCTAAATTACAAAAGCACACTGCCATTGTAGCCCTAGCATCAGCAAAATTTTGTTCATTAAGATTAAGAATAAGCAAATCATTACAGGATGAAAACATTACAGACGAAGAATTTGAGAAGCTTATGGCTGATGTTGAGGATTATAGACGGCAAAAGATTGAGCTTCAAAAGAGGGAGAAAGACTTTTACTTCACGACAGGTAGACACTGATGCAATTAAACAGAGCATTGAAAAACAAACAAACGATCGGTTAAACCCAAAATGGGGTAAAAAAATATAAGTTTAACAAATCCCTATTTTTTTTGTTAAACTCACTGTGTTTGGGGGGACAACTTGCAGCTCTTCACGAACAAACGATCTTTTAGGGGCAGGCCTTTTAGACGTAGTAGCGCCGCTAGAAGAGAGAGTTTCTCTTAAATAATACACGGAGGGTCTGTTTTCATAATTCGTCATACTTCATACACATCTACACTCCATATAGGATCTGTAGCTCTAATTCTAACATCGCCTTCTGCCTCTCCAGGAGCATACAAGTATCTTATTTTTTAGTCCAAACGGCAAGAGTTTTTGAGTCCCCTGCAACATCTTCAGTAATGCTATTTTTTTTTTTTGATTGCATTTACTGGTTTAAGACCTGTTGCTTTAAATTCTTCATTGTTCATGGCACGTAAGACTGCTGGCAACCTCCTAACCCATTCTGTGTTACGCGTTCTGTCCATAATTTCTCTGTAATATTGATAGGTAAACAGACGTTCAGCTAGATTCTTATTAAAGTTTTCTACTAGGGCTTGTGATCGATGGTTGCCGGGGATCCCTCTCCTAACTGAACATGATGTTTTAAAAACAACTGGTTTACAGAACCATTAAACTCTTTTCCATCATCAACTTGAATCATCCTAGGGTACTTTAATGGGCCTCGCATGTATATTTGTTGTAAAGCCACAGCCACAGCAGTTGAGCTTTTATCTGTTA
This sequence comes from Conus ventricosus, assembly GCA_018398815.1. NCBI lineage: Eukaryota > Metazoa > Mollusca > Gastropoda > Neogastropoda > Conidae > Conus > Conus ventricosus. The sequence goes on along the minus strand of CM031627.1, from coordinate 33,280,525 downwards.
AAGGTTCAGCGTCTTTGTATCTTGAAGCCATGTCAACAACTGTCAGAGCATACTTAAACTTTTTTCTTCTAACTTTATCATGTGGAAGATACAGCAAGTCCATCTGGTGGGTGTCATTTGGAACTGAGTTAACAAATCTAGGCCTTATTTTTCTTTTTTGGGGCAGGCAGATATATTTGCCAAATTGCCTGTTTTGAAAGCCAGTCTTTCGCATCTGATTCAGACACTCTAGCAGCTTTAACTCAGTTTTTCAATAGCGGTCTTTCCTTTCCAATACCCTTTAGGAGAATAATATATTTTGTACTTCGTATTGTACTTCGTATTGTCTAAGAAGGACTGTATTTTAATTGTATTTTAATTATTTTTTAGATTGTTTGTGCAAGAATATAGATTGCTCCCATAGCACCCACAATAAAACCAATTTCTGCTATTTTCTGTTCTTCTGATGGTTCATAAAAGTCAGACAGTTCTGGCGGTGGCGAATGTTAGAAACTTCTTTCCTGTCACTAAAGTAATACTCATTCATTGCCTCATCAACGTCTGTAAATGTGTGCTCTGCATGACCTGTTCTCTTAACTTTTTATCAATAAAGTCTAAGTGAGCAATTCGTCTTTTCTCGTAAGCGTCTCTTGCCTTAGCTAAATCTTCTATTGCCTTGTTATGACGTTCTCTCTCTTCATCGGACCGCAATTTACTAAACATATAATTGCTTCCAGAGAAGGCCAAGGCATTAACAATAGCTCCCCCTACCATCATAACTACTCCGCCATCTTTTTAAAAAGTTATTTTCTTATGAATTAATCTTTCTATGAAATAACATTTTCTGGGATAAATCCCCTGTGTAACAAGAAAGTCTTTTGACGCAATCCCTGTAGTAATTACAACTATAACCTTAACAACATCCTCAATGTCTAACCTTCCTAGATCGGCCGGCTTCATTTTAAACATGTTTTTTGCTAACACGCTATAACCTATACAAAGGGACCGTAATTACAGCAGAATGGTAGATCGTATTGATAATCTTTTCTCACTCATCTTTTTATTAACTAAAAAAATAATTAAAATAATCATAATATGAAAGGCTGTCTATGTGCTTTTTAATCAGATAATCTTTTGTTGTTAAAGCTAAAAATAAGGTTGCAACTAGTTTTTGGCGAATCTTCTATCTTTCCCATGTTGGGGGTTTTTATTCCTAACATGCATTTTGCAAGGGTTGAATAAACTATAACGCCAACGATAGGCACTGCATAATTAACCACGTTAAACTCATGGTTTTAAAAGTATTATATTATTTTTTATTGCTTTTTAAAAATGGATTGTGACGAACTATTAAAGTGTGAGGAGCAAGCAAACTACTCCATAGACCTCTGCAAATAAGAAAGATTATACTCTCTGGCTGCGTGTGGAAAAACTAAACAGTATTTAGGCACTGAACTAAGTATTGAACAGATTCAAAATTGTCCACATCAGACATTGAAAAAGTACTACGCTAGGTACGAAGCACAGCTAGGGTCAAAAATGGTTAGATCAGTGGGCCAGACAATGATTAGTTTATATGCTAAGTTAGTAAGTAAGATGGCGCCGGTTGTTCAGAAGAGATTTAAAATATGACTTATCACAAGATCCGGTTTTAAACAAGTCCCTAGAAACTCTAGCATGTGACATTATTACAGATTTGGAACTATGTTATGTCCATTTATCATGGGATTAATTACTTTTAATCATATTAATTTTGATCATATTAAATTTAATCGCAATAAAAAAAATGAGCGATCAGGAGAGAAGACTTTGCAGGACAGTCCACAGGAACAATTTGAATGTACCGCAGGAGCAGAATGTCCCAAACAAGTGAGTAATTTTACTAAGACTAAAAATCCTGGACGTGTTGAGTAAACTGGCTGAATGGAACAAACTGAGAAAATCAAACCAATCAGTAAAACAAAAATTGTTAGATAATAATACAACATCTCCACCACCAACAACACAATTAACAACAACACAATCACAATCAAACAATAAGACGTATCATTATGCGTTGGGCGCTGCTGCTGTTGTTGGTGGTTTTTTTTGCATTACAAATACCTAACACCATACCTAACAACAAAGCCACAAGCCCCCACAGTAAAAGAAGAAGAACCGCCTTCTGCAAAAAATAGAGCAACCTCCTGCAGTAGACCCATTTTCTCTGTAATAGTTTTTAAGAACTAGATAAAGTACAAGTTAAGAACTAAATAAAGTACATGTTAAGTTAGTTATAGAAAGTACTTTTTAAGTTAAGTGCAAGTAAAATTACAAGTTAAGTGTAAGTAAATTATAAGTTATATAAAGTACTAGTTAGGTTCTTAAATAAGTACTAGTTAGGTTCTTAAATAAGTTGTTGTTAGTTCTTAAGTTAAGTACAGGCCAAGTCAGTCAAGTTAATCTTTTAAAGTTCTCCAATGTCCTACAGCACATAAAAAACTCGGGACTGACGTAAGTTCTCTTGTTATTGTTAGAGACTAGTGATTTCTTGTTAACAGCAGTTGTGTTTACTTGATGAAGAGTAGAGCGCAGATTAACATTTGTGTGATGAAATACTTTGTTTTCAAAGAGAGCTTGCTTGTAGTTTTCGTGAGTTATTTTTTTTTGACAACTTTTTTACTTATTCCTTTAGCTTTTTTCATTACAGAAGTCTGGCTGGCAACGCTGTACATCTTCGACCGCAAACCAACATATTCTTTTATAAACTGTCCCATTGAGTTCATCCTTCATCTTTCCAATCACTTTCTTGTTTACAGTTGAATGTAAAGGACTGTCTTTTGGATAGTCGCATGTGTCGTACCACCCATCAACTCCTTTAGCTACTTCTGTTTCTAAATCCTTATAGAAGTCTTCTGTGGGGACGTCTAGAATAAAAGAGTCAGTGTCTGTGTAAAGGACTCTTGCTTCTGGTACCGCGTTTAAAGTAGTCGTACAGAAATTCTAACATTAATAACTTTGACAACTCTAATACAGTAAAGCCGATAAACACCCGGGTTGTCCAACTTAACATCTTTTTTCTTCATCATAATGCCAACCAGGCTGTCGTTAAATCTTCTAAAATCTTGATAGTTAGGTTTAGAGGCAAACTTAATTGCTTGGTTTTCTTTTGTAACTAATTTAACATCTTTACGATTGTGTACGTTCTCCATGGTTTTGCCAAAACAGCTGATGTTCATTTAAGTTTAAAGAAGTCTTTTTCTGAAGCATCGGTGGCTTGGGTTCTAAGACAGTGTTCTTCTTGATGTATGGCCTCATAAAGGGCTCTTGGTCACAATAATTATTCTTTTGAACAGCAGTCAGTTTCAGTCCGTGTCTTAAGTAAAACTGTAGGAGTCTGTAATGGGACACAAAATTTAGTTTTATGTCTAAGATTGGGAACAAGTTTAGGAGGTTCGATGGGACTCATCTTTAATCTTTCTGCGGCTAGGGGGTATCGTTGTGAAGATCGTGTAATTCTTTAGAATATTCTAAGTCTACTTCCAAGGGTTAGTCCCGCCGGATTATCGGGCGTAAGCTGTGACAACATACTAACACAGTATTAACATCATGAGGCCCTTTTATCATTGTAAAGTTTTCTCAGTGGAAGCGGTTGACTCATGGCCCATCCATACAGATTTTGGCGTCTAAGTACATTAGATAGTTGGATGGTTTAGTGGGATCATAGTCATCTAAATACTTGTTGTTGGGTTTGCAGTAAGGATGTGAGCCATGCTAATACCTCCCCTCAGCCCATCTTCAATCATCTGGAGTGTGGGTAGATCAGAAATTAAGTCAATCTGAATGTTTGTAGACTTTTAGAAAGCATCCCAAGAAAGGCCTGGGGCAGAGATGTAATGTGACGAGTCTAAGTTGTAATGTTTCATGCATGTAGATCTGTAATTCTGAAAGACGTCTGCTAATAAACACACGTCGGCCAATAAATATTGATCGTGATAATCGCCCATTGTTTCACAGTGTAATTCTGTCCAGGCTTTCTGTGCGTATTCATAGTCAGCATCAGTTTATGTCTTTACCTCTAAGACTAGAAAAGAAAGCGCCTTTAGGGGGAAGTGAGTCTTCGTCAAACCTATCCCACGAGTTCATGTATTCATAAGGGTAAACACCTTTACGCACTAAAGATGGGTCAAAGTATTGTTTAGTGATTGAAAAGTCTTGTAGCGATCCTGCTAACTTATCTAAACTAGCCATCAGATGTTGGGCTGAGTCATAAAAGGATAAACAATCAGAGTAAAAGTCATGTACTTTTCTGAAGACTGTGCAATGCAGGTAACCCTCTTATATTCAGATGTCACTGCTTGCATGATGAAATGAGAATCGTAGCCTCGTAAGTTATGAAAGAAGATAGGCAGTTTTCCCTGTCTTAGGGTCAACCTTAAGCTGAAGATTACAATTGTTGTGCGCAGCCCTCTAAACTTTCCAGTAATGTGATCGTGGTCTCTTACTGTCACGTCTTTACTGTTAGGTGTTAGCTCTAAGCCGCAAATCCAACAGTGCGTAAATAAGTCATAACGTTCTTGGTCTTCAGGAGTCATAACAATGTCTGAAAGATTTAGTTGGTTGGATAATTGATTGCGAAGTTGTTTCATCTGCTCTAAAAATCTACTAGCTGCATTGGGCCCTCTGTAAATCTCGGGTGTTGTGTGTTGACCATCTGACCTAACAACAATAAACGCATAAGAACAGATCTGATGGTGGGTTAACAAGTTGTTTTTGTTCTTGCTGTTGTGGGCCATAGTACTGCGGTAAGAGCGATTCAAAGTCAGCATAAACCACGTACGGACTCATCTGCATTTTGTGTACATTTTTAAACTAACTTTAGACCCTGGTTTAGGTGTGAGGAGTTTGGTTTCACAGTCTACAAATCCTTTACAACGAGTTTTATGTTCGGCAGCTGCTTCTATAGTTGGGATTCTAACCAGACACCTTCTACAAATCTCCTGTTTAGATTTATGCTTTGATGTATATTCTAACAGTCTGCTTATTGTTCTGATTAATACATAATGGCTATTTGTACTATCTGCAAACAGGATTAAGTCTACATGTTTGTTAAGCGGTTCGCCTAAAGTAGGAGCGTTGGGAGAAACCCTTAGAGGCACTATATTAGCCTCTACAGACCATGTGTATACGTTTACAGTGATTGGTTTGTTTTGCTCTTCAACTGAGTTATACTTTTTATGCCTACTGGAAGGTTATGTTATTAAAGTTCAGCTCTTGTTTGTACTGTTCATAATTGGATACTCTGTTTGCATGATTTTTAACAGGATGTAGATGCGCTAAAAACACACCACATAAAGCACATGTTGTCAGAATTATGTATGTTTAAGACTGCCCGTTTTAACTCTAACTCTTTTGGGAGAGGAAGGTAAGAATTGCCAACTATAGGATAAAACTTTGTTTGTCTCAATTTGATTTCAAGGACTGTCCCTTCAGACCACCCAGAACCCCTTAACTTTGCCTCCTCAAATTTCATGGTTAAACTGTGTAAACATGTAATCAGCCCAGTTAGAGTTAAAGTCGTGATAGCTGATTACTTCTTTCTGTTTAGTTGAAACCAGACTGGCATGTTAGTATCATCGGCGTTATATAGTCAATCAGAACGGTTAACAGCACTTTTATGGTGGTTCACGTTGAAGAGACTCTGGGATTTTAGAGATAGCATGTGCCACGCTTTCATGAACATTTGTGGGGTTATAATGTCCATGTCTACTTCGCTAAACATATTGCTTAATTGTTTTTCACTACTGAATATTTCTTCCATCGTATATAGTTTTCCATCCTCGAATTTACTTGCGGTCGTCATTTTTAAAGCCGCAATATTTACGTAGATTAAAAAAATAAATGTAAATAAAAGTAAGTAAAACGCGTTTTTTTATTCTTCACCCAAGCGTTGCAACACTTCAAGCCACGTTAACCTTACAATAACCCTGCTAATATTTTAGCTTTTCTGAATCGTACAGTCAATGTTCATCGTTTGGTTGCTTCCTTAAATAGTTCGCTATGATCTTTTTATTATATTGTTTACATCATTCTCAAACCAAAATTCACTAAAATCGATGTTTAATGCTTTCATTGTTCGTCAAATAGTTCATTACACTTCTTTAAATCAGATTCACTGAGTTTGGCAGTCATTTTTTTAATCTAAAATAAATAAAAAATAATTGTAAATTCAGTTATTATTTATTACTCATAGTCTTTTTCTAATCGTAAAACCTGATCTTCAACAAAGTGAATAACTACTCCTTCAGGGGCGATAGAAACATTTAGATTATCACCCATAAAATCAGAATCCATATAATCAATTAAAATAGAAACAGCTTTATAGTTGGTTGTGTCCAAGAACCTTGTGTTTCACTGATAAACTTCTTCACTCTTGGTTGTATATTTATGTGATTAAAAAGATCAGTAATTGATTTTTCAAACCTGTCCCTTAACACTTCTCTATGAACCTTCCATTTCAACTTGTAAAGTATATTAGTAAGCCTTTTAATTTTTTCGGGCTTCATTTTTAAATATAAAATAAATAAAAAATTAATGTAAATTCAGCTCTTATTCATAGTCTTTTCTAATCATAAAACCTGATCTTCATTAAAGCGAATAGCTACTCCTTCAGGGGTAGTAGAAACAGTCAGATTAACATCTTCAGGGACTATATTATCAACTAAAATAGCAAACAATTTACAACTGGTCGAGACCAAGAATCTGGTATTTTACTTTGGCTTCCAATACACTTTCGCGCATATCTATGCGATTAAAAGATCAGTAATTAATTCTTCAAACCTGTTCTTTAACTGATCTTTATCTGCTTCTCTCTCCCATCCAACTCGTAAAGTATATTAATAAGCTCTGTAGCTAATTCGGCCTTCATTTTTTTAAACCAGATTAAAATCAAAAAATTAAAAAAAAATTAATTAATCAGTTTCTCTTGTTTTAGGCAAGAATTAAAAGAAGTTATATGTGCGTGCATGTGTGTGGGGTGGGGGGTGGGGCGTGTGCGTGGGGCGGGTGTTGTGTGCGTGCGTGGGATGGGGGTGGGGCGTGTGTGTGGGGGTATGTGTGTGTGTGTGTGTGTGGGGTTGGGGGGGGGCGTGCATGCGTGGAGTTGTGGTGGGGTTGGGGTGGGTGTGTGGGGGTTTTGCAGGAGTTACCTCCCTTCAGTATTATTTTCGGCCCTGTTAAGGGCCTTTCTGGGTCATTTGTCCGCGCGGACAATTGGCATAGTTCTGGTGTATTTTTAGCCTTTAGGTCGAAGTCTGCTGTCGCAGGCAAATCACGCGACAGCGCCGCTCCATAAAGCTCTGGATCAATACCCAGCACTGTCTCTCGATCTCCATGTGTCTGACCTCATCGGCTAGCTTTAGTCAGCTTGCCAAAACTCACAAAAACCAACGTCGCTTTGCATATATTTTAAAATGAGCTTTCTTTTCTCATACAAGCTGTGGATAGAAATTCCAAGCTTGTGAAACTTTGGATAGTGGTAAAAACAAAATGATAATTCCATCAGTTTTCTACACAGCGTGGGCTCCATCAGAATTTCAGTTTTCAAATAATTATCCCAGGACGCTTTTGGGTTAGATTTTTTAAAACAGCTTTTGTTCTTTCAAGCCAATGGCCCAAAAGAAAGATTGTCGAAGTGTTTTAAAACGATTTTCAGATTTGATCTCATAACCAGCCTTCAGCAAAACAGGCGTAATTTCAGTCATGCTTTTCAACTTCATAAAAGAGCCTTCATCATCGGCTCATAATCAAGTTTCTCTACAAAACAATTACGTAGAAAATCATCTAGTTCACTTACTGTTCATTTCACGGGTTGGTTTCTTCGTTTCCAAAAGATCTAGACTTTCTTTTGCCGGGTCGGTTTCGAGCAAGGCTCGCCACATTCCAAACAAAAGATATGAAATCATTTCCTGATAATACTTTTTGTGTTTCAATATTATTTCTTTTTTGCTCATTCGAATAAAGCAAATGCTCAGTTTGACTTTCTTGAGAATTAGCATCCATTGTGGTTTCTTGTGAAGAAGGACGGCCTCCAAACTCGAATCAGCCATTTGTTCAGAGAGAGATAAAACGCACACGTCTAACACCTTGGCTGCCCACTGCATAAATGACGGCACGGGTCGGTCCCCACAGAATGATGTCATACCTCCTGTTGATTGGCTGAGCTTTCCCCACATGACATCTGAGTCGTTGCCTAATATTAAAAATGCACTAGCAGCCTGCACGCTCGGCTGCACACAAGCTTGTTGGCGGTCTCAAAGGCCAATATTGATTGGGGCAGTCTGGCAGCAAGACCATCAAGCCATATACCTGTTAGTTAATTCTATGTGTCTGGAGAGAATGTACATATGTTTGTTCACGATCACCCATGTTATTCTGCACGGAAACCCCCGTTTCAATGTACTGATTTCGTCGATTTTTAGAGGTTTTGGGGTGTTAATTTTTTTGTGAAACAGGTGTTAAATTTGGCCAAAACTGATATGTGATGGACGTGATTTGTATGTGAAAAGGGGGGTTTTCGGGCAAAATAAGATGGGTGGTCGTGAACCCGCATATTTACATTCTCTGCTCATCTGCCTCGCCTTTAAACATTGTAGCCGTAAACTTAATTAAAAAAAATATAATCAAATAGTGTGATCACCACATTCATGGCAGTAATGACTTCTTACACAGAAAGGAGAAAAATCTCAAATAAACGAAAGTTGGGGGGAGGGGGGGGGGGGCAGTAAAAAGTTGTAATGGCTTCTAATGAACAACTTGTTACGCTGAAAGAGAGAAGATCAGAACATAAGTGAAATGTCTTCTCATTACCTTCCGCTTGATCTAGAAGACTGAAGAGAAGGAAATTAAAAATTAAATTAAAAAAGGGGGGCGTGGGGGAGGGGAGTTGGGGGTGGCGTCGGGGCGCGCGCACATGAACTCGCTCCTGTCCACCTATATTGATCCGCGACGAACTCTATTATAGAACATTACCACTATGCACAAAAGAGAGGGTCCATCAGGTCATCAGATCATCAATAACATTTATCAGGTAACGATTCAACAGCTCTAGCTAATCTTATCTGTCAACTCATACATCCATATCATCTTTCAACATTATCAGATGCCATCAACATTCCCCATGGACTTCACTCGACCTCATCTAGCAAGATTACTAATCAACCTCATCAGTTACCATCATGTATATACATTATGTCATTTATCTCATTGTTCCCCAAGTCATCAATCCGCTTCATCTACCAACTCCATCCATCAACAATACACATCAACCTCGCCCCATCAGCATCACCCATTTTGCATATCTCATCCAAGTCATGCATGATTACCCCCCATCAACGTAATTGGAGCTGACCTCTCCAGTCGGGCTTCTCTATAAACATCATCTAACCAAACATGGTTTAACAACATCATCCATGGATATCATTTATGAACAGCAATAATCTGCATCACCTTGTATCTTATATTGCAACGTAACCAATACCCAACACGACTGACATGTTTTTTCTAATTTATCCATCAATAACATTCTGTCACATCTGTCAATTTGTATCCATCAACATCATCCATCACCATCAGGGATTATTGTACAACAGTATTAGATTCCTACTGACAAATATAAGGGGAGGAGAGGGGAGAGAGAGAGAGAGAGAGAGGAGAGAGAGAGAGAGAAGAGGAAGAGAGAGAGAGAGAGAGAGAGAGAGAGAGAGCGAGAACAAAAGCAAAACTCTGATTGCAATATCTTTATCAGGGTTTGCCATGCAGAAGAAGAAAGCGGAACAAGCGAGTGAGGAGAGAGAGAGAGAGAGAGAGAGAGAGAGAGGAGAGAGAGAGAGAGAGAGAGAGAGAGAGAGAGAGAGAGAGAGAGAGAGAGAGAGACATGTTTACATTATATTCTAACAAAATGTTTTTTCTTTCGTGGAGTCTTCACTGTTGCATACAAAAATGGCCCTTCATCATCCACCAGTATTGCCATCAATTTCACCGATCAACCTCAGCTTTACAGATTACCTATCTAAGTCACCAATCAGTATGATCAAATTATATCACATATCAACATATCAACATCATCAATCCTTCAAGAAATCTACATAATTCATCCACCTCCTCTCTCAGCTTCGGTCAACGTTATCACATCAATTACTCATCAATGAATACCATAAATCAATATATCTGATTCATACCATCCATCGAAACATTCACCCACTCCATTGATTTAACATCCGCCATCAGTTTCTCCACCAAGTCATCGATCAGACTCATCTGTGAACATCATTCATCAACGACCACAACACAACATTATCATTAAGAATATTGGGAAGAATGGTATCCAGCAACCCTGTCATCATCGCCTCTTACCCATTTCCCCAATCCACCTCTCCCATTAACTTTTGTCTGCAGGCATCCTCCGTCAGCTTCAGTGATTATCATTATTCAACAATAGTTTATTACAGCTGAATATAAAGAAAAGAAAATAAATAAAGATGGGGGTTGGGATGAGGGGAGGGGATCAATATCTTCTGCCGATGCGTATTTCAGTAAGCTGGACACATCAGAAGAACCGTCCAGACGGTTAAGAGCAAGGGCAAGGGGTGGTGGGGAGGGGGTGGAGGGGGGGGGGGAGGCGGGGAGGAGGAAGCTGGGGACAGGAGCGGGAGTGCTGAAACGGGAAGCGTAGTAGAGCTCGAAGCAGAGGAGGAGACCTTGAATTTCACATTAGCTTCCCTCTCTCTCCCCCTCCCTCTCTAGAGAAACGTGTGCCCCCGCGTGCGCGTGCGCGGGCCCGGGCGTGCACGTGATCTCTATCTGTATTGCATTTTTCATTAATTTCATGTACTAGGTATACATAATCACCACTATTATCTAACTTCTCTTTGATGGTGACAAAAAATATACCAACACTACAACAGAAAACAAAAAAGAAAAACAAAATATGCACATTCACCGCACCTCCAGTAGTAAACAACCGCAATCACCTCGTAAGTGAGACCATGATAAAACAGAAACAGAATCCTTCACAACAGCACCTTACTTAGAAGGTAGTTTGAGCTTTTATGACTTACCTCGTCCGTTTTCTGCATTCACGTTACAGTAATGACCTTTTTCTTGTCCCATCTTCTGTGTCACCTCAATGGCACTGCCATCTACCACTCATTCTGGCTTTCCGTCACATCCTGCCTGACCCAGTCGCTGCCACAGCACTAGCAATCCACATGGAGAATATGAGTCAAGTCCTCATCAGGCGTTCACCCAGAGGAGCGCTGCCCTGCTGCAGAGCTTTTTCGGTGATCGCTGCGGTGCCCGTTCTGGTCCAACGTACCTAGGGCACCTCCTACTCAATCCCCTACTGACGACAATGATTTCCTAGTCACGAAGTGGCATAAGCGAGAGTACCCCTGCGGAGAGCGTCACCACATCCATTCCATGGCAGTCTCCATGAATTTACCAATACTGTCGACCTCAAAATGAACTAACCATGGGCATAGCTCTAAAGAGGAAATCAAAACTAATGTCACCACGAGAGCAGGGCTTGAAGGACCACAGAAACCAAAACATTCTTCATGTTGATTCGTAAGAACGAGGATGAGCCTGGTGCTGTGGAGTTGCAGTCTTCTCTGAGACTGCATAACAGGTATGTTTTCTGCACTTGCTTTCAAATATATCCCTGCGTCAACCAGGCCCGAGAGATAATAAACCTGCAGTATTGGACATGAAATGTGAGCAACTCTGTAAGAGACGCATCCATTGAGTGAATGAAACTAGACTATGCCACAGGTCTTCACAGCTGACCCTATGCAAACTCATCACTGGGTAGGAGTTAGTCATGGTTCCACAAATCTAAACGGCATTAGGGGGAATCGAACCTACAACCTACCCGACCAGGAATCGGCCATGCTAACCACTGCATCATAGCTCCTGGTCATCGATCAATATTCCTTTTGCGATCACCTGGTCATCGATCAACATTCCTTTCGTGATCACCTGGTCATCGATCAACACTCCTTTTGTGATCACCTGGTCATCGATCAACATTCCTTTTGTGATCACCTGGTGATCGATAAACATTCCTTTTGTGATCACCTGAACTTCACCTGACTCGCTCTGCTAAGTTTTTTGTCCATCTTCTGATTACTGAATGGAACACGTTTTTCTGTTTCTCCATTTCTAAAGAGTTGATTTCCCTTTTGACAGTAACACTCATACATTTATTATTCTCCTCCGGATAAAGTTTTCTAGCCAGCTTAAGAGCCCGACGAGGTCAAAACCGGGGCTAGGCTTTTCCCTTTTCCTAAAGTACCTTCCTTTCCTTAAAAAAAAAAAGAGAAAAAAAAAAATCAGCCTCGATCACCTCTGTAAACTCATTGGCAGTCTTGTCAAACTATTGCTCCACAAAAAGTCTCGGAAGGTAATGCCGGCAACACTTTTTTTTCTGTCCCAACCTCTGCGACACCTCAGAGGCAGTGCACCCACGCCGCTCATTCCGACATCCCGTCCACAGCCACAGCTCGGTCGCCCCGCCGCAGCCCCGATACCGGCAATCCACAGGGAGCAGTCAATGTCAAGTCGTCAAGAGGCAACCCACCGGAAGAGACACTGCACTGCTGCCGAGTCACTTCGGTGGTGTTCAGTGGCGCCTGTTCTGATCTAACATACGCAGGACACCACCTACTAAGCCCCCTACTGACGACAATAATTGCTTAGTCGCGGAGCCGGCGTGAGGGAGCTCTCCCTCCGGAGGGCGCCACCACGTCCGTCCACCGACAGACCCCATGGACTCGCCGATACCGGTGACCCCGACCGAACCAAATCAAGACCACATACGTGGAGAGGACATCGTATTTGAGGTCACCATGAGAGCAGGGCATGAAGGGCCACATAATTTGAGACTTTTTATGCTGTTCGATGGAGAATGAGGATGATTAAGATGATGCTACGGATTTCCATTTCGGTCTAAACTACGTGACAGGGCTCTATTCTACGCTTCCTTTCATAATATATCCCGGCGTACACAAGGCCCGAGAAATACAGGCACCTGCAGTGTTGGTCAGGAAATTTGAGCAACACTCTCAGAAACGCATCCATTAAGTGGATGAAACTCGACTGTGTGGTCCCAGTCTTCCCAACTGAGTCCGCAGTAAACTCAGCTCTGGGTAGGAGCCGGTCGGGGCAGAAAAACCCACATGATTCTGATGGGATTCGAACCCACGACCTCCCAATCGGGAGTCCGCGACGCTAACCACTTCGCAACGGCGGCTGGTGCCTGCAACACTTTTCAGTCAGATTGTCTGACTAAACGTCTGTCACAGCTGCTCGTCACAATGTCTGTAATACAAGCGCCACAGAGCACTGACCTGGTTAAAAAATATTTATTCATCCTCATCCTCACCCTCAGTCACGCGACTTCAGGAACTTAAAAACACGTTCTTTCGTACCTCTCACGCCCCAAGACTCTCTTCCGCATCAGTGAAGTGATGGTTGCAGAATTCACACAACCTAACCTCACTATGTGCACTGGAAATCTTCGTCGTCAGTGTGATCCCTTCTTCAGATAGTTTGCACGTGGAAAGTTCTGTTCTGCGTTATTAGAGCCCTTGCAAAACTTTAAGGGTATATTTTCGCCAGTTTTAATTTATTCTTAAGCATTCTGTTACAGAACTGACTGGGTTCTGTCATCTGTTTTTCTTGCTCGCTGTGATTTAGCCTCCCACCCCACCCCACCCCACCCCACTCCCCCTACTCCCCGACCCCACCTCCGGCCATACAAATTCCACAGTGTTATCAAAATCTGCTTGGAAATAGTACTACTTGGGTGGGCGTGGGGGCAAAGGGGGAGGGGGTTGTCCATGCAGATTGAACTCTTGCTACTGGAATCAGAAATGTAGAGGTTGGAAGTGTACGATTTCATATCACTGAAAAGAGAATAATTATGAAGATAAGACTGTTCTCTACTCGGATTTGAAAACATAGTTTAACACAGGATGTGCTATTGGATTACTTATCATGGTTACAAAATGTTTACGGTGCAGGATATATACAGACACCAGGATTTGATGGGTCCACTTCATGTTCACAAATAGCACAGAGCTGTATCACGCTTACCAGACCACCTGACCACATAATCTTCCTGAGCCCTGTCAGCTGGCGGACAATGAGATTTAGAGCTATACAGACTTTCCTTGGTCCGTGTGGCTCCAGGCAGAGTTGTCTGACACAGCCACAAACGCACTCTTACCCTTTGTTCCTTTTTCCTGACGACTTTGGTAATGGAGCAAGCGATGAATCCCATCTGTCTTTATTTGTTTATCATCTATTTATTATGAGCTGCAGTCCATTTAAACTATGCTTCTCTTTCCTTCTAGAGAAACCTCATCGAGTGTCAGGGATCAACCTGTGGAATTGTTCTCTGTCAGTGTGGCCTGACCTGTATGAACATTTTCCTTGTGATTTTGTACCTCAGTGTGCAGAACTTGAAGATGAGTACTATTGTCCTTACACCTCTGACAGGTGTGGACCAGGCAAGGTGAGGCAAAAAACAGCATTCTGTGTGTCACGTTCTTTCAATATGGTATTTTTTTAATTTCACTAAATAAAAAGCTTTTCCACCTGATGCAAAGAAAAGGCATAAGCAAATAGCAAGTTTAAACAGCGAACAGTGAATAAAACAATAAAACAACTGAATAGAAAACAAAGAAATTGAGGGGGGGGGGGGAGAGATCAAGCAAATATCATATATATTCGGAAGAGTAGGCCAGTTTGGCCGTTGGTGTGGATGACACGTTACACATAGCATGCACCCTGCGTGAGAAATGGAAAGAATGAAGGAAGGAAAATGAATGATCGATATTGAACGATACTGACTGGATGACACGGGAAAGACTGAATGAAGCGCCCGCTGGCAGCTCTTCAGTCGGCACTACCCAGGTAGGCAGCCCGTTGTGTAAACGAGTGTGGATTGTAAAGCGCTTAGAGCTTGGTCTCTAACCGAGAATAGGCGCTATATAAGTATTCATCATCATTATTATTATTATTATTATTATTATAATTATTATTATTATTATTATTATTATTATTATTATTATTATTATTATTATATTATTATTATTATCATCATCATCATATCAGACCCAGAACGATCAAACAGGCGAAATAGGAATTCCATGTCTTCCTCTTTGGATGATTTCTTCCGCCAATTCATTTATGAACAGAGAAAACAGGATAGGACTGCATATTTCTCCCTGTTTTAAACCAATGGGACACGTGGATGCTTCGGTCAGATCACCTTCAACTCTAACTTTTGCTTTTATAATGTTATAAATACTAGTTATAGCCTGGTACATTTCCCCCGAATACCCTTTTTGTTCAGGACGGCCCATAACTTCGAGCATGAGAGAGTGTGTCATGTGACGTAGCGTCACATCAAGGCATGTGATGCTCCATCACATGTAGTTTAGTGATGTGAATCATTTCCCCATGCCACAACTAAAAAGGAGGAATATTCATGTGGCTTGACTAGTGTAGCGGGCGTCCCCAAATAATTGTGAGGATTACTCATTAAATAAACATGGGTGGTCATTGGGTGAAAGTGACCACTGAGAGATAGTTTAATAAGGGCTGGTAAGGTGCTGGTCATGTGTTTTGAACACTGAGTATACACTCACTAGGAGGAGGGAGGAAAGAATCAGTTTTAGCCCAGCAGATGGCCTAGAGACTCGAACCTGTCAGGACGTTGGTCAAGGGGTCCTCACCGTTGACCAGTCATTACCAGGTGAGCCATAGATAGTTGGGGAAAGCTACAGGGAAAAACCTACAGAAAACAGAAAGAAAGAATCCATATGTTGAATTGGGAAGCAGGATACTTACACGAACCTTATTCGTGTTTCAGCCCTTCACCCTTCACTCTTCACCCCGTCAGGTATTCCTCCTCTTAGACGGGTGGTTAACGATGGCCATGGTATGGGGAACACACCTGTAGTTCAGCCCCAGCAATTAAAGACTCCAGGAAGAGGAGTCGGATCTCATCATTTCTCCAGTGTCAGGGAAATTCAAGGGGGCGACACGTTTTCGGATGCAGGCAGGGCATCATGACAGTATGGGGCGAGTCTTATCTCTGACGCAGATGTGGCATCATGATTGCAGGAATTATTTATTCTCCTGGTCTGGATCTTGGGCCAATGTTATGTGAAGGCCATGACTTTATAGAAACTTGCAAGAATTTATTGATTTCAATTTGAAACCTGATTTATCTCTCAGTGTGAAGAGAAAGAGAGATACATGTATAGAATTTGTTTATTAATTGTTCGACGAGATTTAGTAAAGTGTTTTCCCCGAAGGAGAGGGGGAGAAGAAAAAAACAATCGTTAGTGCGCCTTTTGGTCAATTGGAGGGATTGCGTGTGCGTATGGAGTAAATGCTATCATAAATGCGTGTGTGCAAAAGTGACAGTGTGACAGAGAGAGAGAGGAGAGAGAGAGAGAGAGAGAGAGAGAGAGAGAGAGAGAGAGACTATTCCTCATAAATACTATAACCAACCTTCCCGGTTCAAACTAACAATGCCTCTGGCATCTGAGAATAAATCACAGATAATTCGACTCGCTATCTATCTTGAAAAAAGCTTTCAAACTGCGCGGTAGTTCACTCGAATGAGTAATGAAGTGGAAATGTGCATAGTACAGATGTGTGTGTGCGTGTGTGTGTGTGTGTGTGTGTGTGTGTGTGTGTGTGTGTGTGTGTGTGTGTGTGTGTGTGTGTGTGTGTGTGTGTGTGTTATTACATAATATATAAATTGTGTTTCTGCAGCGATACAAATTGAATCTGTTTGTAACCACTCCCAATGACATGGCTCTATGGCGTATTTATTAATTTTTTTCAGAGTTCAGAATTCAGAGTTCTCTCTGTCTCTGTCTCTCTCTCTCCTTCTGTCTCTGTCTCTCCGTCTGTCTGTCTGTGCATATCTGATCTCTCTGTCTCTCTGTCTCTGTCTCTGTCTCTCTCTCTCTCTCTCTCTCTCTCTTTCACACACACACACACACACACACACACACACACACACACACACACACACACACACACACACACACACACACACACACACACAACAATAAGAACAGAT
>CM031627.1:33253403-33258403 GCA_018398815.1 Conus ventricosus | reverse complement strand
TTATTTCAAGCAACACCATTTCACTGGATGTTAAGGCATGCGTGTCAGTGCAATTGGGTTGATGTTCTACGTATGTATTTATTCGATGGACCGGAAATAGGAACAGGTCACTGACAGACTGTTTCCTTTCCTGTCTACAACCCAACACGCCGGTGTCGTATATAATACTGTCGCCGTGGAATTGTATCGCAGGGATAGCATTTCACGTGAATATTGTTGCAGCGACAATATTTGCTGGAAAAAATTGTTCGCGCGACAACTTTTCACGAAAATGTCCATAGAATATTGTAGCTGTCCATAAAATACTGTCGCTCGAAATTTTGCGACAGGTTTTGCGACAGGACACTGTGAAATATTGTAGTCAGTGAATACTGTCGCTTGCGACACATTTTCACGTGAAATCTTACTGCTAGAGTTAACATTCCTGTGAAATATGGTCGCAGCGTAATTTTGCGACAGCTTTTTGCGACAGGACACTGTGAAATATTGTAGTCAGTGATTACTGTCGCTTGCGACACATTTTCACGTAAATCTTACTGCTAGAGTTAACATTTCCTGTGAATATGGTCGCAGCGATAATTTTTCATGAACCAGCTGCAGTATTTCCCGGGAAATACTGTCGCTGCGACACGATTTTATGAGCGACAGTATTATATACGACACCCGGCCTAACACTCTGCAAGCACTGCTCTTCTAAAACTACCACGAGGAGTTATCGAGTAATGTTTTGATTATGAGGATCCTATTCAAATACTCACTCGATTATTTCCTTTCGAAAGACGCTTCTTTTTGTCAAACATGAAGGTATAGACCTCATTCGTTTTAACCAAGAAATATGCAAAAAAAAGTATCAACCGGGTGATTTCTGATTCAAATTTTATTATCTTTTACCTTGATTAAAGGAAAACACAACGGGGAGCAAACAACTTTGAATGTGCGCGGAGGTAGTTCTTCGTGACGAGTCAATCTGGCCGGCGACATCGGCATGTTTGCCTTCATCTCTGTCATGGTCGCTCTGCTAGGTCCACCGCTGCATACTGGAACACAAAAGACTTGGTCTTAGGGACATAAGTATTGAATGGTTGGAGGGTTTTCTTTTGTCTCTCTATGTTTTATTAGAAAAGGTCAGCATCTTGCGTTGTCGGTCCTTTGCCTTGATTAAGAGACAAACACAGCAGGGTGTTTTCGTCACAGACACACCCTTACCCCCCCCCCCCCCCCTCCCTAAAAATCATTTCATGTCATCTGAAATATTTATGGAATTTCTGTTAACATTGAATTTTTAGATCAGTGTTCATAGTGCAATCATCAATAAAATGCAATTGAACTTTGAGTGCTTTCCAAAATTACACAAATATCTGTTATGTTTGGTATGCCATGCGATCCGTTTTGAATGTGAGAGTGTGTGCAGCCCTTATTTACTTGGAGTCAGTCTCTGTTTCATGTTGCTATTGTGGAGGTGTACTCTAATATATTATATATATATTATATATATATTATATATTATATATATTATATATATATATTATATATTATTATATATATTATATTTTTTTTTTTTTTTACGTTGTGTAGTGTATTTTTCAAAACTATTATGTGGATTACCAACATGTCAAAAATCTGCAGAGTGGATTCTTTTCATAGATCAGAATGCTTTTTGTATATATCCTGGTATGTTTTCATTGTAGGAAATAGTTTTTGAAATAATATGAGATTTATCCATCTGCCCATTTCTCCTTTCTAAATCGTCTTTTTTTCTTACTTGCCGATTTTTCACAAATACTTCTTCTTTCGCATTCCGTGCAAAGTCATTTAAGATCTTCTTTTTTTTTTAACTTGCTTAGAATGGGCACAGTGTTTTTGAATCCTTCTTTTTCGTCTGAGGTGTCCATCGTCTAGTCCAACGAAGCCGGCAAATTCACAACGTCAGCAATGGTCAACTTGTCAGCAAGTGTGTTCGTTTTCTTTCCCTCACACCACACCTGCCACTGCCGAGTTTTCAGGGACTTTTTGTGGCTGAGGTAGGGTCAGTTTTAGTATCCGTGCGATGCTGCAAGAAAGGACACAGGTAAACTGCCACAGGTGCATGGACTGACAATGAATAGGCATGCATAATTACCCTCTCTTGTGCACTTTTGCCCCCTGAAAGCCAGACAAATTCCATAAAATGACATATCTCTCTGTCTCTGTCTCTGTCTCTCTCTCTCTCTCTCTCTCTCTCTCTCTCTCTCTCTCTCTCTCTCTCTCTCTCTCTGTCATGGGTGGAACAGTTGTGACGCCATTGCTCCTGAAGCTGTATAACTTCTCTCATCTTTGCTTGCATTTTTTAACACATGCAAACGCACATGTTAATGCACCAATCAATCCACACACATGACCCAACTTTCGGTTCCATTGTTTCATCCTTTGCCTCTTTGTCTTTTTAGATAGATGCCGGAGGGGGGAGGTGCTACATCTATGTTAATAAAGGACATGGTTCACCACCCAAGCAGATGCCAAGAAGGAATGCGAAGAACACGGTGCTTCTTTAGTCAGCATGGAGACCGTGCAGGAGATGGAGGCCTTCTTTGACGTCATGGAATATAACCTTGAAGACAACCTCTGGGTTGGGGCGACAACAACTACGTACGGCAAAGGAAAGACATCGTGGAATACCATGTAACATCCTAAGTTATCCATCTTGGTCTGATGTCATTTTTTTCTGGTTTGTCAAATGATGTTCAGATGCGTAACATGTGACAAGTTGAACATGGCTTCTTGAGTATGGTGAGGGAGTAAAAATCGCCGGATGATTTGAGATTTACTTCGCTATTGACTGTTCCTTTAAAAGAACCCCCCGCTTTCTCTGTATCTCTGTCTCTGTCTCTGTCTCTCTCTCTCTCTCTCTCTCTCTGTCTCTCTCTCTCTCTCTCTCTCTCTCTCTCTCTCTCTCTCTCTCTCTCTCTCTCTCTCTTTCTCTCTCTCTCTGAATATTTCATAATTATCCTAAGAAAATTCCCGTGAAAGTATATATGTAGAAGATATTTTTAAAAAGAAAAAAACAACATACATTTCTATCAATCTCTCCATTTATGTATCTACCTTCTTCCTCTGTGTACCTATCTGTCTGCATATCTCTATCTATCTTATCCTCTCTATCTCTCTCTCTGTCTACCTGTCTGTACATCAATCTGTCAATCTATTTGTTGAGCAAATTAGGTGTTTGTGCGAAAAAACAAGTGTAGGGTAAAAACAGGCGCAGAGTAACACTTTTTCCGTCAAAACAAGCGCTAAATAACAATTTTCCGTCATTACAGTGATAATAACAGTTGTCCGTCATTACAGTGATAATAACAGTTGTCTGTCATTACAGTGATAATAACAGTTGTCCGTCATTACAGTGATAATAACAGTTGTCTGTCATTACAGTGATAATAACAGTTGTCCGTCATTACAGTGATAATAACAGTTGTCTGTCATTACAGTGATAATAACAGCTGTCCGTCATTACAGTGATAATAACAACAGTTGTCTGTCATTACAGTGATAATAACAGTTGTCCGTCATTACAGTGATAATAACAGTTGTCTGTCATTACAGTGATAATAACAGTTGTCTGTCATTACAGTGATAATAACAGTTGTCCGTCATTACAGTGATAATAACATTGTCTGTCATTACGTGATAATAACAGTTGTCCGTCATTACAGTGATAATAACAGTTGTCTGTCATTACAGTGATAATAACAGTTGTCCGTCATTACAGTGATAATAACAGTTGTCAGTCATTACAGTGATAATAACAGTTGTCCGTCATTACAGTGATAATAACAATTTTCTGTCATTACAGTGATAATAACAATTTTCTGTCATTACAGTGATAATAACAATTTTCTGTCATTACAGTGATAATAACAATTTTCTGTCATTACAGTGATAACGTGGCAAAGACCAAAACGAGAACGAGGTTTGGGAGTTGAGAAATGAAAAACCAGGGTGTTGCATTCTAAATATGAATCCCTTCACTAGCAGCATATGTGGAACTATTGTACAGGGGAAATCATCATGGTATTGCTTTAAGTGCACTAAGTTGATGTATTATTAGTCAGGCTTCACACACCAAGGTTATATCATCTTTGCACTCATACATGCATATGCACCCCATGCACCCACCAAACATTCACCTCTCTCTAGGAATGGGATGTCATGCATTCATTTCTCGTCTAACACGACTGAGCACAATAAATACAATTTCTGTGCTACTTATAATTACACATGAGAATCTAACTACACAAAATGGAAAAAATCAAAACATAATAATATCGTCAAACACCTACGTGCTGAAAGCAGCCAAGAATTGTGCAGAAAGGCATTTGTGTGGATGAATGAGAGTGTTAATGAGCTGAGAGGATGTTTAGAATGTTTGAGTGGAATGTGATCACTGATTCACAACATAATATTCATGAAGCAGCTGATGTTTACAGTAATTATATAAAGTTTGGTGAACATGTCATAATTCCAATCAAAACCATCAAAGCATTCTCCAACATTAAACTATGGACCTCAACGTCTATTAAAGGCGCTTTAAATGAGAAAAAGGCAGCATTTCAGACAAGGAATAGGCAGGGCAGAAATATGATTCAAGCTAGAAGTACATGAGAACTAAAGAAGGGACAAAGGGTTTTATAAGAAAAAGTACAGCAGCCATTTCGAACGGGAAAAATGAAAGATGCATGGGATAGGCTAAAATCCTCACTGGAGAAAACAAATTTTAAAAAGACGTTTGTCATATGACTATTCAGGAACAAACCGAATCTGCGAATATACTGAACGAGCATACGTGCTGTTTTGAAAGGGATGACCTGGGCGATGATCTGAACAGAGTGGTTTTACAGCTGCAGGAAAAAAGTCAAAGAACAGACCGATGACCAAGACTTTGAGATCAATGCTAACGCTGTTCAATCTTTTTTTTTTTAAAGTGAATATAAGACAGGCAGTGGACCTAAACACCGTCACGAGTA
>CM031627.1:33215903-33243403 GCA_018398815.1 Conus ventricosus | reverse complement strand
AATTTTTCAATGATATGTTGTAATCTATTTTCTTTTTTTTTAAGCTTCCAAATATATTTACTTAGTTCTATTTGGTTTTTATATTTTTCATTTTTGAAAGACTGTTTATGGTTTGCATATCTGGTGTTAAAATGGTTTGCCGTTATCCCTATGTACGTTTCTTTATCACTGTCTATTGTTACCATAGCTTGGTACACAATATTGTTGTAGAGACGTTATTATTCAGAGGGCACTGGTCTTTTTTGTGCAATTACAAGATATCCTTTCATCACCCTCTTTGGTTGTGTTGTTTTTGGTTTTATTGGAAGAATCAATTATATTTTTAAGGTTGGGCATACACGGGTACGATAGCTTGATGGTATTTTTGTTGAATATTTTAGATAGTACATGTTCTTTGGGGAATGATGTTTTAAGGATTCTGAGGAATTCTTTTCCTGCGTTAGTTTTTGTTCTTCCATCATATGGAGGGTTATACCATATAATTTTTCTTTTCCTGTTTTTCCTATTGCTGTTCATGTTGTTATCTGGGTTATATAGTAATTTGTAGTTTAGCCACTTTTTTCAGCCCTCTTGGTATTCAGCTGCTGCACTGTTGAATTCTTTCTCATTGCATGACAGTTTAGATAATCTTTTGTTTATACCATTAGGTATGGTTTTTAAAATGGAGGGTGGATGGTTACTATTGATGCCTACGTAGACAGGTGTGTCATTAGGTTTTTTATATGGTTTGTATGTATGATCCTTAAGGTGTAATGTTATGTCTAAATAATTTACTGTTTTTTTTGTTGGCTTCTACAGTGATATTTAGGTTATGGCTTTGAAAAATTTTACAAAGTTCTTTTTTCTTGTTTTCAATGATTTTTGGTTTATTGTTTAACGTGGCAAGGCCATCATCTCTGTATAAGCCAACCTGTTTACCAACTATTTTCTGTATATGAGACAACATGAAAAGTCCAACTAATTCACAAGTTTCAGCTCCATCATAAGATCCCATCGTGACATCGAATGTGGAATTTCTGTTGGTTTTGTTGTTGTTGTTTTTTTAAATCCAAGTTTCAATGTTGCTATGGAAAAGAGTTTTATTAGTGTGGAGAATGATTTCCATCTCAAAATCTGTTAAACTTGTATATTTGTTGGCGAATCTTAGCGCTTTAGTAAGTAATTCCTCATCAATGGAAGGGTAGAAGTCCACTATGTCAAAAGTAATGAACACTGTATTTTTCTGTTTGTTCAATTCTTTAAACCATTGGATAACTTCGTAACTATTTTTCCAGAGATTGTATTCAGTGTTGGTTTTTATGTCCTCTATTGTTTTTTCCATGATCTTTTTACTAATTTTGCCTAATTCGGATGTTCATGGGTTTATTAGTCTACAAGTAGGGTTGTTGAGAAAGTTAGGTTTGTGGTCTTTAAGGGTTATAAAGTGGCACACGCGCAGAGCTAACACACCACACTATATAACACCGGTGGCGTGCCCAAATTGTATACCCTGAGGAGAGCATTTTAGCTTGAAACAATTTTGTAGGTTTTAATTTTTCCATTTTAATATCCTATTCTAAACTATATATAAGTACCTTGCAATGATTGCAAGAAATATGGAATTAAAAACAAAGCTTGCTCTTATGTCTTAGATTGAAGAAGAAAATGTAGCTTGTTTTGCTCTTTCATGATTTTCTTTTGCTTCTTAGGGGGCACCTTGGCTGGTTTTTTGAAAACTCAACAAACATACTACGGTATTGCACACCAGCCTTTTCTGGGATTGCATTCTTCTTAAAACTGAAAAGGCAGAGGAGTCAAATTACTACTTTCTGCGGTCACTGAGGAGAAACAATCAGGTTTCGAAATATCGGTGTCTGACCAGGAGTTATATGTTAGTGAGTTTCCCTCCTATTGGAGGATGTCTCCCCCTTGGAGACTATAAGCTTGCTGAAGGCTCATTTTGAGAAGCATTTATTTTATTTTTCCCCTTTCACCCATTCAAGCACATACTGTTAGTTAGGCAGAATGATCTACCACTGCAGATATGAATGCTTATCCCCCCCCCCCCCCTATTTCTTCAATCTAAGACATAAGAGCAAGCTTTGTTTATAATTCCATATATATATATATATATATATAATATATATATATATATATATATATATATATATATATATATATATATATATATATATATATATACACCATTCAGAGGGAGACAGAGACAAAGAGAGTATCAGACAGACATACACTCAATCAGGCAGTCGCAGCAATAGAACATAGTGTGATTGAACTTGACAGTGGGTTGTTTGCAATACCTAAAAGTAATAAAACGTTCGGTACAGTTTGCTTTGGACCTGTGACGAAACATTTAACGTAAATGTTTAACACGTTGAATCACAACAATGAAAATATAAGGTATAAACCAACATGTGCTCAAAGTGCAATTAATGTCTGCAGACAGCTTCTGATACGTAAGGTATTCTCAAACAAAATCTTAACGCACAACATCTTATGAGCTACATTTTTCTCCATTTTATATCTGTATTTCAGCTGACAGATGAATATATGTAATATAGGAAGAACTTTGTCCTTCTACTTTACAAACATTACGAGTACTGTTTGAAAATATAATGATAAAACAGAAAACAGAATCTATCTGTAAATTTTGCAAGAAATAAAATTCAGCTATGAAAAGACGTTTCGTTATCCCGAAATTGAATACATTCAGATACTTTTCCTTCGTTAGATCAATCGGCGTTTTCCAATATTGTTGAATGACCAGGCAGCGCTAAACGTGTGTTAAATGATATCCTAAAAAAATAGTACAGACATTACATCGAACATCGTTCAGTGCATGCATTTGCTTCTTTTCAAAGTTAGTCCCAAGACGTCTATGTATTATTCTTATGTGGAATCATGTCAGTTTTACATAACTTTTATTAAGATAGGAAAAACGGCTTTTTCCAGTCATCCTCAATATTGAGTTTTCTATTTCATCTAGTACAACATTTTGGACAGATATTATTTTCGATAAGTATGTTGTAGTATTTTTTCCCTATGGAAAGACAGACATCAACTTCTTGCAACACAAATGCATATCTAAACATTTATAATTTTCAACTTGATTTTTTTCATTTTCTTATAATATTCAGCTATTGGCTATTGCTTAATCGAAACCGGTAACGAAATTCATGTATATAATCTACTTTTGCTTAAAGTGTTCGTAAGAAGTAAATTGGCTGTTTTCGAGTCGAGATATCTGCTATGAAGTATATTCCTTTGTTGATTCATACTTTTCCTATCATTGCTCCCCCACCCCCACCCCAATCTATATTTTATAATTGTAAAACTTTTGCTCCCCAATGAGTTCTCTAAAATTCTGACCGTTGACATTGTAGAAAAAAAAATCTATACAGGCATTGAAGACCTTTTTTCCAGAATATGTTTGATTTACAAAAAAATGAAAGCATTTCTGGTCCACAGATTTAAATAAAATCCGGAAGTGAAAAATTAAATGTTCTAAGAGTCTTCTAGTCATGGCTTGTTCATAATCTATTTTTTCGCATCCCAGATAATTTTCACGAAGAATCACACGTTTGTAATTCTGGAAGTCCGAAACCACTATTTCTGATGTTTTTGCACGTGCAGTTCTTTCGTTCATTTTTTGTCTGGTTTCTTATCACATAAGCAATTACATTGCAAAATCTGAAAGATGTCCGACAGATTAGATGGTAAGAGACACTAGGGAACTACATTTGATAATATGATTGATTCTGTAATAGCTATCCTACCTACAGGAGCTAATTGTCGTTGCATCGATATGTTCAACAAATGTTTCACATCCGTTACCTTTTTGCTTAATGATTAGTAGTTGAACAGTTTTTAATCATTGGTAAAGCAGATTCCAATACATTTTCTTTCCTTTTTGTGGTTTCCACTCTAAAGCTAAGTGGTCCATAAAACGGACTGCAGAATTTTGACAGCTCCCCACCAAATGGTGCTACTTTTCTCAAGATTCAAATATATGCCAAAATGATCCAGTATGTTCATACAGGTCTCAAGCGATTCTCTATACCGCCTTTTAGAAAAAAAAATTCATAACCGCTTGTATAATGATGAATTTCATTATCAGCACTCTTAATGACTACACCACGTATTTTTGCCTGTTATCAATGCTAGAATTTCAACACATGAGATAAGTAAATATGAAAATGGGTCACCTAGTCTGCATCCTCTCTCCATTGTGAATCATTTGTAAATGTGTCCGTGTGGTGCACGATTTAATATATCTGTAGAAGACTTCTACCCATTTGCAAAAACCAAAAGCTTTCAATACTTCAAACAAAATATCCGAGCTATCTGACTCAATTGCTTTTCGAAATCAATGCTTAGCATGAGTCCTGGTAAGCTTTTGTCTTCTAACTATGACTGTATCATATGTAAGCCGGAAACTGTCTCCTATTCATCTGTTCTAAACAAAGTCTGTTTGATATTTAGTAATAAGTTTGGGCAATACATTTTTATGGCTGGCCTTGCATGCTGATCTTACCTTGTATACAATATTTAGCAGTGAGATTGGCCTCCTGTTTTAATGAAGCGTCTTGTGCCTTAACTATACCTCAGTTCTTCGATGATTTTTCCAGGTATACAAAGACTTTCCTCTGGGAGAGTGGCGCTCTGGGTCTCTTTCTTACTGTCCTCGGAGGAGGCATTGGCAGCCGTGCCCCGAAAGATTGTGTGATTTGGGACGCCTTCAGTAACAGATTAAAACGTGACGCGTGCCACAGTTTGCAGAACGGCGCAGTCTGCGAACTTCCTCCCCTTCCAGATCATCATCACAGCAGACCACCTGTCACACACTCCCTGTCCCGAGCAGCACGACCATGGCAGATGTTCATCTTGAAGAATGTCCAATGCAGCACCTGACTCATGAACTGCTGGCCTGTGATTTGGAGAGCCGATGCAGGGGACTGGAGAACACAGAGACATGGTACAGGGCGGCTTGCAGTATGTCCCAGAGACTGACACAGCCGTACTTTTATTGTGACATACCCGGGGAGTTCGTGCCGTACAGTCTTGTCTGCAACTTTAGAGAGGATTGTTCCAATGGATGTGACGAAGACTTCTGTCAACATATTCCATGTGAGCAGAACATGATAGACTGTGGACAGGGACAGGTTCGTGCTCGTTCGTTTCTCATCACCTCTACCCTTTATCTGGCCGTTTGTCTCTTCATTCTGTCACAAACATGTAAGCAAAGACGCAATGACGCAATGACGTCATTCTAAAAAGATTTACACGTACGCACAAGCGTCACATATACGTAATAAGGCAGCCCTGACCGCAATTGGACAGACGACAACGAGAATATTTATGTAAACAAGACATAGTTCGTGCTCTGCTAATTATTTAACCGTTACGCACATACAACCGGAGAACTTGAAGATCATCAACACCACCTTGAGCCTATAACCCCAGCAAAGTATTATCAAGTCCTGGAACCGATTCGAAAGCAAATTTACCAAGATTTTCTGCATAACCTTGATGACCAATGGCTGGAGGATCTAGCCTGCCATTGTTAACTTCAAGTTCCTTCCTGGGTATCGCTTTAACAGAGGATGCAGGACACTTGGCTGACCCCAGTGCTTAGGAGACGGGCCTGGAAGGGATCTGGCCACTTCCAGATCCCTCTGCATTGTTCGTGGAACCATCTTTTGTCCAAGGTAAATTAGTTTAGTATTAAAATATTGGTCTCTGGACTCGGTAGGTATTATACAGTCGCTATAATCTAGACATAACTGAGTTTGATTAATTGTCCTCTGGAACGACACACAGGGTGTGAAGTATATGAATGGATTGATTTATACGAGTTAGTTTGTTTCACTTAATGGTTTGTTGATATTCTTTATACGATTATCCAAGTATTAACAATGTGGACTACTGAATCGTTTCTTCAGTTTCGGATGTGCTGAGGATGGGAAGGCGTCATCATCGCCTTGTTTCATCCTCATTATCTATTTATATTTTTTATCATGTTATTGTGTCCGGTTAGACCGCTTTTACACCGCACACACACTAGTCTTGATGTTATCATCTGTGTATGTTGTGTGCTGTCTTATTTACACTCACACACAAAGACTCTATCTCCGGACACCGTTTCAAGATTGTCAACGATAGTTGGAATTGTTCTTTCAGACGGTTCCTATCTTGGTCTGGTTGAGCTCGGAACGATTTCTCTTCATAACTGCCATGGTTTGGACGAGCCTGGAACGGTACCCTACACTTTTGACCTGTCTGGGAAAACGTCAATTTGGATCATTCGATACTACGACCATGGACTAAAAAAATAAGTCTCATTCCTTGTTTCTGCTATCATGGAAGAACATCAAACGAAAACTGTTATTTGTGCAAGAGCAACAACAAGGAGCGGAATCTTCAAGAACATTCTGAAGGATAAGAAAGTCGAAGCCTGAATTGGAAGAAGTGACAATATTTCATTAAACACATTCATTGATTTGCAAACCTTGTCGTCTAGTGTCTGTAGTAGCGTGCTGTGAGGGGGAGAGTATTATTCTGCGTGTTTGGCTGGAAGAAAGTCAGGTATTATCCGTCGCGGGCTAATACTCTGTGACAATCTTCTTTTCCAATTGGTACAAAAGCAATTAGCTTCATATGGCATGTCGCCTTGAATCTTCATTTTAGTCTCTTACCGTCATTGTCGATGCCCTCCTAGCTCCGTTACTCCAACACAGCTCACAGGGCCTTCCCCATGCACAGCCACATTCAGCCCATGTTCTATGACGATCCTGCCAACAGCAGTCCACTGTTCAAACTTTTATTCACCGGACTTTAAACTCAACTGCTCCTCTGTCTCTTTCTTTGACCCATTATTTTCAGTTGAGAACAGGATGCAGCCACACTACAGAGTTCGTCTGCCTTTTTTATGACCTTCAAGCTGGGGTTCTCGTGTCGTTGTGTACGAACGTCACACCACATATATCAATTACATACCGTTACATGCAAACACAGACGAAGATTCGAATTTTCTGACTTCTCTAACATTTAATGTGTCGTGTAGGCATATGAAAACATTGACTCAAATTCATAGACAAGAAAGATAACTGACACATCTTTTCAGTCAGAAATTGTCTAGAATGTGCAAGGCCGAAACTCACCAGCATTTTAAAATTTAAAGGCATATTTCTCCCAATAGATGCGTATCTATATCATTCACATGCACTACCACGATCACATGTATGCCACAGTAGAGACGCCTATGGAGCAAAACTACCAGAAGAGAAAACACCTCCAAAGAAATCCAGACGCCAAGAAAAGATGGACAAGATCAGGGTCCAAAAGAAAAACCTCAAGAAGCAAATGAAGACTGCAGGCTTGGAAAAACTGTGGAAAGACCTGAAAGAAAAACACAGCGCCCTCAGCAAAGCGGAATCTGCGAGGAAGAGGAAGAGCAAAAAAGAAGAAGACACAAGAGCGCTTCTTCAGAGACCCTTTCCAGTTTGCCAGAATACTGTTTGAGCAGCCACAATCTGGGACCCTAAGTGTGGACAAAGGAGTTCTTGAGCAGCATCTGAGGAAAACATACTCTGACTCACAGAGCAAAGCACCACTCGACATTCAAGGTCTGGTGTGGCCAACCAACCTGAGGAACAGTTCAATGGCAAGCCTCAACGTTGGCGGAAATCAAGAAGGTGGTCGACAAAGCCAGAGTCAAATTATCACCTGGGCCAAACGGAATACCTTACCAGCTTTACAAGAAATGTCCCAAGGTGCTGGAGTGGCTCCACAGGCTGCTGCGATCGGCTTGGAGAAACCAGAAGATTAGCGGCCAGTGGATGATGGCAGATGGTGTGTACATCCCCAAAGAGCAAAACTCAGTGACATCAGCCAGTTCAGGCCAATATCACTACTGAACGTTGAAGGGAAAATCTTCTTCCCTGTCATGGCCGCAAGGCTGACCAAGTACCTGATGGAAAACAAGTATTTGGATGTGTCAGTCCAGAAAGGTGGCATCCCAGGCGGGCTGGCTGTGTAGAACACGCCACAATGATCTGGGACGCAATCCATAAGCAAAAACAGAAAAGAGAGACCTGGACGTAGTGTGGCTTGATCTGGCAAACGCATGTGGATCTGTGGCCCATGAGATGATACGGTTGGCTCTTGAGATGTACCATGTGCCAAAGAACATCTGCGACTGTTCAAGAAGTACTTCAATGGCTTCTCAATGCGGTTCTCTACCAAGGAGTACACGACAGATTGGATCAACTTGGAAGTGGGCATTGCAAGGGGCTGTGCTATTTCCCCAATACTGTTCGTGCTGGCAATGGAACTCATCTTGAAAGCAGCAACAAACAACGCGAGACAAACAGACCTTGGCGTTGAATACAAGATGCCTCCTCTCAAGGCCTTCATGGATGACACTACAGTGATTTCATCCAGAGAAGACGAGACACGTCATGTGCTGGAGAGGCTGGACGACATAGTTGCCTCATCCAGAATGAAGTTCAAGCCAAAGAAATAATGGAGTCCCTCACTTAGGAAAGGAAACGTGGCTGAATCTGTGGTCTTCAGTGTTGCCAACCAGGCCATTCCAACAGTCACAGAAGAGACAGTCAGTAGCCTTGGAAGATGGCATGATGATACCCTAAAAGACACACAAAGAGCAAAAGAAACCAAGCAGATGTCGGAAGAAGGCTTGGAGACCATTGACCAGTGTGGGCTCGATGGCAAATACAAGGTCTGGTGTCTGCAGTTCATGCTGATACCAAAGCTCCTATGGCCTCTGATGATATACGACATCTGCACCAGCATAGTGGAGGCAATGGAAGCCAAAATCAACAAGTTCACAAGGAAATGGCTTGGTGTCCCACCCTGTCTGACTGACATAGCGCTGTACTGTCGCCAAGCAAAGCTGAAACTACCACTGAAATCCATCCTGGAGAAACACAAAGCAGGGAAGATCAGACTTCAAAGCATGCTGGAGGACTCAGGAGACAAGGTGGTAGAAGCAATCAAGCCCCAGCTGAAGACAGGCAGAAAATGGAAAGTTCAAGAGTCGATGGATTCTTCAAAAGAAAGTCTCAAGATCAGAGAAATAACAGGACACACACAGACCAACAGACAAGGACTGGGGGTGACCAAAACTGAATGGTGTTCAAAGGCCAAAGGAAAAGCCAAAAGAGACATAATGATTCAGGAGATGAGAAAAGAAGAAGACCAAAAAAGACTCCAAAAAGCAGTCCAGCAGAGCCAGCAAGGGCAATGGACAACGTGGGAGAATGCACTCCAAAGAAGTCTCACTTGGAATGACATTTGGCACATGGCCCCTCTCAGGATCAGCTTCACTCTCAGATCTGCATGCCCCTCTGCCATGAAAAACAAACAGTGGAGCATGTTCTAAGCTAACGTAAAGTAGCCCTGGCTCAAGGAAGGTACACATGGAGGCACAACCAAGTGCTCAAAGAGATTGTACAAGTAGTTTGGGCTAGTACCAACACCACAAAAGGGAAAATCAGGACTCCAAAAGCACCCGCAACATTTTTCAAGACAGGAGGCAGCAAATCATGGCCAAGAACAACAGTGCCACTCGAAACATGCAGGCAGAGTCTGCTGGATGGGGCAGATGACTGGGAGTGCACTGCAGACCTCCCAGGATGGAAGAGTCACCCAGAGATCATCAGCATGAGACCAGACATAGTAGTCCACTCTAAGTCAACCAAGCAGCTGATCATGATCGAGCTCACGGTGCCACATGAGAACAGAATGGAGGCAGCTCAAATCTACAAGACTGGAAAGTATGCTGATCTGGCAAACAGCCTGAGGAGAGAAGGCTATCAGGTCAAAGTCCTCACTGCAGAAATTGGAGCTAGGTGATTTGTAGGAACGTCTGCATACAGCCTCATGAAACAGCTCTCAGTTGCAGGGAAGGAAAAAACCAGAGCCCTGAAAGCAATGGCAGAAGCGCAGAAGGTTCAAGCTGGATCTAGTCAGAGAACAAACATGAACTTCATAAGGCTAATTCCTACAAATCTCAGGTGTACCCTGTGGACTAGTGGTTAGAGCACGATCTATTACAGTGAGAAATAGCTGTCCAGGAGGGTCATGGGTTCGAATCCACCATGGCTCTCCAAGATGGGAGAAAGGGGCAGCAGAGGGATATCCGGAGTCATGAACGGTGTGCCAACCCCCTAAAGTGTCAGTGAGATAAGAGCCGAAACACTTAGCTTGAAAGGGAGCTTCTCTGAGGACTCTTGCTGCACGCTCTCCACGATTCTTCTACACATGACCTACCACATCAATGACTAACCATCAGATAATTATTGGTATGTCTTTCGAGGGATGGGGGGGGGGGGGGAGGGGGGGGGGGAGATCCATGCATGTAAAATGTAAAACTAAAAGTCCATCATGAAGCAGATGTTTGCGGTGGCTAGTGAATGCCTTACGTCACGATCAGACACTGAGGATTGATTGACTAACCGACTGATGATCTTTAATACTCAAGAATGTTTCAGTTCAGTTTCAGTTTCATCAAGGAGGCGTCACTGCGTGCGGACTAGTCCATATACGCGACCCCACATCCGCTGAGTTTTGAGATCACGCTGTGCATGATTTAAAGCTGATGAGGATGATAACATTTACGGTGACAAGCAGAGTATTCATAACTATAGAAATGACCTAGTAGTCAACAGAGGGAGCAACAACAACACAAAAAAGAAAGAAAAAAGAGAGAAGGAGAGAGGCAAAGTGAAAGACAGACAAACAGGTAGATGGACAGACAGACAGACGGGGGGGGGGAGATGGAAGGGATGGAGGGGGAGGGAAGAGGATGGTAAGTGGTAGTAGAGGAGTGTAAGAGGGAAGAGATGAGAAGTGGGGGTGGAGATGATGTTTTAAAGAGTACATAACATGCAGACGATGTCTTCAATGTACGCTTTACAGAATACTTTGCAAATGATCGTTGTGATTTTATCGATGTTTTTTAATTCTACTGGACATAAACTGAGTACGAAATATTTAACGTGTCCGTATTTTGTAGACACAGTTGAGATAAACGAAAAGATTTAGTTTGGGTTGGGTGTAAGACCAATCCGTTTGAATTACACCAGCCTGACACTCTATTTAGACTTTTCTGGAGATGCGTTTCTATTGTTTGTACATCACTGTCATTTGTCAGGAGCAACGAGTCATCAGCATATAAAGGTGTAGTGATTTTCATATGGATAATGGTAATTATTGATACAGATGCAGAACGGGTGGGGGCCTTGCACTGAACCTTGTGATACTCTATGTCTAACAAAGTCTGAAGAGGAGGTTTTGCCATTAAGTAGCGCATTCAGAGTCCTATCGTTCAAGTACGATTGGGATAATGAGACTGTCGAGGAATAGTTCAAATAGATATACAGCGTCTTTATAAGAACAGCATGATCAACAAGATCAAACGCCTCTTCAGAGTTTAGAAAGACCGCTCCTTTCATTTGTAGTTGGTTCATATATCAAACCACGAGTCACGCATTCATGATAATGCTGTGTAGGAATGATTTAATCTGAATTCAAATTGGAATGAGTGGGAATAGCTTTTCTCCCTAAGTTATATATAAGATTGTCCTCTACATTTTATACTGTTTGCATAATGCTTTTTAGTTTTTCAGCAACTTTTTTCCTCTCCACACTTTCGTTTTATTCCATTTTACTACCCTTCGCTGGCTGCTTTGGGGATGCTGTTGGATTCTTTTTTGAACCCTTGGTGGTGAGAACACCGCAGAATTATGGACTGTGGTGTGTCTCTATTTGACACCAAGGGCACAGACACAACCAGCCGTGTCTCCCTGATGGGTCCGATCCAGCGGACGAAAGGCCTAGGAGCAGGCAATACAAATAAATCTGTCTTCGAGAGGAATTACGATGGTTCCCTCAGGCAGCTAGTGAAGGGTTTCTCATATTTATAATATATTCCCCCCATTTTCTTCATCTTCAATTTTTTTTTTCTAAAAGTTCAAATCTTTGCCAAGTCATTACTATGATGACTGAAGAATTGTTAGCCTGCACTTGTTTTCCCCCACTACTTAATTGTTCAGCATTATAAGTTATATATATATATATATATATATATATATGTGTGTGTGTGATGCTGTTGTGTGTGTTGATGTGTTAGTGTGTGTGTGTGTGTGTGTGTGTGTGTGTGTGTGTGTTATATAGAGCTAATGGTAAGGGTACATGTCTGAAAGTATTTGGATCTGAGGAATCATTTGATTCTGGAAGGGAACCACGCTGACATTATTGAATGCCTGAGGGAAAAAAAAACGTGAGTTTCAACGGATGAATTGTATGTTAGAGACTCCAAAATGTAAGGCAGAGTGAGTTTGCGTAATAATGCGGGTATATGATCATGACCTATGGATTTTTTATTCTTCGACTGCGCTATGAGAATTTCAACTTCATGTGCAGCAAGAGGAGGAATAGGGAGTGAGTTACTTGGATCCAACCCTTTGTTAGCAAAACGATTTCAGGGAAGTCGGACACATATGGTCTTTAGATACTCTTACAATCTGTGAAGCTTGAGTAGAGAGTTATAATAGCGACAGAAAGTGTGTGTTGAATTTGTCCGGGGTGATGTTTATCACTGAATTTTGTGAATCTGTATGCTTTCTGTGCACAATAGTATCTATTGCCCTCTAGATGGGCACTGTGCTTTTTGCATCCGTGATCAATTGACTGAACTTCTCTCTTTCGGCTTTTTCAACTTCAGTTGAAACAAAGTTTCTCTTATCTTTGTATTCGTCAAATACATTTGCTTCCTTGAGTTGGTCGGTACGTGTTTCTTTGTAAGGGTGAGGAATGTTTGTTACCGGAAGGAGTAGTCACAAGTTAAATGAAATGGGGAAATCCTTAAATCAAAGAGATATGCTGTTTAATATAAGATTTTGAAAGAACGGCATCAGATGATCGTGTAACCTCCGGGTAGTGGTCTTAAAAACCTCAAGGACCACTTGCACTTGCAGAAGATTGGACAATGGTCACTAATACCACAATGTACAAACAAAATATCTAATATTGCAAATTAGTTGTTTGTGCATAAACGGCCAAAAAGAGTCGCAGTTGTTTTAGTTATTTTCGTTGGGGGTTGTACGAACTGATGGAGTGCATAAAATAACAATGTGCTTGTCCAAGCTAGTTATTGTTTCAGTATGTCAATATCAATGTCTCCTGCTAATAGAACATTTTCATTTTTGTGACAGATCTGATCTACCAATGTACAATATTGTAATATCCTTTGAATGTGTAAGATAGATTTCAAGAACACTTCCAGTTGATAATGGCAGTATTTTCGATTAAAAAAATATTATTATAATTCACCAGTGTCGGTTTCAAGATCTGTTCTGTGGCAGGCAATGTTGGCAATTGACTGATGAATGTATACAGCACGACCAGTATTTTAGAATGATATGACTATCGCATCATTCTATTTTGTAATCAGGAATGCTGATAAGATTATCCGTGATGTGAGAGTCTAATCTTGTTTCACTTGCACCAACACTTGTATTGGATGAGATGACTGTTTTAAACGTAAGAAGATTGCATGGAACTTATCAAAATAAATGATAGACGTCGAGATGTCCTATTTGAAATCCTGGAATAGCACGAGAGTGGAAGGGCATTGCTGGTAAGGGAATGGTGAGACAAAACAGATCGTGTGTGTGTGTGTGTGTGTGTGTGTGTGTGTGTGTGTGTGTGTGTGTGTGTGTGTGTGTGTGTGTGTGTGTGTGTGTGTGTGTGTGTGTGTGTGTGTGTGTGTGTGTGTGTGTGGTGGTGTGTGTGTGTGTGTGTGTGTGTGGTGTGTGTGTGTGTGTGTGTGTCTCTGTGTGTGTGTGTGTGTGTGTGTGTGTGGTGTGTGTGTGTGTGTGTGTGTGTGTGTGTGTGTTGTGTGTG
Organism: Conus ventricosus; assembly: GCA_018398815.1. NCBI lineage: Eukaryota > Metazoa > Mollusca > Gastropoda > Neogastropoda > Conidae > Conus > Conus ventricosus. Next base: position 33,229,477 of record CM031627.1, on the reverse strand, counting down.
TGTGTGTGTGTGTGTGTGAATATATCCGGAAAAAAAGAGAGATTTGCGCATTTGTCTCTGACTCTGTCTGTCTGTCTGCCATTCGGTCTGCCTGTCTCTCCGTCTATGTTTCACACACACATGCACATGCATACACACACACACACACACACACACACACACACACACACACACACACACACACACACACACACACACACACACTGAGTGTACTTGCATGAGTGTCTGCGGTCGTGCGCGCGCGTGTGTGTATGTGCGTGCGCACGTGTGTGCGCGTGTATGTGGACCGGGTGTGTATGAGTATGTGTGTATGTGTGTGTGTGTTTGTGTGTGTGTGTGTGTGTGTGTGTGTGTGGTGTCTCTCTCTCTCTCTCTCTCTCTCTCTCTCTCTCTCTCTCTCTCTCTCTGTGCGCCGCGCGCGCGCGCGCGCGGCGTGTGTGTGTGTGTGTGTGTGTGTGTGTGTGTGTGTGTGTGTGTGTGTGTGGTGTGTGTGTAGTGTGCGTGTGTGAATTTCTGTGTGCATCTCTCTCTCTCTCTCTCTCTCTCTCTCTCCTCTCTCTCTCTCTCTCCTCTCTCTCTCTTTCTGTATGTGTCTGTGTAAATCTGAGTGTGCCTCTCTCTCTCTCTCTCTCTCTCTCTCTCTCTCTCTCTCTCTCTCTCTCTCTCTCTCTCTCTCTCTCTCTCCCCTGTCTCCTCTTCTGTGAGAGAGAGAGACAAAGGTATAAGATGTTTTCACGTTCATGAATGACGCCAGCTATTTTCTGTTCAGTGTGTAGATTGGTTGAAAAACTGTGATGGGTTCAAGGACTGCACAACAAAAAAGGACGAGTCGATTTGTCTTCCCGGGAGACACATTTATAATGAAATAAGGCCACCAGCTGTAGTTAACTTTGACACGCCAGGCGGATTCACCGTGACCCCACTATTAGAAAACACAACGCAGTGTCCAGACACTCATTTTCAGTGTTACGATGATGGTTACTGTCTCCCTGTCTATGTCCGCTGCAATGACATGATCGACTGTCCAGGTCATGAAGATGAACTCGGTTGTTTTAATTTTTACAGGACGTGTCCAGGGTTGTATCGATGTCGATACCATGACCAAACGATCTGTCTGCACGTGAATCACCTGTGTGATGGTCTGCCACAGTGTCCACAACATGATGATGAACTGATGTGCAACATTCCTTGTCCTGAGGCATGTGTTTGTTACGGTCTTGCCTTCACCTGTAACCGGACTTTTCACATCAGCTCTTTCCCACAGATACGCTATTTGGACGTCTCAGGTAGTGGAACACGCATGAGTGATATCACTGACAACATTATGTTGATCCACCTAGGTGTAACGGCGTGTGGATGGAAGAGTTTAACAGAGGTTGCTTTACCTAATCTCCATAGTTTGGATCTTAGCCAGAATCTACTTCATTCTGTCAATTTTAGTCACTTTGCGGGAATTCCCCAACTGCGGAGATTGAATCTGGCAGGTAACCCCCTCTCTGGTAGTAACATCTATGTCCAAGTACAGTACTCACATCCATCATTAGTGATGATCAATATCTCCCATGTCCAAATAGAATCTGTAAATATGAGCATGTTGTCAGCTGTTATGCCAAAGTTACAAGTTCTAGATCTGTCCTGGAATCATATAAAGGTCCTTGAGGAACAAAACACGTTTCATGATCTTCAGGTTTTGAACTTGCAGGGTTGTCCTGTCATTGATTTTGCTCCAGCCTTCATGAAAGATATGACAAACCTCCTGCATGTTTTGGCAGATAATTTCAAACTGTGTTGTTCTGTTGTTTTGCCGGATAGCTTCCGAGGTGAGTGTTTGGCTCCTTCTGACGAAATCTCGTCCTGTGATGACTTGTTGAAGTCTCTGGCTTATCGTTGTGCCCTAGGGGGATTTGCTGTGCTTGCTGTCTAGGAAACCTGAGTGGATTTGTGTATCGCATGTATATTTTACCAAAAAACACCAAGACTGGTTTTCTCATTTTTGTCATTCATCTATGTGCCTCTGATTTTTTTATGGGAGTGTATCTAATCTTCATTGGCGTGGCAGACCGAATGTATGCAGGTACTTATATCTGGAATGATACTGCATGGGAAAAGAGTTCTGCTTGTAGCATTGCAGGATTTTTATCCTTGTTATCATCTGAAGTGTCAGCATTCCTAATCTGTTTGATCACTTTAGATCGCTTCCCTTGTGCTTCGTTTTCCGTTCAGTCACATCCGGTTCGGAGCCAGATCAGCTCACATAGCCTGTGCAATCATCTGGGCACTGGGACTCGTGATGGCATCTGTGCCTCTGCTCCCTGTAGTCTCACAATGGGAGTTTTTCCACCAGACTGGCATTTGCATTCCACTGCCTGTCACCAGAGCTGACTTTCCTGGTCACAGTTATTCGTTTGGCATCATGATCATTTGCAACCTAATCCTCTTTATGACGATTGGAGTGGGTCAGTTTCTTATCTACTGGTCGGTGAGGAGTAATGCGCTTGCTGATCATCTAACACAGACCAAAGACAAAGGCAACGAAAGTGTGCAGTCAAGGAATCGACTATCGCCAGGCGCCTCCTGTCCATTGCAGTGTCTGATTTTCTGTGCTGGTTTCCTATTGGTCTGTGTGGGGTTCTGGCTGCCAGTGGTATCGCCGTTCCAGGAGAGGTCAACGTCGGACTCGCCATTTTTGTGTTGCCCCTCAATTCAGCACTCAACCCTTTCCTGTATACCTTGAGTATTATTCTGGAGAAAACGGCGTAAAGCGCGGGAACTGCGTTTTCAAAAACAGCTAAGCGTTCAGTTAAATGAGTAAACAAAAGACACAAAACAATATACAGACATTGACACTATGCATCTGGGCAGTATAGCTTAGTAAACATTTTTCAGCTGCATTTCGATAAAAGCATATTCTTCTTTTTCATCTTGTTTATTTCTGTATCCTTCCCTGCGCATGAAACTTCAGTCCTATATATACAATTATTTTGAATCATATGTCACACTCACACCTATCCTTAAACACTTCCACACACAAAAGCAACAAACAACAGCAACAACAACAACAACAACAACAACAACAACAACAACAACAACAACAACAACAACAAAACCAGTGATAACATCCTGTCCACAAAGAAAGGTCTATGTGGTCAGAGGACCATTGTCTTACACTGCAGACTTTGCTTGTCGTGGAAATATTTCGCCGTTCATTTTTTTTTAGCTTCTGGACCTTGCTGCAGCTGCTGTTATTGATATGGGTACTCTCCCTTCACTGACCGCTAGTATTCAGCAATGTACGAGGTACACAAACACTCGGGAGACAGTTACAATCTCCGATTTCCGTCATAATGACCAGTGGTCAGTGGCACTGACCACTAGTCATCTGCATTGTACAAGCTAAGGCACACAGGTTCTCAAGCGACTCTAATCTACTTTAAAAAAGTTAAAGCAAAACGGAATGAAACAACAACGGTACTTGGTCACAACGACACGTGGTCACAACGACATTTTGTCACAGCTATGCTTGGTCACATTGGCACTTGGTCACATTGGCACTTGGTCACATTGGCATGTAGCTGTCTTTCCTTCCCACGCATGCACGGGGTACTCACACACCCAAATATTGACCCACGCATGCAAGTTAGCGCGAGAAATGTTAATACGTATCTGTTAGTGAACCATGGTGTGTTTGTGTGTGTGTGTGTGTGGGGGGGGGGGGGGGGGGGAGGGGGGGGTGAAGTAGGAGGTCCATCTATTGAGGAGGATCTAGAACTACACTTTGTCTAAATCCAACTGACTGTATACAGGAAACGGGAGAGGGGGTGTAAATATGCAGGCTAACACAATTTTTTTTCAAAGGCAGGTGTGCGTGTTGGGAAAAAGTAGAGGAAAACCTTGAATAGCCCTCTCTTGTTTGAAGGGTGGGGTGGGGTGGAGGAAGATTCCAAGTAGTCCTAGATTGCCCCGGGGGTAAGTTCCAACAAGAGAGGTAAGTTCTAGCTAGTCCTAGAATGACCCCAGGCGGTAAAAGCAGGCTAGCCCAGACTGACCCCGGGGCAAGTTCCAGAGGGGCGTAAGAAGGGGATGTTACACCAGTATGAGGTGCTGACATTGAAAATAAGTGAATGACGCGAAACGAATGTTATGAAAACCGGTGCTTTCCTGGAGGCAAAAGAAGAACAATGTATGCCACAAAATGGTCATCTGACAAAACTCATTGTAAAACTACTTTTCCATCCCGTACACAGGTACTCAGCAGACTATAATTAACTGTGAAATTGTTAAAATCTCCGATTAACGTCACAATGACCAGCGGAAGAGGGAGAGGAATGACTAAGGTGGATATTAAGGAATGGAAAGAGAGAAAACGTCACATGGTTGTGATTATACAGAGTTGGATATTTTGATTACAGTTATGTTCTACACATGTCCAACGGAAATTCAGTAGAACCTTTGCGAACTCTTACATTAATAGCAAGCCACCAACAGCCACGTTCAACTCATTTAGCTCACCTCATGTGCTCTTCTCTCTCTCTCTCTCTCTCTCTTCTCTCTCTCTCTCTCTCTCTCTCTCTCTCCTCTCTCTCTCTCTCTCTCTCTCTCTCTTCTCTCCCAGTGTATAGTGTTGATATTTTGTTGTGTTTTTTGCAGAGTATTAACAGGTGCTACAATGATGATTATAAGACACTTTGTATTGTTATTCGTATTATCTTGATTTCTTTTAAACAAGGAAAAGCACCTATCAACAAGCATAATCTACCTAATGCGTTCAATGCAGCGCCATGCTGAGGTTATAACATCGGAACTGGAACGACAGCATGTGCTGCATAAAACGCCTCAGCAGTTATTGACAGCACTAAAATCACCAATCAATTCAGGCCCTGTGGTTGGTTTGCTGCAGAGGTCACCGGCATCAGAGAGTCACGGAAGGATTTTACGGACTGCCAGTGGCATTGTATGTCCCAAAGAGAACAATAGGATGGGGATAATTAATTCGAATTATTTCATCGTGAGAGGATTTCTCTCTGATTTACCATTGCGTAAGTTGAGTTTTTCTTAGCGTCGAGTACTACTTCATCCCTTTTTATACTTCAGAACAAAGAAACAAACAAAATCAGTGTGAAAAAATATAAACGAGTTAAGTGCCAGCTGCGTCAGTTTGAGGTTCTAAATGAGCACCTGGCTTCTGATAATTTCGATGAAAGTCCTCAGTGTGAAACTATGCAATCGGTGTGTGTGTGTGTGGTGGGGGGGGGGAGGGGGGGTGGAGGGGGGGGGGAGCTAGGAATTTCAAAAGAATATTGTGTATAGATTAATCCCCTATCCATGACCTGGCCAAACTGATATAGTTGGCAATGTTCTGTCTCTGGTGACATTGGTCTGCCGCGCAACAAGTCACTTTGATAACTTGCTGTAAATTATTCCCCCCCCCCATATTTTCCATTCCAGCGTGTCATTTATCGCCGTCAGTGTATGATGCATCACCTTGATGTCTCCTTATCTTCCTTTCAATATTTTCTGTTCACCACGTCTTTGGCGCCTCTTTGTTTGTATCATTCTCCTTAAAATCCATCATTCCAATGCAGTTCCTTCCAGCACTTCAAGCATAGCCAGTTATACGTCTCGCCGTTTCGTGGTGCCAGCACTGGCAGTCCCTGGTTACTTTAGTTGTGTTTTGTGGTGCTTTTTTTTCTGGTCAAGTACAGGCGGAGTACATTATGATCTGTACTGACAGTTGTCATTGCTTCAGAAGACGTATCGTGAGTGAGAATTCATGAAGGCGCAGGCATCTAGTGACAGCCCCCATCTCTCTCTCTCTCTCTCTCTCTCTCTCTCTCCTCTCTCTCTCTCTCTCTCTCTCTCTTCTCTCTCTCTCTCTCTCTCTCTCTCTCTCTCTCCCCTCTCTCGTACCTACAGGGAATGATAAGAAACATGGATAGCGTTCTTTCTATTAACTGAGAAAATGCGCAATTGACATCCAGCAGCAATTCAGCTGTGGAGAACGGCAGTCTTGTTGACTGTGGATAAACGTTTTGGCAGTCACAATGATCACAACGGTATTCGATGTTTGTTAATTGCTTCCTTGAATTGGTTTCCTCATCGCGATGTTGCTTTCTGACATTCATGTTTCTGTTTATTCTTTGACATTCATTTTCGAACATCTCAAACACGGCATGTGGGCTTGGTAAGCTTTCCTCATTAAATCATTCTCTCTCTCTTCTCTCTCTCTCTCTCTCTCTCTCTCTCTCTCTCTCTTCTCTCTCTCTCTCTCTCTCTCTCTCTCTCTCTCTCTGTTTCGCTTTTTGAGGAATGGCTTACACTTGGTCTAGATCCCAGACTGGTCCAATGAGAATCTGGTGCGGTTCGCCATCGCCACGGGGTAACTGACATGGCCATTAGCACCAGGGTAACCAGGAACGCTTTACTACTACACCAGTGCAGTTTTAACTTGCACCAGTGCCAATGAATATTTTGTTTTGCACCCGGGCAAATGTTGGTTGCCTCAACGACTTTCAGAAAAAGCATTACTGGTGTGTGTGTGTGTGTGTGTGTGTGTGTGTGTGTGGTGTGTTGTGTGTGTGTGTGTGTGTGTGTGTGTGTGTGTGTGTGTGTGTGTGTATGTGCGTGCGTGCGTGTGTGTGCGTGTGGAAGAACTTCTCGTCGCAAATTTGGTATTCGTCGTGACAGTTGTCAGTTACCCAATGACTTTAAAATGAATTTCGCACTGCCACACGCACGCTGGCGAGTGCGCCCAAGACGGTTTAAGCAAGGAAAAGTTCAACCGAGTTATACTCGCTTGTCTCGGTTATCACGTTTTATCTGCCCTAATGTGCATGACGGACATCTTTACTCCGAAAACAATTTCTTGTGGCTGTAGAGAATGTGATCTGCCAACAGTAATGGAAATAAAGGATGGAGAAAAGTGAGAACTCTCGTCTCGCGATTCACCATTTACTCCAGTCATACCTCGGTATCAGAAACCGCAGGAAAATGCCATACAAGCTCGTGTTTGGACAGAAACCAAAGGGGGCATATACTGCCCTGAAAATGCTTGCAGGATAAAGAACGTTCACGAAGAAGTTATGACAGATGACGTTTTAAGAGAACAGCCTCGTTTAGAACATGGCAATGTATAACGACTAAACCCGCAGCAGGATCGTTACCGATGAAGACCAGTCCACGAAATTATTGGACCAGACTGAGCCAACACAAGACTAGTATATATCACTGTAGTGCGAAGAGAATCAATGTATATTCAGTTTGTGTTGCTACAGGACAGTCATCATCAAGGCCAGCTTAACACCAGGACAAGACCGGACTCTGTGTGCACTGGGCCGGTCTACGTCACAATGCATTGTGCTACATTACTGCACTAACAGCCTTGACCAGAATGGGACCAGTGCATTATCAGCCTCAGTATCGGGCCAGCACGTTGCCACCCTCGGTCAGTATCGGCCCAGTTCATTGCCAGCCTCAGTCAGTATTGGTCTAGTACATTACCAGACTCAGTATCGACCCAGTACATTTCCAGCCTCAGTCAGTATGGGACCAGTGGACCAGTGCACTACCAGCCTGTGTCAGTATGGGACCAGTGCATTACCAGCCTCAGACAGTATGGGACAGTGCATTACCAGCCTCAGTCAGCATGGGACAATGCATTACCAGCCTCAGTCAGTATTGGACCAATGCATTGCCAGCCTCAGTCAGTATGGGACCAGTGCATTGCCAGCCTCAGTCAGTATGGGACCAATGCATTACCAGCATCAGTCAGTATGGGACCAGTGCACTATCAGCCTGAGTCAGTATGGGACCAGTGCACTACCAGCCTGAGTCAGTATAGGGCCAATGCACTACCAGCCTGAGTCAGTATGGGGACCAGTGCACTACCAAGCCTGAGTCAGTATGGGACCAGTGCACTACCAGCATCAGTCAGAATGGGACCAGCACACTACCAGCTTTAATCAGTATTGGACCAAAGCATTACCCAGCCTCAGTCAGCATCTGCTCAGTACATTGCCAGCCTCAGTTTGTATGGGACCAGTGCACTACCAGCCTGAGTCAGTATAGGACGAGTGCTCTACCAGCCTCAGTCAGTATGGGACCATTGTGTTATCAACCTCAGTACGTATCGGCCCAGTACATTGCCAGCCTCAGTCAGTATGGGACCAGTGCGTTATAAGCCTCAGTATCGACCCAGTACATTGCCAGCCTCAGTCGGTATGGGACCAGTGCGCTACCAGCCTCAGTATCGGCCCAGTAGATTGCCAGCTTCAGTCAGTGTCGGCCCAGTACATTGCCAGCCTCAGTATAGGACTAGTGCATTGCCAGCCTCAGTCAATATGGGACCAGTTTACTTCGCTACAGGAAATACGTTTGATACAGGCGGACTGTGTCGGCCTTAAAAGAACCATGTCATCACTCGGAAGCCAATCTTAACATCTAACACAGCTATTTATTGAGGCAAGATTTCATTTTGTACTCCCTCATCTGTTCGAAATATCCATGTTTTAAGTGGAACACTTTTATTATAGTTTCCCATATAAATTCCTCAAGCATTCTCCTTACTCGACTATCCTCTACCTCGAACAAACTGTCTGCTGATTTAAATAATGCACGGGCACAGCATGTGCGTGGACAACCTGCGTACTCCAGCGCTTATATATATATATATATATATATATATATATATATATATATATATATATATATATATATATATAATATATATATATATATATATATATATATATATATATTGTTGTGTGTGTGTGTGTGTGTGTGTGTGTGTGTGTGTGTGTGTGTGTGTGTGTGTGTGTGTGTGTGTGTGTGTCCGGCCCTTGTGATGAAGTGTCGTTTTCTCCAGCTTTTTTCGCCGCTGTGCAAGAGAAGCTGTAGCTCAGGAAGTGGTGTAGATCCCGTGTAACCATAGTAGGTACAATCGTAGGCACTTTCCAGTCAAACAGCTACTATTTGGTTTCATTATGATATGATACAAGGGAGATGATTGAAAAGCCAACGCCTGGAGGAACTGACAGAAAACATCGCACGCAGAAGAATGTTATCAGCACAGGAAGTATGAATGATAATTCGCGTAAGGTTTAGGCCAGGAACAAACTTTCATCATACACAACCCACCTACACCCCCCCCCCTCCCACCCCTTTGCTGAAACACCAAAAGTTACGTGCAGATGTTTTATTTCATGGTGAACAATATTTTGCGCGATTGCATGACAACCGTTTAGACTGGCAGGCGAAGTGTTGCTTTTTTTTTTTCATGTATCAGTGGTGCCGTTTAACTGCGATAAAATATCGTGATTGTAAACCACGTGGTGACTTTATATATGCATGCCTAAAAATAAAGCAATAATTATACAGTCATAAAGCAGTCCATTTTCACAAAACACGTATTGAAATAACTGCAGGTACTATGATAGTAATATTCATTGAGCTCAATTTCTGTATTTTGTAAAATATGTTGAGTGGCACCTCTTTTGATGAGCGCGTAACAGTTTTTGAAGACGGATTGTTTGTGCAGTGCGCCGTTTCTCCAGTATTATGTTCAAATTATACAGCAACGGATTGAGTGCTGAATTGAGCGGCAACACAAAAATGGCCATTGCAACGTTGACATTTTCTGGAATGACGACACCACTGGCAGCCAGAACCCCACACAGACCGACAGGAAACCAGCACAGAAAATCAGACAGTACAAGGGACAGGAGGCGCTGGCGATAGTTGCTTCTTTGAACTTCACACTATCAGTGCCCATGTCTCGCAGCTTTGTTAACTGACTAGCTTTAGTGCTGTTCCTTACTGACCAGTAAATAAAGAACTGGCCCACACCAACTGTGCTGAAGAGGATTAAGTTACAGATGATCATGATACTGAAGGAGTAAACGTGACCAGGAAAGTCAGCTGTGGTGATAGGCAGCGGAAAGCAAAGACCTGTCTGGTGGAAAAACTCCCAGTGTGAGGTCACAGGGAGCAGAGGTACCGACGCCAGGGTGAGTCCAGTGTCCACACGATGGCGCAGGCTATGTGAGTTGATTTGGCTCCAAAGTGGATCTGACTGCAGGGACATCGGAGCACCAGGAAGCGATCCAAAGTGATCAACCAGATCAGAAATGCCGATACTTCACATGATAATAATAAAAAGAATCCTGCAATGCTGCAAGCCACACTCTCCTCCACGCAGTATCATTCCAAACGTAACTTCGTGCATAAATGCGGTCTGCAGCGCTAATGAAGATTGAATACACTCCCATCAAGAAATCCGAAGCACACAGATGAAGAACAATTATTACGGAAGTAGTCCTAACACTTCCTAATAAAAACCATGTATGATAGACAATCCCACCCAAGTTTCCAGACCAGCCAGCACAGCAAATACTGTGAGAGCATAACGGAAAGCACTAGACTTCAGCAAGCCATCACAGGACGAGATAACATCAGACGGCGCCCAGCATCTACCTCGGAAATTGTCTGGTAAAACGACAGGACAACACAATTCCATGTCATCTGCAGCAACGTGCTTGAGGTTTATCATGGGTTTCATGATAACGGATTGAAATCAGTTATAGGGCAACTCTGCAACTGAAAAACTGAAGTTTATGAAAGAACCCTTGTCCCCAAAGCACTCTCACTTTGCTCCATGATGCGTCTAAGATTTGTAAGTTTGGCATAAGTGTTGACAGGATGCTGATGTTCAGAGAATTAGCATGGACGTGGGACATATTGAAGACCTGCAATGACGGATGAACATACTGTAGAAGGGCCCCAGAAAATCACCAGCCATAGGATTACCTGCCAGACTCAAACTTCGAAGTCGACGCATCCTGCAAAGTGTACGAAGTTGACGGAATGAAATAGATTCATAGCAAGATCTAAACTGTGGAGATTCGGTAAAACGACTTTATCTAGAGTCTTCCATCCCCACGCCTGCACGCCGAGATGGACCAGCATAGTATTGTGAGTGATGTCACTCACAGACATTCCAGTCCAGGGGCTTCCAGGAAGCGTATCTGTGGGAAAGATTTGACAGAGAATGTCCAGTTGCAGGAGAAGGCAAGACCGTAACAAACACAGGATTCTGGACAAGCGAGGTCGCATATCAGTTCGTCATCATGCAGAGGGCACTGTCGCAGCCCGTCACACAAATGATTCACGTGCAAACAGACTGTTTTGTGATTGTCACGACATCGATAGAACCCTGGGCACGTCTTGAAATTCTTACAGTCAGCCTCGTCCTCATGGCTTGGGCAGTCGATCATGTCATTACACCTGACATACAAGGGAGACAATAGCCGTCATCATAACACTGGAAATGAGTGTCTGGGCAGTAGGAAATGTTCAAATCACTTGCTGAGGTGATCTGTTCCATCAATAAATGCTTGTATTTTGGTATTGAGAGAAGAGAGAGAGAGGAGAGAGAGAGAGAGAGAGAGTGAGAGAGAGAGGAGAGAGAGAGGAGAGAGAGAGAGAGAGAGAGAGAGAGAGAGAGAGAGAGAGAGAGAGAGAGAGAGAGGGGCGGAAATTTAAGAACAATGATGAGACTGTCATAACAACACGAACCTGATTCCCTCCACAGGAAAGCATGCCTCTTCTGCATCCAGGGTGCTCACAAAAGTCTTCATCACGTCCGTTGAGGCAATCCTTTCGAAAATCGCACAACAGACTGTAAGACACGAACTGCCCAGGTATGTCACAGTAGAAGTACGGCTGTGTCCGTCCTGGGACATACTGCAAGCCGCCCTGTGCCAGGTCTCCGTGTTCTCCAGTCCCCTGCATTGGCTTTTGGAATCACAGGCCAGCAGTTTGTGAGTCAGATGCTGCATAGGACACAGTTCAAGATGAACATTTGATGTGGTCGTGCTGTTGGGGACAGGAAAGATGACAGGCGTGCTGATGATGGAGTGATCAGATGGGGAGGGAAGTTCACATACAAAGCCATCTATACGACGGTCACAGTCGTCCAAAAAGAACGTGTGTGAAGTCAGACTCCAGAAGCCACATTCGTCGTCAGACGCTCTTTCGTAATGAACGTCACGCAGGAAGAAAGTTAAAGCACCATGCATCCAGCGTAAAGAGTACGTGTACCTGCAAGAAAAAATGTGAACATCCCATCCAAATTTACCCCCTGCTCCCACACCTCCCCCGCTCCTCCTCCGTGCCTCCTCCCTGCCCTTCTCATCCCCATCCCAACCCCCCCCCCCCGCTCCTAGACACACACACACACACACACACACACACACACACACACACACCACACACACACACACACACCACACACACACACACACACACACACACACACACACACACACACACACTCACACACAAGAACACGAGCTCGCGTAAAATGACCAGAAAAAAAGGAGTAACATCGTAAAATAACCGTGGTCTGTCTGTTTATTAGTCTGCCTGTCAGCCTCTCCGCTTGTCCCTCCCTCCCTCACCTTTCCCCCTCACTCTCCGTCCCTGACACCCCCTCTCTCTCTCTCTCTCTTATACTTTTCGTCACTCTCCTTTCTCTCTTTCACTTGCTGAAAAGTAGGCTTACTTTGTACGCTTCCAGTCCAAATAAAATTATAAATAATTCTGCAAACCGAAAATGTATATTTCTTAGTGTTCAAAACTAGGCGAGCAAAAACGTAATGTAACGTCCTATACTTTTGTGGCCATACCGGTCATTATGTAGTTGAATATATAACAACACCAAAACCACACACACACACACACACACACACACACACACACACACACACACACTCACACACACACACACACACACACACACACACACACACACACACACACAGACACACACACACACACACACACACACACACACACCACACACACACACACACACACACACACACACGAGCGAGCGAGCGCGCATGCACGCATGCACGTCACACACACCCAAAAAAACCCTTGACGATATTATCATTAAAAGGAACCAAGTGGAATTTTTTTTTATAAGATGTTAAGCGAGCCCTGATTAAAATATGCAGAAACTGGAGAAAGCCTATAAATGTGTGAGTCTATTAGTCAAAGAGAGAGAGAGAGAGAGAGAGAGAGAGAGAGACAGTGCATGTGTGTGTGTGTGTGGTGTGTGTGTGTGTGTGTGTGTGTGTGTGTGTGTGTGTGTGTGTGTGTGTGTGTGTGTGTGTGTGTGTGTGTGTGTGTGTGTGTGTGTGTGTGTGTGTGTGTGTGTGTGTGTCCGAGCGCGTGGGTGAGTGCGTGCATCTCTCTGTTTCTGTCTCTCTGACTGAGTCTGTCTGCCTCTCTCTCTCTCTCTCTCTCTCTCTCTCTCTCTCTCTCTCTCTCTCTCTCTCTCTTCTCCATGTATATATATATATATATATATATATATATATATATATATTATATATATTATATATACATGGAGAGAGATAAATAATATATATAAATAATGAAACAATGAGGTAAACAACAAATCTGCTGTTATCCAAATATTTCGGCTACTTAGCCTTCTTCAGCAGTTCTTCGTTGTAAACAAACGCAACGTCATTGTCTTTTCGATTAGTTTTACGTGAATTGATGACGTCATT
>CM031627.1:33209474-33214903 GCA_018398815.1 Conus ventricosus | reverse complement strand
ACGCACACAGAATGGTAGGAAGCAGATCACGCATATAAGAATTTGCAAGCTGAAATAATTAGCATCACTGAAGATGAGCAAGGTAATCAAAAACTCTGCCGTTTGGACTAAAAGTAAGACACTTGTATGCTCCTGGAGAGGCAGAAGGTGATGTTAGAATTAGAGACACAGACCCCATATGGAGCGTAAACGTATATGAAGTTGAGCGAATTATGAAAACACCCCTCCCGTATATTATCTAAGAGAGACTCTCTCTTCTAAAAAGCCTGCCCTAAAAGATCGTTTGTTCGTGAAGAGCTGTAAGTTGTCCCGCCAAACACAGTGAATTAACAAAAAAAAATAGTATTTATTTTTGCTAAACTTTTTTTTTTCGTTAAACTTAATTTTTATGTCCCTGGAGAGAATGTAAACATGCGGGTTCACGATCACCAAATCCTATTTTGCACTGAAACCCCCATTTTAAATTGACGATTGCGTCGATTTTAGAGGTTTTTGCGTGTTTATTTTGTTTAGAAACAGGTGTTAATTTTGACCAAAGTGACATGAGATGGACGTGATTTGTATGTGAAAAGGGGGGGTTTCGTGCAAAATAAGATGGGTGGTCTTGAACCCGTATATTTACATTCTCTACAAGTAAAAACAAATGTAGGAAAAGAATTCTTTAAAATCTTGGCAACATCATTCCCAAAAGAACACAAACTGTCCAAAATATTCAACAAAAACACCATCAAACCATCATACTCATGTATGCCTAACCTTAAAAACATAATTGATTCATCTAACAAAATGAAAAGCAACATAAAAGAGAAGGGTGCTGAAAGGACATCTTGCAACTGCACTAAAAAGAACAGTGCCCCCTAAGCAACAAATGCCTTCACAGCAACATTGTATACCAAGCTACGGTAACTTCAAAAAATGAAAAAGAAACATATATAGGGATCACAGAAAACACTTTCAAAACCAGATACGCAAACCACAAACAGTCATTCAAAAATGAAAAATACAAAAATCAAACAGAGCTGAGTAATTACATTGGAGACTCAAAGATAAAAAATAGACTACAACATATCATGGAAAATCATAAAAAGAGCAACATCATACAACAATATTTCAAAAAGATGCAATCTATACTCCACAGAAAAATGGTTAATATTATGTAAACCACACCTAGCAACCTTGAATACAAAAGTAGAAATAGTAAACAATTGCAGGCACAAATGGAAATCTTTGTTAGCGCACGCCACCTGAACAGACCCCAACAAGAACCACAGACCACACGTGAAGCGACTCGCACGTGCAGAAATGGAATCAGGTCCCGCACGCTATAAAAGACAGATAGCGTGCCCCAAAAGAATATCCTGAGGAGAGCGAGAGGTTCGAAACAAGCTTGTTGGATTTTAATACTTCATTTTTTAAAAATATTCTTAACAAATATTTATATTATATATATATATATATATATATATATATATATATATATATATATATATATATATATATATATATATATATATATATATATATATATTATATACACACTACAACATGGACGTCTTTTCCCACAGGACGACTTTAATTTTTAAGCTTTCGCCACAAAAGGTTCTTCAGGGATAGAACACTTCATAAACAGTCCAATGTTTAGAACGTGATTACTCCTCAGCAGTACACAGCAATCTGATTGTGTGTGTGTATGTGTGTGTGTGTGTGTGTGTGTGTGTGTTAGGTGTGTGTGTGTGTGTGTGTGTGTGTGTGTGTGTGTGTGTGTGTGTGTTTGCGTGCGTGCGTGCGTGTGTGTGTGTGTGTGTGTGTGTGTGTGTGTGTGTGTGTGTGTGTGTGTGTGTGTGTGTGTGTGTGTGTGTGTGTGTGTGTGTGTGCGTGCGTGCGTGCGTGCGTGCGTGCGTGTGTGTGTGTGCGTGCGTGCGCGTGCGTGCGTGCGCGCACTACACTTTTGAAATCAGTTTAAATCTGTTTTATGTTCAGTGCGTAGATCTGGGTAAAAAGTGTGATGGAATCAGAGACTGCGTGACAAACCGCGATGAAGAAGACTGTAGGTCTCTCGAGCATACAGTTGGTGAATAAGCCCACCAGCTGTAGTCAACTTTGACAGACGTGGAGGGTTCTCTGTCACTGCTCTACCAGAAGATAACACGCAGTGCCCAGACACTCATTTCCAGTGTTATGATGACGGCTATTGTCTCCCTGTCTATGTCAGGTGTAATGACATGATCGACTGTCCGGGCCATGAGGACGAGGCTGACTGTGAGAATTTCAAGACGTGCCCAGGGTTCTATCGATGTCGTGACAATCACAAAACAATCTGTTTGCACGTGAATCACTTGTGTGATGGGATGCGACAATGCCCTCTGCATGATGACGAACTGATATGCGACCTCGCTTGTCCAGAATCCTGTGTTTGTTACGGTCTTGCCTTCTCCTGCAACCGCACATTCTCTGTCAAATCTTTCCCACAGATACGTTTCCTGGAAGCCCCTGGGACTGGAATGTCTGTGAGTGACATCACTCACAATACCATGCTGGTCCATCTCGGCGTGCAGGCGTGTGGATGGAAGACTCTAGATAAAGTTGTTTTACCGAATCTCCACAGTTTGGATCTTGCTATGAATCTGCTTCATTCCATCAACTTCGTGTACTTTGTAGGAATGCCTCGACTTCGAAGTTTGAATCTGGCAGGTAATCCTATGGCTGGTGGATTTTCTGGTGTCCTTCTACAGTATGTTCATCCATCACTGCAGGTCTTAAATATGTCCTACGTTCAAGCTAATTCCCTTAACATGAGCATCCTGTCAACCCTTATGCCAAACTTGAATGTCTTAGACGCATCACGGAGTAACGTAAGAGTACTTTGGGGACAAGGGTTCTTTCACAATCTTCAGTTTTTTAATTTACAAAGTTGTCCTATAACTGATTTCAATCCACTTGTCATGAAACCCATACTAAACCTCAGATACGTTGCTGCAGATGTCATGAAATTGTGTTGTCCTGTCGTTTTACCAGACAATTTCCGAGGTAGATGTTGGGCGCCTTCTGATGTTATCTCGTCCTGTGATGGCTTGCTGAAGTCTAGTGTTTTCCGTTATGCTCTTACAGTATTTGCTGTACTGGCTGGTCTGGGAAACGTGGGTGGGATTGTCTATCATACATGGATTTTATTAAGAAACAATGAGACTACTTTCGCAATATTTGTTCTTCATCTGTGTGCTTCGGATTTCTTGATAGGAGTGTATTCAATCTTCATTAGCGCTGCAGACCGCATTTATGCACGAAGTTACATTTGGAATGATTCTGCGTGGAGGGAGAGTGTCGCTTGCAGCATCGCAGGATTCCTTTTGTTATTATCATGTGAAGTATCAGCATTTCTGATCTGGTTGATCACTTTGGATCGCTTCCTGGTGCTCCGATGTCCCTGCAGTCAGATCCACTTTGGAGCCAAATCAACTCACATAGCCTGCGCCATCGTGTGGACATTGGGACTCACCCTGGCGTCGGTACCTCTGCTCCCTGTGACCTCACACTGGGAGTTTTTCCACCAGACAGGTCTTTGCTTTCCACTGCCTGTCAACACAACTAACTTTCCTGGTCACGTTTACTCCTTCAGTATCATGATCATCTGTAACTTAATCCTCTTCAGCACGGTTGGCGTGGGCCAGTTCCTTATTTACTGGTCAGTAAGGAACAGCACTAAAGCTAGTCAGCTAACAAAGCTGCGAGACATGGGCACTGACAGTGTGAAGTTCAAAGAAGCAACTATTGCCAGGCGCCTCCTGTCCCTTGCAGTGTCTGATTTTCTGTGCTGGTTTCCTGTTGGTCTGTGTGGGGTTCTGGCTGCCAGTGGTGTCGTCATTCCAGAAAATGTCAACGTTGCAATGGCCATTTTTGTGTTGCCGCTCAATTCAGCACTCAATCCTTTGCTGTATACTTTGAACATAATACTGGAGAAACGGCGCACTGCACAACAACTCCGTCTTCAGAAACTGTTACGCGCTCATCAAAAGAGGTGACACTCAATGCATTTTACAAAGTACAGAAACTGAGCTCAATGAATATTAATATCATAGTACTGGCAGTTTATTCAATACGCGTTTTGTGAAAATGGACTGCTTTATGGCTGTATAATTATTGCTTTATTTTAGGCATGCGTATATAGGTCACCACGTGGTTTACAATCACGATAATTTCTCGTAGTTAAACGGCACCACTGATACATGGAAAAAAGCAACACTTCGCCTGCCATTCTAAACGGTTGTCATGCAATCGCGCAAAATATTGTTTACCATGAAATAGACACATGCACGTAACTTTTAGTGTTTCAGCAAGGGAGTAGGGATGGGGGAGGTGGGGTTAGGTGGGTTGTGTATGATGAAAGTTTGTTCCTGGCCTAAACCTTGCACGGATTAGCATTCATATTTTCTGTGCTGATAGCATCCTTCTGCGTGCGATGTTTTCTGTCAGTCCTCCAGGCGTTGGCTTTTCAATCATCTCTCTTGTATCATATCATAATGAAACCAGATAGCAGCTGTGCGACCGGACAGTGCCTACAATGTTGCCTACTATGGTTACACGGGATCTACACCACTTCCTGAGCTACAGCTTCTCCTTCACAACGGCGAAAGAAGATGGAGAAAACGACACTTCATCACAAAGGCCGGACACACACACACACACACACACACACACACACACACACACACACACACACACACACTACACACACACGCACACTTACTGTTATGTATTCACATGGGGAAAGTTTTAAAGGGAAAAAACGCAGGCCTAAAACGTCACAAAACACGGAAGCTAGAAATCTATCAAAAAACGAATACACACACAAACGCACGCGCGCGCATACACAACACACACACACACACACACACACACACACACACACACACACACACACACACACACACACACACACACACACACACACTCGTCTAATATGACTTAATGTGGAAAGACGTTTAATTGAAGACAACACAACAACAACAACAACAACACACACACACACACACACACACACACACACACACACACACACACACACACACACACACACACACACACCACACACACACACACACGCAAGCACAGGCGCACGCATGTTGTCCACGAGCATGTAAATATCCGTGCATTAATTAAATCAGCAGAGAGTTTGTTCGAGGTAGAGGATAGTTGAGTAAGGAGAATGCTGGAGGAATTTGTGGGAAACTGTAATAAAAGTTCCCCACTTAAAACATGGATATTTTGAACAGATGAGGGGTACAAAAAGAAATCATGCCTCAATAAACAGCTGTATTACATGTTAAGATTGGCTTCCGAGTGATGACATGGGTTCCTTTATTAATAACAACACAGTCCACCAGTATCAAACGTATTTCCTGCATCGAAGTAAATTGGTCCCATACTGACTG
>CM031627.1:33189474-33199474 GCA_018398815.1 Conus ventricosus | reverse complement strand
GTCCCGATGTCACCGCAGATTGACAAGAGCAGTGTGGATGAACTTGAAGATCAGGGACTGGTGAATGATGGAGAATTAAGAGTGTATTCTCAAAGGGCGGAGCTCGGGTGACCTCAGCAAATTCAGGCCTATTATCGCTTCTGACCGTTAAAGATATGAACATGTTTTTCTTTCATGGCAGCAGGAGTGACAAAGTAACACACTGAAAATAAATACTTAGATTATTCAGTCTTGAAAAAAAAATGTAATCAATAAATTCCTGAACAAATTTGAATGTTAGTGATAATGCACCGCCAACAAACGTAGACAAACGAATTACAAGACAAAACCACGACGCGTTTCGACCTCTTAGGTCTTCTCCAGGCAAGATACAAAACACTCACGGCAACGAAAATGAACGAGCAATCACTCATGATCATCCAATTCCATATCACTAACATTTCAACTTTGCTTAGATTTCCGCATGGTCACCTCACTTTGCAACTACAATAAATCTCTGGCTGTGCAGAATATGCCACAGAAATCCCTGGCTGTGCAGAATATGCCACAGAAATCCCTGGCTGTGCAGAATATGCCACAGAAATCCCTGGCTGTGCAGAATATGCCACAGAAATCCCTGGCTGTGCAGAATATGCCACAGAAATCCCTGGCTGTGCAGAATATGCCACAGAAATCCCTGGCTGTGCAGAATATGCCACAGAAATCCCTGGCTGTGCAGAATATGCCACAGAAATCCCTGGCTGTGCAGAATATGCCACAGAAATCCCTGGCTGTGCAGAATATGCCACAGAAATCCCTGGCTGTGCAGAATATGCCACAATGATTTGGAAAGCAAGCTAAGGTGGAGGAAAGGGATCTCGATGTGAAGTGACTCGATCTGGCAAAAAAAAGTCTTTTTCTTCGGTGTAGTTCAGTTCAATGGTACGATCTTTTGGAGCCTTACAGGTCTAGGTGATAGTGACAGAAGAAGATGGATGAAGGACAAACGTATATGGCATGTGAAATAAAACAACATGTCACGTGACAGTCAGTCCCTAGTGAAGTACTGTGCTAGTGAACAGACAGGTTCAGCTTCTTCTGCCAGTCCACGGTGCATAGCGGGAAAGCCCACGAACCGGAAGTAGCAAACAAACATTTTTGTCTTTTCATCAAACTCTTCTTTATGCTAAAATTCCTAATCATACATGACACAGATTGATGCTAAAAAAACAACAACAGCAGCAACACAACCGACATCTGTGAAAATGAATTTCAAAATTTCAGCTTGCATTTAAATCTACTGGTCTTAGTTTAGCTTGATGGTGCTTCATCTACCTCATGTTTCGTCTGTCTCTTTTTTTTTTTCAGATTCAGACTTTTTTTTTCTTTTTGATCAAACGATGGGAGATTACAAGTGCACCAAAAAAAGATGACAGTGCAAGGAGTCAACACATCAGCAGCTTCTCTGTAAGTCGCACCAATGAGCAAATCAGGCACAGTACAGTTCCAGCTAGATTTGTCTGTGCGTAACTTTCTTTCTGAAATAACGTAAGGACATACATTACGATGCAATACTGCACAATACAACACAACACAGTGCAATACAATACAATCAATCCAAATAGACCTGTATCATCTGTTTCCATACTGTTTAGCACCAACATTATAAGATACCCCTTTTCATCTTTTATTGTCTTTTTTTTAAATCTTATACTCAAAGTTGTTATATAACAGGATAGCTACTACAGCTACTCCTATAGATTTACTACCCTTCGATTCGAATCTACATTCATAACCCCATTCTGCTCTCCCTTGACTACATATATTTTTGACTGAAGTGAGTGTCCTGTCGGAAATAGATGGAGTGATTTTTCTGACGAAGAAACTGAAACACATCTCTTCTTTTCTGAAAATTTCCTATGCTCTGGCAGTTAAGTGATGATATTGATATAGCATTTTTTTTTCATGTGTGTGTGTGTGTGTGCGCGTGCGTGCGTGCGTGCGTGCGTGCGTGCGTGCGTGTGTGTGTGTGTGTGTGTGTGTGTGTGTGTGTGTGTGTGTGTGTGTGTGTGTGTGTGTGTGTGTGTGTGTGTGTGTGTGCGAGCGCACGCGTGTGCGTGCGTCCGTGCGCGCGTGCGTGTGTTTGTGTGTGTGTGAGTGCACGTGTGCGCGATGACTATATGTATATGCGTTTGCATATCTGAAGAGAGAGAGAGAAGAGAGAGAGAGAGAGAGAGAGAGAGAGAGAGAGAGAGAGAGAGAGAGAGAGAGAGAGAGAGAGAGAGAGAGAGAGGAGAGCACATGCACGTATTTGTGAACGTCTGTGCAGGTGGCACATTGCGGGCGTTTACAGGCCTACGTGAGGAGGGTGGGGTGAGGTTACATGTGTGTTTGTGTGTGTGGCGCGCGCGCGCGCGCGCGCGCGCGGTGTGTGTGTGTGTGTGTGTGTGTGTGTGTGTGTGTGTGTGTGTGTGTGTGTGTGTGTGGTGTGTGTGTGTGTGTGTGTGTGTGTGTGTGTGTGTGTGTGTTGTGACTCTCGTCAGCAACGTGGTTTAAGTGAATACATCTCTTACCACGCTCGGTGGACACTGTGTTCAAACTTAAACTTATAAGAAAGGTTATAAGAGTATTCAAATCATGCAATTCACCTTGTGTAAAATACCCCCCCCCCCCCCACCCTCCCCGACACCCCCACCTCCAAAATAAGTAGATAAACATAATCGACACGCAGAGAAAATGAGAGCAGCATAGGACTGGAGTTATAACCTCCAGGACATTCCCAACAGAATTAAGTACCTATAATGCATTCTGATTTGGATTTGGATTTGGATTTCTCACACACCATTCCGTACACAAAGAGGTGAATAATACACAGCTTGTAACCACAGCAAACATTTGTGTAGCTTCATGATGAAAAGGTTATCATTTCCAATGCGTACAAAAAACAAAACAAAAAAACTTTAAAAAAAATGAAGTGTGAGGTCGGGGAGAGCAAAGCTAGGGAAAGGGGGAGGCCAGCGGCAAGGGGACAGGGAGGACAAGGGGAGGGAAGCAAGTATGACATAAAATAAAGGTGTGTGTGGTGGGGGGGGGGGGGGGGGGGGTCGGAGTCAGTCAGAAACCTACGGAGAGAGAGGGGAAAAGAGAGAGATTCAGATGTTTAATTCTTACAGGCCATGGCCCCTCAGAAAGGGGATGTACATGTAACATAGAAAGCCGCACTACCAAATTCATGATGCTAATTACATTGCACAGACGCTTCGTCTTTTGAAAGCGGTGTATAATAAACTGGAGACTGTTTTACAATGCTTTCATTCTGAGATGACATTAACAAGATACGCTTGAATAATCAAGGTCTTGTATAAAATTTCTGTGAAATAGATTTTTCTCTTATATCTTGTAATTCTGGACAAACTAATGCAAAATGCACTTCATCTTCTGTTGACTGTCGACATAATGGACACAACAGATGAGAAGCATCTGTTTGTCTAAAACGATGATAATGAACGAAACTACCAAAAATACCAATTCTAAACTATGTCATTATAAACTTCAAGTGCCTGTCCATACGCAATGACATGTACGTTGGGAGAGAACACCTATCATTGAATGTTCTATAGAAACTAAACCTGTAACTATTTTGAACACGAAAATTCCAGGTTGCCATCTACAGTCAATCAGTCTTTCGTTAAATGCACGAACAAAATTGTTCATATCTCCGACACCTTGGTTACGCCATACGCACCCAAAACCATATTCGTATAATTTTGCTCTTACATGAGACACCCAGTTTATCTTGCGTCTATTATCTAGTTTTAATACCATTTATATACGCTTTTATGCGGCAATCTATGTTCATCCATTTGAGTTAGTTTTAGCCAGTACTTGATACATTTAACCGTAGAATGCAAAGACATGGGGTATCTGTCAGTCTCACCATGCACAAGATCATTTGGTGTTTGTGGCGATACACCCCAAAACTTTTTAAAGCATATAAATGGACCTTTTCCCATTGTGCAGCAGCAGTATCAAGAACCCAAAGTTCAGCCCCATATTGTAACAAAGGCAGGAGTTGGGCATCAAACAGTTTCAAAAACATGGCAAGATATTCATTGTTCAGCATCGACAACTTCTTAAGAATGTATAGCAATGCATTTTTGGCTCGGCAAGTATTATCTTTACAGGCAAAAGTAACACTTAAACGCGTAGAGAACTATATATGCCTAAGTACTTGTATACATTTACATCGGGCATATTTATCGAATCATATGTCCACTTTTCTCTAGCAAAGAGGTAGCCGCCCTTTCTGAAAACGATTAAGTTTCTTTTACTCATATTTACTTTCAACTGGAGCGAATCATCGGCCCTTTGCAAACTATTTAACTGAGTCTGGAGGCCTGTTACTGTCTCTAATTAATGCAACGTCTTCTGGAAGAAGTAGAATAGATACTTCCATAGCATCTCGTATAAAATGGGCACCGTGTCTTCCAGAGTTTATCACTTCGAAAGTCAGCTCATTAATAAAAAGAAAACAACACCAGGCTGCGAATATCACCCTGTTTAACACCAGATGCAAAATTGATATAATCTGTTAAAGAAGCACCACATCGCACCCTTGCCTTTACAGTCATACATACCCATTATGCATCTATACATCTTTCCACGATACCATTATTTAACAAAATGGGTCACAAAGTAATGTTCTATTAACAGAATCAAATGCTTTCTCAAAATCGATGAAATCAACATACAATTTACGACTGAGACAAAACTATTTTGAACGAAAGCTAATAATGTATACATAATGGTCTATTGTGGAATATTTTTTTGTTCAAAAACAACTTGATATTCACCTGTAATGTTATAATCCCCAGCCCAAACTTGAAGTCTCTCATTCATAATCATGTTATGCACTTCACTGCATACATTACACAGCGATATTCCTCTGTAGTTGTTTGAATTTGTAACATTGCCCTTTTTATATAATGGCACAACAGTTGATTCATACCAGCTTTCAGGGTATATGCCTCTATCGAACAGGGAGTTAAACAATTTAAACAAAAAATTCCACTATCAAGTTTGACTTGCAAGCATTTTTGATTAATCCCCCTAGCATCTTATCACGACTAGGTGCCTTGCGATTTTTCAATGTTTTTAAAGCGATCACAATTTCTTCTACCGAGATAGGTCGATTCAAATTTGTTTTGTCATCACCATCATCTTTTTCATCATTATCGTCGTCACAGACATCTTCATGGTCTACAGCACTATAATGAATACCAGAAGCACTTTCGTTACTATTATATTCCTCCTGAATCAGACCATTAACAAATCTGTCTTGTCTTTCTAACAATTCTTTAAAATGTACATACCAATCGTCAATGCTAACATCATTCAAAGGCTGCCTTGTTGTCTTAGATATTTTACGCACAGATGTCCAGAATTCCTGTTGGCAATTTACAGATTGTAATAAGCCATTTAACAAAGTGTCATTGAACTGCTTTTTTCTCGTTAACAAATGTTTCTGTTTGCGTCTTGCTATACATAAAGAAGTGCGATCAGGTGAAGACAAAGTACGCTTGAAAATTTTCAACAAATTACGCACAGTTGTTTTGGTAACACGGCATTTTTCATCATACCAGTCATCGTCTTCCACACCCTTACCAATGACTGCCTTTTTTCATAGAGTCTGATGCATTTTTCATACAATGATTAAAAACCGCAAGTGCCGTGTTGATATTTTCATCTATCAAATCTATTGCCATTTCAAACTGAATTTGGATGTCATTTGAGCAGATATTGTCTCTGAACATACTGCTGTGTGCTTCGTCCCATATACACTTTCAGAAATCTGAACATAATTATTAACTTTTATACAGGTCGTATTGTTATTAGGGAAATGAATATGTAATTCCAAAGGTCAATGACCATATTCCTTTCTGTCAGACATATTCATTCCGCCACAATCAGACATTCTTGAAAACAGGTCATACAACAGTAAAAAATAATCATATACACTGTTACCATTATCAGATATATACGTGTAGTGACTTTAAAGGTCACCCTGACACATGCAATTTAAAATGCACAGGTCTCAAACAGTGCCCATGTTCAGTAACATTTGCCATAAGTATTAAGCACGCGGATTTCAGAGTTTCTATTCAAGGTCAAAGGACCATTTGAATATTGATCTTCAGAACCCCCCCCCCCCCCCCCCCCCCGCCCTCCTGTTCACCATCCACGCCCCCAACCCCTCAGCCTCCCCCCTCCCACACGCACACATGCCCATGCACATATGCAAGTGTAAAACAAACTAATAAAGAGAAACTTCACATTGAACAATACATCTATCTAGCACTTGCGGAGCTCCTTAAAAAAAAGTCAACACATATTTCGACAGAAGTGGATCGCTTCATCGATTCAATAGTTCAACACTATCCACAGTTCAAATTCACATATTTAATGTCTCGGGCGTTTTCATGCATGATCTTGTAGGAGAAGGCCTATTATTATTCAGTCTGTTTAAATTACAAAACTACCACAACAGTAGTGTCCCACACCCCAACACCCCCTCCCTTTGTGTGCTGTTCCCCCTTTTCCCATGTATTTTTCATTGTCGTAAATGTATTTAAATGGGAGGAGGGGAATTATCATACGCTCCTCCACCGCCGCTACCCCATCCCCCTCCGCCTAAAAATGACATCTTACAAACAAAAAGCACACGCGCACACGCACACACACACACACACACACACACACACACACACACACACACACACACGCACACGCACACGCACGCACGCACGCACGCACGCACGCACGCACGCACGCACGCACGCACACACACACACACACACACACACACACACACACGACATTGCATTGAAGCCGTCTTGCTAGATAACCAACTGAAAATGGGTCTCTATTCTTTCACTGTTGATATCCAATTGAGAAGGGATTGATTAAATATACGACCAGTTTCAGTGAACTAAAGCATCAAGCTAACAGAAAGAACATCAATGTAAATTCTTCGACCACAACGAATGACTTAATAATTAGCTTGAAATCCTAGCTGACAGTCTGTTCTTCACACATTTGATTGACAAGGGGAGACGATAGGATCCCTCGTGAATATATGGAATGAGTATGCTTACGCTTAACGAATTCGTTCAATGTCTAATTAAAGAGTAATCAGAGACAATAGGCCTGCAAATAACATTAATAGACCCATATCCCTATATTGAATCAATCATGTAAAATATATTAAATCGATCATAGAAAAGAAAGCCTAGGAACTAAGTCATACAGTGCAATGAATCAGCACTTTGACCAGGTCACCATGAAGAGGACACTACTCTTATTTGTATGAGTCAGAGCTGTTACAAGCGAGTCACCGTCAACTTGCTCTCTCACATGCTCACATGTGTTGAAAAAAAGGGGGTTGCATATGTGCATGTCTATTCACTCTCTCCTCCCCAAATCCAAGACCACTGATACGAACAATAGCAACACCAAATAAACGAACAGCATGTGATTCACTGCATCAGCTTGAAATCTGTCAGCGTTCATGTAATACATTTCGAAAACTTGTCTTCAGCATTCATTTGCACATGTAACTTCACAGTCTGTCCGTTATTAAGCTTAGTTAATATCTTCCCGTTGGAAGACCATGCAGCCATGGTTGCAAAGTGTTCTGAGGCTTTTTTTAACGGTTTATGATTTAGCTGCGTAAGGTCAACCAGAATGTTTCATCCTGCACCTGACGGGAGTCTCCTTGAGAAAATCTTGTCTTCTTACTTAGGACAAACGATTGAGGAACCAGAAGTAAGAATGTTTTCTGACACAGTCTCGAAAGTTCCTGTGCCACTCAAAGCATGAGGCAGTCGTCACTCTCCAGTCAGAATCGGTCAGTGGTCAGCATTCGGACATCACTCCTGCTTTGGTGCATAATTTGGAGGTCAGATGTTCTGATCTACGACCAGTTCAGTTCTAGCTGTCCTCTTCTTTATCGAACGGGTGTTCACCAGGGGACTTGGTTTGCCAGACGTGAAGGCAAAGACGCGGCAATTGCGCTGAACCCTAGCGATCTGAAGCGATCAAAGCTAAGTGAATTTTCGTTGTTTTATTCGTTTATTTATCACCAGACGAAGACCTAAGAGGTCGAAACGCGTTGTGTTTTGTCTTGTGACTCGTTTGTCCACGTTCTCTGGGCGGTTCGCTAACATTTATTTAAGATTCATTTTAGGAAGCTTTTACGCATGAGGGAGGATACGTTTTTGAGCGCATTCTGACCTCCTCGTTCCCTTTCATGCCCAGGATCCTTCAAATGCAACTCAAGTCAAAAGCATCGGACTTCTCTTAGCCTTGCAGATTACAGGCTTGCACATCAACAGGGTCTTAGGACAGATTAGCAGATGAAGAACAGGACTGGCAGAACATTTTGGTCATACACTCTCATTTTGTGACTCAAATGTTCTTCATATCCTCTCCCCTCTCCTCTTTGCACTTGCCATTGACTAGGGTTTGAAACACACAACCCAGGGAAAGGGAAATAGCCTCTCAGATCTGGATTTCCCCGATAACATTACCGTGCCTGCAAGCACTACTCAAGATCTGCAGCGGCCTGTAAACAATATGAGCAAGTTTGCAGGCAATATTGGCCTTATTATCAGCGCCAAAAAAACTAAACACATGCTGACCGGTAAACACCAAGTGCGAACAGATGTTTCCATCGACCAAAAGCAAGTGGAAGAAATAGAGCACTTCACATACCCAGGCAGCTATATCAACAACGCCAGTGACCTTGACCATGAACTTAAGAGTCGTTCGGGGAAGGCAACATCAGCAGTCAATCAGATGAACAAAATATGGAACAGCAAGAAATTCTCCATTGGAATCAAATGGAAGTTTTGTAACTCCTCCAGATTTCAACACTGCTATATGACAGTGAAACCTGGTAACTGAAGACCGCCCAGGAGAAGAAACTCGACACTTATGACACCACATGTCTACGTAATTTGTTGGTCATCAAACGGTAAGATTTTATACCAAATGAAGAGGTCAGAGAGAGGTCCAAACAGCTCCATGTGTCAACAGTCATTTGCGGACGGAGCATCTGCTGGCTGGGTCGTCTTGAGATCATCCTCATCAAGACCTGCAAACCAGACCATTAAATGGACCCCAGCAGGCCAGAGAAAAAGAGAACGACCCAGGATGAGCTGGCGACAGACAGTGGAGAGAGACCTCAGACTTTTTGACAGAGGACGGAGTGACACTACCAGACTGGCTGAGGACCGTGCACAGTGGAGCGCCTTGACCGCCTCATACATCGAAAGACGCGGGAGCATCTAAGACTAGTTTCTCCTTCGACAAAATTTCGTTCAGTTCTTCAAATACTGCTGGAATCTTTCCTGTGTTGCTAAACACACTGGTGATTGAACCGTTGTTGTTGATGGTACGAAGTAAAGATACCCCGAGGAAAACTATCATCTGCTTTCAGGTCACTGTTTATTTTACCATGGTTATTGATGGCATGGATTACAGATAACTCAGGTTAATTTGCTATTTGCATTCAGCTCATTCGTTATATCGCCATGATTGTTGATGATATGAAGTAAGCATACCCCAAGCTAAACAACCATCTGCCATTGGTTACTTGCCATCTTGCTTCACAGCTAATCTTCAGTGTTGATTGTGCTCCACAGAACACCGGCAGATGAGTTAGGAGTGAGACTGAACAAAACGCCTGGAAGAAAAGAGATGCTGAATTCAGAGTTTGAAAACGTCTTTAATTATCTAATCAAGACATCATATGGGGCACGTGCATGGTAAAACCACACATCAATAGTGTCACTTACAAGATGTTACAAGCAGACGACAGTCAGACAAGGACAGACAAAACGTTAACATCATGACTAAGCAAGATGGTGTTCCTGCCCAGTATGTTGTGTCCACAGCTGTGAATGTTCGATGCAACTTCGGTAATTGTAAATTTAGCAAACAAGCTTACCTGTATGTGCAT
>CM031627.1:33164474-33186974 GCA_018398815.1 Conus ventricosus | reverse complement strand
GGGAGCGACATAACAGTTTAAAATAGGATTTTAAAATTGAAGTCTAAAAACCACCCAACAAACTTGTTTCGAGCCAAGTGCTCTCCTCAGGGTATGTATAATCTGGGCACGCCACCAGTGTTATATAGTTTAGTGTGTGGGCGTGTGAGCTCTGCGCGTGTGGCACGTGGCCTGTAGATTTTCTTTCTTTTTGGGGGCGCGTTCAGGGGGGACGTGCCAGGGAATGGTGCATTGACAAAGATTTCCATTTGTGCCTGCAATTATTAATCATTTCTACTTTAGAGTTCAGGGATGCTAGATGGGGTTTACATAATATCAGCCACTTTTCTGTAGTACATGAGTTGCATTTTTAAAAAAATGTTGTTATATGGTGCTGCTCTTTTTTATATATAATTTTCCATGATATGTTGTAATCTATTTTCTTATCTTTAAGCTTCCAAATATATTTACTTAGTTCTGTTTGGTTTTTATTTTTTTCATTTTTGAAGGACTGTTTATGGTTTGCATATCTGGTTTTAAAATGGTTTGCCGTGATCCCTATGTATGTTTCTTTATCACTGTCTGTTGTTACCGTAGCGTGGTATACAATGTTGCTGTAGAGACATTTGTTATTCAGAGGGCACTGGTCTTTTTTGTGAAATTACAAGATATCCTTTCGTCACCCTCTTTGGTTGTATTGTTTTTGGTTTTATTGGAAGAATCAGTTATGTTTTTGAGGTTGGGCATACACGAGTACAATAGCTTGATGGTGTTTTTATTGAATATTATAGATAGTACATGTTCTTTGGGGAATGATGTTTTAAGGATTCTGAGGAATTCTTTTCCTACGTTGGTTTTTGTTGTTCCATCATATGGAGGGTTATACCATATAATTTTTCTTTTCCTGTTTTTCTTATTGCTGTTCATGTTATTATCTGGGTTATATTGTAATTTGTAGTTGTAGCCACTTTTTTCAGCGCCTCTTGGTATTCGGCTGTTGCACTGTTAAATTCTTTTTCATTGCATGACAGTTTAGATAATCTTTTGTTTATACCATTTGGTATGGTTTTTAAAATGGAGGGTGGATGGTTACTTTTGATGTCTACGTAGACAGGTGTGTCATTTGGGGTTTTTTTTGTATGGTTTGTTGTGTTGCTTTTTATTTTGTTAGGGTGCCGAAAGGACATCTTGCAACTGCACTAAAAAAAAGAACAGTGCCCCTAAGCAACAAATGTCTTCACCGCAATATTGTATACCAAGCTACGGTAACATCAGAAAATGAAAAAGAAACATATATAGGGATCACTGAAAACCCTTTCAAAACCAGATACGCAAACCATAAACAGTCATTCATGCAGGAGCTAAGGGTGGAAGATGAAAATGCCTTTGCCAACTATGTGAGGATGCCACCCCACCTGTTTGGTGAGTTATTCAACAAGATCGGCCCATTCATTCCAGGGCCAGAGCAATAGCTGCTCTACGTTGGCAATCCATTTTGGAACTGATGCCCCAGCAGGGATGAGGGCTTTTTGTACTGTATTGAGGGAAACTTCCACGAATTTTCAAGAACAGTCACGATTTGAATTATAACCGTACCAGATTCGTGATGCCTTCGGAAGATTCGTAGCTTATTCTTGACTGAATCTTAACATTCCTTAAATATTCCTAAGCAATTCTTGCAAATCGTAGTTATTTTGGGCAATCTTCATATGGTTCCCGCCGATTTGAGCAGAAACCCACGAATATTCCTAAGTCTATCTTACCAAATTCGTAACCGATTTGTACAGCGTCAAGATTTTGAACAGAAATTGGCAAAAATCCACGATTCCTTACAATTTCTAAAGTTTATCAATTCGTGGCTATTCGTTGGACTCGTAGCTTGTGTGGAATAGTGGTATTACCAAGGCTTTTGTTAAGCATTGATTTCGAAAAGGCGTTTGTTTTGGTTGACTGGGACTTTC
Organism: Conus ventricosus; assembly: GCA_018398815.1. Lineage (NCBI taxonomy): Eukaryota > Metazoa > Mollusca > Gastropoda > Neogastropoda > Conidae > Conus > Conus ventricosus. The sequence goes on along the minus strand of CM031627.1, from coordinate 33,185,034 downwards.
CGTTTAAAGTACAGAAAGCATTTGGTTTTCAATGAGGTACTTACAAATGGATACAAACCTTTTACAGAAATATTAAATCACGTGTTCTTCTGTACGTACATGTTTCTGAATGGTTTACAATAGAACGGGGATGCAGACAGAGTGACCCATAGTCACTATGCTTATTCATTGCATGTGTTCAAATTCCAGTGTTCATGAACGTGTCGACATACGTGGAATAGTCGTCAATAACATTGAACATAGAATTTGACAGTGTGCAGACGCCCATGAATTCCATTTAGAAGGTAATAAATAATCATCTGAAACGTTTAAAAACGCACTGCAATATTTTGGTCGTATGTCAGGCTCGTATTCATATATTGAGAAATATAGTGCCATTGGGCTGGGGATCTGTAGCTTTCTGCAGTCCGCTTTATGGACCACGTATGTTTGAAGTGAAACCCGATGATTTTGTTTTGAGTATCCCTTTTGCATGTACCCTCCGTTGTAAATTTCTCGAGATAAGTACAAAATATTCCTAGCACATTGCTCTCTGACAGACTGCTGAAGAATTCCCAAAAACCAGGAGAGAGAGAGGGGAGAGAGAGAGAGAGAGAGAGAGAGAGAGAGAGAGAGAGAGAGAGAGAGAGAGAGAGAGAGAGAGAGAGAGGAGAGAGAGAGAGAGAGAGAAACAGACAGACAGGCAGAGCGAGAGCGAGAGGGGGCGTGTGTGTGTGTGTGGGGTGAGGGGGTGGGGGTGGGGTGGGGTGGGGGTTCTTTCAAGGAAATGCAGCGTTTCACCCATTAGCGAATTAAATGACCCCAACTCATCCAGCAGTTTTACTTCGTGACCATACTCAACCTGCTCAACTTGTCAAATGCTATGCCTCTGAACATCATTTACAGAAACCAGACCAGAAAATAATGACCTAACACCAAGACGGATAAGCAAGATCGTTACATGGCATTTAGCGATGTCTTTCCTTTGCCGTACTCAGCTGCTGACATACCAACCCAGAAATTGGCATAAGCGTTATATTTCATGACTTCAAAGAAGGCCTCCAGCTCCTGCTCAGTCTCCATGCTGACCAAAGAAGCACCGTGTTCTTGGCATTCCTTATCTGCATCATGTCGGGAGATGGAGCCATCTCCTTTAGTAACATAGATGTAGCATCTCCCTCCTCCGGCATCTATCTGAAAAGACAAACAGGCAAAGGGTGAAACAATGGAACTGAAAGTTGAGGGATTTGCCTGTGTTCATTGTTGCATGAACGCGAGCGTTCGCATGTGTACAAAACGTGCACGGGTAAATGAGAGGGGTTTATATAAGCTCCCGAACAAACACTTTATAACTGCTCCATTCATTCCTCACCCTCTCTAAAAATCAGAAAGAAGCTTTTGTTCATCAACAACGAAAACAACAACGACAACAACAACACGAAATGTTCACACACACACACACACACACACACACACACACACACACACACACACACACACACACACACACACACACACACACACACCATCACCATCACCACCACCACCCTTACATATGTGAGAACACACGACCACTCACACACACACACACACACACACACACACACACACACACACACACACACACACACACACACACACACACACACACACACTGTCACACTGTCACTTTTGCACACACGCATTCATGACAGCATTTACTCCACACGCACACGCAATCTTTCCAATCCACCAAAAGGCGCACTACCGAATGTTTTTTCTTCTCCCCCTCTCCTTCAGGGAAAAACACTTTACTAAATCACATCAAACAATTTGTAAACAGATTTTATATATATATATATATATTATATATATATATATATATATTATATATATATATATTTTATCTTTACACTGAGAGATAAACTAAGTGATCCAAGTTTCTATAAAGTCATGGCCTTCAAGTAACATTGGGCCTAAAATCCAGACCAGGAGAATAAATAATTCTTTCACTCCATGATGCTATACCTGCATCAGAATTTGGACTCGCTCCATACCATCATGATTCCCTGTCTCTCCGAGACAGTGTATCGCCCCCTCGATTTCTCCCTTCACTGGAGATATGTTTTCCGACTCCTCTCCCTCGACTTCGCCTATCCCTGGAGAGATGAGTTCCAACGCCTCTCCCTGGAGTCGTTAATTGCCGGGCTGAACTACCGGTGTGTTCCCCCACACCATGTCCATCTTTAACCACCTCACCGGGTGAAAGGTGAAAGGTGAAGGGTGAAGGGTGAAGGGTGAAGGGCTGAAACACGAATAAGGTTCGTGTAAGTAACCTGCTTCCCAATTTAACATGAATTCTTTCTTTCTCTTTTCTTTAGGTTCTCCCCTGTAGCTTTCCCCAACTATCTATGGCTCACCTGGTAATGACTGGTCAGTAGTGAGGACCAGCGTCCTGACAGGTTCGAGTCACTAGGCCATCTGCTGGGCTAAAACTGATTCTTTCCTCCCTCCTCCTAGTGAGTGCATACTCAGTGTTTAAAACACATGACCAGCACCTACCTTACCAGCCCTTAGTAAACTATCTCTCAGTGGTCACTTTCACCCAATGACCACGCTTCTTTCTTTAATGAGTATATCTCACAATTATTTTGGGGACGCCCGCTACACTAGTCAAGCCACATGAATATTCTTCCTCTTTAGTTGTGGCATGGGGAAATGATTCATATCACTAACTACATGTGATGGAGCGTCACATGCCTTGATGTGAGGCTACGTCACATGACACCCCCCATCCTGGGGAGAAAAAAAATTTTCTCCGGAAAATTTTTTTTAAGGATATACAACTTCACTTAAAACACATCTTCAGCCATGAATCTCAAAATGTGTAACCATCACACATGATTCACCAAATTAATAATAAACGTATAGAATCAATCATCATGATCCACCATAAATAGCATATTTCAAACTTTCAGTCTTTCTAAAAAAACATTCATAATTGATCACCATACTTCACAAAATACATTTCACAAATTACATGGATAAAACAATTAGGGATATTAACAATTCAAAGTACAAATTGTGTTCATACATTAAGATGTGAAGCACATATTTTCCCTTGATCTTTGTCTCACATCCTATGTTACAAAACCCTCATGAAAATGAGAATATTTCTAAGTGTAATTGTTTCTCAATAGACATGTAAACAAAATAAACATAGTTTAAACATAGTTTTTTTCCCCCACATGTAATGTTATAGTCCATTGAAAAGTGAAACATATTTTCCATTGTTGACAATGAACTAATGAAAACAATAGGTTTGTCTCACTACACAATCAAAACATGTGTATATACATTTCTAAAGAGTTATTTGCTCACACATACATATATATTCATCTTCACAAGCAAGTTAGACATAAATAGTACATGATTTTTTCCATTGTTTACAAAAGGATAAAGCAAAGAATAGATATGTAATACATCAACATCAAGTAGTTTTTGCTTGTAAAACATAGTAACTTCAACAAGCAAATTAAGCATAAATACCACTTGATTTAAATCGTCAGTAGCATACAATGCACTGTCAAATGTGAGCACACCGTAATCATTAAGAAAGACAAAAAACAGGAATAGTCTTTCCCTTGAAAACAGTTACATTTGTCCATGAATATTCATACACGTGACAATAAATCTGCCATGACATTTTGTGTTCCAGGCACTGGTTCAACAGTAAATTTGAATTCCTGCAATGCCAAAGACCATCTTAATAATATGCTGTTCTTAGTCTTTGACGATTTCAAGAACGTCAGTGGCCTGTGGTCAGTCTGTAACCGAAACTTTCTTCCATCAGGTTTGTCCACCAATACAACTGGTGAGCTGTACGGAGATGTAGAAGGTTCTATGACTTTTAAATCCAGCATTCCATTAATTTCTCTCTCGACCACCTCTTTTTTGCAAATGGGAGGGGGTATGGTCTGGTTCGCACTGGTATTTCAGACGTTAACTGAATACTGTGGGGTTCAATACCAGTTACTGTACCTGGGGTATCAGTCAACACATCCTGAAAGTCTTTCAAAATGTCTTTGAGCTGTTCTGTTTGACTTGTAGACAAATCATTCGACAGAACGACATCATCATAGGTTTCACCTTTGATAGACAGAATAGGAAGGGGTACAACATCATCTGCACTGGTAGATGTTAACACTCCTACATTTGCTGTTTTCACAACCTTTGATCTGTCCCAGTACGTTACATTGGGTACAAAATCATCACTGATAATATCTATCATGTTGACATCAGTTTCTGACATAGGACATGTCCACTCAACTGACTGGTTGATGGCAACATTTGTACGTTCAACATACTTCTTCAACATGTTCACATGAAATACCTTATCAGTGTTTGCCATTTTGATCTTATAATTAACTGCAGAAAGTTTTTCGACCACCTGAAAAGGACCCTTCCACATAACACGAAGCTTGTTATGTTCATCAGTGAGTAGTACAAGGACTTTATCCCCTACACTGAAAGAACGTGCCTTCGCTTTCTATCTGCAAAGACCTTGTACACATCTGTTTTTCTATCAGCTGACTGTTGAGCAAGCTCACATGCATCCTTCAAACGATTATGCAGTTCATAAACGTATTGGTAAACAGTTTTACTGTCAGGTATGTCCGTTTTTTCGTCCATTGTGTCATCAGTAGATCCAAAGGACCCCTTGGTGAGTGTCCGAAAAGAAGCTCAAATGGTGAGAATCCCAGCGTTTCGTTCGGCATTTCCCTGTATGCGAAAAGCAAAGCCGGTATGAAACGATCCCATTCCTGGGGTTCCTGCCTTGCAACCTTTCTCAACATGGACTTTAACGTTCCATTGAAACGTTCAACCATGCCATTCGATTGGGGATGATATGGCGTGGTTGAAATGGAAGAGATTGACAACAGTCTGTAAATTTCTCTCATGAGATCGGAAATGAATTGCGTTCCACAATCCGAGAGAATTTTGTCTGGAAGACCCACTCTGGAAAAAATCGCAAGTAGGGCTTCAGCGACAGACACTGTATCAATTTTCTTCAGTGGAATCGCTTCTGGATACCTTGTCGCCGTATCCACCAAAGTTAAGATATAGCGATATCCGGAAGAAGACAGTGGTAAAGGCCCAACAAGATCAATAGCCACCTTCCGAAATGGGACGGAAATGAGAGGCATTTTGTGCAAAGGTGCACATGGGACGCGACCTTTCTGAGATGTCTTTTGGCAGATGTCACATGAGCGGCAGTATTCTGTAACTTCCTTTGTGACACCTGGCCAATAAAAAGAATCAAGAACTGTCTTTAATGTTCTTTTGATTCCACAGTGACCAGCGAACAGTGCATCATGAGCCGTGTGCAGTACTGTCTCTCTAAGTGGCTTTGGAACGACAACTTGTTTGTTGTCCTGTCCAGGTACACACCTGTAGAGAATGTCAGAGTCCAGTATGTACGTTGGTTTGTCCGTTGGTATGTCAGTGACAGTCTGTTTAGCAGCAGAAAGTATTGTCGTCAGCGTCTCGTCTTTTCCCTGCATTTCTTTTAGATCATCAGAGAACAGCATTTTACCAATCCTGGCTCACTTCGTCCTCAACCAGTTTCGGACGAAGTGACCCAGGATTTGGTAAATGCTGTTCTCTGCCTTTAAAAACTTTGCATAACAGACAGACAGACACGAGGGCAGCGGCGATGTTATAGGCCGTCATTAGGGCTGACACCTGATCACTTAATTTATGCTCTGCTAGGGTCCTACACCTTGGGAGGCGGGCGCTTTTTGGCAGTCACGCAACCTACAGTGCTACGCCCACCATAATTAACCAGAAACAACACTGGCTTGTGTTTCTGGTTAATTATGGTGGGCGTAGCGCTTGGACGATCACGCTATTTTCACCACAGCACAACTAAACAATTCTACATACCTTAATCTTCTTTAAGTCCATTGGGCATGCGTAGTAAACGAGATAAACCAGCCCGTGTTTCACAGTTTGTGACAGTCTTGTTGAGTACGCCTGAGCTGAATGTTTGTTGTGATCTATGGCTAAGTGTGATGATGTAGACAAAGCATTATTGGAACTATCAAAAGAACTACATATTGATGAAGAATGTATGTCTCTTGAAGAAGAAGAACTGTTTAGAAAAGATCCTGAAATTGTAAAATCTATTGAAGAACATATTAAATTTCACTCAGAACATTTAACATACTGGGAAAAAGTAGAAAGAGATTTCAACCAAGAAGGAAAACAAAGTGCTGCTGGATATGAAGCCTTGCACAAAAAGAATCTGCCCAAAAAACCACAGCATTTTTTCATTTCTTTCCGAAGCAAAAAAATCACCGCGGTCTTCAAAACAACTTGTGCAAATGAAAGGAAAAGAACTGTTGGATGAACTTGAAACCCATGTAATCAAAGACAGGATTAATGGCTGTGACATTCCGGTTTTCAATGATTCTACAAAGGATCTTGTGGCAATCAAAAACATAGTAAAATATTCTGGAAAGATAATTAATCAAAAACAATCCGCTCTACTTTGTGATTATGTTTGTTATGGAATGTGGATGTTGAAACTTTGTATGTGTCTTGAACCAACTGATTTTCAATACTTTGTTAATGATAACTGTGGCATCAGCGCGTCTTGGGGGTATAAAATTATGAAAGTGGCTAAAGTTTTCAACCTGTACCCACGCCTTCAACAGCTGAACATCACAATAACAACAGCTGTTAAAATTATATCAAACTACAATCAGCCCTGCAAGTTTTTCCGACAGACGCCTACAAGTGGACCAAAGTTTAAGTAAGTGTTTTTTCCTGTACTTTTCTAGAATAGTCTAGAAATAGGAAGTGAAAATTTTTTAAGCTGCTTTTGAGGGAGTGTTCTTTAATTAAGTTCTTTAATTAAGTCTCCTCAAGTTTTTAATAAGTTCTTGATTAAGTCGCCTTAAGTCGCCTTAGTTCTTAGTTAAGTTTTTAATCAAGTCACTGCAAGTTCTTTAATTAAGTTCTTAATTAAGTTACCCCAAGTTCTTAATAAAGTTCTTAATCAAGTTTTTACTCAAGTTCTTATTTAAGTTATCTTATAATTATCAAAAAAACAATACAATCTATGTTTTTATCTTAAATAGTAGATGTCTAATATAGTACACACACGCCTCAAAAAAACGCGCCATCGTTGAGGATGTCTTGCTCAGCGTCCTTGGCGCGAGATTGGTTAGCATAGATCTTAATGAAGTTCTTACATCGTAAGCAACCGCATTGATTACAATTCTGGTCTATGGAAATGTCTTTTATAGACTCCATGTCTTTATTTATTGACTTCATCATTTTAAACAAATAATAATCTGCCATGATCTATTTTTATCAAAACAATTTTAAGTTCTTAAAATATTATTGCATCTGAAATGGATCAAAATGATCTTTTGTTGTTGGCGCGTTCTGGCGTGCTGTTGTCTTCTGTATTAGCGGTTCAGATTTTTTTGACTGCTTTTGTTTTTGTTGCCATTGTTTATATATTTTATAACCGTAATAACTGCCCCCAACAGCAGCAAGGGCGCCAAAAATGGCAACAGTTTTAAGTTCAATATTCCATGAAGACTTTTGGCGCTGTAGGTCTTGAATCATATGGAGTTTTTATAGCTGGCGTTGGCGGGGTTATGTTTTCATGATGAGTTATATTTTGTGATTGTAACTGTAATTTTTTTTGTTTGTTCCACTCTGCTAATTTTTTTCCTGCCGCAATGCGTCCAGGATGAGGTGTTTTAGTGACACTTTCACCTGATTCAATGTTTTCTGATTCAGCGTTTCCTGATTCTGCTGTTTTTCTGGCTCGGTCATTTTTAAGGGAAATAAAATCTATATGATTAAAAGTTATTAATCCCATGATTAGCGGCGATAACAATGTTCCAAATCTGTAATACAGATCACACCCTAGAGACTCTAATGACTTTGTTAAAACTGGATCCTGCGTTAAATCATACATAAAATCTTGTTCAGAATCAATAGGCGCAAATCTACTAACTAGTTTAGTGTACAAACTAAGAGCCGTTTGTCCGACACTTTTTACCATTCTTGATCCTAGTTGCGCTTCATACCTGTTATGATACTTTTCAATGTCCTGCGGCAACATCTGTTGAATCTGTTCTATGCTGAATTTCATTTCCGAGGAACTGTTTTGTTTTCCCACATGCTGCTAAAGAATACAGCCTTTCTTTTTTGACATATCAACTTGTTCATTTGTAAGTTCAGGAAGGTTTAGGCCGCCCTGTAGCTGTAGTAGATCATCGCTGTTCATGTTTTTTATTAATTATAATTATTTTGTTTTTAAAAATGAGCGCCGAAAAGACTGTAACCAATCTTGTATACCATTCTGCTGTTATTGGAGGCCTAAGTGTTGGATACACAATGCTTGGTAAAAGCCTGTTAAGAATTAAACCAGCAGATCTTGGCAAGCTAGACTTTGAAGATTTGGCAAAGCTGATTGCTGTTATAGCAGCTTCGTTTGCTACGAAAGATTTTCTAGTTAAGCAAGGAATAATTCCTGACAGTATCAATATGTAAATTAAAAAAATAAATTTATAAAAATGGCTTCACTCGTAATGATGATAGGTGGTGCTGTGGTGAATGCGCTTGCTTTTAGCGGAAGTAATTACGCATTTAGTAAACTGCGGGATGACGGCGAGAGAAAAAGACATAACAAAGCTGTGGAGCAACTAGCTGCAGCACAAGATCGCTATGAAAAGCAGGAATTGAGCAGTTAGATTTCATTAACGATACCCTGAAAAAACAGGGACATGCAGCTTACACATTTAAAAATGTTGACCAGGCAATAAAAGAATATTATCTTGTAACAGGCAAACCAATCGAGACATTGCCCCCACCAAAATTCAGTGACTTTTATCAGCCATCAGAAAAACAAAAGATGCAAGAAATCGGGTTTATTGTCTTTGGCATGACCGTCGTGTATTTTGTTGCGCATAATATTGGCTGAATAAAAATGAACAAAATCTATTATTCGCCAAAAGGATATTGGAAGGGAATCACGGCAATAAAAAAGCTAAGCCAAGCAGCGGGAGTCAGCGAACAAACAGCAAAGGAATGGTTATCTAAACAAGCGATTTGGCAAATTTATTTACCTGCGCCTAGGCGAATACAGAGACCGCACTTTGTGAATACAACTCCGAACGACACCCATCAAATGGATCTTCTATATTTACCCCATGATACGATTAGACGAAAAAGATTTAAGTACGCACTCACAGTCATTGACATAGCTTCAAGATACAAAGATGCGGAACCATTAACACAAAAGAGTGCTTCTGCTGTTGCGGTTGCCATACAACTATACTGTTCAAAAAAAGAAACGCAAAATGCCAAGCTGCCGATTTGAAACACAATTTATTGAAGCTCAGTGTGACAACACGTTTAATGTGAAAATGACAAAAACAGGTCATCAGTAGGACAGAAGTCTCCCTGTAATGCTGTGGTAAAGAACCAGCCCCAGACCCTCAGGGAAATTGCCAGGCCGCTTCCAAAGTCAGTAACGGGTGTGACCCCCTCTGGCTGCAATGGTAGCCTGGCATCTGCGGGGCAATGAAGCAATAATGTTCCTGATTGTCTGCTGTGGGATGGCCGCCCACTCGGCCTGCAATGCCGGAACAGTTCATTTGGAGTCGCTGGGGCGTTGGCCCTCACTCTCAGGCGTCTGTCCAAAACGTCCCAAACGTGCTCAATAGGATTCAAATCCGGGGAAAGAGAGGGCCAGGCCAGGGTGTTGATGTTGTTGGCGGTAAAGAAGGCTGTGGTCAGGCGTGCTGTGTGGGGCCTGGCGTTGTCCTGCAGGAACACGGCCCTGGGAGTGGCCATTAGAGGCAGGACGTGTGGCTGAACAATGACCTGGACGTACTGCTGGGCTGTCAGGTGACCTTCCACGCGCACCAGCTGGCTCCTGCCTGTGTTGCTGATGGCCCCCCATACCATGACATTGCCGCCACCATGCGGAGGTGCCTCGTCGACGCAGTTCTGCTGGTTGCGTTCATTAACCCGGCGGTAAACCCTTCGCCTCCTGTCATGGCGCTGCAGCAGAAACTGTGACTCATCCGAGAACCAGACGTGTCGCCAATGGTTCCTCAGTGTCCAGTGTCTGTGTTGCGTAGCCCATTGCAGTCTGGTCTGTCGATGGCGCCCCGTCATTACGTTGCCACGTAGGGGCCTGTAAGCCCTCAGCCCAGCAGCATGCAGCCTGTTCCGGACAGTCTGGTTGGAGATGCGACGGACACCAGCGCATGCCTGGACAGTGGACGAGGCCGGCAGGAAGCGATTGCGGAGATGTCTGAGCTGTTTAAAGCGGTCCTGGGCTGGCGTTGTGATATGAGGTCGGCCTGACCTCGGGGCATCAGCTGATGACCCTGTCCTCTGGAAGCGAGTCCAAAGTCGGCATATGGTACTGGGGGAGACATTCAAAGCATGAGCCACATCAGTTGTACTCTGACCAACTTGCAAACGACCCAGGGCGTTTTCTCTCTCTGCTGGGCTCAAACGTGGCGTGCTGTTTTTTGGTACGGTGTGCCTGCCGGTTGCCAAAATGACCCGGCTTTTATACTGCACTATGACCATGGTGTGTGTGTGTGTGTTCACCACTGAGTTGGGCATGCTTTGCAGGCGAAACAACAGAAGCACAACCCAATGTTTGCACTGTCGCACCTGGCCCACAACACGCACGTGCACATAGTGACAACCTGAATCAATGTTATCCTAGCACGTCGACGTTCAAGACATACATCAGGGCCGGTTTTTGGCGTGTTCTCAACTGTATGGTCCACCCCAGGTGGCAAAATTTCATTTTGCGTTTCTTTTTTTGAACAGTATAATATACCAACGAGGCCCGCTAACTTATCCTCGCATGATTCAAGTCGATGATGGAAAAGAATTTAAAGGCCAAGTGAATCAATTATTGTTAAAACATAGAGTTTCCATTAAAAGAGGCATCCCAGGAGTTCACAGATCACAGGCTTTAGTTGAAAACTTTAACAAACAGTTATCTGAAAGACTTTTCTCCTACCAGTATCACAGAGAGCTGATTGACAATTCTCGCAACACAGAATGGGTTAGAAGACTGCCCTCAGTTTTGCGCGCAATGAATAATGAAGAATTTAAAGGGTTAAAACCAGTACAAGCAATCAAAAGAAAAACAATAAATGTTGCTGAAGACCCCAGTACACCCAGCAAACTATTACCGTTTGGTTTGAAAGTAAGGTACCTTTATTTACCGGGGGAAGCGGAAGGGGACACTCGCATCAGGGCCACCGATCCAGTTTGGAGTGTTGATCCATATGAAATAAAAAGAATTGTAAAGATGAATCCGCCCGTGTATTATTTACGAGAAACTGACACAACAAAACAACCAGCTCCTCAAAGATCTTTTGTGAAAGAAGAACTGCAGATAATCCCGCCAGACACAGTTCCAGTTGCTCAATTAATTTTAATTACATAAATATATTTAAGTCTAAAATGGAAGCCCAAAAGAAAGAACATGAAACGGAAGCAAGAAGGATAAATAAAGAGACCTTAGAATTAATACGAGAATCATTTAAGGCGTGTTCTGCTATTAGGGAATTAATGCAAAAATCAAATGATACGTATTCTGCTGTTAAAGAAACAGCTACGAGGATTCCTTGGCACAGGGCACAGCAGCCAGAGCACTTACAGCCCCTAATCCCAGATTTTAACTATCAAAGATGGAGAAAAGAATATTTTGAAATAATAAAAAAAATTCGAGCACGTCAAGCAAACATGAGAAAAAATTTGTCTGAATTGGAGGATGATATGATTCATCTTTTAAATAAATTTCAGGAAAAATATGAACCCGAATATAAACTCTTCGGTGAAGAAGGTATGTAATTATGCTGTTCTCCAGTGTCCAATTGCATATGAAAACTCTGGATTAACAAATACTCGTTTTGTGTTTGTTCTATCTAATGACTTCTTTGTTACAACAGTTGTGCTGATCTCATGTAGATTAGATCGTAGTTTTACGTTGTCATGTTGAAAAGTCTTATTGTCAAACAATGCTTCTTTGTAGTTGTCATGTGATATGTTTGACTGCACAACACTGCGACATATTCCTTTTGCTTTCTTAATGGTTTTCTCCTGGCTCGAAATACTGTACATTTTCGATCTTAAACCAATAAACTCCTTAATCACCCCTCCAGATAATTCATCTTTCATCTTTCCTAAAACCTTCTTATTAACGGATGAATGTAAAGGCGAATCTTTAGGGTAATCAGATGTATCATACCATCCCGCATGCCCTTTCGCTACTTCCATTTCCATGTCTTTATAGATGTCTTCAGTAGGGATATCTATAACAAAACTATCTGTATCTGTGTAAAGTACATTGGACTCTGGATACAAGGGTTTAAAGTAGTCATAAAGAAATTCTAACATCAAAAGCTTTGATAATTCTAAAACGGTAAACCCAATAAATACAGGTTTGTCCAATTTGACTTTCTTTTTTTTCATCATTATGCCAAAAAGCTGATCATGAAATCTTCTAAAGTCCTGATAATTTGGTTTTGAAGTCAGCTTAATTGCTTCGTTCTCTTTGGTGACCAATCTAACATCTTTACGCTTGTGAGGATTTTCCATAGTCTTTCCAAAACAGCTGTTGTTCATTAACTTGAAAAAGTCCTTTTCTGAAGCATCTGTGGATTTAGTTCTGAGATCAGTGTTCTTCATGATGTATGGTTTCATGAACTGTTCTTGATCAAAAGCAATTATACGATGAACTGCTCTCAACTTCAAACCATGTCTTAAATAAAATTGTAGAAGCCTGTAATGACAGACATAATTTTTTTTGCCTCGAAGATTGGGCACAAGTTTAGGCGGCTCTGTTTTTGCCATCTTTAGGCTTTCTGCTGCTAATGGATAGTCATTATGCAGGTCATGGAGTTCCTGAGGATATTCTAAGTCAACTTCTAGAATGTATCCACGCTGCTGATCAGGCGTTAAACTGTTCAACCACTTTAATGCCTTTTGAATGTTTTTCGGATCGACGCTTGTGTACATTTTAAAGTTACGTAATGGAAGCGATTGCACCATTGCCCATCCATACAGATTGTTTGCATCTAAATACATGAGATAGTTAGACCTTTTACTTGGATCATAATCATCTAGGTATTTGTTGTTTGCTTTACAGTAATGATGCGACGCCATACTAATTCCTCCACGCAATCCGTTTTCAATCATCTGAATCATTGGTAAATCTGACAATAAATCAATCTGTACTCCAGTAAACTTTAAGAAAGCGTCCCAGCTCATCCCGGGCGCAGAAATGTAATGCGCGGGATCCAGGCTATAATGTTTCATGCAGGTCTTTCTATAATTTTCAAAGACGTCCGCCAACAAACATACATCAGCCATCAAGTATGAATCATGATAGTCTCCCATCGTTTTACACTCTAACTTCTGCCACGCATCTTGAGCATGCTGGTAATCAGAATCACTGATGTCCTTTCCTCTAAGACTAGAAAAGAACGCGCCTTTAGGTGGAAGTGTATCTTCGTCAAACCTTTCCCAACTGTTCATGTACTCATAAGGGTAAACGCCCTTTCTAACAAGAGTTGGGTCAAAATATTCTTCTGTTATTGAACAGGACTTTAAGGACATAGCCAGTGACTCTAATGATCCCATCAGGTGTTGCATAGAGTCATAAAAAGACATGTTATTTAGATTAAAACACATGTACTTTTCTGATGACTGTGCAATGCATGCTACCCTGAAGGCGCTGGTTACTGCTTGCATTATAAGGTGAGAGTCATAACCTCGCAAGTTGTGAAAGAATACAGGCAGCTTCCATGTCTTTGGTTCAAACTTTAGTTGAAGATTGCATTTACTGTGTGCTGCTCCTCTGAACTTCCCACTAATGTGATCATGGTCTCTTACTGTTGGATTCTCTGCGTCTGATGAGAGGCCTAAACCGCAAATCCAACAATGTGTGGCTGAGTCATACTGTTGTTGGTCTTCAGGCGTCATCATGATTTCAGATAAATTCAGATTATTAGAACAATCATTACGCACTTGCTGCATGCGCTGTAAAAATCTTCTAGCCGCATTTGGTCCTCTGTATAATTCTGGCGTTGAATGAGCGCCATCCGATCTGACGACAATGAAAGCAAATGAACAAACCTGGTGATTACTCACAAAGTCTGTTTTTGGACGTTTCTGTGGGGTTGGTCCCTCATAAGAAACAATGAGTGATTCGAAGTCTGCGTAAACAACATATGGGCTCGTTTGCATCCGTTTCCAGTTCTTAAAACTAACTTTACTGCCTTCTGGGGGCGTAATTAGTTCTGTATTACAGTCAACTGGGCCGATACAATGTTGCTTATGTTCGCTTGCGGCTTGAACAGATGGAATTCTTATTAAACATTTTCTGCAGAATTCTTGTTTGTGCCCATCTTTTGAAGTATGCTGCATTAGTTTACTCATTGTTCGTATCAATGTGTAATGTGGCAGCCCCGCTGGCGAAAACATCAGTAGTAAGTCAACATGATTTTTGTCTGGATCACCTATTGTTGGGCTGTTCTTGGACACTTTAATGGGCAGTAGATTTGTTTCCTCATCCCATGTGTGGATATTGACAGTTATTGGTTTGTTTTGTTCTTCAAACTGATCAATGGAATCCGCGCTAACAGGAAAGGATATTCCACTAAAGTTAAGATCATTGATGTAAGGGCGATAGTTAGACACTCTCTCTGCGTTTTTGCGGACGTAATGCAGCCTTGCGAGAACACACCACATAAAACATTTGTTGTCTGTATTCTTTATGTTTAAAACTGCTCTTTTTGCGACTAATGCTGGAGGCAGCGGAATGTAAGCCTTGCCTACAATCGGCGCATACTTAGCCTGTTTTAATCTGATCTCTAAGACTTCGCCCTCTGACCAACCAGAGCCTCTCATTTTGGCTTCTTCAGCGGCCACATCAAACTGTGTAAGCAGTTGGTCTGCCCAACCAGGTGTTAAGTCATTATGAGAAAGAATAACCTGTTGTTGAGTCGAGACCCAGACTTCTAGATTTTCTTCATTTATTGTTATATAGTCGATTAAAACAGCTAACATTACTTTAACTGGCGGGTCTATTGTTAGTTTACCTGGAACTTGAGAAATAGCATGCACAACACTTGCCTGTACGTTTGTTGGATCAATGACTTCTAGATTAATATCATTCAAAGCTTTTGACAAACGCACCCCTGAAGCATTCCTTCAAACAATTCGTCTTGTCCTTCATATATCTTATCCATGCTGAGTTTCTTTTCTAACTCAAAATATTTATTTAAATTAAAAAAAAATTAATCAGAATCAATATCAACGGTCTTTTTGTGCTTAGACTCATAAACTAAAGTATAAACGCCCTTTGATGTTGTTAATGTGAGCTGTTTAGAACAGAGTTTAATGTCTCGTTTACTTTTTTTAAACATTCCTTTTTTATTTGCTTGGTGTCTGGCTGTTGAGAAAAACTTGCCCTTGCCTTTTTTTGAAGATCAAACTTTTGTCTTTTATAGTCGCCAAAATCGTCCTGTAAACGGCTAAATTCTTCATCCGTGATGTTTGAGTCAGCTAGTGCTTTATTTATTATCAGATTGAAGGAACTAAGTTTAGCTGTTATTAGTTGAACCATAGCCGTGTGCTTTTGGAGTTTAGTTTTTAATTTTTTGCTAGCAGCACCTACAGCTAATGAGTACAGGCCAAGAGCTAAAGACAACCCGCCTAGAGGTAAAGCTGCAGGTGCGCCTATGCCCTATGCTAAGAGGCCTACACTCGTTCCTGCTGATGCGGCGCTTATAGCCGATGCTCCAGTATTAACATATGTAACAGCATTACAGGCAGCAGAATACCTTCGTTTGGTTTTGCTGTATTTTGAAAGGTCCTGCTCTAGCTTTTGTTCCATTTGTGTAATGTTGGTTAATCTGAAGGTTTTTATGTTAGGGGTTTCTACTATCTCTTCTTTTGGCAACTCTGGCGTTGTAGGTACTTTTGGATAAACGTCAACAAGCATGCTTTTTTAAATAAAAAATAATTTAGCCTTCTATATTTTGAAACCTGTTGTCTAGAATATTCAGCTGCACATCATATATTAAAAACAAATATACATTAAGCGGTTTATCATCATCTTTTTCTTTGTCAATTTGAATGTTTATTACGTCTTTAACATTTCTCCCACTTCCCATGCAACTTATTATCCTCTTTCGATCTTAGGTCAATCCATAAACCGTATTTTGTTGTTCAAGTCTTACACTGTGAAGATGAAGATCTTTAGACACAAGGTCTACCTTTGGATTTCTATGCCTCCCACCTCCGAACAATTTTCTTATTTCGTCAAAATGCTGATAAGGTCTAAAGCCCGCTAGCGTAGATTTGGTTTAGGACTACCATCAATTGTACATTGCACTTTCGTTATTTTAGATTAAGAAACTTTTTAGTTTGTCTTTTAAATGGTTCTTCATCTTCGCCACAGCAATAAAATACCTTTAATTGATTTTGCTGAGACACTAAAACTAAAATTCCATATAGTGTCTGCCCTGCTTTTAGGATGTGTAGAATGGTGATCCACTCTTTCGTAATATATTGATAGTGCCTTATATCGTTGCTCAATCAACCTTGCTAAGTTGGGGTTCCTAACAACGTCAAACTCTAACGCGATGTCAGAAATGCTGTACTTTGCTTCGGTGTCTGTTGTTGATCTGATAACACGTTTGTATTCATTAAAAGTTAGTTCATATGACAATCTGTCTTTTAATGCTCCTTGATAATATGGCGCATGCGCACTTAACAACTCAAAATCCAAGGGATAGAAAAGCGATTTCCATACGCATAACTTACAGCTGCATGCTTTTTGCCGCTTTCAGCATCTGAGGCGCCTATTCTGTGTTTTTAGTGCTTCATTATTATCTATTCCTTGAAACGCAAGATCAGCCCTTTCATTCTCGTTAGCCATAGATCAGAATAGGTTAAAAATATGTCAGCATTATGTAAAGAAAATATTTCTTTCCCCTCAAGTTTTATAGAAATTTTCTTAACAATTGCCCGCCCCAAATTCTGCACAACTGTCCTGGTTGTTCTGTTGATTCGAGTTCTATTTTGAAAGTAAGTCGCGTAGAGCCTGGCACAATCACGTCATCTGCTCCTAGGTTTGGAAATTTAACAGTAAGAATTTGATCTGCATCAATAGTAGATGGATTATTTGGAACAATAATATTCTGTTTATTTCCCTTCACGCCAAAGGGCTTTTGCAGTCTTCTATCCGGGTCAAGAAATGAACCATATACTTGTGACATTTTATGAAGCAAAATAAAAAGTTAATTATTTAAAAATATGGCAGGCATTGGAGGTGAAGAAGATTATGATTTTAATCCTGGGACGACATGATTGAAATGACTCCTTTAACACAGCATCGCTCAACGCCCTCATTGCGGCGTGAATTAACAGAAAGCCATGTTAGATCATTGTACCAAAATTTAGGCATTAAACCTCCCGTAGTTTTAGACCCTAATGATTTTGACCGAGATAATGATGGCCATTTGTATGTGAAAAACGATCCAGGAAAACCTGTTAAGCTTACGCATGAACGAGACCCTCAAAGTTTTAGCCATAGGTACAATTAGACAAAAACTCCTATAAGCGTACAAAATCGCCTTGGCATTGCTAAACCAAAATTAGAACCGAAGGAAGTTGCTTCCTTTCAAAACATACAACAAGAACTCGCAACAGGTAGCCAAATACAAAACACAAAACCTGAAGATTTAATTCAAACAGCGGACGAAGTAATAAATACAATAGGAGCAAACCTCACTGAAGAAGAAGAAACAGCATTAAATACAATTGGCGAACCGCGGCTACCTGAGAGAGAATTATTAGCCCTTGTCGTACTTTAAGAACCATCAAAGGCGAATTAACAAACAATTTAGCAAACTAGTGAACTAGATAAGCATATAAAAAGAGAAAAAGAAAAACTCGTTGAGGCTGACGACTCCATCGTAGGGCGTGGAGATTAAAGACAGAATAAAACAAAGACTAAAAAATCTTGAACAAGAAAGATTAGCAAGACTAGAAGTGCTGACTACTAACCGAAGACCAATTACGAACTCAAGTGAATTGATAAGAGAAACTATCGAAAAATTTTTATATGAAGACACAACACTAGCAGAACGAATACGAACGCTGTTTAGAGAGCAAGGAGTCACATTAGCAAGCGTTATAACAGCCTTAGATTTGCAATAAGTACACTGGTGATGGCTATTACAGGCGGGGGTGGTCCTAGGTCAGTGCTTCCACCGCCATCACCTCGCCCTGACAATCATGGGTAAAAAAACAGCTTGATCATCTTGCGGTTTATTAAAAAAATTAGCCAGTAAAGCCGTAGATGCTTTACCAGGTATATTAGGGGGCATTGTTAGCTGGCTTTTGTCTACTGCAAGCAAAGTAGTTGGCTTTATGGCCGAGCACTTATGGGCATTAGTTCTCTTAATAGTCGGGTTAATTTTTAGTAAAATAAAGACCAAGTAATCCTAAGCAAGTTAATCCAATACAAGCGCTGTCTTTTCATATTCATGGTCATTATTTTATTTTACTTCAACGGTTTTTGGGCTTGGGCCGCGGGGATTGGACTTAATCTTGGGTGTTTTTTTTATTGTTTGTAATATTACTGCCCAGAATTTATGTCGTTTTTTCCGACCTTCTGTTCATTACCTGCCACAAGGATTTCATTGTTGTAGTTTATTATTGTGCCTATCTGGAGTCTGAGGTCAGAAGGCAGCATGTATAAACCAGCGCCAACAGCAAAGTCTACTTTCGACCTTGCGTATTGTAAAACATGTTGGTACCTTTTAATACTTGATGGCAAATCAACTGTAGAATTAATAGCATCCTCTAATTTGCTAAGTATTGTTTTTGTGCATCAAAACCAGTAGAAGGATCAGTTATGCTCGATCTCGTTTGTGCTTGCGAACCTAGCAAACACCAAACGTAAGTACGAATAGAGTCGTTTATTCGTTCTATTCCCGCTCTAGTTAGGCCCTTAGAAGTGTCTAAAATAAATGTTGTCCATGCTGTTTTATGCTCTTGCTCTATGGACCGAGGTGAACAGTTGTGCCTGAAGAGAAAGATGTGTAGGGAGGTTTCCAGTCATAGTTATACTTTCTGTGCACGCCCCAAAAATAAGGGGTGTCTAAACCATGATTAAGATCTGACTTTTGTCTAAAGTCTGTCTTAGCCTTAATATTGAATTCGTTACAGATCCTTTCAAAAGCCTTCATGTCTATTCTGTTGCTAAATGGATTAAACGTTTTATCATTTGGCAATGGCGCTTGCAGTTCAGTCAAAATACGTCTAAAGGGTGTAATAAAAATGAATCTATACACTGACCTCACCAAAGGATCAGGATGATTTAAATGATCGGCATACGACACTCCACAACCAGTTTTATGCACAAAACACAGCAAAGTTTAAACTGGTTCTGATAAAACTGCATCGGATGACTAAACCACACTTTCGGGATGTGGTCGTTTTAATAGGAGGGTTAAGATATCTGTTTAATGGAGTACTCACCTTTACTTGAAAGGCGTCAGACTGAGTCACAGAAATGTCAAGAGTATCAGTTGTTATATTTTTAAGATTGTAGTGCGGCCCAGCAGAATATTTTGCATCAGTATATTTAAATGCAGTCATTTTTATTTCGTTTTAAAAAATGTTTGTAACAATAACAACTCAAGACCGCCCGTCGTTTTTAGAACATGCTATTGATAACAAAATTTCGGAACCAGAACGGTCGCGCTCCATGAAATATTCTACAAAGTCGTATGGTTTAATATAAGCAAAGCCAAGGAGAATAACAAGATTCTAAAAGTTACCAAATCAGGGACCAAAATTAGCCAGTTAACAATACCTGATGGTTATTACGGGTTTTGCTCACTAAAAGAAGCAATGAGTAACTTCGACATTACTCTCAAACTTAACAATGCAAATCTAAAAACAATGTTAACATTCAAGCCTGAAGAAGTATCTTGCTTTTTTGATAGAGAGCTAGCTAAAATGTTAGGCTTTACAACTGGCAATCTACCCACTCATAGTTTTAGTGCTGCGCCAGATGAAACTACGTTGAGGGGGGAAAAACCGCTCGATCTTGCATTACATTCATTACTCTATGTTCAATTGGATGAGCTGAGCACTGATGAAAACTTATAGATGGAAGGCCCTCATTGTTTTAAGAGCTCTTCCGTCAGGGGAAAATGCATATTGCGATTATGAAATTATACAATTCCCTAATTTACAGTTTAAAAGATTAGTTTGTGGGGGTCGGATCATTTAATATAAAAATCACAGACAAAACAGGGAAAGTTGTAAATATGTGAAACCTGCACATTGTTTTGGAAATAAAATAATAAGTTGTACTAAAAAATAATGTCGCGGGGGCCAAAGAAGGAGTTACATTGCGCCGTAAGGTTATACCCTAGATTAAAGACTTGCGACGTGCGGACTTAACAGAACGGTGAATAGGCACTTTGTATGGTTTGAGTACACTAAGATGGAA
>CM031627.1:33161081-33164374 GCA_018398815.1 Conus ventricosus | reverse complement strand
AAGTGTGGTTGAGAATCTTTTACCGCTCTGATGAACATGTGCATGCATTCATGTTGTCATGGAAGGACGTGGGGGACATCCAATCCGATGTAGTAGGGTAAAGAGGCCTCACGTACTGACCAAATCGAACGGATTGGCCAGGTCGATGAAGGCGACGGACAAGGGTCTTCTCTGCTTGCGGCACTTCTCTTGTAGCTGCCTCAGGGAGAATAAAATGTAGATTGTCGACCTTGCATCTCTGAAGCCACGCTGTGCCTCCGGATACACTCACTCAGCGAGTAGCTGCAGCATGTTGAGGACGACGCAGGTGAAGGCTTTGGCAACAATGATGAGGAGGGATATTCTGGAATAGTTGAAGCAGTCCCAGCAGTCCTGTTCGTTCTTGTATAGCATGATGATGTTTGCATCGCGCATGTCATGGAGGTGACTGAGGAGAGAACTCTCCTTGCAGGCTTTGATGACTTTGCCAAAATTCCGTCGCTACCCGGAGCTTTACCACAGACTAGCAAGTCAACAGCCTTGCTGAGTTCCTCAATGGAGGATGGGGCGTCGACTGGCAGGCAGGGAGGTGGTGTTCTCAATGGCTGTGTGAATGGTTCTCCCTGGAGTACAGCTCCTGGTAGTGCTCTGTCCATCTTTCCATCTGTTTGCTGCGATCGGTGATGACCTCCCTTGACAGAGATTTTAGAGGAGCGATATTGATGGCGCTAGAGCCGAACGCTTCCTTGATGTCTTTGTATACGAGCGGATGTTGCTACAGTCGGCTTAGATTTGGATGCCCTGGCACAGGTTCAGCCAGTACTCACTGGAGCATTTACGGGCGGTCCGCTGGGTGTGGCTGCTAGCTTTATGAAATACCGGTAGTGTCTTCATTGAAGGCTATATCTTGTGATTGAGGAGTGTGGCTTGCTTAGCAGTAATGGCAGGATCCATTTCTACGACTCCTGCTTCAAACCAGTCTTCATTTGTTCTCACTGTCGTCCCATAGGTCTCTGAATCGGATTGGTAGTTTGTTGTGCGGTCCTCTAGGGCCTTGTCAATGGTTCTGGAGAAGCGTTCATCAAGTTTGGGCATTGACGTCACGGCTGTGTTGAATCGAGAATGTCCCGTCTGCCTGGAGTGGTGGATTCGCTTGGGCCAAATACGCACCTTTCTGCCAACGAGGAGAGGGCAGTGTTGCAACAGGCATTATGGTAGCTGTTGGTGATGAGCATGTGGCTAGGCAAGGGTCTTCAGGTGATCATAAAGTCCACTGATGCCAGTGACGGGATGTGGGGTGCCTCCAGGACACTCTGTGGTGTGGCTTGGTGGGAAAGAAGGTGTTCGTGATATAAAGGTCGTGGAAGGAGTAAAGCTCAAGTCGCCGCTGTCCATTCTCGTTGAGGTTGCCAACACCAAAGCGGCTGATGCAGCAGGGCCAGGAGCTGTGGTCTGCACCAGTATGGGCGTTGAAGTCCCCGAGCAGGAATGGGTGTTCATTTGCAGGTACCTCTCTGATCTTCGCTTCCAGCTCTTCGTAGAACGTATCCTTAGCCTTGGCTGTAAAGCAAAGTGTGGAGACGCTGAGGATGTTTGTTGGTCCCAAAGAGGTTGTGAACAGGAGAGAGAGGACTTGCGCAGTCCCTTTGGAAAGTGGTTCAACTGAAGATAGAGGAGAGTTTCGCACTGTGAATCCGACGCCATATGGTCGGTGCTTCCCTGGCTGTAGCCCTTGCCAAAAAGACGTGTAGTCCTCCTCCCTGAGGCTGCCATTAGAGGGGAGACTTGTCTCTTGCAGCGCAGCATAGTTGATGTTGAATTTTTTCAACTCGCGGTCGATGATGGCTGTTTTTCTGGCATGTCAACTTGCTTGAGGTCGTCAGAAAGCCAGGACACATCGTCCCGACGTTCGAGGTCACCAGCCGCAAGGCTGACAGTTTTTTTCTTTCATTGCCTGGTGCAGGAGTTACAGTCTGCTCTTCAGTCTTCCTCTGAGCTCCAAGCATCCACTGAAGCAGGCACACTGCAGTGGGTCAGCACCTTATCGGCTGGGGGCTGCACAGTTTGAGGCGGGTGGTCGCAGACCAGTGGAACGCGATGGTCTCTCCCACCGTCAGAGACATCCGGTAGCGCCCGAGCCTGCGCCAACACGCTCTGGGCTTATAACTCGTAAGTGCTGTCTCCCGTGTTGCTTCTGTCGCTGGGATAGCGGCACTGGAGTGACCTCTTTAGGGCGCAGGCCTGGGCGAAGTGTGTGGAGATCCTTGAGTGCCCAATCGCCGGAAGACCCCTCTCGGTTTTGCTGACAGGATTCAACGGAAAGGACAAGCCAGTATGGTATAGTGCCAGCGCAGCTGTAGGAGCTGCCGAAAGGTGTCATAGTGTGTGGACCAACCTCCTTAGGGGCTCCACTCTAGATTTTAGGATTTGCTCCCTTAGCCTCTGTCTCTTCCAAGGAAGTGACGTTATTTGACCCATAATTTGGAGTCTGGTTCGTGGGCACCAGGGCGGATCCACACACTGGTGGGCCTGCTTGCCACACGTCTTGGGGAAGACGTCTCCGAGTCCCTTGTAGTTTATCCGGAGTCCGTAAGTTGCCAGCTAAAATGTCTCGCCCCGAGGAGGCACTACATAAGGCTTGCTGGTGGAGAGGCTATATACTGACAGGAAAAGACTGACGCATTTTGCTCCCCTATTCGCAGTGCTGCAAGCAGAGCTGCTAGTCAGCGGTAGAAAGTGAAAGCGAGAGATGACACACACACACAACACACAACACACACACACGCCCGTGCGCGCGCGCACGCACGCACGCACGCACGCACGCACGCACACACACACACACACACACACACACACACACACACACACACACACACACACACACACACACACACACACACACACACACACACACACTTCGTCAACACACCAGGCACATCACACCAACCATTGAGATACAGCAGGGAGCCCCAGCAAGGGCACCTAAGACGAGCACAGAGGTCAGCGAGGCCATGATCCTCTTCTATACTTTCTGGAGGTCTGTGAGTGAGGGGGCCAGAGAGCATTACTCGGGTATGATGAATGATGATGATGATGATGATGATGATGATGATGATGATGATGATGATGATGATGATGATGGTGATGATGATGGTGATGACGATGATGATGATGATGATGATGATGATGATGATGATGATGATGATGATGATGATGATGATGATGCTTCTTGTCATTATTATCATCACTATCATCATTTTATTATCACTATTACTATTTTAGTAGTAGTAGTAGTAGTAGTAGTAGTAGTAGTA
>CM031627.1:33121081-33156081 GCA_018398815.1 Conus ventricosus | reverse complement strand
CTCTTGATTCTAGATGTAATGTCCTAAACTGTTGCCTCAAAACAGCCCTTACTCGACGTAGACATTCACGCGTAGTACCCGGAACTGCTGCAGCAACAGGGACAGTAACTCGCGCCGCACCACTCCTCGCATCAGGATCCAGTCAACCGCTAAGGCAGGGATACAGGGAGACACCTGCAGACATACACAGGCGCATTCTCCACTAAGAATCTATCATCAATCCCATCGGACCCCCACACATACCAAACTTACACTCGTCATGAGCACAACACGTGGGAGTCGAAGTCATTGCTGTTGGAAGTTCTGTCTCTTAAACTAACCTATTCCAACCATCAGGTACACCCAACAGTAACTGCGTTAGCATTATCCGAATTGATAAACCAGCATCGGCAACGAACCTTTGTCTAATCGTCATTCATTTGCATAAAAGGAAAGAGATGTCCAGACTGAGTATATGCAGCTTATTAACAAGACATCAGCACCCCACAGTGTTGTTTATTGTCCGTCGAGACGACGAAGACCATCTAGTCATCCTGGGATCGGGGGTGAGTGCGTAGATGCCCAAAATAAATCTGTTGGTCACTGTCACCTTCACTGCTGTAAACATCACCTACAACTTACAGTCTGTGTCAGAACCATGGGACAACCACATGCGCACCACATCACCACCACATCACCACCACATCACCACCCTATACACCCCCAAGGCTGTTGTAACCCACCGATTTGTAAGCAGCGCTGATTTGTAAGCGCTTACAAATCGGCGCACATTGCATGACTTGTAAAAACGCCGATTTGTAAGCAGCGTCGATTAGTAGAGCGCTTACAAATCGGCGGACTAGGCCCCCGCCGATTTGTAAGCGCTGCTTAGAAATCGCCGGGCGCTTTACAAATCAGCGGGTTAAGTCCCCGCCGTTTTGTAAAGTGCTTTACAAAACAGCGGGTGCTTTCTATCCTGTTTCTTTTGATTAAAACGATAAACTATTATCAAATTTTCAGTGATTATTCCTGCAATTTTGATGAGTTTCTATTTCCTCAAAACGGCGAACTGAAATTCGGTGTGTGTGTGTGTGTGTGTGTGTGTGTGTGTGTGTGTGTGTGTGTGTGTGTGTGTGTATCAGTTTGTGAATGTAAGCCTGTGCAATATGTGTGTGTTGGGGGGGGGGGGGGGGGTAAACAGTCTATTTCTTTTGCCCTGACTCGCTCACACAATCAAATTTTGAAGTCGAAAGCAGAGGGCAGTAGTATATTGTACGCCCGTTGCCTATCACAACGGAGGAAGATCTCGGCCGAGTGGGAAGTAAGAAGGAATCTGGGGTCAGAGGTCACGGTTTGTTTACGCGAAGTACCCGGATGAGGGAGGCGGATCTCGGCGGTACAAGATGGCGGCCATCAAGGGGCCACCACTCTCGCGCGGTTTTGAAAGCGAAAGTAAGATTAGAGTTATCTCCTCATGATCCCTAAAAAAAAAAACTCGGTCGATGACGTCACCCGGTCTATTTTTCTCTCGCGCTTCCCAAGAAAAGGCCCAGCAGCGGCGGCGCGCCGTCTGCCGCGCGACTGTGTCTCTGTGTGTGTCTGTCTGTCTGCGCGCGCGTGTGTGCGCGCGCGCGCGTGTGTGCGTGCGCGTGTATGCGCGTGCGTGTGTGTGTGATGTGAGCGAGAGGAGAGGGGGCTGAGTGGGAAGGCAGAGACGTGGAGGTTATGCAAGGGAAACTGTGGTGCAGTTTTTATACTTCTGGCACTGTCGCAAGCAGCGGGCCACTATACGCAACTCGTGTAGACTGACAGCCTTTGCCGGCTGGCTTCCCTGTCTTGTCTGTAGTGTGTGTGCGTGTGAGCGCGCGTGCGTGCATGTGTGCGCGTATGTGCGTATGCGCGTGTGTGAGTGACACAGAGAGAGAAGCAGGGAGCATCGACTTATTATATATATATTTTTTTAAAAAATGTTTTTTTTTCTTGTTTTTTTTTTCCAGCGTGCGTGTCTGTGTGTTTTGTCTGTGTGTCTGCGCGCGCGTGTTCGCGCGTGTGTGTGCATGCGCGTGCGTGTGTGTTTGTGTTGGCTAGAGTGTGTGTGTCCGTTTTAATTAAGGATGTACTTTTATTAACCCCGGCTCTTTTTCCAGTTTGTTTGGTTTGTTTGCCGAGCGTCTTTCTGCGTGCGTGCGTGTGTCTGTCTGCGCGCGCGCGGGTATTATTTTATTTACCGTTTGTTCCTGTGCGCGTGTGTGTGTCTGTGTGTGATCGGCGTTGGCATTTTACACTCGTGCGCGTATGTGTATGCACAAAGCGTATCAGAGAGTCACAGGAATCACACCATCATTTGCAAGACGCATAGACGCCTTACTAACGAGAAACGGGAGTACATGACGTCTCTCTGAATAACGGGGGAAATACTTGTCGTTTCGTACACCGCATTCTTTACGTCAGAGTTTGCGTCCTACTGACCGGGATGGCGGAAAATACTTGACGTTTGTACCTCCCTCCCAGTGCCATTACGTCACATGTTGGCGGTTTCTGCCAACGGTCGTTAAAATCCGAATTCATAGAGAAACAAACTAACAGAGACAGAGTCGATGGGGTCGGGTGGGCGGCAGAGAGAGAGAGAGAGAGAGAGAGAGAGAGAGAGAGAGGAGAGAGAGAGAGAGAGAGAGAGAGAGAGAGAGAGCATGTGTGTGTGTGTGTGTGTGTGTGTGTATACGCCTTACACCTTTTCAGTTAGCCTGTCTGGGAGGCAACGTAAGGAGATCTCGCTGCCAGGAAAATAATAGAACGAAACGGGTGAGTGCAACAGGAGGAGGAGGAGGAGGAGGGGAGGTTGCTGATGAGTGGTGCGGAGGGACAAGGAGAAGGTGGGTGAGGAAACGGGAAAAGCGTGGGTGTAGACGGAGAAATGCTGTATCTTGAACAAAGGGTTTTTACGCGCGTGGATACACAACCTGTCGTGCTGCATGTTCCGATACACACACAACTACACGCTTCATTAAGAGAGAGAGAGAGAAGAGAGGTTTGTTTGGTTTGTTTGTCTGCTTACGTGTTTGTGGACCCACCTCGGGCGCGGCCAAGTCTCCTTTCCCTCTTGTATCATACTCGAGCGTCTGGGCGTGCGAGGTATGCGCGCTGTCTCAGTAAAAAAAACAAAAAACAAAAAACCGCTCGAGTACGAACGAATAACTGTAGTCAACACCGCGGTGAGAGTTAATGTGTGTGCGTGCGTGTGTGTGTGTGTGTGTGTGTGTGTGTGTGTGTGTGTGTGTGTGTGCGTGTGATTGGCGTTGGCATTTTACGCCCATGCGCATATGTGTATGCACAAAGCGTATTAGAGAGTCATAGGACGAGAACTCGTTTAATGTAAAAAAAAAAAGGAAAGAGAATTGCGGGTTAGAGCGTACGTAATATAGATTTTTTCCGTCCGTTCTGAACCATATGTTTTTTCCACTCCCACTCTCTCGCGTTTGAAGAACCTTTTGGTAGGTTTCCCTTTGGGGAAGGTATTGTGTTTTTTACTCAAACCTTTACAGCTGAATTTGCTTTGTTCTTTCCCAGAGCAGAAATAGGTTTTAGAACAGAGCCGCACAAAGAAATCTCCCGTGTATTCGACTTTGAACAAGCCGGGTGTCCATCTGTCATATTTGGCACGTGCCTGGCAATCGCCGCACTGTTTGGGGTCCCACGCGCGCTCGGGGGTGTAACCAGTTTGTAAGAGTGAAGCGTGTCGTTGACAAGCTTGACTGGGAAACCTCCGATTGGAGTCAACGAAAAACTGCTGACGCATGGAGGGTCGTACGACTTGGTCCAACCTTCGACGACTGAGTGCCATGTACAACGAATCCGTTTTCCATCTCCAAAAGTTGAAATCTGATCTGTTGACAAATTGTCCAAACACTCGTAATAATCCTACAACATGCGCAACTTGCGTAATGGATAGACGAAATAACCAATCTGATCGGAAAGTTGCCCAGCAGGACTTGTTGTTGCCTCATTTTCACTTTCAACACCGCAAACCGGACGTTCAATAACGATTTGGGGCTTGATCTCATGAATTTGCAGTTGACTCATACAAATCAATATATCGTGGGGTTTTGCAGTGTCAAGGATCGCAATCGCCTTGAGTATTGCGTGTTTAGGTGTGGGTGCTTCACCAAGAGCAAGGTCATTTCCGGCAAGTGACTAAGGGAAGCAACCGTCTCGGGTCTTTACTTTCCTTTACTGAGAGTGTACAAACCTTAAGCCTACGTTGACACATTTTTCTCGTCATTATCGTGGGGACCAGATCAGATAATATTTAACATCAAGGGAGGTTTAGAGGGGGTTTGTACCTAACGTTTAATACTGCCTCATACAACGATAACACCATGGTATTTAGTCCTCCCTGGGCCTAAGCGGGGCATTACGCACAAAAAAAAACGATGAACTCTTTTTTTGGTCGGCCCCATAATCTAGATGGTCTTAAAGAGCTGTCACATATTGCACCCTAATAACAAATTTCTACCAGTGTCACTGGCGGTGCGGGTTCAAAACGAGGACCGTGATCGGAGAACAGAAAAATACACATAAACGCAGACAGACAGAGACACGACGGACAGAGACACAGCAGATAATAATGAAAAAAAGAAAGAGGAAGAAGAAGAAGGTCAACATGGGTCTTATCATGTAACAATTGCTCCTTAAATAAAAGCACTGACTGGTGAAAGTTAAATCAGAAACGTTCTTACCTCATTCACAGTTTATTGAGAAGGTTTTTTATGAAGGTAATGTCCCCTTAGCCGAGAGATACGACATTTAATGTGACCTTTCCATCACGAAATGAGTCCTTATCACGAACAGTTGTTTGGGAAGTTTTAAAACAATGATCTAAATAACTCTTTTTACGCTCGTTTAATGAGAAAATCAGAGTTTAGTTATTTGAGATTACAGGGTTTTAGAAACCGTACAACTCTAAGCAACAATTAGGGAAATCTGAATGACATTGGATAACTATTCAGACAAGGCGAGTATAGTTTTGACACAGGTTAAATGTCACAACTGTGAGCTTTTGAACGATGTGTGTCACTTGTTGGGTCCATTGGAAACGCAGAGGGGGACGAACGGATTGTCGTGAATTTCTCTTTGTGGTCATGTTTTTTTTGAGTCAAGTAATTAATATTTGTATCATATAGCGCTGTGACCATTCATTACAGAGTATATACACGCTATTGCAGAAGACAAGGGGGGGGGTTAACCTTGATATAAGGTCAGGGTTTATGATGATATGTCTTTAGGCTGGGAGGTACAAACATTAAATGAATGAAGGTTGATGCAACATTGATGATGATGTCCTTACCCATGGCGTACAACCATAGATACATGTGCTTGCTGTATGAGTTTTAATCGAGGAATCCTGTTTATTTTTTTTTTGGTAACAGATATGGAACTAAAAACCCAGCGTCCTGTTGAGGTCTGTCACGCATCTTTCCAGAAGAAATATAAACGTGCAAAAGACATGTGCATTCTGGACATACTTTAGACAACATCTCATATTTGCAACGTTTGCCATGAAAATTTCGTAACAAATGAAAATTTCGATTTATATTTAATATCTCACGACAACAAAAACGGCTGCGAGATGAGGGAAAAAACAGAAAAACAAAGAAGATTGAAGAAGGAAAAAGAGAGAAGAAAAGAGCAGGAAAAGGAAAAAGAACAACTTTATCATCATCTGTTGGCAAACAAAAGACGACGAACTAGATCTGAGGGGTGGGTGATTTTAATCAAATGATATGCTCCGAAATCCGGCAGATGTATACGCCGACGTTGGAGCACCATTCGCTCTCATTCTTTTGAGGGCAAGCATGAACGCATGGTTAACATCCGCTGGGAGCATCAGGGAAGACCGCAACTGGAACGACGTCTCAACGCAAAGCAAACGATTTAAAATCATCCTCAGCCACACAGAGACAACGATACTACCGTTTCGTTCATGCATCCAGAACAACGTCCGAGTCCACGGACAACTATCCTCGTCGATCAACAACAGACAAAAAAATCGAGAGTTCCTGGAAGACATTAACGACCAAGATGTCTGGAACTACGCCAGACAGCACATCCCAACTCAAAGTAATGGTCCATCGCCTCAACCACCTCTGTATTCAACCCTCTCCCGGACGACCCCACTGACTGCTGCGATCGTCCTCCATCTGATTTCCTCACGACCATCAAGGGCACTACCCACTGCACTCGTGAAGGACGACAAACCACTCTTTCTGTACACCCGAACAACTCTGGGGTTTGTTTTTCTTTCGGTGTCTCGCCTTGCATCGAAGACGTCACTTAAAAAGTGTTCAAATACCTACCACAACTTCCTTAGAAACATGGTATGAGACCAACGGGTCAAGAAAAGAAGAAGAGGAGTTCCTGGACGACGCTCAACCGATCTGAAAAGGCCGAAAACATGTTTTTGGGGTCAGTTGGATGTTTCCAGAGTGAAACGAGTCTTGCCTGGTACCTTTTCAACGGAGCGAAAACGCACACTCCCCCAACACGATGGGGATCCTGATTACAAAAATCATTTCTGTACATCGTGTCCTGGAACAGACCGCCATCCATTCCCAGCACCACAACGGGGAGGTCCGACTAAAGCCTACTGAAGAAGAAAAAATGGTTTACTACTCGCATTTATTCTAAATCGAAGGGGTTTGGTGCGCCCTCCATCCTCAGGACCCTCCTTTTGATGTAGAAAGAAAGAGAAGGCGTTCCTGCGTTGTTGGTAGGTGTACATAGTCCTTTCTGTCTATACAGAAACTCTAGATCACTTCCTCCCTCACTGCCCTCAGACAGGACTCCCGTGACAAACTATTTGTGGCGTTTGCTGAACCCCTACAGCTCATGGGTCAGATCACTCCTCTGAAAAGACAGGTGGCTTTGAGCAAAGAGCCACGGGTGCCGTTTACCCTTTGAACCTTCAAGTTTGCAAAGACTGAAAGTTCTTTTGTCCATTTTTGTCGTTCCAAGCAGCAGGGAAGAGGGTCCAATTAGTGTCCAGATAAGGTTTGCAGGAAACGAAGAGGTCTTGGTGACGTCCACAAGCTGTTAGAAGGGAACCGTTTTTGTAGTTCTCGTAGAACTGGGCGTTTCAGCTCTGGTTGAACAGTCTCCTCTACAACCCTTCTCCACTCAGGCCATGAACATGGATCAGTATCCATTTTCACGGAGTTGAAAAATATGGGGCGGGGACGAACCTGTCGACAACAGCGAAATAGAACTCAACATCCTCGGTTTGGCGTACTGATAGAGAAGAAGCCGATTTGTTGGCAGATGCCCATCGATCTTAGCCTTACTCATCTCTACTTCTATAAGGACGTCCCATCAACTAGTCAGGTTCTTGAAAAGGGGATCGTTGAATCACTGGCATACACATCCATCCTTCTTAACGTAGGTGACATCCACCATGAATACATTTGTGTTCCCCTTCTGTTTCGAAGCGCCCACTACATCCCAGATTTCTACCAGGGATGACGCCCAGCGTGATGCCGAGTACTCTCTGATGTCCGGTGGTTTGTTTTTTCTTTCTAAGTTCATTCCATGGTCTTTCCGTTTACTGGGTTGACGTCAACCTCCACGTGTCTGGCCGACAGTCGTGTCCCATTGTACAGCACATCCGAGGAATTGGTAATTCATCCTTTGTTTTCGGGTCCCACCTCTAACCTATCTGGAGGCCTCCCAGTGCTATTCCTTGCTGTTGTACTTGTGGCGTTGGGAAGGACGTTTTCTTGTGGATGCCCATTCCAGCCATGCTCTCGCCGTCTTTTACCGTAGGACGGTGTTCCGTTTTTTCCGGCTTGAAAGTTGCTTCCTTGCGTCGACGACAAGATGTTCCGTGGGCCATCTCCTGCATTAGTGCCCACGGATACAAGGCGTTGGCGTCGTACCATCCAAACCCTGGACTGGCTTTTACCTGGACCCCGAGCATCCCCATTCTCGTGGTACGTGGAAAAAAAAAATGATGATGGCCCTCCCACCATTTCCTTGCACAGCAACTCGTGGAGATCTTTTTGGTTTTGTCGTTTGACCAGGGAGAGAAACAGACATCTGGGATGGCCGTCTGAACAGGTACCTCACCGGCAGTCCAGGATCCAGATCACCCTTTAGCATGTCCAATCCCAGAACGGAGTACAGACGTGTCTGCTTTTCCGGGGCCTCCCGGAAGGGCATGACGTCAAGGTTGTTGTAACACACTAAGAAATCCCGCAAGCGGTCATGCCATTCTCTTCCCAAACTCGTTGGCAGTAAACGTAGTCTTATCCTCGCTGATAGAATCGTTTTCTCCAGGGAGCTGAAGAACGCCTCGCGTGGAGGAAGACCAACGGTCGCCAGTTTTGTTCCAGCTCAGTGAGTACTCGTAGGGGAAGAACCCTCGCGTTCTGTACTCGAAAGCGGTCAGTTTTTGGAATAGGAGTATCCAGGAGCGATGTAACAGGGGATGGTCCAAGAATTTTCAACGTCTTTGTGCTGAGCATTTGTACTGTTGTTGTTCTTCACCAGAAATGTTGGAAGGGAGGCCGACTCTCGTCCTCACTGGACGACCCATCTCTGAAGAAATAAGGTTTGATAGATTTGAGTCGTAGTTCGAACTGTTGAAGCCTACCACGGGCAACTCTCCGAAGAGAGGCGTCCAAGAATCCCTCTGCCCCCCCCTCGTCGAGGCGACTCAGTTGATCGTAGAACGGTGAGAAATCGTCTTTGTTGTTGAGGAGTGATACCCCTTGGCGGAGACCTCCTCCAATGCTTTCTTCTTCTTCTTCTGCTTCCTTCTCCTTTTCATTATGGTCTGTCTGTGCTCTGTCCCCGTCTGTCTATCCTAGTCCTGTTTAGGTGTATTTTATTTCTGTCACTGTCTCGACACACAGCCGAAACCACCTTGAACGGGGAGCACACCATGCCCCATTGACCTTGGGGTGTGCTCCCCCCGTCTCAGTGGTTGTCGGCTGTGTGATCGAACAGAGACAAAAAAATACACAAAACAAGCAGATAGACAGACGGACAGAGAACAGACAGGACAATAATGAAAAGATAAGGAGCAGAAGAAGAAGAAGAAGCATGGAGGAGGTATCCGACAAGGCGTTCGAATCTCCTCAACATCATAAGAAGATTTCTCCACCGTCCTACGATCAACTGAGTCGCCTCGACGAGCAGAGGGACGCTTGGAACGCCCATCTTCGAGAGTTGCCGTGTAGGCGACAACAGTTCGAACTACGACCTCAACTCATCAAACCTTTATTTCTTCCAGAGTGGGTCGTCTGTGAAGAAAAGAGTTCGGCTCCCTTCACATTTCTGGTGAAGAACAACACCAGTACAATGCTTCAGCACAAAGGGAGTTGAAATTTTTGGGAATCACTGTTACATCGCTCCTGGATACTCCTATTCAAATACTTGGCCGCTTTCGAGGTACAGGAACGCAAGGGCTTCTTCCATACGAGTACATCACTGAGCTGGACAAACTGGACGACTTTTGTTTTTCCCCACGAGAGGGTTCTTCAGCTCCTGAAAACGATTCTATCAGCGAGGAAGACTACGTTTACTGCCAACGGTTTGGGAAGAGAATGGCATGACCGCTCTGAGGGATTTCTTAGTGGGTACAAAAACCCTTGACGTCATGCCCTTCCTGGGGCCCGGAAAAGCAGACAGTCGTACTCGTTCTGGGATTGGACATGTAAAGGATGCCTCAGGATCCTGGACTGACGTTAGGTACCTGTTCAAGACGGCTTCCCAGATGTTGTTTCTCTCTGGTCAACGACAAAAACAAAAGATCTCCACGAGTTGTGTGCAAGGAAATGGTGGGAGGGCCATCCAACATTTTTCACACGTTTCCACGAGAAGGGGATGACTCGGGTCCAGGTGAAAAGCAGTCCAGTGTTTTTGGGAAAGGGTACGACCAACGCCTTGTATCCGTGGGCTCTAATGCAGGAGATTGCCACGGAACATCTTGTCGTCGGGCGCAAGGGAAGAACTTTCAAGCCGGAAAAAAAAAACGGACGTCTAGGAGAGACGGCGAGAGCATGGTGGAATGGGTCATCACAAAGAAACGTTTCAACGCCCCAAGTACAACAGAAGGAATAGGCACTGGGAGGACTCCAGATCAGGGTAGAAGGTGGGACCCGAACATAGGATGGCTACCAATTCCAGGATGTTGTTCCCTGGACACGACTGTCGCCAGAAGTGGAGTTGACGTCAAAAACCCCGTAAACGGAAAGACCATGATGAACTTAGAAAAACAAAACCCCCCCAGGACATCAGAGAGTACCTGGCATCACTCTGGGCGTCAATCTGTAAAATCTGGAATGTAGTTGGCACTTCGAAAAGAAGGAACACAAATGTATCATGGATGTCACCTACGTAAGAAGGATGGTTTTATGCAAATGATCAACGATCCCTTTTCAAGAAACTGACTAGTTGATGGACGACTGATAGGAAGTAGAAATAGTAAGGAAGATGATTGCCCCAAAAGGCTTTTTATGTACGCCAAACCAGGATGTTGAGTTCTATTTCGTGTGTCGCAGTTCGTCCCGCCCTATTTTCAATCCTGAAGGTACTGACTCCCTTTCATGGCCTGGAAGGTTGAGAGACTGAAGGTTGGAGTTAGAGTGGTTTTAATCTCACCAAGCTGCAAACAGCAGGATTTGCTTGGGAGACTATTTCTAAATTTGGTTTGCCCCTTTAAAGCAGTCGGAAACAAAAAGGGCCCAAAATCTAAAACACGTATGATTTAAACCAAAAAAACCACAACAAAGGGGTTCAAAAATTTTGGGAAATTCCACTCACTACCCACACACCCACTCTCTCACCAACATTCAACCTTTCGCACCAGATTCCAGCCCCTCCTTCAAGCACAACAAAACAAGCTTTGACAATGAAGTTAACTCGGGGGACTAAGTTTAAACGGGGAAAAATCCCAAGTGCCCAGTTTGGGTTTTGTGATCCATCGCTATAATGAAATACAATCCCCCATGCCGATAACCCCTTTGGGCTATTGCCCCAAACCGGACCCCTAAACCCGAGTTTTTAACAGAGAGGGCACATACGGCTCATACAAAACCCAAAAACCGGGGGAAATGAATTTGGGCCTAATGACAAATAATAACAAACCAAAATTCCCCAAAAATGCAATTACAAAACCACACAACCAACAATTAATCAAAGGGGTTTATTTTCCCAAAAAAATACCTTAAAACCACGCGGGCAAAATAAAAATTTGGGGTTGTTATGAAACACTCGCCCCAGAATGTTTCAAACCAAAAAAACAAACGATTTCATCCAAACTGCAAGAAATATTTTTTCAAAAATTTATGGGCAACCACAAAAAAGACCCAACTTTTTTTTTAAAAACAAAACATGCAGCCTGCAACTCACGCAAGCAACGACTGTTAACAAACTTTAAAACCCACTGCGAAATGCTGAAAAGTTAAAAGTCCCCTAAAAATTTCTGCCATTGTCCATCAGGGGCCCCCTGGAAATCCCCCTCCACCCAAAACGAACGGGGTTTTGTTCTCTTGTTTCTAAATGAAGTCCAAAACTGTTGCCTAAAAAACCCCCTTTACTCAAAGTAACTTCCCCCGGTAGTCCCCCAAAATGCTGCGGGAAAAGGGGGCCAGAAACTCGCCCCGCACCACTCCCGCATCGGATCCATAAAACCGGCAAAGGGCGGGGAACGGGAGCCCACCTGCAGACAAAAACAGGCCCCATTCTCCATTTAAGAATCTATCATAAATCCCATGGGGACCCCCACACATACCAAATTTACACTCGTCATGACACAACACGGGGGACCCGAAGTCATTGCTGTTGGAAGTTCGTTTTTAAACAAACCTATTCCAACCTAAAGGTACACCCAACCAGAAACGCTTTAGCATTATCCGAATTGTTAAAAAAACCACATGGCCAACGAACCCTTTTGTCAAATTCGTCATTCATTTGCAAAAAGGAAAAGAGATGCCCCGGGAACTGAGTTTATGCGCTTTTTAACTAGACATAAAAGCACCCCCAGTTTTTTTAAATTGGGTCCCGAACGCCCCAAAGGGACCTTCTATCACCCTGGGACGGGGGTGATGGTAGATCCCAAAAAAAAAAAATTGTTGGCCCACTGTAACCTTCACTGCTGTAAAACCCCACCTACAATTTTACATTTCTGGGGGCAGAACCAGGGGAAAACATACCACATGCGCACCACAAAACCACCATTCACCCCCACCACTTAAAACCCCTAAAACCCCCCCCAAAAGGCTGTTGTAAAAAACCCGTTTGGAAAGCAGCGTTGGTTTGTAAGCGCTTACAAATCGGGCACTTTCCCATGCCCGGGTTAAAAAAGGGGCCGATTTGTAAGCAGCTCGTTATGAGGGGCTTAAAATTTCGGGGGGAACTAGGCCCCGCCGATTTGTAAGCGCTGTTTAAAAAAATCCCCGGGCCCGTTTTAACAAATCAGGGGGTTAAGCCCCCGCCTTTTTTGTAAAGTGCTTTAAAAAAAACAGCGGGTTTGTTTTTAAAATCCTTTTTCTTTTGATTAAAACGATAAACTATATCAAATTTTCAGTGATTTTTTCCTGCTTATTTTGATAGTTTCTATTCCTAAAAAGGGCGAACTAAAAATTCGGTTGTGTGTGTGTGTTGTGGGTGTGGGGGTTTGTGGTTGTGTGTGTGTGTGTTTGTATCATTTTGTGAAGGAAAGCCTGTGAAATGTGGGGTGTTGGGGGGGGGGGGGGGTAAACACCCTATTTTTTTTTCCCCTTTAAACTCGCTCTAAATCAAATTTTGAAGTCAAAAAGAAAGGGGGGCAGTAGTATATTTTTGGGCCGTTGCCTATCACAAGGGGAGGAAGATCCGGCCGGGGTGGGAATAAAAAGGGAAATTCGGGTCAGAGGCCCCGGGGTTTGTTTAGGGCGAAGTCCCCGGGTTTGGGGGAGGGGGGATCTCGGGGGGTTACTGATGGCGGCCTTCAAAGGGGCCCCCTCTGCCCCCCCGGTTTTTTTGAAAGGGGAAAGTATGATTAGAGTTATCCCCTCATGACCCAAAAAAAAAAAAAAACCCTGGGTGGGAAAAGTCCCCCGGGTTCTTTTTTTCCCCTTCGCGCTTCCCAAGAAAAGGCCCAGCCGGCGGCGCCCGTCCCCGCCCCGACGTGTCCTGTGGGGTTTGTCTTTCTGCGCGCGCGTGTGTGCGGCGCGCGGGGTGTTGCTGCGCGTGTATGCGCGGGGCCGTGTGTGTGTGATGTGACGAGAGGGGGGGGGCCCTGAGGGGGAAAGGGAAAGAGACGTGGGGGTTAAATGCAAGGGAAATGGGGGGGCAGTTTTTATACTTTTTGGCCGGGCCGCAGCAGGGGGGCCAAACTATACGCAACTCGGTAAAAGGAAAACCCTTTTTCCCGGCTGGTTTCCCCCTGCCCTTGTTGTGTGTGTGTGCGGTGGAGCGCGCGTGCGTGCATTGTGGGTATTTTGGGGATCCCGCGGTGTGGGGCCCTCAGGAGAAAAGCGGGGAAAGCCGAATTTTTATTTTAAAATTTTTTTTTAAAAAATTTTTTTTTTTTCTTGTTTTTTTTCCAGCGGGGCGTGTCTGTGTGTGTGTCTGTGTGCTGCGCGCGCGTTTGCGCGTGGGTGTGCTTTGCGCGTGCGTGGGGTTTTTTGTTTTTGGCTAGAGTGTTGGGGCCGGGTTTTTAATTTAAGGATGTACGTTTTTAAAACCCCCGGCTTTTTTTCCAGTTTTTTTGTTTGTTTCCCCAAAGGGGCTTTCTGCGTCCCGTGCGTGGGCTCCCCCCCCCCGCCCCGCCCCGGGGGTTTTATTTTATTTCCCCCGTTTGTTCCCTGGGGGCGCGTTTTTGGTCTGTTGTGATGGGGCCGTTGGCTTTTTTTACACTCGTGCGCGTAATTGTAGCACAAAGCGTATCAATGTCCAGGAATCACCCATCATTTGCAAGACCATAGACGCCTTACAAACCCGAAAAACGGGGTACATACGTCCTTGAAAAACCCGGGGGAAAAAATTACTTGTCGTTTCGTACACCGCACCCTTTTTCGTCGTTTTTGGGGCCTACTGCCCGGGGAGGGGAAAAAAATATTTGACTTTTTCGTACCCCCCTCCCAGTCCCTTAGTCACATTTTGGCGGTTTCTGCCAAGGGTCTTTTAAACCCGGGAATTTCTAGAAAAAACAAACAAACGGGGACAGAGGAGGGGGGCCCGGGGGGGCGGCGGGGAGAAGAGAGAGAGAGAAAAGTGGAGTAAAGAGGAAGGAGAGGAGGAGGAGAGAGAGAGAGAAAAAAGAGCTTGTGTGTGTTGTTTTTGTGTGTGTGTTTTACCCCTTTACTCTTTTCAGTTAGCCTTTTTGGGGAAAGGAAAAAGTAAGGGATCTCGCTGCCGGGGAAAAAAATAAACGAAAGGGGGTTTGCAACAGGAGGGGGGGAGGAGGGGGGGAGGTTGCGGTTGGGGGTGCGGAGGGCCCATGGAGAAGGGGGGGAGGAAACAAAAAAAGGGGGGGGTGTGGGACGGAAAAATGCGGTATTTAAAAAAAAGGGTTTTTACGCGCGTGGTTTCAAAACCTGTCGTTTTCCCATTTTCCGTTTCACACACAACTAAAACCTTCATTAAAGAGAGAGAGGGGGAAAAGGTTTTTTTGGGTTTTTGTTTTTTTCTCCCTTAGGGGTTTTGGGGCCCAAACCTTTGGGGCGCGCGCCAAGTCTCCTTTTCCCTTTTGATCAACTCGAGGTCGGGGGTGCGAGGTATGCGCGTTTTCCTCATTTAAAAAAAAAAAACAACAAAAAAACCGCTCGATTTCAACGTTTTAATGTGGGAAACACCCGCGGGGAGAGTTTAATGTGGGTGCTGCGTGTGTGTGTTTTGTGTGTGTGTGTTGTTTTGGTGTGGTGGGGTTTTGTGCTTTGTTTTTGGCGTTGGCTTTTTTACCCCCTTTTCCCTTTTGTATGCAAAAAGCTTTTTAGAGAGTCTTGGCGAGAACTCGTTTTTGTAAAAAAAAAAAAAAAGAGATTTTGGGGGTTAGAGCGAAATTTAATATTTTTTCCCCGCCCGTTCTAAAACCTTATGTTTTTTCCTCCCCCCCTCCCCCCGCTTTTTGAAGAACCTTTTGGGTATTTTTCCCTTTGGGTAAAGGGTATTGTTTTTTTTTACTCAAACCTTTACAGCTGAATTTGTTTTGTTTTTTCCCCAAAACAAAAAAGGGTTTTAGAACGGCCGCACCAAAAATCTCCCGTGTATTCGACTTTGAAAAACCCGGGGTGCCCATCTGTCATTTTTTGGCACGGCCTGGCTTTCGCCGCACTTTTTTGGGGTCCCACGCGCCTGGGGGGTGTAACCATTTTTTTTAAGATGAAGCGTGTCGTTGAAAACTTGACTGGAAACCTCCGTTTGGGGAGCAACGAAAATTTGTTTGCCGCATGGAGGGTCGTACATTTGGGTTTCCAACCTTCGACAAATGAGTCCCAAATGTACAACGAATCCGAATCCTTTCTAAAAAAGGGTTAAAAAATCGATCTTTTGACAAATTGCCCAACAATCGTAATAAAATGCAACATTTGCAATTGGAATTTTGGGGAGACGAAATCCCCAAATCGGGGTTCCGGGAAAGTGCCCATTTTGATTTTTTTTTTTTTTTTTACTCATTTTCACTTCAAAAACACCCCCCACCAAACTCAGTCAGTTTTTTGAAAACCGACTTTCTTTGGCCCCAAATTTTGGGGGTTTGGGATCCAGGGTGTTTAAAGGGAATGTTCTCGGTTTTTTCCCGCGATTTTTGCTAAACTTTTTTCCCCATAAAAAATGTTCCTTTGAAATTTTGAAAGTTTAAACCAAAATATCTGCGATAAATTTCCCTTATCACCCTGTCTGCGGCGCCCAACCCCCTTTTCCCCAATTTCTTGAAACACTTTTGGGGGTTGGGGTTACTAAATTGACAAAGTGATTTTGGGTCTAAACAAGATTTTCCCAAGTGCCACTTGGGGAATTGTTTGTATTGGGGTTGTTTTTGTTTCGATTCTGCCACTTCACTTGATGGTACGAGTTAGCAGAAACTTTTTGACTCTTTCAAATCAATATTTGGGGGGGTTTTTTCGGCTGTGTCAAAGGGCCCCAATTCGCCTTGAAGTATAGCGTGTTGGGTTGGGTGTTTTCACCCAACCAAGGTCATTTCTGAAGGAAAAGGGGGCCCTTTTTTTTTTTTCCCCTTTGGGGGGAAAAAAACCCCCCCCAAAATTTTTTTTTTTTTGGGGGGAAAAAAAAAATTGGGGGGAAAAGGGGGGTTTCCCCCGGGGTTTAAAACCCCCTTTAAAAAATACTGGTTTTTTTTTCCCCAAAAAAGGGGGGGGGTTTTCCCCCCCCCAAAAAATTTTTTTTTTTTTTCCCCCCCCTTTTAAAAAGGGGGGTTTTTTTAAAAAAAGGGGGGGGTTTTTTTTCCCCTTAAAAATTTTGGGGGGGTTAAATTTAGAAACGTTTTTAAACCCCCCATTTTTTTTGGGGTTTTTTTTTTTTTGGGGGGAAAAATTTTTAAATTTTAAAAAATTTTTTTCCCAAAAAAACCCTTTTTTAAAAAAAAAAAATTTTTTTTTTTTTTTAAAAAACCCCAAAAAAAAGTTTTTTTTTTTAAAATTTTTTTTCCCCCCCCTTTTTTTTAAAAAAAAAGGGGGCCAAAAAATTTTTTAAAACCAAAAAAAAAAGGGTTTTTTTTTTAAAATTTTTTTGGAAATTTTGGGTTTTTTTGGGAAAGGAAGGGGGGGGGGGGTTTTTTTTTTTTTTTTTTTTTTATTTTTTAATTTTTTTTTTCCTTTTCCCTTTTTTTTAAAAAAAAAAGGGGGAAAAAAGGGGGTTTTTGGGGGGTTTTTTTTTTTTTTTAGGTAAATTTAAAAAAAGGGGGAGGGTTTTTTTTTTTGGGGCCCCCCTTTTTTTAAAATTTTTGGGGAGGTTTTTGGGGGTTTTTTTTTTTTTTTTTTTTTTTTTAAAATTTTAAAAAAAACCCCCTTTTTGGTTTTCCCCCCCCAAAAAAATAAAAAAATTAATTTTTCCTACTTTAGAAAAATTTTTTTTTTTTTCCTTTTTAAAAAAAAGGAAAAAAAGAAAATTTTGATTTTTTTAAATTTTCCCCCACAAAACCCCGGGGGGGGGAAAAAAACAAAAAGAAAGATTTAAAGAAGGAAAAAAGGAAAAAAAAGAAAGGGGAAAAAAAAAAAAAAAAATTTTTTTTTAAAAAAAAAAAACCGGGGGGGGTTTGGGTTTTTTTAAAAGTTTAAAACCCAAATTTTTCCCCCCCCACAGGGTTTTTTTAAATTTTTTTTTGGGGGGGGGGGGGGGAACAGGGGGTTTTAAAACCCCCCTTTTTTTTTAAAACCCCCCCCAAAAAAAAAAACCCCCCCGGGGGAAAAAAAAAAAACCCCTCCAAAAAACCCCAAAAAAACCCCCCCAAAAAAAACCAAAGGGGGCCGGGAAAAAAACCCGGGGGGGAAAGGAAACCCCCCCCAATTTTTCCAACCCCCCCCAAACCCCCCCCCCCCCCAAAAATTTTTTTCCCCCCCCCCCCAAAATTAAAAATTCCCTTTTTTAAAAAAAACCCCCTTTTTTTTTTTTGGGGTTTTTTTTCCCCCCCCCCCCCCCCCCCCTTTTTTAAAAATTTTCCCCCCAAAAAAGGGGGGGGGGGGCCCCAAAAAAAAAGGGGGGGCCCCCCAAAAAAAAAAATTTTTTTTTTTTTTTAAAAAACGGGCCCCCCCCCCCTTTAAACCCAAAAAACCCCCCCCAAAACCCAAAAAAACCCCCCCCTTCCCCCCGGGAAAAGGGGGAAAAAAAAAAACCCCCAAAAAAAAAAAAAAAAACCCCCAAAAAGGGGGGTTTGGGTGTTTTTTTTTTTTTTTAAAAAGGGGGGGGGTTTTTTTTTTGGGGGTTTTTTTTTTTTTTGGGGGGTTTTTTTTTTTTTAACCCCCCCTTTTTTTTTTAAAATTTTTTTTTTTGGGAAATTTTTGGTTTTTTTTTTTTTTTTAAAAAAAATTTTTTTTTTTTTTTTTTTTTTCCCGGGGGGGAAAGGGTTTTTTTTTTTTTTTTTGGGGGGGGGGTTGGGGGTTTCCCTTTTTGGTTTTGGGGGAAAAAAAAAGGTTGGGGGGGTTTTTTTTGGGGGTTTTTTTTTTTTTGGAAAATTTTCCCTTTTTTTTTTTGGAAAAAAAAACCCCCCCCCCCCCCCTTTTTTTTTTTCCTTTTTTGGGGGGTTAAAAGGGGGGAGAACCCGGGAAAGGGGTTTTTTTTTTTTAGGTTTTTGGGGGTTTTTTTTTGGGGGGTTTGGGGGGGGTTTTTTTTTTGGGGGGGGGTTTTTTTCCCGGAAATTTTTTTGGGGGTTTTTTTGGGTTTTTTTTTTTGGGGGGGGTTTTTTTTTTTTTTTTTGGAAAAATTTTTTTTTTTGCCCCAAAATTCCAAATTTTTTTTTGGGGGGGGTTTTTTTTTTTTTTTTTAAAACCCCCCTTTTTTTTTTTTCCCCCAAAAAAAAAGGGGGGGGGGAAAAATTTTTTTTTTGGGGTTTTTTTGGTTTTTTGGGGGGCCCGGGTTTGGGGCCCCCCCCTTTTTTTTTTTCCCGGGGGGGGGTTTTTTTTGGGGGTTTTTTCCCCCCCCTTTTTTTTTTTTAAGTTTTTTTTTTTTTGGGGGGTTTCCCCCCGGGGGGGGGGGATTTTTTTAAAACCCCCTTTTTTTTTTTAAAAAATTTTTTTTTTGGCCCCCGGGGGCCCCCCCCTTTTTGGGGTTTTTTTGGTTTGGAAAGGGGTTTTTTTTTTTTGGGGGGGGTTTTTTTTTTTTTTCCCGGGGGAAAA
Source organism: Conus ventricosus (assembly GCA_018398815.1). Taxonomy (NCBI): domain Eukaryota; kingdom Metazoa; phylum Mollusca; class Gastropoda; order Neogastropoda; family Conidae; genus Conus; species Conus ventricosus. The sequence goes on along the minus strand of CM031627.1, from coordinate 33,137,275 downwards.
AGGGAAGGGTTTTCCCTTTTTCCTTTTTTTTCCCCCCCAATTTTTTTAAGGGGGGAAAAGGGGGGCCCCTTTTTTCCCCCCGGGGTTTTTGGGGGGCCCCCGGGGGGGGGTTTTTTGGGGGGGGTTTTTTTTTTGGGGGGGGGGGGGGGGGGGGGGGGGGGGTTTTTTTTTTGGAAAAGGGTTTTTTTAAAAAGGGGGCCCCCTTTTTTTTGGGGGGGGGGGGGGGTTTTTGGGTTTTTGGGTTTTTTTTTTTTTTTTGGGGGCCCTTTTTTTTCTTGGGGTTTTTTTTTTTTCCCCGGGTTTGGGTTTTTTTTTTTTTCCCCTTTTTTTTTTAAAAAAAAGGGGGGGGTTTCCGGGTTTTCCCCCAATTTTTGGGTTTTTTTGGGGGGGGAAAAAATTTTAAAAAGGTTTTTTTTTTTGGGGGTTTTTTTTTTAAGGGGGTTTTTTCTTGGGTTTTTTTTTTGGGGGGTTTTTTTTCCTTTTTTTCCCCCCGGGGGGGGTTTTTAAAAATTTTTTACAAAAATTTTTTTTTTTTTTTTTAAAAAATTTTTAAAAAAAAGGGGTTTTAAAAAAATTTGGGGGGAAAAAACCGGGGGTGGGGTTTAAAAGGGGGGTTTTTTTTTGGGGCCCCCAAATTTTTTAGGGGAAAAGGGGAAAACCCCCCGGGGGGGGTTTTTTGGGGGGGGGCCCTTTTTTTTGGGGTTTTTGGGGGTTTTTAAATTTGGGGGCCGGGCCGGGGGGGTTTTTTTTTTTTAAAAAAAGGGTTTTTCGGGGGGGTTTAAAATGGAAACCAAAAAAATTTGGTTTGGGGGGGAAAAGGGGTTTTTTGGGGGGTTTTTCCCTTTTTTTTTGGGGGGGGGTTTTTTTTTTGGGGGGAAAAAAAAAAAAAAAAAAAAACCCCCCCCCCCCAAAAATTTTTTTAAAAAAAAAACCCCCCCCCCCCCGGGGGGGGGGGTTTTTTGGGGGGGGGGGGGGGAAATTTTTTTGGGGGGGTTTAAAGGTTTTTTTTTTTTTTGGGGGGTTTTAAAAAAATTTTTTTTTTTTTTTTTTTTTTTTAAAAAGGGGGGGGTTTTGGTTTTTTTGGTTTTTGGGGAAAAAAAAGGGGGGTTTTTTTTTTTTTTTTGGGGGGTTTTTTTTTTGGGGGGGGGGGGGGGAAAAATTTTTTTTTTGGGGGGAATTTTAAAAAATTTTTTGGGGTTTTTGGGGGGCCTTTTTTTTGGGGGGGGGGGTTTTTTTTTTTTTTTTTTTTTGGGCCCTTTGGGGCCCCCAAAAAAAAACCCCCCCCCCTTTGGGGGCCCGGGGCGGGCCCTTTTTTTGTTTGGGGTTTTTTTTTTTTTTTTTTTTTAAATATTTTGCTTAATAATGATTATAAGTAGTACATATTCCATGTTTTGCGTGCACTTCAACACCTATGCATCACACACATACCCTCTCTCTCTTCTCTCTCTCTCTCTCTCTCTCTCTCTCTCTCTCTCTCTCTCTCTCTCTCTCTCTCTCTCTCTCTCTCTCTCTCTCTCTCGTCTAATATCACACAATTTTGTGAAAAGACGTAAAAATGAAAGTACTACTACTACTACACACACGCACGCACGCACGCACGCACGCACGCACGCACGCACGCATGCACGCACACGCACACGCACACACACACACACACACGCACACAAACACACGCACACACACACACACACACACACACACACACACACACACACACACACACACACACACACACACACACACACACACACAACATACAACACCAACAACAACAACAACAACAGCAAAGCCAAATTCAAGGAGACGTTCCACATATGAATACTTTCTGCACATTCTTGGGAAGACAGTGACATTTTGTAAGAAGATGCTTGTTGATACTCTTGATATCTCTGACGTAGTTGTTGCCACAAGATGGGGTTGATCAAATGGCACATCAACAGCTTTCCTAGGGTGGAAAGTCACTATGCAAGGAAAGATTCTGCAAGAGAATATTTGGAAAGTTTCCTCAGTCTGCAAAAGATGTACCATCTGTACGCTGAAAAGCAGCAAAAGGAAGGATGCAAAGCGCCAGCGAGTGAAACCACCTGCAGGAATGTTTGTAATCGTGAATTCAACAACAGCTTCCATAACCAGATGAAGGACCGATGTTACCTTTGTGCTGCCTACTAGAATGGATACTTTACACAGGCAGAAGATCAGGAATACAAAACGCGCATTCATATGAAAGAAGGAAGCAGACGATTGAAAAATGAAGTCAAAGCAAGTTTAAAAGATAATCAAAGTCTTGCTGCTGCAGTGTTTGACCTTCAAGAAGTTTCGCCCGCCCCATTGGGTGTGTAGAGTCTTGTTTTCATTAGCAGAGAAAGCTGAACACGTACAACCTGACAGTGTACGATTACAGAGGTGGACAAGGATATTGTAATGACTGGGCAGAGATTACAGCAAAAAAGGGATCCAGTGAAATTGCCTCGTGTGTTTACAGATACCTGGAGCACATCAGCAAAGAGGTGTGTTAGGAAAGTGGATTTATTTTCTGACGGCTGTGGAGGACAAAATAGAAGCATACTCTTCCTTACTATGCTGTGGTATGCCCTGGGCAAGTTTCATTTTGAGGAAATATGGCATATTTTCTTTGTAAGTGGTCATAGTCAGAACGAGGGTGATAGCATGCATTCCGTTATTGAAAGGAGTAGCAGACACATATCAGTGTACACTCCAAGCCAGTGGGCACAGAACATGAGAACAGCCAAGCGATATGCACCTCTGTACATCGTCGAGGAGCTGGATCAGTCTGACTTTTTTTCTTTCTTTTTTTTTTTACTTGAAAAAGTGGCAGGGTTGCTAAAGAATTTCCATTTGGACACCAACAAAGAGAAAGTTGGGTGGTTGGATGTGGCAAAATTCAAGCTGCCATCAAACGAACCAAATCTCGTTCACGTTTGTTATGACTACACAGCAGATTATTGCCAGCTCAACCTGAGCCTAAACTGAGAACTGTCCACACTATCCCAAATCCGACAATATTTCTGGCACATTTCAAAGCCCATCCATTCCGAGGAGAGTACGATGAGTGATCAGTCTCTGCGACAAAATACTACCCAAAGGCACATCACCCAGTCTTCAGATCTTCCAGTGATGCTTACTGCGGCTGTCAGTGGAATTACCAAATAGGGGCAATGACCATTATTGTAGTCCTCAATGGTGACTATACGTTAAACGGAGCGGTAGCTGGGCGTTGTTTTTGTTCGTTTGTTTTTCTATTACCCTCACCTTTGAATCAAGATGTGTGAAATCAGGCGATTGACGCTATTTTGCAACTTAGGAAAAAAAAAAGAGAACACCGAAGGTGCTGGGAAGACCCAGAGAAGCACTGTCTCCGCCGCCTTAGAGCAGTCTGTTCACCTTGGATGGACTGCGCGGTTGACATTATTGCACGTTACATATTTTTAAGCCATCTTACGTTTCATGTGTAGGAAAAGTTTAACAAGTCCAGATATCGACGCTTTCAGAGCATCCCACTTGTTCAGAGAGCAGGGGGTTTACACTCGCCCACAGCTGCAGAGGCCAAGACGTGAATGAGTCAATGGATAGGGTGTTTTCTGCAGCTGCTCCCCAACCGGGCCCACTAACCGTGCTACTCGACCAACTGAATGTCATCTGTGTACAGCCGGGTTGGCAGCAATGTGTCGGCATTGATGAGCGGCCATTAAATGGGGTGTAGTTTGATAATCAGTGGTTGTATGAAAAATGTATATATCTGTGCTCTTGAGAGACGAATAGGAATTCGACATTCTTTTAATACCAACTCGACTAGGTTGATTTTCCTGAGATAATGTATATACGGCATGAAGCTTGTACACAAGAGGTTTCGGGCGATATTCAAACAATGAACAACACAACACACAATTGTGCAAGAATGACGTCATCACGTTCTGGAACTTAATTTTCCTAGTTAACTAGTACCCAATTGATACATGCTCTGTTGGACATTCAACAAATGGGTCAAATGTTAAGCCTTGTTTGTTCGGCCCTATCTAAGTGTCTCGAATGGGACAGGAAAATAAAGCTGTGATATGTGAACATAAATGTTTTATTTTAATTCTGTTAAAATACAGAGCTTTCGTTATTGGGAGTAAGTGTTGAATAGGCATGGGGCGCCTGCAGTCAAGTTAGTTTTGTCTGAGTTTTCCTTTTTTTTTTTAAACGAACTGTTCTGTGGAAAGTTTTTTTTTTTTTTTTTTTTCGCCAATTGAAATATCTAAGCACCAATGTTTCATATTGAATTAGACGAAATAAAACAGCATTTCTTAATTTGATAGTAACTGTTGAATAGGCACGAGATTGTTTTTTGTCTGCACTTTAACCTTTCTTGTTGTAGCTGTTTCTTAAACAATAAAAAAAAATTGTTTCCCAATTAAAAAAAGAAAAAAGTGTGATCACACATGCTTGTTTAAATTCAGATTGAAAGTCTCTCTCCCTCCCTCCCTCTCTCCTCTCTCTCTCTCTCTCTCCTCTCTCTCTCTCTCTCTCTCTCTCTCTCTCTCTCTCTCTCTGTCTCTCTCTCTCTCTCTCTCTCTCTCTCTCTCTCTCTCTCTCTCTCTCTCTCTCTCTCCCAAACACTCACCCACACATTCACCCCCAGCCCACCCCTCCCACACACACATTCACAGAGAGAGAAAGGAGAGAGAGAGAGGAGAGAGAGGAGAGAGAGAGAGGAGAGGGGAGAAGGAGAGAGAGAGAGAGAGAGAGAGAGAGAGAGAGAGAGAGAGAGAGAGAGAGGGGAGAGAGAGAGAGAGAGGAGAGACAAACATGATTCTAAAGGAATGAGTAACAGTGCTTTTAACAGCTGAATGAAAAACTTCAGACAGATACATCTTTATAAAGGGAAACTTTCCATGGAAGCACATCTTATCAATAAACTCTGGAAATGCATTTGTCATAACCTGGAATTGTTGTACTTCTTGATTGTCTTTTCCCTCTCAACCAGAATACAAATGCCGTAAGTAGACTTACCTCAGTTTTGGTTACGCCTTTTTCTCAGGACACTGACCGTAAGTTGGTTACACCAGTTCTGTGTTCAACTTTTGATTAAAAAGTCATTATTTGGTTAAAACTGCAATTAAGACTTTATTTGAATCTTAACATTTTATGACAGGGCGGTGTGTTGAATCATACCGATGCTCTGTGCAAAAATCTAACAACTTTTGTGCAATATTGACTGTGATAATCAGGTGTTTGTTTTTCGTCTCCTGTGAAAATTGATTTTCAGACTTCCGGCAGTTGTATTCCCGGGCAGCGTCATGCAGTATCAGTAAAAAATGTTCACTGGCTCACACGCACACACATAGATAGAATAGTGATTTTAGTGGTTCAAATGCAAAAAACGCATTGACAAGGGACACGACCAGCCTCCACATGCAAACGTTCAAACAGGAGTTGTCTTCAGCAGGCCAATACCATAACATATAAGGCCTCACAGCCAATAGAGCCAAGCCTAATGGACAAACCCAAGACCGTTTTACGCTTATTGTGGCTTCAGATCACAACCTAGGCTTTCAGTTACTGCATAGGCCTTGACAATACACGTCTCCTGCATCTGTTAACGTCATGGTTACGGCTCTGCAGCCGCTAGTTTTGCCTTCAGAGCCTGCTGAACTAAACTCGTTCTTTGCACCCTGTAGACTTACATGCAACGATGTCAGTGAATCCTGACATAGCCCCCCCCCCCCACCCCCCACCTTTCCAACATTGAATTCCACGTTCAATCAAACGATGGGTAGGCAAATGCTCTCTAATCACAGAATGCTAGTAGCACATATTCTCGAGTACCATCCAGTTCAAGCCAGCCTACTGAGGTAGTCAGCTGCGCCATACTGCTCCGCAGGGATAGCCTCCACCTTGAACTGGTAGGGCTGCAGCTGCAATATGCCCACTGTGTGACCCTTCCACTAGTCGACTTGACCTGCTCGAGATGTTGCAAGGGAGATTGGTCTACCTGTACCAGAAACTTTGTACCGCACAGGTACTGTGCAAACTTATTCACTCCCCACACCAGCGCTAGGCAGTCCTCCTCAATAGTGGGGTAGTTTCTCTTGGCAGGCAAGAGCTTCTTGCTAGCACACGCCAGTGGCTGTAGCCACCTTCCTGTTCCCGGACAAGGATGGTTTCGATTCCTCAGATGCATTCGTTCACAGAACGAGCTTGCCGCCAGGCACTGGTAGGCTGCACACAGGTGGTGCACAGAACTTCCTCTTGGGACTCGCAAACCTAAAGAAGTCCTGCAAACCTAAAGAGGCAATCCATCCTGATCGAAAGAATTCAGAGGCGTGCAACTAGACTGCTGACGGAATGCAAAGAAATGAACTATTATGATCGACTAAAATTTTTGAACCTATATTCACTGAAGGGTAGACGACTACGAGGTGATCTTATACAGATGTTTAAAATTTTCCACGGATATGATGATGTTGATTTACACTCTTTGTTTTCCTATGCACCTGTGAATGTTACTAGGAACTCTGCAGGAAAACTCTTTGTAATGCATGCCAGAACTAACAAGCGCAAATTTTCATTTTCTTTCAGAGTTGTTAACCCCTGGAATGCACTACCTTCATCAGTTAAATTTGCAAAATCTGTGAATGAGTTCAAGAACCTGATCGACAAACTGCCCCAGCTAGAAGATCTCTTTTATGGCTATGACGAGTAGAAACCCCATTAGGTACGACCAATCTAGATAAAAACTACCAGGACGAAACCAGGAGGGGACAAATATTAGACCTCGCGGTCTAGGCGTAACCAACCGCCGTCCCTACTACTGCTGCTACTACTACTACTACTACTACTACTACTACTACTACTACTACTACTACTACTACTACTACTACTTGTCTGTCTGAGAAGAAAACAAAATTCAGGCACACTCCTAGAGCCTAGATTAAATGCCATCCTACTTCGCTAGACGTGTCCTCCACTTGATATGTTCTTGCACCAACTGAGTATGTTCCTGCACACAGCATCTCATGTGAGTGTGGATGAACCAATCGCTATACGATAGATAATTTGGACATGACAGAGCTCAGTCTTAATCCCAATGCTTTTATATTGCTCATAAATGTAATAGTCGCCATTTACTTAATCTATGACTTGGACAATCTTTAGCTTCCCGAAGTGCTTGCATTTAGTTCTAAGAGATTTCATTTTCCACAAATGATTCACTGAGGATATCGACGGTTTTCATATGGGGAAAACAGGGGTGGGGGCCGTGTGAGATTGAAGGCAATCGTAAATTTTATCGGTATGGCATCAGTAATGCTAACTGCGTGTCTCTTTCACTCATCCTGCCGATTCTATCAAAATACCATGTGGCACTGAATGCAAAGGTGATTGACGTTTTGATGAAGCCGATCGTGCGGTCCCTGTCGGACAGTTCAACACAGTTTGACCCTGTTGACTTTTCTCAACATTTTTTCTTCCGTCTTCATGACTGCCTTCTCTGATGGGTGTCCTCAATTTGCTGGGGTGCTTGGGGGCCTTAGACTATCTGGTGACTGCACTCTGGTAACACTCTGCATCTGTCTAAGCTAATGGAAACACACACACACACACCACACACACACACGCACGCACGCACGCACGCACGCACGCACGCACGCACGCACGCACGCACGCACGCACGCACACACGCACGCACACACACACACACACACACACGCCACACACACACACACACACACACACACACACACACACACACACCTACACAAAGTCATCCTACCTTAAAACTCTTGAGATACAAACAGACAAATCAACCAGCACACAGTCAGTGTTTTAATTTTCAACAAATCAACCAGCAAACAAACAGTCTTTTGATTTGTTTCTTTCCTGTGTTTCCTGGTCAGTGCGTGGAGCTTTCTCAAGTATGTGACGGCCATAAGAACTGCATGGTCGGTTCAGACGAGGCCTCGTGTTCTTTTGTAAACATTGATGACTATGATGTCCCACCTCCTGCTGTGATCACCTTTGACAGGCCAGGGGGATTCAGCAAGACCCGGATGTCAGACAAGAACGTCCAGTGCCAGACACTCACTTCCGGTGCTTTACTGGAGGCTACTGTCTACCTGTCTACGTCCGCTGCAATGGTATCTACGACTGTCCAGATCACGAGGATGAAATGCGGTGCAACGTCGTCAAGTGTTTGGGGTTGTACAGGTGTCGAGGAGTTCAGAGAACCATCTGTCTGCACGTGAATCACCTGTGTGATGGTCAGCCTCAGTGTCCTCAGCATGACGATGAAGTGATGTGTGACCTCAAATGTCCTCAGTCCTGCACGTGTTATGGCCTGGCCTTTACTTGCATAAATACGTTTCATTTCAGCTCTTTCTCACAGCTGCGGTATCTGGAAGCGAGGGGAAGTAAAGTGCAACAGAGTGATATCAGAACCTTGGTCATGCTGATTCATCTTGGAGCCCAAGCGTGTGACTGGAGAAATTTGACTCGGTTCAGCTTTCCAAACCTGCATAGTCTGGACCTGAGTGACAATGCACTTCAGTATGTCAATTTGACGCACTTAGCAGGACTGCAACACCTTCAAAGATTAAGCCTTGCAGATAATCCCTTATTAAGCCGTCTTTTCAGCAGTCAAAAGAAACATCACTTGCTGGCATTAGTGGTTTTCAATTTTTCCCGTATACAAATGACCTCCCTGGATATGAACAACTTGTCCACGGTGATGCCACATTTGCAGTTTCTGGATTTGACGTCCAGTGAAGTCACATCACTGCAGGGTAAAGATGTGTTTAAACAACTGACTGGCCTGGATCTACGGGGTTGCCCTGTATCCGATTTCAATGCGAAACTCATGAAAAACATGAGCAAGCTTACACACGTCTTCACAGACAACTTCAAGCTGTGCTGCCCACTTGTGCTTCCACAAGGTTTCCAGGGCGAATGCATTGCTCCATCTGATAGCATCTCCTCCTGTGAAGACTTGCTGAAGTCAAACATTTATCGTTTTGCTCTTGTACTGTTTGCACTCCTAGCAATCGTGGGGAACTTGAGTAGCATAATTTACCGTTCATGTTTTTCGCCAGAAAGGTTGAAGACTGGGTTCACGGTCTTTATTCTTCATCTGTGTGTGTCGGACTTGCTGATGGGGGTGTACCTAGCTCTAATCGGGGTGGCAGACCAAATGTTTACTGGCACTTACGTGTGGTACGAGGACACCTGGAAGCAGAGCACAGCCTGCAGTCTGGCGGGGTTTTTGTCCTTTCTGTCTTCTGAGGTCTCAGCGTTCCTCATATGCTTCATCACCTTGGACAGATTCCTTGTACTTCACTTTCCTTTCAGTCAGGTGCGTTTCGGATCATGTTCAGCTAATGTCGCCTGTGTCTTCACCTGGGCATCAGGACTCATCATAGCTGGCATACCCCTGCTTCCTGTGACCTCACACTGGGAATTCTACCATCAGACAGGCATTTGCATTCCACTGCCCATCACCAAGATTGACTTTGCTGGTCATGTCTATTGCTTCTCCATCATGACTGTCTGCAACCTGGTCCTTTTTCTCTCGATCGCTGTGGGCCAGTCTCTCATTTACTTCTCGGTGAAAGTCAGTGCTAAGTCTCTGTCTGCATGGTCACTTGAGAGCACTACCAAGGAAGGAAGGACCGCCAAGTCCAAAGATGCAGTCCTAGCCCAGCGGCTTCTGTCCATCGCTGCCTCAGACTTCCTCTGTTGGTTCCCTATTGGTCTGTGTGGACTGTTGTCAGCCATGGATGTTATCATTTCTTCTGAGGTCAACGTCGCCTTGGCTATTTTAGCATTACCACTGAATTCATCTTTGAACCCTTTTCTGTACACAGTGAATGTAATTCTGGAGAAACGACAGAAGGCAAGAGAGCTTCGCTTTCGTCAGTTTCTTCAGAATCAGTTTAAAAACCTTATGACTGTGTAGTGCTAATTTCGTTCTCTACTTGCATCTGCAGGATTTTGTGACGGATGCTTGCAAGGTTTCTTCAGAGTTTCCAGTCTGAAAATAAGATACGTCTGGTAGTAACAGTTGGTGTGGCATGCAGACACATCGATGAAAGAATGGAAGGAGTAGTTATTGTCACGCTTTGCCTAGAAGGGACTTTGTTGGTGTAGACTGAATGTACATCTTCTGAAGAGGAATTTGAATTGTGGAATCATAGGGCAATAGATATCACTTGATATCACTTTCAGCCAGAAAAAAAAGAAACAAGCTCTTTACCAAACGGACATCTGTCCTCTTCCAGAAAATAAAATAGCATGCTGTAACAGGAGAGTCGGTGCAACAATAGTACCAGTAATGTTAACAGTGCAAGGTTGATGATGATAGAATGTCTCATCATACAACGGTAACTCACCTTCAGACTAGCACACACTTACTGAATGAACGCACGCACGCACGCACGCACGCACGCGAGCTCGCACGCACGCACGCACGCACGCACGCACGCACGCACGCACGCACGCACGCACGCACGCACGCACGCACGCACGCACACACACACACACACACACACACACACACACACACACACACACACACACACACACACACACACATACTAGGTTACCTGCTGTTGTGAGGTATTTTTTTCGGAAGATATTAAGAACATCATTAAGGGGTATACATTGTGAATAATAATGCTGCCATAATTCCTTTCAGATTCATGTCTTGTTGGTTTTTACCGTATCTATAGGGGTGTTGATAACAATAACAGTGGTCAGCAGTAAAATTACGAGAAAAAATCTGGCCAGTTCATCACCACCATTATGAAGTATTATGCATAATGAATATTCATTATTTCCAAGGGGGTACCCCATAAGTCTAGCACAGAAAATATTCGCACTTCATGTTCAGATTTAACATTACAAATGTAAACCAAATGACAGTTTTTCAGACTTGACTATTTTTTCTTCCAAATTGTTTATTCAGAAAGAAAAATAACTGAATTTCTATAAAAAGCAACATGGGTCAGTTATCTTGACATGATTATGTGACCTGGCATGCTTGAAAGCTGGAGTAAAATCAGCTTGGTGTTCTTCAAACATTGAACTGATACGCTCTTCCTAAGCCACTTATGCATAATGACTGTAATTTTATCTGTGTATAAACAAGACCAATACTGTTCACAACCTAAAGGAAAACACAACTAAAGCTATGGTAGATATGGTGTACCTTTTTTAGTACGCTCTTGTCTCTAAAAACTAAAAATTACAGAACTCAAGAGCTGCGATATTTGTGAACCAACCTATCTGATCAATTCATCAACAGAAGAATCAATTCCAAAACTACAACAAAAAATTCAGTTTTGCACATATGTATTCATAAATATTAAATAAATGGGAAGTCAAAAGGCTTTTCTTTCCCCCTCCCCCTAAAACTGAAACAAAAGCTGCAATGTTTTGAGCTTTGCGACATTGATACCGGGAACGTCCCACTAGTCCGAGGGTTCACTAGTCCGAGGGTTAGGGTTAGGGTAGTCCGAGGGTTCACTAGTCCGAGGGTTAGGGTTAGGGTTAGGGTAAGGGTTAGGGTTAGGGTAGAACCCTACCCTCGGAATAGTGAACCCTCGGACTAGTGAACCCTACCCATTGATACCACCCTTTGATTTATAAAAAAATTGAAAACAAAATCTGACCATAAGCGACATACTTTCGAAACAAGCTCACGTGTGTAAGCTAGGCCACGAGAAAAAAAAATATATATATACAAAGTTCACTGGCAGGACCACACAACTGATGACCGAATGAAAAACACTCAAGCATAATTTGGAAAGAGAGGGGGTTAGTTACCGCCTAGGAGACAGACAAACATAGTACAGGTCTACTCTGTCTGTTTCCTTGGTGGTAACTAACCCCTCTCTTTCCAAACTTTGCTTCATTTTCCACCCTCAGTCACTCAGCTTCAAACTCAAAGCATAGTGAATGTGCAACTGTAAACCATAATGACTGCTACAAAATGTATATTCTGAAATACAGAACAAAACTTGGACCCAAGGCCAGATAAAATAATGCAAACAGACCAGACCGACTGTCACGATTTTGTTTGAATCATCGCGTATCCTCTTTCTTTTCCGGCGGCTCATTTTGCCTTTAGCTGTGAGGGGCAGGTAAGACCTAGAAAACATTTCTCCTGTTGTTGTTGTTGTCTCGTTCGTCATGTCTTTAGATGGATTCCCCCATCTCCTCGACAAAGTGTATGGGGCATTTATTTGCTTCTAATAAAACAAAACCTTCTCCTTTACTGCACACTGGTTTTGTTTATTAGAAGCAAATAAATGCCCCATACACTTTCTGTATTGAATCTCTGGAATTCCACCAGTTAAATACAATGCTATCAAAGTTACCTCAGTAATGAAAGCATGCATACATAATCATTCTAACACCATGTTTGGTAGATTACTTACCTTACTGGCAAATATACCCTACTTCCATGTATATATCTTTTAATTTATTTTCATCATAATCATTCTCAAAGCCTAAAATAATCTTTTGTGTATGCTGAAAACATTTCACAGACATCACAGCAGAACAAAATGCTCATAAATAAAGAGTGACTCTGTTACTTGAACACTGAAAATCTGTTAATCTGATTGTACTTCATACAGACCTGAATCATACCCAGAACAATGCAGACATTTGATTCAAGCAAACAAACCTTCATGTCAAAGCCCTGGTAATAAAAGCCTTGATATTAAACTTAATGTGGCTGGACCAAGCAACCTCTTTCTTCTTGCTTTCTTATCCCCTACGCCCTTCCACTGGTACTGCTCCTACTCTGCAAATTCCTGCTTCTCTGCACATAGCGGAACTCTGGCCTCCTAACACGTCTCATTTCTGGCAATGCGCAGGGAGTGATCCATTCATCAATGATTTATTCTAACTGAGGAGACAATGAACTCCTGCAAGACACTTCAGTGGTGTTCCGCTGGACAATTTCTCATTCCACACAGACAATTAACTATCTCCCCCCCCCCCCCCCCCCTCACCCTGCCCCCAACTGACGATGCTTACTCAGTCATGGAGCTAACATCAATGAGCATTCTTCTCTGCAAAGTGCCGCCATGTCCATCACCTGACAGCCCCAGTTGCCAAAACTCATCACCGGCATGGGTGGAAAACTAAGGTCCCCACGAGAACAGGGCTTGAACAGGCTTAAAGTCAGCCATCAGCTAAACATTTTTTTTTTTGCTGTCCTAACCTCTGTGCCACCTCAGAGGCAGTGCACCCACGCCACTCATTCCGACACCCCGTCCACAGCCACACCCTGGTCGGCCCCGGCAATCCGCAGGGAGCAGTCAATGTAAAGCCGTCAAGAGGCAGCTCACTGGAAGAGACACTGCACTGCTGCCCAGTCACTTCGATGGTGTTCAGTGGCGCCTGTTCTGATCTAACATATGCAGGACACCACCTACTAAGCCCCCTACTGACGACAATAGTTGCTTAGTCGCGGAGCCGGCATGAGTGAGCTCTCCCTCCGGAGGGCGCCACCACGTCCGTCCAACGACAGCCCCCATGGACCCGCCGATACCGGTGACCCCGCGGAACAAAACCAAGGCCACAGACGTGGAGAGGACAACGAAACTGGGGTCTTCATGAGAGCAGGGCATAAAGGGACACAAAATTTGAGACTTTTTTTTTAATGCTGATCAATGAGAATGAGGATGATTAAGATGATGCTACGGATTTCCATTTTGGTCTGAGACTACATGACAGGGCTGTACTCTACGCCTCCTTTCACAATATATCCCGCGTCAACCAGGCCAGAGAGATACAGGCACCTGCAGTGCTGGTCATGAAATTTGAGCAACACTCTCAGAAACGCATCCATTAAGTGGATGAAACTCGACTGTGTGGTCCCAGTCTTCCCAACTAAGTCCGCAGCAAACTCGACTCTGGGTTGGAGCCGGTCGGGGCAGAAAAACACACATGACTCTGATGGGACTCGAACCCACGACCTCCCAGCCGGGAGTCCGCGAGGTTAACCACTTCGTCACGGCGGCTGGTTTAAATGTAATACTAGAGGCACAAGATCAGACTCAATTCGTTCATTCACACAAAGACTGCACAATATATCAATAGCATTAAACATGGCATAGGAAGTTATAAAAAAAATCGTTCACACTGTTCCCTCTCTCTCTGAAATGTATGTGAAACGACCGTGACGGTCGCCGTCGCACACACCATCTAAAACGCACAGATCTATCACAGTACACATGTTTAACAAGAGCTTACCATACCTGTTTAATGTCTTGTCTTCTGAACATCTGTTCATAAGAGTTTCGTTATGCAAACTAAAAGGACAATTTTGGGTTGGAAATTCCTGACAAATGTTAGAAATTCTGCTATTTAGGTCTCCAGCCAGAAGAACATACGTATCAGGCATACTGAGCATAACATCAGCGAGACAGTTTTCCAAATCACTTATGCCATTATCAATACCATAAAAAGCATAGAATGGTGAATGTTCTGGAGTACATACGTGCATACATAAAGAACGTGTGTGTGTGTTGTGTGTGTGTGTGTGTGTGTGGTGTGTGTGTGTGTGTGTGTGTGTGTGTGTGTGTGTGTGTGTGTGTGTGTGTGTGTGTGTGTGTGTGTGTGTGTGTGTGTGGTGTCGCACGAACGAATGAGCCAGTGAGCTAGCCAGCGAGGGAGAAAGAGTGAGAGGGTGGGTGAGAGAGAGAGAGAGAGAGAGAGAGAGAGAGAGAGAGAGAGAGAGAGAGAGACAGACAGACAGACAGACAGACATACAGACAGAAAGAGACAGACCGAGAGAGAGAGAGAGAGAGAGAGAGAGAGAGAGAGAGAGAGAGAGAGAGAGAGAGAGAGAGAGAGAGAGAGAGAGAGAGAGAGAGACAGACAGACAGACAGACAGACAGACAGACACACACACACACACACACACAGACACACAGGCAGACAGGCAGACAGACAGACATACACACACACACACACACACACACACACACACACACACACACACACACACACACACACACACACACACACACACAGTCTTCAGGTGTTTGTTTGTTTGTTTGTTTTTTGTTATTGTTTTTGTTTTTCTTCCCAAGCCTGCAGATGTGTAATATAGATCCCGCATACAGCTGTTGTATTTCTACTCCCCCCCCCCCCACGACTCTCTCTCTCTCTCTCTCTCTCTCTCTCTCTCTCTCTCTCTCTCTCTCTCTCCTCTCTCTCTCTTTCTCTCTCTCTCTCTTCCATTTTGTTTAATCTCTCTCCCTCCTCTTCTCCTCTCTTCCCTAGTCCCTCTGTACATGTGTTCTAATATATACTGTCCATAAAAAGAAAGGCGTACGTTTCAATACCTCCACTGTGGCTGCTAAAGGATTGGTAAGATATAACCAGCCAGTGGTAATTATTTGTTTACGCCTGTGCTTCACTGTGCTGAGGCATTTAGCACCAGTCGGATTGCACGTGCCCAAAATGGCACTTTGACATTTGCTTTTTTCGTGCTTTGCGCCTGAGTGAAGCCGATTCATGCATGTTTTGGTACATAAATGCACAAGGAAGGCAAAGAAACCATCCACACAGTGAGTCATTCTGAGGAAAACCAGGCCATCAATACAAAGTGCAAGAATACCGCGACTCAATCAGCAAGAACGCGACAACGCATTGGGGCGTTTGTATGCTGGGCAAAGTCATCCTGAAGTCGCCCGACACTTTCACGTGAGCCAGAGCACCCTCAGCAGACTTCTAAGTCGTCATCTTATCAGCGGCTCCATGCCAGACCGACCGCGCTCTGGAAGACCTTTGGCAACAACTCCAGTTTAAGACGGCGACACCCGGGTCAGCCAGCTCTTCGAAATCACTTTCAGTCAGCCTCACAAACCAACATACAATTACCCGGAAGTCAAAGACTCTCTAACCAGACAGTTCGGTATTGTCTTTATGCTGCTCGGCAATGGGTTTGTAAACCTCTCAGAGGACCTGTCCTCACACAGCGCCATCGTGGAACAGGCGGCAGTGGGCAACACAGCATCGTCCCTAGACCCTCAGGAACCACTGGAAACAGGGTCTGGTTTTCAGACGTCTTTCTTCCTGCTCCAGCGCCACGACAGTAGGAGAAGGTTGTACCGCAGACATGGCGAGCGCTTTGCCCAGAACTGCGTGGATGATACACCTGCCGATAGTGGTGGAGAC
>CM031627.1:33108581-33116081 GCA_018398815.1 Conus ventricosus | reverse complement strand
CAAAACAAACATAGGAAAAGAATTCTTTAAAATTTTAACAAACTCGTTCCCAAAAGAACACAAACTATATACAATATTCAACAAAAACACCGTCAAACTATCGTATTCATGCATGCCCAACTCAAAAATTTAATTGACGCATCTAATAAAATGAAAACCAACACAGCAAAGAAGGGTGAAGAAAGGAAAATCTTGCAATTGCGTCAAAAAAGAGCAGTGCCCCCTGAGCAATAAATGCCTTCACAACAACATTGTATACCAAGCCACTGTGACATCAGAAAATGAAAAAGAAACATACATAGGAATCACTGAAAACCACTTCAAAACCAGATATGCAAACCACAAACAGTCATTTAATAAAGAAAAATATAAAAACCAAACAGAACTGAGCAAATATATCTGGAAACTTAAAGACGCAAAAACAAGCTACAATATATCCTGGAAAATCATAAAAAGAGCATCACCATACAGCAATGTTTCAAAAAGGTGCAACCTATGTTTAACTGAAAAATGGTTAATACTATGCAAACCATACTTAGCAACTTTAAACACCAAAACAGAAATAGTAAACAACTGCAGGCATAAATGGAAATCGTTGTTAGTGAATACACCCAAAACAAAAACCTAAAGCCCCCAAAAAACACGTGCACCAACCCGCACGTGCAAACAACCGCAAACGGGAGCCCACACGCTATATAACATCGGCGGTGCAAACCAAAAACCATCCTGATGACAGCGCCAACGCGCTCGAAACAAATTTGTAGATTCTATTTTAAAAACCTATTTTAACAAATGTTGCTCCCCAAGGGTCGAGCACACAAAATTCATTTTCGGTATTTTAACCACACTATCTATCTATCTATCTATCTATCTATCTATCTATCTATATCTATCTAATCTATCTATCTATCCAAAAGAAAAACGACACAAGAACAAAAAGCTGTTGTGGTTATTAAATGAAATTGTTCGGCTTATTTGCCTTCGTCAGCACATGACATCCTCCCTGAGTGCCAGCAGGTAAGGTAGTGAGGGAAGAGACGTAAATATTTCAATATGACGTAATAAAACAAATTACGTACTAGAATGATACGTAACTCGACAGACGTGTCACAGGTAGTACTTCGATGGATGGAAGCTGTGTGTGTGTGGTGTGTGTGTGTGTGCGCGGCCGCGCGCGCGCGGTGCTGCGTGCGTGCGTGCGTGCGGGGCGTGCGTGCGCGCGCGCGTGTGTGTGTGTGTGTGTGTGTGTGTGTGTGTGTGTGTGTGTTTTGTGTGTGTTTACGTGCATGTATGTTGTGTGTGTGTGTGTGGTGTGTGTGTGTGTGTGTGTGTGTGTGTGTGTGTGTGTGTTGTGCGCGTCCGCGCGCGCGCGCGCGCGCGCGCGCGCGCGTGTGTGTGTGTGTGTGTGTGTGTGTGTGTGTGGTGTGTGTGTGTGTGTGGTGTGTGTGTGTGTGTGAGTGCCGCGCGCGCGCGCGTGCGAGTGCATGCGCTCGTATGTGTGTGGTGTGTGTTGTGGTGTGTGTGTGTGTGTGTGTGTGTGTGTGTGTGTGAGCGCGTAGTCTTCAATTTAATGTCTATTCACGTTATGTGGCCTAGACACACAAAATAGAAGAAGGCAGCAGCACTAAAAACATACCAAGTAGCATCCAATAATGATACAACATCTGCATCTCTTTACAGGTATGTAAAACTCGGACGCCGAGTCAATGTCAATTGTCACATAGTATTGAGGACTTACTTAAAATTTCATCCAGGGAAGATTCAGCTAAAGCAAGAAAAGTCTTTTTTTTTAAAGAAACGGTTCACATCTTAGTAGTTTCTGCATATTTGGTATTTTTTTCGCCACAGCTGTATTTTATGTCATTTGTAAATTTTGTTTTAAAACCATTAAGTTTAAGTCTGTAGATCAAGGAGGTCATTGACCTTACATGATGTGTGTGTGTGTGTGTGTGTGTGTGTGTGTGGTGTGTGTGTGTGTGTGTTTTGTGCGTGCGTGCGTTTCGTGCGTGCGTGCGTCCGTCCGTGCGTGCGTGCGTGCTGTGTGTGTTTAGGAGAGAGAGGGAGAGAGAGACAGAGACAGAGAGACAGTGAGATTGTTTTGTTAAATCATCCTCATAACTTTATAATATGTGTGTTTTCGGGATAGCCTCCCCACCCCGCACCCTAACCCCCTCCCTACACCCAAGGAAAAAAATAATAATAAAAGAAAAGAGGGTGGGAGGGGGGGGGGGGTTATAAACACGTCGTTCAGGTCATCCAGGACGGAGAAGCAATCAGACTCCGCCACAAAATGATGGTGAAGCGTGTTGTTACTGGAGAAGTAATCAGGCTTCGTGACAAAATGATGGCCAAATCATGTTACAGAAGTATTCGGCCTCCACAACATAATGACGATGAAACATTTTGTTTCAGATAAGTATTCATATTATATTATAATATTTATATATATATATATATATATATATATATATATATATATATATATAATATTATATATATAAAAGTAATAAATTCCAAGGATAAGTACCGAGCACCGTTCCAGCAACTTACAGAGCAGCTTGGTGTTGCAATGACTGCAAGAACTATTCAATTATAAACAAAGCTTGCTTTTATGTCTTAGATTGAAGAAATAGGGGAGAAAGCATTCATATCTGCAGTGGTGGATAATTCTGCCTAACTAGCAGTATGTGCTTGAGTGGGTGAATGGGGAATAATAAATACTTCTCAAAATGAGACAGAGTGGACTACTATGTCTGGTCTCATGCCACTCTTGCTGATGATCTCTGGGTGACTCTTCCATTCTGGGAGGTCTGCAGTGCACTCCCAGTCATCTGCCCCGTCCAGCAGACTCTGCCTGCATGTTTCGAGTGGCACTGTTGTTCTTGGCCATGATTTGCTGCCTCCTGCCGTAAAGAATGTTGCGGGTGCTTTTGGAGTCCTGATTTTCCCTTTGTGGTGTTGGTACATAGCCCAGACTACTTGTACAATCTCTTTGAGCACTTGGTTGTGCCTCCATGTGTACCTTTCTTGAGCCAGGCTACTTTACATGAGCTTAGGACATGCTCCCCTTTTCATGGCAGAGGGGCATGCAGGATCGTCTGTTTCCCCCCCACTTCACCAGGTTTGCATTTGAGGGCAGAAGGTCAGTGCAGATCTGAGAATGAAGCTGATCCTGAGAGAGGCCATGTGCCAATGTCATTCCAAGTGAGACTTCTATGAGTGCATTCTCCCACGTTGTCCATTGCCCTTGCTGGCTCTGCTGGACTGCTTTTTGGAGTCTTTTTGGTCTTCTTCTTTCTCATCTCCTGAATCATCATGTCCCTTTTGGCTTTTCCTTTGGCCTTTGACCACCATTCAGTTTTGGTCACCCCCAGTCCTTGTCTGTTGGTCTGTGTGTGTCCTGTTATTTCTCTGATCTTGAGACTTTCTTTTGCAGAATCCATCGCTTCTTGAACTTCCATTTTCTGCCTTGTTTTCAGCTGGGGCTTGATTGCTTCTACCACCTTGTCTCCTGAGTCCTCCAGCATGCTCTGAAGTCTGATCTTCCCTGCTTTGTATTCCTCCAGGATAGATTTCAGTGTAGTTTCAGCATTGCTTGGGGACAGTACAGCGCTATGTCAGTCAGACTGGTGGGAAACCAAGCCATTTCCTTGTGAACTTGTTGATTTTGGCTTCCATTGCCTCCACTATGCTGGTGTAGATGTCGTATATCATCAAGGCCACAGGAGCTTTGGTATCAGCATGAACTGCAGACACCAGACCATGTATTGCCAGTGAGCCCACACTGGTCAATGGTCTCCAACCTTCTCCCCGCCATCTGCTTGGTTTCTTTTGCTCTTTGTGTGTCTTTCAGCATATCATCATAACCATCTTCCAAACTCTTGACTGTTCTTCTGTGACTGTTGGAATGGCCTGGTTAGCAACACTGAAGACCACAGATTCGGCCACTTTTCCTTTCCTCAGTGAGAGACTCAGTGATTTCTTTGGCTTGAACTTCATTCTGGATGAGGCATCTAGTCGTCCACCTCTCCAGCACATGACGTGTCTCGTCTTTCTCTGATGAAATCACTGTAGTGTCATACATGAAGGCCTTGAGAGGAGGCATCCTGTATCCATTGCCAAGGTCTGTTTGTCTCGCGTTGTTTGTTGCTGCTTTCAAGATGAGTTCCATTGCCAGCACGAACCAGTATTGGGGAAATTGCACAGCCCATTGCAATGCCCACTTCCAAGTTTGATCCAGTCTGTTGTGTACTCCTTGGTAGAGAACCGCAATGAGAAGCCATTGAAGTACTTCTTGAGCATGTCGCAGATGTTCTTTGGCACATGTACATCTCAAGAGCCACCTGTATCATCTCATGGGGCACAGATCCATATGCGTTGCCAGATCAAGCCCACACTACGTCCAGGTCTCTCTTTTCTGTTTTTGCTTTTTGGATTGCGTCCCAGATCATTGTGGCGTGTTTCTACACAGCCACCACGCCTGGGATGCCACCTTTCTGGACTGACACATCCAAGTACTTGTTTTCCATCGGATACTTGGTCAGCCTTGCTTCCATGACAGAGAAGAAGATTTCCCTTCGACGTTCAGTAGTGATATTGGCCTGAACTGGCTGATGTCACTTGAGTTTTGCTCCTTGGGGATGTACACACCATCTGCTGTCATCCACTGCCGCTGATCTTCTGTTTCTTCCAAGCCGATCGCAGCAGCCTGTGGAGCCACTCCAGCACCTTGGGACATTTCTTGTAAAGCTGGTAAGTATTCCGTTGGCCCTGGTGATGATTTGGCTTTGGCTTTGTCGCCCACCTTCTTGATTTCCGCCAACGTTGGAGGCTTGCCATTGAACTGTTCCTCAGGTTGGTTGGCCACACCAGACCTTGAATGTCGAGTGGTGCTTTGCTCTGTGGGTCAGAGTATGTTTTCCTCAGATGCTGCTCAAGAACTCCTTTGTCCACACTTAAGGTCCCAGATTTTGGCTGCTCAAACAGTGTCCTGGCAAACTGGAAGGGGTCTCTGAAGAAGTGCTCTTGTGTCTTCTTCTTTTGCTCTTCCTCTTCCTCGCAGATTCCGCTTTGCTGAAGGCGCTGTGTTCTTCTTTCAGGTCTTTCCACAGTTTTTCCAAGCCTTCTTTTTCAGCTGGCAGTGCGGTCTTCATTTGCATCTTGAGGTTTTTTCTTTTGGACCCTGATCTTGTCCATCTTTCCTTGGCGTCTGGATTTCTTTGGAGGTGCTTTCTCATTGGGTAGTTTTGCTCCATAGGCTCTCTACATGTGGCATACACAATGTCCCCATATTGGCTAGTTTGTGTTCCAGGGTGCTTTTCCGGGTGCACCTCGATAGCTCCCGACACCAATAGATCCCTAACCCTAACCCTAACCCTAACCCTTTGCGGGGATCTACCGATGCGGAGATCTATCGGTGCGGGGATCTATCGGTTCGGTGCGGGGATCTATCGGTGCGGGATCTATCGTTCGGTGCGGGGATCTATCGGTGCGGGGATCTATCGCGATGACCCCGCTTTTCCCTATCAGTGCATCGAGTCTTTGGACGATTTTTGCATCCAGTTTTCCCAATCGTCAGTTTCGTTTGCTCGTGGCAGGTTGAGTTTCAGGCGCCTGGCATCGAGGGCCTGTGCAAATTCCTCATCCGAACCAACAGCGGGATGTCCTTGCACTGTGGTTTAAATCCTGGCCTTGGTCTTCCGACGTCTTATCTGCTGATGCAGTGCGCTGCTGCTCATTCAGATGAGTCTTCACACATCCCATCTTTGTTCTGTGGATCTTCATGCCACGGGTGGTAGCGAAACGCTTTCCACAGACACATGGATATTCCATTTGGTCCATGTTCATAGTCCGTTTGTGATTTGCATTCGTGATTGGTTGAGCACCGATGGATTCATCATTCTCTCCCCCTTTCGGTGAATCCTGGGAGCATCTTTTCCTTTTATTTTTAGCAGCCACATGTTTAAGCAAAGTGGGGAGCCAGCCCACAGAGACCTTGGTTTCTGGTCTTTCCCAGTGTCCTCCAGTCTTTCCGAACGTCCTCCGGCCTATTCCCGGAAGTCAATGGTTTACCCATGGATGAGTGACGTTATAAACGGGTGACGTTATATCCGAGGTAAAAATAGTCTTGGAAAGAAGGAATTGCGCCAGGACCGGTCTTTGGGTGACGTTATAACGGGTGACGTTATATCCGCGACGTTATAAACTATATATATATATATATATATATGTATATATATATATATCTCTGAGGAGAGCGTTTTACCAAGCTTGAAACAAGCTTGTAGGTTTTTAATTATTTCCATTTTAAAATTCTATTTTAAACTGGTATGTCGCTCCCTACATGGTTGAGCACTTTAGCGTTCTGAGTGGCTTAACTCTGATTATATATAAATATATATATATATATAATATATATATATATATAATATATATATATATATTGGTGTATTTAATGGCTGTTCAGTATTGTTCAAACAGAGTTGTTTTTTCCATGCAAGAAGAGTAAGTTTTAACACATGTAAGAAACATATTCAAGGCTTCATTGCAGTCACGATCAATCATATTAATAGCACTGTCAAGAGATGACAATGCTTCATCTGAATGCATTGCAGTGACATAAGTATGTTCAGATGAAGGCTTCCACACAAACTTTTTAATAACCTCACGTTTCTTTTCAACGGTCAAAAACACAGGTTTAGATTCGGCGATTCAAAATGAAGCTCGACAGGTAAATGGTCAGATTCCAATCGTTCTGATACATGTAAACTGCAAGACGATAGAACAAGTGAAAATAATTCTCGAGATACCAAAAAATAGTCATTTACACTACACCCTGACTCTGATATATAAGTGTAATGCCCATCGAGGTCCCCATGACATATTCCATTTAATATACACAATCCAAGTGAAGTACACATATCCAACAAACATTTCCCATAGCCATTGATTATACTGTCGGAAAATTTCCTTTCCGAAAAATTGGAGCAACCGGTTAAATCAACACCATACATATCATGCTCATAAAAAATATCTTGAGAGACATTTGTAGTTCTACTGTTCAAATCTCCAGATAGGATTACATGTATATTATTCAGATCAAGCATACACTCAGTAAGGCATTCTTCCAGAGAACATATACCATTGTCTATATCAAAATAAGCATAGTACGGTGAACCCTCAGGAGGCACATATGCACAAACATATAACACATCTTCTGCAAGATCAAACAAAATCCCGTCAATCAAAAAGAAAAGAGCATTTGAGCAATCTACCTGGAGGTCTCTGACATGGTGCACAAAATCATTCTTAATCAGACATATTACCCCCCCCCCCCCCCCCCCCCCCCCTGAACATCTTCCTTGTCTAGTAAACTTAACAGCAGGTTTGCTAAACACAGTATAACCCGTAAACACATTAAATTCAAGATTTTCCACAAAAGTCTCTACAAGACAGATAAAGTCAAAATTGGACAAATAAGAGAGAAAATCTTTATTGTGA
>CM031627.1:33068581-33101081 GCA_018398815.1 Conus ventricosus | reverse complement strand
ACAGTGTTCGCTTCATTCGTGTTGAAGCGTTCAAAGACGAAGGCCGTCATGTGCGTTACAATGTTGACGTTGAGACTACGGAGTGAAGGTGTAACCCGGGGACTGTTGCTCTCTCCTTTTTTTTTCTACGGACATTTAATTCTACGCTGTCGGGATGTTGAGTCAAATTCTGGTCCTGGTTCGAAGGATGGTCTGAGGTAGTCAAGGCTTGGCAGTGGAGCAGCCAATCGCAGAGACAGTACCAGTGTACAGGTACGTACATTCGGAACGTCAGCTCTTCTGCAGGGTTCCTCCCTGAAGGATGCGATGTCTTCCTTGATTGACATGTTGACGGGAATGAATAGTTTGGAGTCTAAATTTGATAACACGTGTGATGATGTGAAAGAGTTGAAAGACATGTGTTCCACTTTACACGCAGATGTTTCTAATTTGAGACAGGAAGTGACAGACTTACAGCTAGATAACGACCGATTGAAAGTGAAAATGGCGCTCTGAATAAGAAGGTGAAATGTCTGGATATGGAAGTGGACGATTTGGAAGGTAGGTCCAAGAGGAACAATATAATTATCCATGGCATCGCTCTGGGAAAAAAAAAAAAACCAAAACAACCGTGGCAAGACTGTGAAATCTCGTACGCGATATGATTGCTGACAGTCTAGAAATTGCTGATGATGTGCAGTTTGACCGGGTACATCGGATTAACGCTAAACCAGATTCAGCAATTGTTGCAAGGTGTACTTTCTTTAAACACAAAGACAAAATTATACGCTTTAAAAAAATTGAAAGGAAGTGAAATGTTCATAGGTGAAGACTTTTCTCTGCGTGTTAGAGAGATCTGGAAAAACCTTGTCCCCCACTTAAAGTCTGCCTGATCACAGAACAAAAAAGTGTTGATGGTTTACGACCATCTAGTACTTGAGGGCACAAAATACAGTCTTGATGATAGTGGGAACCTTTTTCCAATATGGGTAGAGGTTAGGCCAGCCCCGTGACTGAAGATTTTGCCTCTGCCAATTTGTTGAAGGAGCAAAAAATTACGTCCCAGACGACTTCAAGCTCCCATCTTTGTACACTGTGGCATGACACCGTCTTTAACAATCAACGACGAACAATCATGTTTTCACTACTGCTTAAATCAGTCAACAATGTGGAACTACATCACCTTAGGTTCTGGCTCTTTTGACCCTAAGTCTGGTGCTCCATGATGCTGAATTTGATGGTCGGAAAAACCATCTGGGAAACGCAAGGCGACAGTGATGTTTGGTTCCTGCAGTTTGACCATACATTCAGTGACAGGCAGTCAGTTCTATCCATAGCTGATGCACCAGTAAGGTTAGTGTTTACAGTGTCAGCGGGCAAATGTGACTCTGAAAAGCAGGCACAGTTAGCGCGTGGTTTTGCTACTTATCGTGCAATATGTGATAGGAAACACGTGCTCTCAGGGACATATGGCCTTTCTTTTCATCAAAATAGCCAAGACAGCCAATCTTGCAAAGTGATTAAAGATTGCAGTTGGTTTCAGCGGTCAGCTTGAGAGTTAATTGCTTCTTATGCGCATCAGTGCGAATGTTTCTGCAATAGTCACTCATCCAGGTATTAGTGCATGCATTACGCACAAACGCGCACACATTATCCCAAAGAGTAGCATGCGATTGTTCAAACCTTGTATCAGTGGACCGCATTCTTTTCCATTGTGCAATATTAACTTCATGATATAAAGAATCAAACATGCATGTGACTGTTGTCACGACCGACCCCTGGAGGTCTGCCCTGACAGGATCGGTCTAGGTGGGAGTGAAGGGAGTGACGGACCTCACACGCTCCGCAAGAGACCACACAATAACAGATTACGATACAACACCCCATTTATTCACACAGCAAAATAATCATTCCAACACACGCACCATGCATCGATCACCATAAAGCACTCCACGCAACACAACATGTCACAATCCACGATCAAGCACTCCAACGCACACAACATGCACAATCCACGATCAAGCACTCCAACGCACACAACATGCACAATCGCAATCAAGCACTCTCCCTACACCCACACATGCACGATTATAAATAAATATTTCACCATACGACGTACACTAATCACAATTACAGCATTTCCAGCACATATGACATGTACAAACGATTATAAAGAACATATTTCCAGTAATGACCCTTTCTCACACCACGGAGTGGCGCCCATCCCTGCCCCTGTCAAAGTCCGCAGGACCCCCTGTACCGCACTAGTGCCCGAGCCGGTTTGGTTCTCGCAGGAGTCGCCCCAAAGACGACACCCTCGACTCCCAAGCGGGCCATGTGAAAGCGTGTCCCGGGGGGGGGGGGGGGGACGTAGCTGTTACTGGAGGTCCTGACGGGGGTCCAGGCCGCCAGTCGAGACGGCGGGCTCCCCTAGCAGTCACGGTCCCCCGACCAAGGCGTGGCCTCGACCAGCGCTTGGCAACCCATACTCGTCCGTGGTCTCACCAAACTGCCTCGACCAGGCACGTGGCACCATCCAGTTTCGTGCTCCAGAGAAGCCCCCGGAGGGGGGAGGCCGTACTGGAGAAGTCGGAGAGGAGGAAAAGAAGAAGGAAGGAGAAGGTAGAAGGGTACTGGACCCTGCCGTCAGTACGCTGACCAGTGCAGTCAAGTCTTAGCCACTCGCCATGAATGGGCGAGGGAAGTGTATTCAACGCAACAGTAAACCCCATTGAATCAAGTCTTCTCACACATGCAGTAAAAGACTGCATTAAATCACAGGTTATAAAAAACCAATATGATTACGTCACCCTTCTCTCACAATCACGCTAAAAACGTTATTTCCTTCCTTAGGAAATAAATCAACACAGCGACCATCGCTTAATAACTGCCACCACATTGAGCAAATAGTAATTCAATGGCATAATGTCACATTTTATAAACACATTTCAAATAACACAAATCTCCAACCACGCATCCGAACGACAAATCATGCGTACGCACGCGTCGGTGAACATAAAACTCGTTCTCCTTGCACACACAAACAACGGTGGCCGAAGATAAAAGTCCGGCGAATTGACAGGGGCCGGACGAGCGAGAACCAAGCAAGTTCCAACAATCCCTGAAATCACAGGTTATCCTCTCCCTTTCCCCACCGAGACATAATACCGCATCCACTCAGATACATAAACCGGAGAAAGAATTTTGGGAAATAATTTAGAATGTGCCATTTAAAGATGGAATTAACCAGAGAAAAAAGGTCACACACAATATTTCTCTTACAATTTCGAAAACAAAAGAAAATTGCGCAAAAGCGAAACTAAGCCGCCTAACAACAACAAATCAAAACAAACAACCACGAAACTGATGCTTACCACTACCCGGGGTGACCCCGAAGAGGCGGGTCAAAGGACTCTCTCTACCCTCTGTCCATTCGAGAGACAGAGCGAAGATGCAGAAACAGAAGAAACGATGTCCCTCTCCTACAGGCCGAACGCAGGAATTGAAAGTACTGACTGTACTCTCGACGATAAGGTAAAGAACCAGGACCTGGGAGCAGGCGCCCCCAGAGACATCTTCCGCTCGAGTGAAGTAGCTAACCCCCCTCAGCAATGGCGGGCCACATGCCATGCTTGCGTCCACAGAGTGAGCAACCTTCAACTAAAAGAAACGAAGCACGTGCGACAGGTAAAAAGACAGGCGAGTGGCCGATAGAACAGAAAGTTTCGAGAGAAAGGTATCCGGCCACCCGTGAACTTGCAGGATGAATAGCACGGCGGTGAATTAGAGAGAGAAAGAGAAAGCAAACCGAAGTTGAAGCGAACCACACCACGGTGCAACTGCACCGCAACCACCCTAAGGACGATACACGATAACAGCAACGACCATAACAAATAAGTAATTACCGCCACCCTAGGTTTGGGTGGTCGACCGTCGTAGGCCTCGTGACAAACTCGTGACAAACCACCCCCCTTCTAAAAGCACAGCTGTTATTCACTGAGATACAGTGCTCCCTTTGAACCTCGTCGCATGTGGCAACTTCACAACAATGGGACCGAACCCAACTCTCTGTGATCGACAAGAGGAAAGTAAGATGAATCCAATACAAACCTTCTCACGAAAGAACATCACGTGGAAATACATAATACTACATTTAATCAAAACAACTTAGGCAAACCTTCCACATGAAAGTAACAATCCGAACCATTGGTGATTCCTAAAACCGTTAACCTCACTGAAGTGACAACTGTCCCATACACCTGATACAGAGACCAAAAAGGATATAACCCTGGTTGAGGGGAGTGTCCCCTGAACTGATTTTCCATATCTAACAATGGAGCTCTCGCTAAGATAGTCAGCATCCGTATTCAGGAAACCTAGATATGACGGAAAGTGAAGCATGACTCTGCAAGCTCCACTGCCCAACCCATGAGTCGACGACTGACTGGCCGATCCGGTCCAGGTACAGGAGAGGATGAAGACGCACTCCAGCACAAACTCAACTCACGGCCGTACAAGGTAGGGGTAAAATTATCCGGATGCCCCACATCGACTGCTAAACACCTTGTTCAATCGTGTGGTACCTAGTCTCTGCGTCAGTGAGTTTTTTTTTTGCTCGCATAAGCAAGCGGTTGGAGTCCCTTCCCCTGATCTTTAAGCAACACAGCCCAATCCCCCACTGCGAAGCACAGTCCGCAGGACAAAAGGGAACAGGAATCGGGGAGAGCCATGACTGGGCGGTAGTGAGGGCCGTTTTTCAAGGCGTCAAAAGCCTTTGGCAACTCCATCCCAAATCAACGTGTCTGGCTTTTCCCTTTGGTCAGGTCAGTGAGGGGCAAGGCAACCTTTGCGAAAGTCATGGATAACTTGCGGTAGTATCCCGCAAGTCCAATGAATGAACCGATATTCCCTTTTGGTACCAGGAGGTTTGGTCACTTGCCACTTTGGTCACCTTGTCCTCCTCGGAGCAAATCAAACCCCGTGCCGCAAATGAGGCCCCAGAAAGGAAATCTCGTCCCTGACAAAGCTGACATTTGGAAGGACGAGCCGACATCTGAACCTCGCGCAGACGAAGAACAACGACGGAGAGATCGAAAACGTGCGAGCTCCAATCCACTGACTGAGTAGCAGTCGTCCATGAAATTGATCAAATCTGGCGTAACGAGCGGGAGAAGCAACTGTCCGCATGACGCACTGAAAATTGCTCCATCAGTTTTAGGGCCAAAAGGCATAACGTTGCCACTGGAACTGTCCTTCAGGCGTCGTAATGCCGGTTTGGGTTTGTCTCATCTTGCGCATGGGAATCTGCCAGTATCCTTCCGCGAGATCGAACTTGGAGAAATAGTTGCCCGCTCAGCTGAGCGAAGATTTGGTCGACATCCGGCATAGGTTCAGCATCGAACGGAGAACCTTATTCAGTCGACGAAAATTCGAGCAGAACCTCTTATGCCATCCTCTTCCTTTACCAGAAGATGTGGGATGAGTACGGAGAACTCGCACGTTCAAGACCCCCAACCCTCAACATGGCCTGCAAACCCTCCTCCAGCTGGATGACAGAACGCCTGAAGAGTGAGCAGAGGTAGTTTGACCCTAACTGGGTCTCGTGGTCAAGCCAGTGGTACATTCGCCCCGGGTAACTGTGCAGGGGCCGAGTCTGTAAGTACGTTTCCGGAACTCCTGGCACAAGCCGTGCAGTTGGTCAGTCTGTGCTGAGAGAGGTTAGACCCGAAGCCAAAACATCCTGCCACGACTCTTCTCTCAACGAAGAAACGGTGGGATGTCCTGAAGCCACCGACACGGCGTGTCTTCATCGCCACTCTCCACAATGACAGGGGTGAAGGCCTTGCCTGCACTGAATTGTCGTACGTATGCCCCTTCAAGAGGTTGGCATTATACAGGCGTTCTTTGCCCCCGCACGCGAATCCTATAGTCCCAGTCACCCACCCGAGACTGCAACTCAAAAGGGCCCTGCCAAGCAAGTTTTGCAACTTGATTCTTCTTTTGTGGGAGAGAAGCAACACCCTCATCACCTGCTCAAACCACCGTTTCAACACTGCGCGGTCGTACAAAGCCTTGTACTTGGTTTTGGGCCGACTGCAAGTGTTGCTGAGCAAGCTGGCAAGTGTCAGCGATGCGGATGCGCAGACCGACCACTAACGAACTTCGTCCTTAACCACCGTTCCACATCGTCAATGGGTCCACATCTGCTTCAGGATTTGGTGGGTCCTCGTACTGTTCTGCATACAGATTCAAAAACGGGGAAAACCGCATGCTTTCCTGTGACCTCCCTGTAGCGAACAGTACAGCAGAACAAACGATCCCACTCACGAGGGTGCTCTGCACAGAGGCACGAACATCTGTCCGGCCCTTCACAACGTCCCATTGAAAATCGAACGCTCGAACAAGGCCATTGGCCTGCGCATGATAGGGCGACGTTTTGTCTCCTATGAACATTAAGCAGAGTTGTTCACCTCCTTCATAATATCGGACAGAAACTGGGGTCCCCCTTGGCCACAGGATCTTCTTGGGCACGCCATGCGCGTCCAAATCTGCCAGAGAGCCTCAGCAACCGTAGGGGCAATCGATAGTCCCTAAGTGGGACAGCCTCTGGATACGATCGAGTAGTCCACCACTACCAAGATGAGCGGTGACCGCGATCGGATGGTGGCTCTTAATGGGCCCCACCAGGTCGACCCCAACCTTGCTGAATGTTCCCCACCATGGCACTGATCCAGGGGAACAACGCCCCTCAGCGTCCCTTAGGCGATGTCCGTTGGCAGGTATCGCAACTGCGGCAGTACAGGTCTAACCTGTGGAGTCATCCCCTGGCCAGAAGAAATCCTGCCTAACGCGCACGAGAGTCCGCTTGGAGCCCATATGACCTGCCATGGGGGAATCGAGGGCTGCCGGAGGACGACTCTCTCAGACTTTGGGGAACCAACAACTGCTTGGCCACACGATCTGCCTGGGTAAAAACCCTAAAAAGAGATCCCCTTGTGGAGCTTGAAGCTCACCTGCGGTCCGGGCAGACTGAGGCAGGACGACCCTACCAGTTGCGCAGGCTTGGACATCCAAGTCCCCTGGCCTGAAGACGGACCAAGTAGCAGATCGGCCCTGGCCAAACCTCGTCAGAGATCGGCTGGAGAACGGGACGCAATTCCTGTTCCTGCTTCTTAGCTTAGGCGCGGTGTGGGACTCCACACACGCCTGACGCAGATCCGAAGACACGGACTGACTGCGTCCGTTAGCAAAGGTGACAGTATTCCCTATGAGAAGGAATACATAGTCGACTCCACCGCAATGGTGGCCCATACTTCGCCACAGAAGTAGGGGTGGAGATAACTGATACAGAGAAGACGGGTGGAGGTAAAACCAGCCTCCAACCCGCACCATCATAACTGAGCGCCCCCGCCGGGCCTCAGGGGAAACCAATTCTTATCCCCACAAAGATCGTTGAATGCCCCGATTCCCTGATGGTGTCGACCAAGGAGGAACCAACAACAGAGCGAACACTGGGCCATCTCTGAATCACCCCGACGCTGGGAAGGAACCCCACGTAGCCTGAGGCCGAGGACGTTGGAAAGGACCAGCCCCACGACTACCAGCGGCTTTAGGAAAACTCTTCCTAATGTGCCAGGACACCACAAAGCAAACACAGCCGGCGCTGAAATCCCCGATGAACTGCCTGCCTTTTTATCACCCCAGTAGCAGTTGTCGGCCCCCCCCCCCCCCAAAATCCCTTAAAAAAAAAAAAAAATTTGGGTTTATGTATTCTATTACAATTCCTGTGGAGCTTCCCTCTCCGTATCTGGGCGATGCCCATACGCCTGCGAGCGTCCAGCAAACACCTCAGCTGTGTGAATCGCCGCCGCGAAATCCTGAGGTGCTGCCTCGCCTATCCGATCCTCAACCTGGGACACCAGTGTATGTGAGGCCGTTCAATAGGATCAGATCCCTCCAGCTTCCAACTTAGCTAACGGACGCCAGTAACCTAGCGTCTTGCGCAGCCTATCACCCAAACTGCAACGAAGGTCTCATCATTATTCTTCTTCATGGACCTAACCTTCCCTCCTGTAAGTCCTCTGGGGTAAGTTTGGGAAACGCTTTAGCAGAGCCCAACTGCATGTCTGCTAAGACTCGCCTTCATTTAGAGTGAGCACAAACACTCCCTTGCACACCAGAGAATCCAAAAAAAAGGTGCATAGCGCTTTTGTCCTCAGAGCCAATTGGTATGAACAAGCAACCTTGTTCAAAATAGCTCTAAGAACATGTCAATGTCCTCAACAGGTCTGAACTCTGGAAGCTTTAACTTTGGGGAGGCCTCTAACTCTATCACCTGCCTGGTGATTAACACCCCCTGGTTTACCAGAACGGGAGGCGCGAAAGAAGTTGTTCCCTCTCCTCCCTACGCAGAGCCTCCATCCATGTCTAGTTCTTCCCGACGGAGGGCTTCCTGCCTTCAGCCTCTTCTCTGCGTCAGCCTAGCCTCTTCCCTATGCATAATCTCCTGTCTGTCAGTCTCCTCTCTGCGCAGAGCCCTCCTGTCTAGCGGCCTCTTCCCTACGCTCTTTCCCTACGTTGGCTCATCCTCCGTCGAGCTGTCGCTCAGAAACAAATAAGGACAGAGGTGATATCCTGAGTCGGGGTTCACCACTCCCGACACCGGGAGGATGATCCGTCTGACCCGCCCTTGGTCTCGACTTTCCCCATAAGGAAAGTCTTTTCTGGGGCATGCCCCCTTAACGAGGGGAAGCCTGGAGAGGGAAAGGTTTCGGTCCTCTGCGACTCAACCAGAAGCCCACAGTTGCTTCGCTATACTCTGACGCTTCCGAGCGGAAGTGCCAGTACGGGTCTCGACAGGAGACCCCCCAGCGAGAGGTAGTAAAAAGTACTCACTGGACTACCTGCCTACAGCACTCGGAAAAGGTAAGAAGGTACCGTAGTTCAGAAGTACTGGACTAATAGTAGGGACTACAGTAACATTTGATACCCTTTCTTCTTCGACGCACCGTCGCCATACCACCAAGCGCCGACGTCGCATGACAATAAATCCTATACATTTTCCAAATACAGGGAAAAACAATTCCACTAAGAAAAAAAAAAAAACAAATATTTTAGGGCGTGTGTAAATTGTGTAATGTGGGTGTGCTGGCTGTGTGCGGACAAGTTCCCGGCTGCTCTCCCACTCTGGCAACACCGCGCTCTACAGCACGAGCAACAGTGCGGTGGGGCGCTCTACCGAAAAAAAAAACGAAAACAAAAACTATGTCCCGGCTGCCCCACTTCTGGCAACAACCCGCGCTCTAACAGCACGAGCAACAGGGTGCGGTGGGGCTGGCCGGAAAAAAAAAAACAAAACAAAAACCTAGCAACGGGATCCGAAGAGAAAAAAAAACACTAGCGTCCATACAACACCCTGTATACTCAACAACCCGGTAGAGAAAAAAAAACAAAAATTGGCTAAATACAAAAACAAAATGGAATGACTGAGCGGCAACAAAGGGCAGACTTTACGGCCGTACCTGCGTGAGGTAACCCGGCGGAAGGAGGTCTGACGCGGTCCGACTCCCTCCCCTCCGGTCTCACCTCGACCCCGAAGTCAACACCGGATGGTCCCTAGGCCACAAAAAGAACTCCCTTCACACTAGAGTCACCCAGCCAACCACCCCACAAACAAACGCCACAAACCTGACTAAACAAATACAAAACAGACAAAACTAAACAGGTACTCTCCGCGAAACGCGGAGACAGTCAGAGCCCTTCACAACCCGGTACAGAGCCCCCACAATTGTCACGACCCACCCCTGGAGTCTGCCCTGACAGGATCGGTTCTAGGTGGGAGTGAAGGTAGTGACTGACCTCATCACGCCTCCGCAAGCGACACACAATAAAAGATTACGATACAACACCCCATATTATCACACCACAAAATAAAGAACATTCCAAACACAAACGAGCAGCCGATGCACGATCACAATAAAAGCACTCCAACAACGCACTAGACAACATGCACAATCACGATCAAGCACTCCAACTAACGAAACGGACGACCACGGAACTGCACCCAACTGCACAATCACGATCAAGCACTCCAAACCAATGCCACGTGCATCACAACATGCACAATTTCGCAATCAAGCACTGCTCCCCACAGACCCCCAACATGCACGATTATAAATAAATATTTCACCAGACGAAGTACACAATCACAATTACAGCATTTCCAGCCACATATACATGTACACATTATAAAGAAATAATTTCCAGTATTGACCCGTTCTCTACACCACGGAGTTGCGTCCACATTCCCTGCCCCTGTCAATCCGCAGGGTGCACCCTTCGCACTAGGTGCTCTCCGAGCGGGTTGGTTCTCGCAGGAGTCGCCCAAAGCCGACACCCTCGACTCCAAGGCGGGCAGGGAAGAGCGTGTCCCGGGGGGGGGGAGGGGGGACGTAGCTGTACGGGATGTCCATTGGCGGGGGTCCAGGCCGGCCAGTCCGAGACGGCGGGCTCCCCCTAGCAAAGTCCCAGCGGCGTCCCGACCAAGGCGTGGCCTCGACCAGCGCTGGCACCATCTCGACGTGGTCTCAGCCAAACGGTGGCCTCGACACACTGTGGAACCATCCATTTCGTGCTCCAGTGAGCCCCCGAGGGGTGAGGACGTAGCTGGGAGGAGAGTCGGAGAGGAGGAAAAGTAAGAAGAAGGAGGAAGGAAGAAGGGTACTGGAACCTCTCCGACATACCGTCTGACCAATGGCTGTCAAAGTCTTAGCCACTCGCATGATGGGCGAGGGGAAGTGTAGTTCAACGCACACATAAACCCATTTGAATCAAGTCCTCTCATACGATCAGTAAAAGACTGCATTAAATCAACAGTTTATAAAACAAATATGAAAATTATCTCACCCTTCTCTCACTCACGCTTAAAACGTTTCCTTCCTTAGGAAATAAAAAAATCAACCACAGCACATCGCTATAACTGCCACCGACATTTGCAAAAGTAATTTCAATGGCATAATTGTCACCTTTTATAAACACATTCAAAATAACACAAATCTCCAACCACCATTCGAACGACATAATCATGCGTACGCACGCTCTGAACATCAAACTCGTTCTCCTTCACACACAAACAGAACGTGGCCGAAGGATAAAAGTCCGGCGAAGTGACCAGGGCGAACAGCGAGACCAAGCAGTTCCAACCCTGATCACACACAGGTCCTCCCTTCCCCCCCGACTACCGCGCATCACCAGATACATAAACAGGAGAAAGAATTTTGGAAATAATTTAGAATGGCCAGGTAAAGATGGAATTAACCAGAGAAAAGTCTCACACACAATATTTCTCTTACAATTTCGAAAACAAAAGAAAAATGCCAAAAGCGAAGACTAAGCCGCTAAACCAACATCAAATCAAACAAACAGACCACGAAACTGATGCGTACCAGCTACCCGTGGTGACCCCGAAGAGCGTGTCAAAGGACTCTCTCTCAATCTACTACCCTCAGCCAGTCGAGAGACAGAAGGCGAAGATGCGGAAACAGAAGAAATGATGTCCCTCTCCTACGTCCGACTGCATGAATTTGAAAGTACTGAGACGTAATCTCGATGATAAAGGTAAAAGAACCAGGAACTGAGAGGCGCCCGCCAGAGACCACTTCCGCCTCGAGTGAAGAGCTAACCCCCCCCACAATGCGCCAAACATGCATGCTGCGTTTCCACAGAGTGAGCTTACTTCAAACTAAAAGAAACGAAGCACGTGCACAGTAAAAAGACAGGCAGAGGCCGATAGACAAAATTCGAAGAGAAGGTACCGGCCACCCGGAACTTTGAGGATGAATAAGCACGGCGGTGGAAATAGAGAAGAGAGAGAGAGAAAAGCAAACCGAAGTTGAGCTGAAACCACACCACGTGCAAAAAGCACCGCAGCCACCCAAGGGACGGAATCACGAAAACAGCAACGACCAATAAACAAAATAAGTAATTCCCGCCGCCGCCACCCAAGGTGGGTCCGAAGTCGTAGGCCTCGTGACCAAACACGTGACAACGTACACAGTTGTAATCAAAACAACAGCCACAGTCAGGGGGCACATTTTGGCGCAAATAGCAAAATGGCTTCCCATGCACCGGATTAAAGAGATTTTTATAAACGCGCCCCCTTTTCCCTCGCTCTTCTTTAAAAACGACTAATATCACCAAGTGGTGAACAGACTGTATATTAAAGTGAACTCGTTCAACTACTCATAACATGCCGCTCTGTATTCCTGTGTGTGACCCCCCATCATTCTATTTTCAGCGTGCTGAAAACTGTATCAGGTTTCCCCCTCCCCCACCTCTTTTTCCCCAGGTATGCGAGGCCGGCCAAAACCAGAGAAGGAATAATAAAAAACCTTTTGTTTTTTCACGGCAAATTTGTTTTTTGGAATGACACGTGTTCTGGGAATGTTTGCGAAGAAGCCAAAACTTTTTAAATACCAATTCCCCCCTGTCAATGTCAGTTATGTCACCGGGGTCTTCGATGTTTACGTTTGCGGAAAGCCAGAGAATTACGTTCTGTTTTGTCTCCATCAAAGAGCATTTGGAACAATCCAAAAGCTTGGAACACTAAATTTCTCGCTCTGCCCACCACTTCAGTTCGGGGAAAAGATAAAAGCAATCAAGAACTCACAGCATCTCCCATGGCGTTTGAGGCTTTATTAACGCGCATGACAAGGGAAACAGCTGCGTGTGGGTGTCTTTTTTTCCCTTCTTTTTTTGGAAGCATTCATTCACACCCCCTTCTAGATTTTTGGTTCTTTGCCCTCTTGTTTTTAAAAAAAAATCGAACAAAAAAACCCATATAACTTCTGCAAATGCTGCGCTACAACAACAACAACTATACTACTACCCCATACTACTACCACTACTACTACTACTATTATATTTAACTCATAATCATTACACATTCTCTCACATCGTTTTCCTTTATACTAAAACCCTTTTAGTCCCTCGTTATTTTGTGCTTTTCTTTCTTCCTTTTCTTTCCTTCTTTCTTTAAATATTTTATAACGAAACAACAACACAGGGGAAGAAAAAAGATGATGAAGTGATATGATGAGATATGAAGAGAGATGTGATAATAATATAAAATAAATGATAACGAAGGGACAACGGGTTTTTAAGGGAAAAGTTGGAGTAGTGTTTTGTTTACTTTGTCCGTCAATCAGAACATCTGGGAACTACAGACAGGGACAATGACCAATTATATTTTACCGTGTACAAAACCCGGGCCCCCTTTGGCCCGACGAGAAAAAGAACAAACAGCTGGCCTTCATTTTTTCAAAAATTGGGAAAAATAGTGTTCCTGCGGGAAACAGCACGGCAATTAAAATCGATCAAAAATATGGAGGCCCTCCCCTCTCCTCTCTCTCTTCTCTCTCCCCCCTCTCTCTCTCTCTCCTCCCCCACACACACACACACACCAACAACACACACACACGCGGCGCGCCGCAAACACACACAAGCCCCTTGGCGCTCTGAGCCCCCCGAGCAGAATCGAACAAAACTGGGTGGGGAATCAAAAAGTGTTTGCTCGTGCGGCGGCTGCGTGCGCGCGCGCGCGCGCGCGCGCGCGCGGGTGGTGTATGGGGTGTGGTGTGTGTGGTGTGTGTGTGAAAAACATTTAATTTTTCAGTATATAAATGGGGCATTATTGTTATGTGTGTCGCGCGCGGTGTGGTGTGGCGAAGCAGTGGGGTGTGTGTTGTGTGTGTGGTGCGTGACGGGGGGAAAAAAAAGGGGGGCGGGGAGAAAAATGAGGAAAGAACGGAAGGGAGTGAGTAGGATGAGTCTAATGCTGGAAAAAAAGGCGCCTCGTATTTTGTATGGATGAAAAAATAAAAGCTTTTAAAAATTTGTGAAATATGCGGGAAGGAGAAATGGCAATGTGTGTATTTATGTTGAAGGTTGTGGGCCCCGAACTGTCCATTTTAGTGGCAAAAAGTGGTCCGCATTTTTGAATTAAATATCGCATGCCCGGGTTTTTTTACAAAGGAAATTTTTTCCTTTTTGTTTAATTTCTTATTCCCCCAAACCTCCGGGAAAAAAATTTTTGCTGCCCTTCCCTGGCCACCGAAAAAGCCCCACCCCTAAGGGAAACCCCAGGAAATCCCCCCCACGGGGAAAATAACAAAGCCCAAACGACAAAATAAAAAAAAAAAAAGGGGTTAAAATTCCGCCACCCCTTTAAGGGGGGTTTTGGGGGGGGCCCAAAAGGGGGGGTGGGGGTTCCCGGCCCTCTTTTTGCCCCCCAAACTCGGGGGGACAACGGGGTACACATTGTATCAAAACAAACCCCCACAGTACGAAATCGCGCAAATAGCAAAATGGCTTCCCTGCACCAAAAGAAAAAATTTTTTTTAAACGCCCCTTTCCCCCTCGCCTTTTTAAACACTAATTCACCAAGGGGGAACAGACTGAAAAATTAAAAAACTCGTTCACTCATCTAACGCATCTGTATTCCTGTGTTGTGAGCCCCCCATACTTTCTTTTTCAGCGTGCTGACAAGTATCTGTTTCCCCCCCCCCACCTCTTTGTTCCCCAGGTATGCGGGGCCGGCCAAAATCCAGAGAAGGATCAATGAAAACCTTTGGTTTTTTCACGGAAATTTCTTGGAATGACACTGTTGGGGGAATGATTTGCGAAAAAAACCCAAAAAATTTTTTAATCCCAATATCCCCCCTGTCAATGTATTTGGGACTCAGGGTTTCGATGTTATACGTTTGGTGAAACCAGGAATTTGCGTTTGTGTTGTCCACATCAAGAGCATTTGGAACAAATCCAAAGTTTGGAACACACCCCTTCTGCTCTGACCACCCCTTCACTTTTGGGGGAAAAAGATCAAAGCAATCGCGACATCACAGCATTTTCCCCATGGCTTTTGATGTGCGTTTTTAAACGCGCATGAAAATGGAACGCTGTCGAGGGGGATGCGTTTTCCTTCGTATTTGGAAGCATTCTTTCAACCGTTCTTTTTGACTTTTGTTTTTTTGGGATTTTGTTCTTAAAAAAGAAATCGAAAAAAAAAACCCACTACTACACTTCGCACTTGCTGCTAAAAAAACAACAACTACTATACTACTCCTACTACTCTCCCACTTACTACTACTTTTATAACTCTCATAATCTTTATCATCATTACTCCTCATCGTTTTCCTTTATACTTGAAACCATTATAGTCCATCTTATTTTGTTTTTCTTTCTTCCTTTTTTCTTTTTCTTTTTTACAATATTGATAACAGAACAACAACAACGGGAAAGAAAAAAAAGATGAGAGAGTGATGATGATGATGTGATGAAGATGTGATGATGTTTTAATATAAAATAACATGGTAACGAAGGGCAAAGGGGGTTTTAAAGGGGATAAAATTTGGGGAGTAGTGTTGTTTTTTCCTTTGCCCCGTCAATCAAAATCACTCTGGGGAAAAAAAGTACAGTGGACAGACCATATTAAAACTTTGACCGTGACAACAGGGCCCCGTTAGCAGCTGACGAGAAAAAAGAAAAAACCTGGCCTTCATTTGTTCTATTTGGTAAGATTAGGTCATGCGGGAAACACACGGCAGATAAAGGACAAAAAATATGGCAGGCCTTCTCTCTCCCCCCTCTCTCTCTCTCTCTCTCTCTCTCTCTCTCTTCTCTCTCTCCCCACCACACACCACACACCACACCACACAACACACCCGCGCGCCGCAAACACACAAGACCATTTGGGCGTTTCCCCCCCCGAGCGAGAATGAAAAAAACTGGGCGGGGGAAATCAAAACGTGTTTTTTGCTCGTGCGTGGGGGTGCGCGCGGCGCGCGCGCGCGCGCGCGCGCGTGTGTGTATGTGTTGTGTGTGTGTTGTGTGTGGTGAAGACGTTAATTTATCAATAATATCTGTGCATTAAGTTGTAGGGTGTGGTGTGCGCGCGCGCGTTGTGTGTGTGCTGAAGCATGTTGTGTGGTGTGTGTGTGTGTGTGTGTGCGTAAAGGGGGAGAAGGAAAAGGGTGAGACGGGGGGAGAAATAGGGGAAAAAAAAAGGAAGGGAGTGAGTAGGTGATCTAATGCGTGGAAAGAGGGCGCCTCAGTATTTGTATGGATAAAAAATAAATGCATGTGAAAAATTTGTGAATATAAGACGGGGAATGGAGAAATAGGCAAGTGTGGTATTTATGTTAAAGTGTTGTGGCCAGAACTGTCCTTTTGTGGAAAAAAGGTGTCAGCATTTTCGCTTTTAAATATCGCTCCCCAGTGACGGGAATCCTTTGTTTTCTTATTAAACTCGAGAAATTGTTTTCCCCTGTGTATGCAAAGCTACAGAATGAAAAATTAAGGCTTGATCCTCCCCAAAATCACCCGGGTGATGACGGGAAATAGGGGTTGGGAAAAAAAAATGGTTTTACCGAGCTAGACAGTCAAGACCAGTCAAAAACAGTCATGCATGCGTCTGTGATTTTTTCTCAGTGTGGCACGAATGCTGCGATGTCGGTGTGGAAAAATTTCTGCTGCCAAACGTTGTACGGGAAAATTCTACACATTGAGGGAATCAAACACAGACAAAGTGGGGGACATGAGGGAAAAAAAATGGATCAGAGGCGCTACTTTTTAAGGAAAAAAGAACTTTTAATCAAAAGGAATGAAAAACCCTGACAGTATTCGACTAAAAAGTCCGAGCCCCAAAAAAACGCATCACGGGAATGACGTGGAAAAAAAAGACTGTCAGATTTTCCCTTACCCACCCCAACCGGGAAACGCACAAAATCGACTCTCTTCCCTCTCATCCCCCAACCCCCCCCCCACAGGGTTTCCCTTTCTTGATCTTGAATTTGATGGTATAAAAAGAGGCAATTTTTTTGACTTTGTAAAACCTCTTTAAGGACCTTTTTTTTTGCCCAAGTTGCTGGGATCCCTGGTTTCCCTTTGGCAACGTATGACAGTCGCCTGTGCACCATTTGAATAACGACGCACCCGGTAAACAAGCGAAAGTCCAAGGGGAAAGGCAAGGACACCGCACGTCTCTCTTTTTGGGGGTATGTCATGGTTCTATGATGCATGGGGGCGGTACGAAAAAATTAAAACCCCTGCTTACTTGCGTGAAGAGAAAAGAGATCGAAGCTGATCCCAAATTCGTTCTTTTTTCATTGTATTATTTTTTTGTTTTTTTGCCGAAAAAGACCAAAGTCGAAACGCGCTGTTTTTTGTTTTGGGGGCATTTGTCCACGTTTTTTTTGCGGTTTGCAATTTTTACAAAGATTTGTTTACATGACAGGGTTAGATCTATGCTTTTTTCATAATGTATCCAGGCTTGAGAGATACGACCCCTGCAGTGTTATTTGGGAAGTTTTAGCAACACCTCAGAGATGCGACATCGGCGTTTTGGGTCGGGAATTTTGGCACCTCACGACGCATTTTTTAAAGGGGATGAATTCACTTAGCGCCCAGTCTTCTATCTCGCCAACGAAACCAACCGGGGCGGAGCTTGTCGGGGCGAAATAACTCAAAAACAAATGGCTCTTAGAAATCAAACCACGACCCCCCGCGGGGTCCCCCACGTAATTTGTTTCACACGGCATTTGGTTACACCATTTTCCCCAAGAAGACAGTGATATCAGTTTTGGCCAACTGAGCAGAATTTTTAAAGACGTGGCAGAAAGCATAGTGTAGTGTAGTATAGTAGTAGTAATAGGGACGGCTTCTTTTACCCCCTTAGGCCTTCGGCCTTTTTTTGCTCCCCTCATTATTTTTTAAATTTCAATTTGGGTTTGGGTTGCATCCCTTTCTTTTAATAACTTATATTCAATCCATACAAAAGAAAAGATTTTTAATTTAGGGCTTTTGGGAGTTATTTTTTAAAGCTGTTGATGCAGGGCATTTTTTGGGTGTTCGTGGGCGTGTATTCCAATAATCGAAATTCTGAAGTAAACAATACTTTTTTTTTTATATGGAAATGCTGAAAAAAAAATCTTTCCCTTCTTTTATTTCTGTGAAATCCAATCTGAAATTTGAGAAGGCATGCACAAAAAATCTCATAATTATGAATTTTTAAAAAAAAATTGAATTGTTCCTTGACCTTTTCCTTTCGGGAGGTAATTGGAAAAAATGAAATCTTTCTTTATAGTTTAAATTTACATTTTTCAGCATTTTTGTAGCCGCCTTTGTACTTTCTTCATTTTTGATGTCTCTTTAGGGGGAGACCCAAAATTCATAAACCCTATTCGAGATGGGGCCTAACAAAAAGCTTGAAATAACTTTACAAAGTCTCCTTTTTCCGACAGGTAAAAGTTTCCTGATGATCCCATCATCTGATTTGCTGGTTACAACTCTCGGATGTGAGGTCAAAGGATAGATCTTTTTCAAAAAATTTCTCCCCCGATTTTTTTTCTTTATCACAGTATTTATATTTGCAATTCGTCGTTCACAAAACATAGTATATTCAAACTGTTTTTCTTTTTGCAAGTGCATCACCTTAATTTTGTCATTGGGAAATAAAGGTTTCCCTTCATCTGACCATTCTTGTGTTATTTTTGTTTTGGGGGGATTTTGTGCTGTTTGCGCCTTATCGTATATTTTTGGGGTATCTGCAAAATTTTTCTGGGTTTGAGTCTGTCCCGGTAAATCTTAATGAACCAGCGAATATATGGGGCCCCAGGTACTACCCCCGTGGAAACCCCTTGGACCTCAGATTTTGATCTCTCTCCCCCCACTCTCACTAACTGTGATTTCCTTTAAAAAAAACCCCTTGATCCAGTTTAGAAAATTTTCTTTCTCCAATGCTTTTTTGTTTAGTTTGCAGCCTTCGTGGGGGGGCGAAAACAAATGCCTTTCTAAAATCAAGTACATTTTATCAATTTGGGTCCCCATTACCTACCAATTCTGTTAGGTTGGCAATTAAAATTTTAGTAATTGTGTGACACATGACCTTTTTCCCAAATCCATGTTTATTTTGCTATAAGTAATTTTTTAGTAAAAAGAGCAACTACCACGTTGGGATTGTGCTTGTGGGCATTGGAGAACAGCGCATGTACCTTCCGATGGGGCTTCGTAGGCTGAAGGTGTGGGTAAGCACGATCTCAGTCTTAGGAATGTTTTGGGTTTGATGAATGCCAAGAAGCGGCTGAACTCATTAACTATAGCTAGTCTGTAGGGTCCTGCTGGCGTCAATCAATTTTCACACAGCATGCAAATCTGATATGACCCAACTAACACTGCATTCATCAGGATCCCCCTGGTGTCAAAGGGAAAAACAATCACGTTAGGAGCAAAGACGAAATACCTATCTGTTAAACGAAAAAACGATAAATTTCAAAAAAAAGCAATGCATTTTTAAAATGCAATATTAGCGTCAAATAATGGAAAACCCCATTTTTT
Source organism: Conus ventricosus (assembly GCA_018398815.1). NCBI lineage: Eukaryota > Metazoa > Mollusca > Gastropoda > Neogastropoda > Conidae > Conus > Conus ventricosus. Next base: position 33,081,713 of record CM031627.1, on the reverse strand, counting down.
TGTTATGTGAATGAAGATAAGTGATTTCGGTTCATTTTCGTTGTCCCAAATTGTTTTATTTGCCTTAAAAAGACTAAGAGGTCGAAAAAGCGTCGTGTTTTGGGGTGTTTTTTTTTGTCCCCCCCCTTTTTTTTTCCCCTTAAAATTGGAGAGAAAAAAAAAAAGAAAAAAAAGACTGAAAAAAAAGAGAAAAAAAGAAGGAAAAAGCAGCTTTTTCCTCCCAACTCTTTTTTCGAGTTATCAGATGTTGCTTTTCATTTTGATCAGTGCCCGAGAATATCCTTAAAAATGCTTAAGTTGTCAAAGAGTTGTTAGCGTCGCACTTCCCCCCCCCCCCCCCCCCAAAAAAAAAAAAAATAAATAAAAAAAAAAAAAATCACCACAGCTTTCTTATTTCAGGTTTTTGGGCTGCGTGGATTATTGAGACCTTCTTTTCAGTGGGTGTGTGTGTGTGTGTGGCGTGTGCGTGGGTCGTGGTTTTCGGTGTGTGTGTGTGTGTGTGTGTGTAAAAAGGAGAGGGAGAGTTTTTACTTGTTGCTTTCATGGGGTAGTGATCAATTGCTGTCCAAAACGTTCGGTGTGTGTGTGTGCGGTGCGTGAATGCGGCGTGGTGTTGTGTAGTGTATGTGTGTGTGGGGGTGTGTTGTGGTTGTGTGTGTGTTGTGTGTGTGCGTGTGCAGGGCTCTAATGGGGTCGTTTGTGGTTTACTGCACGAAACCCCGTAAAATTTTCACTGAGCTTCAAGGCAACGAAATTCAAGCCATGGTAAGGCATCGTAATGTTTGACCTTGCAAGGGTGCGTTCCGTCTGGGGTTTTGGTGTGAGAAAGGCCAGTGTGCCTCAATGCACGAGTTCTCTGTGTTTTTTCTGCCCTAGGTTTCCCGTTTTTCTTAAGATTGTTGCAAAGCGAGACACTGCAGGCGGAAATCTAAACAAATTTTTTAAAAAAAAAGTTAGCGAAAACCCCCCAAGAACGTAGACAAACGAGTCACAAGCAAACCACCCGCGTTTTTGACCTCTTGGGCTTTTCGGTGGACAAAAGAAAAAAACAACGAAAGCACTTAGTTTTTTCGTTCACATCACTTCCAGAGTTCAGTGCAAGATCGTTTAGATCACTTTTACGAGTTAGCGCCTTCAACCCTTTTTCCTTGCGCTGAACCCCCCAAATTAAAATAGTTATCATATTGAACACATAATAAGTAAAGCGCAAAGACTAAAATTTTTTTCGAAAAAATTAATGCTCAGTCAGGGGAAAAGTACTCAAACACTTTGACATCTTTTACCAGTTTAGTTCGATCGAAATTTTACTTGTGGTCAAGGGTTTATTTCTCGGGTCCACAAAAAGCTGCTGAAAAAATTTCAAACATAGAAAAGTAAGGCTGTTAAAGCTGGCATTGGGGTGCGACACACAAATACGCTCAAAACATTTCAGAGCAGCTAATCTGTTAACTCTTTAGGCGAACGGAAGTTGGCCCTGCAAAGTATGTGACTAGATGTCTTTTTAGTTTCTAATTCGTGACAAAACATTTTTCTTGGGCCCCCGAAGACTTCCCGAAAAGAGCGCAAAAACATTTTATACTTCAACCTATTAGAAAAATAAGTTAATTTGTAAATTGTGATATTGATTTACATCAATTTAAGAGACCCATAATACCCATTATTCCCAATGGGGGCATATTTCTGCTAGATTTGATAATATTTTACAACTCTAAAAAAAGAGGAAAACTCAATCTCATTCTATTGGGGAAACAAAAGAACTAAGAAAATATGTACCCGAATCATTTAAAAATCTTTACAGATGGTTAGTTTTGGAATCAAACAGGGGTGGTTTGTATTTGCTTTAAAAATAAGTCATTTTGTTAGGAAAAAGGTTTTTCTGTATTTACTGCAGAACTATATGCGTTCTTTTGGGCCTTTTCCTTCAACTGATAAATGATACTGCTTTGTGCATTTTTCTTTGTGTTGACAAATCTGTTCTTTACAGTCGCAAAACTGGAATGCAAAAGTTCGAAAAAAATTTTATTTAATGTAAAATACTTAGTACATTAATTATATGTAAGGTTCAATGCAGAATTTTTTTGGATTTCATCTCACTGGGATTTGGGGGAATGAAAGGCTGATAGATCAGCGAAAGAAGGAAATATTAAAAAAATCCTGGTAGTCACTAACATTTAAAAAAAAAAAGGAAAAAAAATTCTTTGGGGGAAAGTAGTATGACGAAAGGAAAAAACTTTCCCTTCAAATCAAACAATTACCGGTTCAAATCCCTTTTCTAGTCTCATTTACAAAATTCGATTAAATTCATGGAAACTAAAAATTTTAACAAAAAAGTAGAATGTGCTTGTGGTCATCCAACATTAATTGAACATTTCTTTTTGATTGCCCTTGCTATCCCCATTATACAAAATTTTGGGATGATGTAGCAAAAAAGGGATATTAATGTTGATCTACAGCGAAGAAATGATCAAAATGCATCAGTTTTTCCCAGCACACTTTCAAATTTATTGTAAAATTAACATTTAAACTTATTAATTTTAAAGTTCATTTGGGCCCTTTTTAAAATGAGTACATATTTACAACACACCACACACACAACACACCCCCAACACGCACGCAGCCGCACACACACATACACACTCTTCTCTTCCCCTCTCCCACACAAAACACACACACAACCCCCACACACACAAACACACAACCCCACTTACACACCCTTTTATTTTTTTTTTTTAAAAATTTTTTTTTTGTGGGATGGTTCATTTTTTGTTAAATCGCCTTGTTGTGAACTGACTTTTTAATCAAAATCAATCAAACAAAATCAATCTTTGCCTTCCTGTTTATGGTAGCCTGTCTTCGGGTGGTTTGGCCACTCGGTCCCTTTCCCCGCGTCTGGCAGATGTCTGTCGTGAGGACCCTCATCTTTTCCCCCCAGACGAATTTCCGACCCATTTTCCCTTTTGGGGGGTTGGTTTTTTTGCTCCCCTTTTGCTTTTAAAAACCGGGACACCCGATTTCGGGCCCAAAAATGGGTTTGAGTCTGCCCCGGTAAATCTTAATGAACCAGCGAATAATATGCCCTAGGTACTACCTGTGGAACTCCTAGACCTCAGTGTCTTGAATCTCTCTCCTCCCACTCTCACTAACTGTGATCTTCCTTTAAGAAACCTCTGATCCAGTTTAGAACATTATCATTTACTCCATATGCTTTTTAGTTTAGTTAGCAGCCTTTCGTGGGGGACAGAAATCAAATGCCTTTCTAAAATCCAAGTACATTATATCAATTGGCTCCCCATTACCTACCAATTCTGTTAGGTTTGTCAATTACTTCTAGTAATTGTGTGACACATGATCTCTTTTTCCTAAATCCATGTTGGCATTTAGCATATAAGTAATTTTCAGTAAAATGAGCAACTACCACAGTTGCAGTTGTGCTTGTGTGGCATTGGAGAACAGCTGCAGTGTACATCTCGATGGAGCTTCGCTAGTCGCTGAAGGTGTGAGTGTAATGCACGATCTCATGTACGTTAGGAATGTTTGGCTTCGATGAATGCACAAGAATGCGGCTGAACTCATTAACTATAGCTACGTCTGTAGGGTCCTGCTGGCGTCAATCAATTATCACCACAGCATGCAAGATCTGATGATGACCATCAACTAACACTGCATTCATCAGGATCCCACTGGTGTCATGGAATACAATCACGTTCAGGAGCAAAGACAGAAATACCTATCTGTTAAACGAAAGAACAGATAATACAAAACAAATGCAATGCATTTCAACATGCAAGTCAATTAGCGTCAACATCAATGGAAACGCCTATTTTGCTGTTATGTGAATTGAAGATAAGTGATTGCGCGTTCATTTTCGTTGTCCTAATTGTTTATATCTTGCCTTAACAAGATCTAAGAGGTCGAAACGCGTCGTGTTTTGTCGTGTGATTCGTTTGTCCACGTTTTTTTCCCCTTAAAATATGGAGAGAAAAAAGAAAGAAAGAAAGACTGAAAGATAAAGAGAAAAAAAAGAAAGGAAACGCAGCTTTTTCCTCTCCAACTCTTTTTACAGAGTTATCAGATGTATGCATTTTCGCATTTTGATCAGTGCACCGAGAATATCCTTAACATTGCTTAAGTTGTCAATGAGTTGTTAGCGTCAGCTACTTCCCTACCCCCCCCCCCCCCAAAAAAAAAATAAATAAATAAAATAAAAAAAATGCACCACAGCTTGCTTATTTCAGGTTTGGGCTGCGTGGATTATTGAGACCTTCTTATCAGTGTGTGTGTGTGTGTGTGTGTGTGCGTGTGCGTGTGTGCGTGTGTGCGTGTGTGTGTGTGTGTGTGTGTGTGTAAAATGGAGAGGGAGAGTGTTTTTACTTGTTAGCTTGCATGGGGTATGTGATCAATTGCTGCTGCCAAAATCGTTCGTGTGTGTGTGTGTGCGTGTGCGTGAATGCGTGCGTGTGTGTGTGTGTATGTGTATGTGTGTGTGTGTGTGTGTGTGTGTGTGTGTGTGTGTGTGTGTGTGTGTGCGTGTGCAGGGCTCCTAATGGTGTCTGTTTGTGCGTATTACATGCACTGAAACCCAGTAAAATTTTCACTGATGCGTTCAAAGGCAACGAAAATCTCAAGCTCACTGGTAAGGCATGCAGTATATGTTTGATCACTTGCAAGGCTGCGTGTCCGTCTGGGCTATTTGGTGTAGAGAAAGGCCATGTGTGCCTCAATGCACGAGTTCATCATGTGTTTTCTTCTGCATAGGAATGCCAGTTTTGCTTACATGACTTGTTGCAAAGCGAGACGACTGCAGGCGGAAATCTAAACAAATCTTAATAAATGTTAGCGAACCGCCCAGAGAACGTAGACAAACGAGTCACAAGACAAACCACAACGCGTTTCGACCTCTTAGGTCTTCTTCAGGTGAGACATAAATGAATTAAAACAACGAAAGTTCACTTAGCTTTGATCGCTTCACATCACTTCACAGAGTTCAGTGCAAGATCGCTTCAGATCACTTCACAGAGTTCAGCGCATTCAACGCCTTCTTCCTTGCGCTGAACTCCCTAAGTTAAAGTAGTGATATCATATTGAACACATAATAAGTAAAGCTAGACAAAGACTAAATTTTCTCGAAATAATTAATGCTCAGTCATGGGGACAAGATACTCAAAACACTTTGACATCTTGCTACCAGTTTAGTTCGATCGAAATTTACTTGTGGTCAAGAGGTTTATTTCTCGGCTCCACAAACGCTGCTGAAAAATTACAAACATAGATAGTAAGGCTGTTAAGCTGGCACTTGGTGTGCCAGTACACACAAATACGCTCAAAACATACAGAGCAGCTAATCTGTTAACTCTTGAGGACGAACGGAAGTTGGCCACTGCAAAGTATGTGACTAGATGTCTTTCAGTTTCTAATTCAGTGACAAATGACATTTTTCTTGGACTCACGACATGACTTCCCGAAGAGAGCGCAAAACATTTCATATCTTCAACCTATTAGAAACTATACAGATGATATTTGTAAGAGTTGTGATATTGATTTACATCAATTTCAAGTAGACCCATAATACCCATTATTCCTCATATGGGAGCATATTTCTGCTAGATTTGATACATATTTTACAACTCTAAAAAAGAGGATAACATCAATCTCATATCTATTGAAGCAAAAGAACATTAAGAAAATATGTACCCGAATCATTTTAAAGATCTTTACAGATGGTTCAGTTTTGGAATCATACACAGGGGCTGGATTTGCTATTCCTGCTTTAAAGATAAAGTCATTTTGTCTAGGAAAAGGTTTTTCTGTATTACTGCAGAACTATATGCAGTTCTTATGGCCTTATCCTTCATAGCTGATACTGATACTGCTATTTGTAGCATTTTGCTTTGTGTTGACTATAAATCTGTTCTTTACAGTCTGCAAAACTGGAATGCAAAAGTTCGAAAAGATTTGATATTTAATGTAAAATACTTAGTACATTCAATTATATGTGAAGGTATCAATGCAGAATTTTGTTGGATTTCATCTCACTGTGGTATTTGGGGGAATGAAATGGCTGATAGATCAGCGAAAGAAGGAACTATTAGAAAATATCCTGGTAGTACACTAACATTAGAAAAAAACAGGAAATAAATTCGATGTTGGAAAGTAGTATGACGAAAGAAGAAGCTTCCTTCAAAGTCAAACATATTACCGTGTTCAAGATCCTTGTCTAGTCTCATTTACAAAATTCGATTAAATTCATGGAAGACTAAATTTTCAACAAAAAAGTAGAATGTGCTTGTGGTCATCCAACATTAATTGAACATATTCTTTTTGATTGCCCATTGCTATCCCTATTATACAACATATCTGGGATAGATGTAGCAAAAATGGGATCATTAATGATATGATCTACAGCGAAGAAATGATACAAACTGCATCAGTTTTACCCAGCACTACACTTTCAAATTTATTGTAAATATTAAGTCATTTAAACTTATTATATTAATGTTCATATGTAGCCTTTCACAGATGAGTACATATTCACACACACACACACACACACACACACACGCACACACGCACGCACGCACGCACACACACATACACACTCTCTCTCTCTCTCTCTCTCTCACACACACACACACACACACACACACACACACACACACACACACACACACACACTTACACAGTCCGTTTTATTTATTTTTTTAAATATTTTTTTTGTGTGTGGATTGGTTCATTTTTAGTCTAATATCGCCATTGTTGTGAACTGACGTTAAATCAAATCAATCAATCAATCATAATCAATCTTTGCCTTCCTGATGATGGTAGCCTGTCTTCGGGTCAGGTCGTTGGCCACTCGGACTCCTTTCCCCTGCAGTCTGGCATGATAGTCTGTCAGTGAGGACCGTCATCTTGTCCCTCCACTGACTGAATTTCACGACCATCAGCCTGGGTTGGTCGCCTCTTGCTTGACCGACACGATGCGCTCTGACAATGTCCCACTCACACCACTTCTTGTGTCCAGGCACACTGTTCAGAGTGTCTGTAAAACCCGGGCACATGTGTCATAATCCTCGTGGTCACTGATGTGCGGAATGCCGAAAAATCCGAAGATTGTCACGTCTGGAGAAATCTCCCAATCTGTCAATTTCAGCATTCATCGACGTGATCTGCTCTGTCAGTGTCTCCAGTGCTGTGGACAGTTTCCTCGTCTCCTACTTTCCTGCGCACAGTCAGAGAACAGCACTGTCATGTCACCTGCCATTTCCTCCACAGCAGCTGCCAATCGACTGTTTTCCCTTTCTAGGCCATCACATCGTTGGCTGATCCGCTCGTACTTGTCTTTCACGGGGTGTAGCTCAGTTTTTAATCGCACACAAATCATGTATGCTGTCTGCTGTTTGTTTTCCTGCTCTGTTGGTGGATGGCGGTCAAGACTTCGTCTGCCATGTCCGGTGCAATCGCCCTAACTTTTCACTGACTTCTGTTCAGCCGAGTGACACTGACCTTCTCCTGCAGACTGTTAGGGCCTGGGTTCTTCTCCACATCGCCGCTCAGCAGAACACGCCACACACACAGCACGGCGTTGACAGCACACAACGAGGGCAACGCCGGCACGTGCAAGGCATGTTGACACGACGTGTCACAGCAGCTGTACACACCCTCCTTCAGTCGTGGTATCTCGCTGGTTACTTTGTTCCACAAAAAACGGAAGCACTGTCCGATGTGAACACAGCGACCACATTGTTTATTCCACCTCACACCAGTAACACAAAGATGAAGCAGAAACACAAAGGCAGTAGTATGTCGACTAGTGTCACATCAGTTTCACGCTGACGGAGCTCACCCGCTCTGTTCTCACAACACGACTCGCTACACCTTGACCACCGAACTGACCTATACGAGCCCCCATAAACATAAATCAAAACCATGGTGACTTCGTGCCTCTGTTGTCACACTTTCCTGGCACCTTGTTTACTCGAGAAAAAACCGTGAAAGCCAGGGGATGCAGAAATGAACCGAGCTTTCATGGAGTCTGCTTACTCGCCGCCATCTTTCGCTTGCCCACCCCCTCCCCCCCAGAGAGAGAGAGAAGAGAGAGAGAGAGAAAAACACACACACACACACACACACACTGACAGACAGAAGGATTAAACAGAATATCGCACGCACACACACACACACACACACACACACACACACACACACACACGCATCAATTCGTGCACGCACCCCATGCCTTTAAAAAAACGAAAAAAAAAGAAAAAAAAAACACTGTATATCCAGTCTGTCTTGTACTCCATTTTTGTCCATCCATATCACACTGGCCACAATGTCCAAACCGCATACAAGCTTTGATGCGTTGGCTGGTCCAGTTCCGCGCCAGTAACAGTTTGCGCGGGAAATGGATTGGGTGAGGGTTGGAGGGGCGGGGGGGTGGGGGAGGGGGGTAGATAGACGTGTTTCACGTGCAAGAAGAGGCGGATGGTCTTTTTGGTTTAATGTGTGTGTGTGTGTGTGTGTGTGTGGGTTTAAGGTTCAAGGTGTAATACCCAGCTCAAACGTCTGTTCGCAAACGAGCTTTTTTTTTTTTTTGGGGGGGGGGGGGTGGGGGGGGGGGGGAGGGGGTTGCAAGTGATATCATTTGTCCTATAATTCTGTAATTCAAATTCTTATTCAGAAGATGTATATTCAGTCAACACCAACAAAGTCCGTACTGGGCAAAGCATGACAATAACTAACTTCAGGTCACACCAGCTGTTACTACCAGACTTGTTATATTTTCAGACTGGAAACTTTGAAGAAACCTTGCAAGCACCTGTCAAAAAAACCCTGCAGCTGCAAGTAGAGAACAATTTAGCACTATAACAGTCATAAGATTTTTTAAACTGATTCTGAAGAAACTGACGTAAGCGAAGCTCTCTTGCCTTCTGTCTTTTCTCCAGAATTACATTCACTGTGTACAGAAAAGGGTTCAAGATGAATTCATGGCAAGGCAAAAATAGCCAAGCGACGTTGACCTCAGAAGAAATGATAACATCCATGGCTGACAGCAGTCCACACAGACCAATAGGGAACCAACAGAGGAAGTCTGATGCAGCGATGGACAGCAGCCGTCGGGCTAGGACCGCATCTTGGACTTGGCGGTCCTTCCTTCCTTGGTAGTGCTCTCATGTGACCATGCAGACAGAGACCTAGCACTGACTTTCACCGAGTAGTAAATGAGAGACTGGCCCACAGCGATCGAGAGAAAAAGGACCAGGTTGCAGACAGTCATGATAGAGAAGCAATATACATGACCGGCAAAGTCTGTTTTGGTGATGGGCAGTGGAATGCAAATGCCTGTCTGATGGTAGAATTCCCAGTGTGAGGTCACAGGAAGCAGGGGTATGCCAGCTATGACGAGTCCTGATGCCCAGGTAAAGACACAGGCGACATTAGCTGAAAGTGATCCGAAACGCATCTGACTGAAAGGAAAGTGAAGCACAAGGAATCTGTCCAAGGTGAATGAAGCATATGAGGAACGCTGAGACCTCAGAAGACAGAAAGGACAAAAACCCGGCCAGACTGCAGGCTGTGCTCTGCTTCCAGGTGGCCTCGTGCCACACGTAAGTGCCAGCAAACATTTGGTCGCCACCCCAATTAGAGCTAGGTCACCCCATCAGCAAGTCCGACACACACAGATGAAGAATAAAGACAGTGAACCCAGTCTTCAACCTTTCTGGCGAAAAACATGAACGGTAAACTATGCTACTCAAGTTCCCCAGGATTGCTAGGAGTACAAACAGTACAAGAGCAGAACGATAAACGTTTTGACTTCAGCAAGTCTTCACAGGAGGAGATGCTATCAGATGGAGCAATGCATTTACCCTGGAAACCTTCAGGCAGCACAAGTGGGCAGCACAGCTTGAAGTTGTCTGTGAAGACGTGTGGTAAGTTTGCTCATGTTTTTCATGAGTTTTGCATTGAAATCGGATACATGGCAACCCCGTAGATCCACACCAATCAGTTGTTTGAATACACCTTTACCCTGGAGTGACGTGACTTCACTGGACGTCAAATCCAGAAACTGCAAATGTGGCATCACCGTGGACAAGTTGTTCATATCCAGGAGGTCATTTGTATACGGGAAAAATTAAAAACCATTAATGCCAGCAACAGATGTTTCTTTTGATTACTGAAAAGATGGTTGATAAGGGATTATTTGCGAGGCTTAATCTTTGAAGGTGTTGCAGTCCTGCTAAGTGCTTCAAATTGACATACTGAAGTAGATTGTCACTCAGGTCCAGACTATGTAGGTGTGGAAAGCTGAATCGAGTCACATTTCTCCAGTCACACGCTTGGGCTCCAAGATGAATCAGCATGATCAAGGTTCTGATATCACTCTGTTGCACTTTACTTCCCTCGCTTCCAGATACCGCAGCTGTGAGAAAGAGCTGAAATGAAATGTATTTATGCAAGTAAAGGCCAGGCCATAACACGTGCAGGGCTGAGGACACTTGAGGTCACACATCACTTCATCGTCATGCTGAGGACACTGAGGCTGACCATCACACAAGGTGATTCATGTGCAGACAGAGAGTTCTCTGAACTCCTCGGCACCTGTACAACCCCACACACTTGAAGAAGTTGCACCGCATTTCATCCTCGTGATCTGGACAGTCGTAGATACCATTGCAGCGGACGTAGACAGGTAGACAGTAGCCTCCAGTAAAGCAACGGAAGTGAGTGTCTGGACACTGGACGTTCTTGTCTGACATCCGGATCTTGCTGAATCCCCCTGGCCTGTCAAAGTTGATCACAGCAGGAGGTGGGACATCATAGTCCTCAATGTTCACAAGGTGACACGAGGCCTCCTCTGAACCGGCCATGCAATTTTTATGGCCGTCACATATTTGGGAAAACTCCACGCACTGACCAGAGGGAACACAGGAAAGAAAACTAATTAAAAGACTGTTTGCTGGTTGACTTGTTGAAAGTTAAAACATTGTTTGTGTGCTGGTTGATTAGTCTGTTTGTATCTCACGAGTTTTTAGGTAGGATGACTTTGTGCAGGTGTGTGTGTGTGTGTGTGTGTGTGTGTGTGTGTGTGTGTGTGTGTGTGTGTGTGTGTGTGTGTGTGTCTGTGTGTGTGCATGCTTGCATTAGCTTGGACAGATGCCGAGTGTGACCAGAGTGCAGTCGCCAGATAGTTTAAGGCCCCAAGCACCCCAGGCAAATTGGGGACACCCATCAGAGGAAGGCAGTCATGAAGACGGAAGAAAAAATGTTGCGAAAAGTCAACAGGGTCAAACTATGTTGAACTGTCCATCAGAGAACTCGCGATCAGGTTAATCAAAACGTCATCACCTTAGCATTCAGTGCCACATGGTATTCTGATAGAATCGGCAGGATGAGTGAAAGAGACACGCAATTAGCATTACTGATGCCATACCGATAAAATCTATGATTGCCTTCAATCTCTCACCCGGCCCCCACCTCTGTTTTCTCCATATGAAAACCGTCAATATCCGCAGTGAATCATCTGTGGAAAATGAAATGTCTTGCAACTAATGCAAACACTTCAGGACGCTAAAGATTGTCCAAGTCATGGATTAAGTAAATGGCGACTATTACATTTATGAGCAAAATAAGAGCACTGGAATTAAGACTGAGCTCTGTCATATCCAAATTATCTATCGCATAGCGATTGGTTCATCCACACTCACATGAGATGATGTGTGCAGGAACATACTCAGCTGGTGCAAGAACATACCAGGTGGAGGACACGCCTAGCGATGTGGGATAGTACTTAATCTAGGCTCTAGTGAGTGTGCTTGATTTTTTTCCTTCTCAAACAGACAAGGGATACCAGGTCAGTAAAACCATTTTGCTCCTTTTCATACATTGAAAATAGATATAAAGTCGTGAAAGCCCTTTCAGTGACTTTGATAAAACATCAGGACGTTGGCCGCGCACAGTCTCGGTACCACTGGTTGCTTTCAATTCAGCACCACACCGACAGGCCTTCCAGTGCCATTCGTGTCTAGTTCAGACCATGAGCCGAACATGAGGGCATGTCCCAGTCTGCTGATTCTTGCGACGACATAAGAAAGCTCAGTATGAATTTGGATGCCAAATGACAGCAACAATTCGACTCTCTCAGAAGTCGAATTGATTCAGGCGCTCTTGACTGCCATTAAGAGCGAGAAGCAGTAGGCCCAGACAAAGGTGTAAGGCCCCGTGCAAAAAGCGCACAAGGAAGACCCCCACAGAATGCAATGTCCTCAGCCTTCATGAGGATGGAGACACTGATGAAGAGGAAGACCAGACTCAAAAAGGACAAAGTGGGGAATCATCTAACAATGTGTTGGATAATATAAAAAATGAGTACGGAACTGAGGAGACAGAAGGTGAGAAGTTGGATGGAAAACTGGCAGGGGTTGTAAACAAAAGATTCCATGGCAAACTCTACGATGACGTTTTGAAGAAACGCTTTGAAACTTACAATAGACCCAAAAATTGCCCCAACATGACCATACCGACTGTAACTGAGAAGTGTAGACTCCGATTCCACCTCATGCTCGAAAATCAGACCTGAAAATGTCACACATTCAATGCGCATTCACTAAAGCCGCCATTGTGGTGATGCGGGTGGCAAATTCCCTGCTGTCAGTGGACACACACAGCACACATGCGGAAGAACTTAGGCAGTGCACGGACGCGATTGACTTATTGGGCCATGCGAACAGGGAAATCTCTCTGCGCCGGCGAGTAGACATTAGGCCATTCGTCAACAAAAACATCGCGAAAATCTGTGACGAATCTGTGCCAGCCACCGGCTCGTTGTTTAGCGATGCTTCGCCAAACACATTGAAAAACATCAAAGAAATGAACAGACTGGGGACTGCTTTTGCGCCTGAGAAACGTTTTGATGGAAACCAAAGGAACTTGGACGAGAGACAGAAGTCTTTGTTTTAGTAAAGAGCTGTCAAAAACCCAGACAAGCGCACAGGCCATTCAGGGGCCACATGCAGAGGCAGTTTCACAGCAACAGAGGGGGCAGACAGTAAAGCAGGCCCACTATCACCTAATTTCAGTTGTGGAGGTGAGTGACGTTTTGCTTTCATTCCCAAAATGTACTTACTCTTCTTGAATG
>CM031627.1:33057720-33068481 GCA_018398815.1 Conus ventricosus | reverse complement strand
TCTTACAGAATAGCTGTTCAGTGACCTTGTAGAGTCCTGTGTTATTGATACCACGACCAAGGGCACATGTGTGGAGCGAGCACTGGGTCTAGCCATCGAACTGTTTATCAGGCAAGGCCCCCCTGGTTCATTACACTTTCTCAGTGGGATGCTGTGTGTGAGCTGCACATTGTTAGCTATACAACTCATACGGTTGTCTCTTTAGAGAAAAGGGCCCACTCTGTGTGTTCCAAAGGCCAGCCGGCTCACACACACACACACACACACACACACACAACACCACACACACACAAACCACACACACACACGTGCGCGTGCGCTCACACACACACACACACACACACACACACACACACCACACACACACACACACATTTTTTTTTTTTTTGCAGTATATATAAATATATTATATATAATATATATATATATATATATATAGAGAGAGAGAGAGAGATGAAAAGAGAGGGAGGTACTGGAGTGATGAGGAGGAAGGATAAGGGGAGAGTATGCGGATGAGGAGAAATAGAGGAGAGAGCGAGAGAGAGGGAGAGAGGAGAGAGAGAGAGGAGGAGGGAGAGAGACGAGAGACGGAGAGAGGAGAGAGAGATGAGGAGAGAGGAGAGAGCGAAGCTGAAAAAAAAATCAAAAGACAGTGTGTTTGATTTTGTACTTTATTACAGAAGAAATACGGGTTATAGAATTGTTCCAAAGAAGTCAGCTATAGTTTGATGCAAAACCTGAGATGTGTTCATGTGTGTTCCATCATGTGTGTGCAGCTGCCAAGTTCAGTTGCATGAAACTGCCATGTCTGTTACATTACGCATTTTGGAACAACAAGGTAGGAAAACGCCAGTTGCTATTGAGAAGATGACCTTCCTCCCCCCCCCCCCCCCCCCCCCACCCCCCCCCCCCCCCCCCCCCCCCCGAAAAAAAAAAAAAAAAAAAAAAAGGAAAGTCGTGAAGCCGAGTTCTGCCTATACGAAACACCACCTCCACCATCACCAAACCCCCCCCCCCCCCCCCCCACACACACACACACACTCCTGCCCTTTTTTTAACCTAATGAACGTCGATGAACAGAGTAACTCTATGATCATGCTATTACACGTCTTTATTTGGTCAGACGTACACTTGTGAGAAGCAACATGCATGCCAGAATGCTAATTCGTGACACGCTTCCGTGCCGTCAGCTGTACTCTGTATGTTTTTCTGAAGTTCTGCAAGACAATCAGTGTTTGTGTTGTGTACTGAAGCTTCCAGCAAAGTCCCTTTTTGTTTATGAATTGATGTCAATGTTAGACTTGTGAGCTAAGCAAGCTGCCTTCTTGTTCAGAGATACAATATTTTTGCCGTCGGCAAGTTTTTTTTTTTTCTAGGTACTATGGAGCCACGTTCTTTCAGAACTGTATTATAATGCTATGAATCCCAATCATTTCAAAAACAATTACCTTAAAACTCGATGCCAATGGGAGCAAAAATTCATTTTGTTTACTGAGTATATTAATGAAACACTATTAATGAGCATTTTCAATTGCACATGACAAAGACTGCAGCACCATCACTATCACAGAAGGAGGTGTGCGTAAGCTTCTGAGGAATCTGGATCCCGAAAAAAGCGCCAGGACAGACAACATTAGCCCTCGGATCCTGAAGGAATTGGCAGAGAAACTCGCCCCAGACCTCACTCTGCTCTACCAGTCGTCTATCAACACGGGCATAGTACCAAAAGATTGGAGGACAGCGCATGTTACGCCCATCTTTAAGAAGGGGGAGCACTACAGGCCTGAAAATTACCTTCCGATTTCACTGACGAGTGTTCCTGGCAAAGTCCTAGAACACATCCTGGTCCACACTGTAATGGGCTTCACAGAGAAAAATAACATCATCTGCCGGCAACAACATGGATTCCGCCGAGGGCGTTCCTGTGTTAGTCAACTGTAGGACTTATGGACGACATCACACTTGATAGAGAGAAGAAAGACAGCATGACGTCCTGGTCATGGACTTCTCCAAGGCCTTTGACAAGGTATCTCACTCGCTTCTGGTTCACAAGCTCCACCACTATGGAATCCGTGGCCACCTGAACAGATGGGTAAGGAACTTCCTGACCAACAGGCAGCAAGCAGTGGTGGTGGAAGGAGTTACATCGGCATCTGTAGGGGTTGCGTCTGGAGTCCCCAAGGCTCTGCCTTGGGACCCTGCCTCTTCCTATTCTACATTAACGACATCCCGACGGGCTTCTCCTCAACCGTACGCCTTTTCGCAGACGACACTGCTTGCCACAAGACCATCAGGAAGGCCAGTGACCAAGCCACGCTACAGAGAGACCTTGACAAACTTGCTAAATGGGAACAAACTTGGCTCATGTCCTTCCATCCGGACAAGTGTCACACTCTACATTTTGGCACAAGACACAAGGCCACTTACCATCTGCATGGTCACAACCTCCAGCCCACCAAGGAGGAAAAATACCTAAGGGTTACTCTGTCCACAGATCTGAAATGGGAATCCCACATTAACAACATCGTCAACAAGGCTTCTAAGACCCTCGGCTTTGTGAAGAGAAACCTGAAATTAGTCTCTATCTAAACCAAAGAAAGAGCCTACAAAGCCCTTGTGCGCCCAACCTTAGAGTACGCCTGCCAGGTGTGGGATCCCCATCAAGAAGGGGACAAGACAGCACTTGAAAAGTTTCAACAAAGGGAGGCGCGCTGGGTTGTAAATCGCTACCGTCAGACGTCCAGCGTAGGTGATATGTACAAGCAGTTGCACTGGGCTCCTCTAGAACAACGACGTCAGCAAATCAGGCTAGCCACCTTTTACAAGTTTCCACGGCGACATCAAGATCAACTCTGCGCACATCCCTACGCGCTACACCCATCAGTACAAGCAGCAGAAACGCCCACGAGCTGCAGTACCATATAGAATCCTGTTGCAGGAACTACAGAAAGAACAGCGTCTTCCCGCGCACTGGGATGGAGTGGAACAATCTTCCAGCTGAGGCAGTGACATCGGCCTCGCTGGAGGACTTCAGATCCTGGATATACCCCCCCCCCCACCCCCCGCTCCCCTCCCCTCTCTCGCTCCCTCTCCTGGCCCCCTCGCCCCTCCCACCCCCTCACCTATCCCTCCCCATCCTCACATTAGTCCCCCCCCCCCCCATTCCAGCGAAAGGCCCACTTATTCATAAGCTGATGATCCAGGCAGCAGTTTTTGATCTACCGTTGATCCGGAAACCCCTACTATAGTGTCAGAATCTTCAACTTATTGAAGGCGGACACTTAAAGAAAGAAAGAAAGAAAGAAAGAAAAAGAAAGAAAGAAGAAGAAGAAGAAGAAGAAGAAGAAGAAGAAGAAGAAGAAGAAGAAGAGAGAGGTGATTGATTAGGGAAAACGGGCGTAAAGATACAGGCTCTGATGCCATTGAAGAAGGTAGTATAGTCTTGGTTTAGAAGGATACACCTGTAGACAAATTAGACGAAAATTTGGTAAAATCAAATTGAACAAGATCTCTCTTTAAAAAAAAAAAGCAAAAAAAAACAACAACAACAACTGACGTCACAAATCTGGAGACTATTGCATGTGAACAAATGTGGAAGAAACATTTAGGAGAAAAAGTACTGGGAGGTTAGATTTAGTCAATGATGTTTTCAAATCACAGGTTGATGCTGCTGTCAAAATAAATGATGCTTATCACAGACCAGTGAATAAACATCAACTTGCCCCAGCTGTAAAGACAAAATTTGGTCTGGGCTCCTAAATAGAACATAAAACTGATTTCAAGTTCCAACACGTTCATAGATCTACTGTCAAACCAGCCAGTGCACGTGAAATTTTACAAGCAACAGTAAACACGAATCACAGTGCAAACCTCACTGACGAAGTCCACAGCTGTGCAGAGTCAATAGTACTGTGTGGAGATCCAGCGCTGCAGATCTCCCTTACAGTGTGGTGCAATGTGATCAAACTGAATCTGTATACACACTTTGGTCCGATTTGCGACGGATCTGTCCCTGATTACTAATCAGCTTTTCAAAGACAACTCTCTGCAACAGCGAAAAACATTAAAGGAAACAGACAAAATAAGTGGAAGTTTGTTTTGTGTTTTCACGTCATGAACCAAGGAGGAAGCAGATCTCATAACTTGCATTTTTAAATCAGCAGGGAGGGAGAGGGGGTGGAGTAGGTTTGGCCAGGGTTAGGATGCTTGCAACAAACGCCATTAGGCCTAGTTCAGAAATCCCAAACGTGGGAGTCACAGGGCACACCAGAACCCAACTTTTCTCACTGACAGAAGAGGTGAGTGAATTTCCAATTTTTTCCGTTTCCTCTTTGAATTCGGTTGTCCAAGGCAGAAGCAGGAAGGATATAAGGTTTCTTTTAGTTGTTGTTGTTGTTGTTGTTGTTGTTGGTGGTGGTGGTGGTGGTGGTGTTTGCTGTTGTTGTTGTTGCTGTTGTTGTTGTTGTTGTTGTTGCTGTTGTTGTTGTTGTTGTTGTGTTTGTTGGTTTGTTCTTTCGCATGGGTTGTCTTGGATCATATCTAATACTGACATTTTACAGATGATTCCAGGCGTAAAGGTAGAATTCAACTGTCTAGCTGTGAAAATAAAGAAACCTATCCTGTAATAGAGTATCGGCTTTTAGCCCAAATGTATGCAAAACCAGTGCTTCAGAAATCCAACAATTTGATTTCAAAGCAAGTGATTTCATCGTATAAGTGCTTCTTGAAGACTTCACAAGACAGAAGAAAGATGGAACCAGTTTATAATTTTGAATTTAAAAGAGACGCAATTGAAAAGTTAATTATTACACTTCAAGAATTGACACACTCAAAACATCACCGATTCTTGTCAACACGAACTGCTTCATGGCATTAACTGATTAATTAAAGAAGGTTGTATTTAGTGTTCAATGACAATAAACAGAATTTCCCGAGATTTCTATGTAGAACGCAAGGTTTTAAGCGAATGGATTGGCGCCAGATCTTCATGGATAACCAGACTTTTGGAACCATTTTGCACTGCTAGGAGAATAACGTGTCATACATTAACACTGCTCTAATAATTCATTGCTAGTAGGGGCTATCAGGAAGATCTGGATGAATAGAAACGGTTGACACAGCAACTATCTTTTTTTCCAAAGCTTGAATTTGCTCTGCATCCAACCAATCAGTGTTTGAACCATCCCCCAAAACGGTTGTACTTGGATGTAATGACTGACTCAGTAGTAAGACAACAACTCTCACTGATCAAAGAAATAAAAAGCTGATCAACTGATCGCATAAAGTTTGCTAAAAAAAAAATGATTGCAAAATTAGAGAAGTACTCAAGTGAAAAGTCTGATGGTTGCCAGTTTCCTGGCCGGAACATTTGGGCTGCTACACTATGGCCAGCTAGAAAAGAAAACAAATCAGCTTTGGAAGATACAAGGTTGATGTTAACCAGTTCATGCAGCTATGTCTGACTGGTTATGATGAGTGAAACTGGTGTTATAAAGAATATGGGACAAACAGGAAATGACGTTGTTAGAGTGACCTTACATTGTGATCTCCACAGATGTCTGCTTTACAGGATGACACTGCCACTGTCAAGGAGTGTCTTCAGAAAGGCAGTGGGTTGTCTGAGAGAAAGTTCTTGACAGAAAATACCTGGAATTAAAAGCTGTGTTGCTTGCATCAAAATGCTTCCTGACTAGAACGAAGGTGAAGCATGCTAGACTGATGATAATGTTGACTGATGATGATGCTGTTGCTGAGAGATGCTTAAAGGACATAGGCAGAAGTCACTCAGAGGCTTATATTAACACTGGGCCCACTGCCTGGTCATCGTATGCTGGGAATGATGTATGGCTAAGTGCAACCCATATTCCAGACACTCTAAACACTAATGGAGACAGTGATTCTAGATACAAGAATGTAGATGCAGAGTGGCGACTGGATGTAAAATCCTTGCAAGCTGTCTGTAAACAACCGCAAATCACACCTGAAATAGATATAGTTGTATCGAGGATCAGTAACCAGATAGAATATTATGTTTCTTGCAGCTCTGGTGCAGAAGTCAAATGCGATGGTGCTTTTTTCGAGGTTATGAACAAATATAACAATTGTCACGGACGGTATCATATTTTTTCCCCGGGGTCGGAGGGTTGGGGAGGGATGGGGTGGGGGTGGGGGCAAATGGAATTTTCCCTTTTCCTTAGGTTACATGTGAATTTTGCAATCTTGTTGTGACACAAGAAGCGCGTGTCGTCCGTGTCTTTTTCCTTCTCTCATCCTCCAACAGCTCACTGTCAGCTTTCGTTTTTTGTTTGTTTGTTTGTTTGTTTTTAAATGAGCGAGGCCGTCTCCCGTAGCCCCACTGGTGTGTTTTGCACGTGGTGCAACGGCTAATTTCGCATGCGCCTTTCGATGGGAGAGTCGTGCTACCTGGAAAAGAGGAGATAGAGTCATTCGAACCTTGACTGCCGAGTGGGAAGAGCTCCTTTCTCCGCCAGCTGGTATTTGCTCTTGGGCCTCCCGGACCTGGTCTTCACTTCGCTGTGGGACGCTCGAGTCGTAGAGGATGGGAGGAGAGGGTACAGGGGTAGGGGTGAGGTAAGGTGAGGATGGAGAGGGGAGATAGACCTGTTGAGGAAGCCCATCAGGTCTTCAGCTGGCCCCTCCAGTCCCTTGTTGGAAGGAAAAAAAACGGTTCGAAGCAGACACTATATGTAACCTGCCTGGAACTGTGAGAACTAAATGAATGGAATCTTTTATTTTTTAAGTCTGAAAATAATTTTCCTTTCAAGTGAGAAAATTACAGTTGGACCAAGGAAATTCTAGAAAGATTCATTTGGCGAAGATTATTAGTTTATCTAGCAGTAGTTTTGAAACAAAAGTGTGACGAATTTTCGAAATTTTGAAATCAAAGCATTGGACATACTTGGCGAATATTTTTAGTTGATCTAGCAGCAGTTTTGAAAGAAAAAAAAGACGAATTTTGGAAAGTTTCGAAATCTGAGTGTTGAAGCCAGATATAAGCAACATTAAACCCGTCTTGCTGCTGAGCCAGTCATTAACAGTCAGGTCGATTCGGATTTGGGCCCCTACATTATGTGGACAATCTTCATGTTCCCGTGCTTAAAGTGTGTTCTTGAATATCAGCGCACCTTGGTTGCCTTGTTGTAAGGCTGAAAAGAAGAAAAAAAACAAAAACAAAAACAAAACTTGGTTCAGAATAATGACTATGCTAAACAAATTGACAGAACGAAAAAAGACATTGTTTTGTCTGTGAGATTCTAATTCAATACAATCTCATAACAAATTCATTTTAAGTTCTCTCATTCTTTATAGGGAACTGGTAACTGTACAAGTATATCAGCTCAGTATGTGGTATTATTTCACAAGTAACGAGTGTTGAAATAGGGTAAGTCGATGGCTTTTGGCAAACTCCAGCAGTCTAAGGCCTCTGTCGTTGGTTTCCCCAATGCCAAATTTTCCTGCTGTTCGTGCCCAATTCCGGTAAGCATCTGGGCCAACCTTGGCATTCCAGTCTCCCTGGATTGTGAGCATGTCTTTCTTAGCACTGTTGCTATGATGGAGTCAACCTGCTCGTAGAACTCTTTGTTTTCCTCGTCGTCATGGTCTGACGTTGGAGCATAGGCCTGGATGATCGTCAGGTTATGGGCTTTTGCAGAGATGCGGATGGAAATGAGTCTGCTTGAAATGGGTGTGCAGCTGATGTCACTGTCTGCAATTTCTTTCCTACAATGAAGGCCACCACGTACTCATGCTTCTTCTCTTCCCCAGAGAACCAGATCTTATGTCCTTCTGCTGTTGTTGTTTCACGAAGCCAGTCCATATGACTTCACACAGTCCTATGATATCCCAGCGATAGCGTTCCAGCTTTATGCCCGTGGCAATGTTCAAGAACTGACATATATGCATGATGGTAGTCCTTCGGATCCGAAGATGACGTTAGCGTTTCTGCAGCTCATCGGTGTACGCGGAGGTGGCTCTGCAGCATACATACATACAAACATACATACAGACATATATACATACACATATACATACATACATGCATACATAAATAATGCATACATACATACAAACATACATACATGCATGTACCACACATGAATCAATAAATACATAAAATGACAACTACAGCAATGTAAAAGATTCCTTTATGACACAAGATAGAAGTTCCGAAGATTCATTTGTTGCATGCTTTTTCTCATGTTGTTGTATATTATACCAATGCGAAAAAGTGTGCACAAACAACCAAAGTTACTTCAGAGATTGGGAATGCGAATGTTTTACTCAGTTTAAGTGCACAGCGCCATACTGAAGGGGGTTTCATAAATGCATCATACAACATGCCTTATACGTAACAACATTAAACAATGAAAAAGTGTTAATATGTTACAAGAGGTAGGGTACATTAAGACATTACTATCCAAGTTACCTTATTTGCTTCATCAATAAACATGGCTAAATTCAAAAGTGTATTCTCAAGCCTTGTTGATAGTAAGAGAATTAGCCTGAAGTTATATGGTTCGGTGTAAGATTTTGGATTGAATAAGCTTTATTATAGGATCGTTCAGAGCCAGACAGCAAAAGGAAAGAAAAGAAAACAAACCAAAACCGTATATCATCTTCTCTTGCTCTACTACAGAGTCGAGATGTCAATTCATTTTCAGCAGCATCACTATACCTGAGGCGATGGCATCGTTATCAGACACGCCAATCTAAATTTTAGCAGTGCACATTCTGAGGCGATGGCATCGTTATCAGACACGCCAAATCTAAATTTTAGCAGTGCACATTTGATACGTCTATTTTATTTTCATCCAAATACAAGGTTTTTACATATATGTCGATTTAAAGAGTTTATTCTTAGCAAATCACACTATCATACATATGGTTATGACAGTCCTGCTACTTACTATCAATAATCCTCTGTTTAAAACAATTCAGAAATTCTGATATATTTTCTACACCTCAGTTATCCCAAACAAATCCATATCCATATTCAGACACAGTTGAAGATTGGACGCCTATGCCCTTTTACCTTTATCATATAATGAGCACTCTGTAACCTTTAAGGGGTATCCTGCCGTCCTTCATTCTTGTTGCTTTGAACCACTTGAAAAAAATTCAAATAAGAATTTGAATAAATTAGATATCTTCCAAGTAAACCATAAACCAGATCACTGGGCGTTCTACTGTCTACATTCAAAAAGCTCTTCAGCGCGTACAGGTAAACTTTTCTGTTAAGGAACCTTTGTCAAAAGTCCATACTTCTGCTGCATATGTGAAATTGGCTTCACCTGTGAATCAAACAATTATATAGAAACACTGAACGAGTTACATCTAACTTGTACAAAATATGAAGGATAATGTTGACCGCCTTTCTCGCGCTGTTGACTATACTTGACAGTAAAACCCAAACTAATGAATACCAAGGTATCTGTAAGCATTCATCACATTTATTCTCTCACCTCCATAAATCCATTTTCAGAATGGGCCCGAGTCCTTTACGAAATACAACAATATTGCTCTTATTCATATCAACATTGATATCTAGTCTGCCTGTTGCAGAATACAAATTATTTAGTTGTTCTTGGAGACCAACTACTAACACTGATAGCAAAATGATATCGTCAGCAAAAAGCAGCATAAACAATTCTAAAAGGTCAAAAGTTACTCCATGACGGCCATGTTCAACTATATCCAAAGCCGACTCGTTAACAAATAGGGAAAATAAAATCGGACTACAGACATCTTGTTTGACCCCACTGGTGCACTTGACAAATTCTGATGATTTTGCACCTGATCGTAAATTTGCTTTTACGTCACGAGAGATACTTTTTATGTTACCATACAAATTAACCTTGAATCCATTAAAAAAACAACAGGCCATAACAATTTTTGAAAAATGTAATCAAAGGCTTTTTCAAATTCTATAAAAGCAACAATATACCTCCGGTTATATACAAATTATTTCTGAACAGCAGCAAGCAAAGTAAAAATATGATTAATTGTGGAATAACTCCTTTTAAACCCTGCCTGATGTTTTCCAGGTAATTATTCTGAGTTACATATTCATGATTCCATTTCTTTCAGCAAAGCAGGCCCTAACAATTTTCAAGAAATGGAATCAAAAGCCTTTTCAAATTACACAAAGGCAATATATAACGTCTGATTATTTACAAATAATTTCTAAACAGCAGCAAGCAAAGTAGATATATGATCTTTTAAACCCTGCCTGATGTTCTAATTATATAGTTGTGACCTACCCATTCATGCAATCTGCTATGAATAAGAGAATTGTAAGTTCGCTTCAAATATTACATGATGAAATGCCTCTGTAATTATTTACATTGTTAACCTCACCCTTCTTGAATATGGGAAGATTATGGATTCTTTCCAGCTGTCTGGGTAAACGCTTTTATCAAAGAGAAAATAAACAGCACCACTAAAAATTCAAGACTGACTCGTTTAGAATATTTGAAGAATTCACCAGTTTAGACCATCAGCACCAACAGATTTCCTTTTTTTTTCCCTTTTTTTGTGATTGCGAGCGACGCTGCTTACGAACTTCCTCAAGTTTATGAATGAACTATGATCTCTGTTATATTATTTTCGTCACCTTTCTCTAAAAGGCTTCTAAGATGTTTGAACCACTCAGCTTCGGAAATATTGTTTGACGGTTGAGATCTCCTTGCAATCTTGTGTACAGTTTCCCAAAAGTCCTGTTGAGTCTTCACAGAATTACTG
>CM031627.1:33050220-33055220 GCA_018398815.1 Conus ventricosus | reverse complement strand
TGTGTGTGTGTGTGTGTGTGTGTGTGTGTGTGTGTGTGTGTGTGTGTTTTGTTGGTGTTGTTGTTGTTGTTCTCTTAACGTCTGTTCACTAAAAGTGATGTTAGACGTTGGGAAAGGGTGGGGGACAAGGGATGGGATGGGGGAGAGTTGGAATGAGTTGACCGCATGTAAACGTTTGATATGAACGTACGTGTGTTTGTCGGTACTTGCATGAATGTGTACACGTGTTTTAGACATAATTCTTGCATAGGGAAAATGGGTTAAAATGTTACATAATTATCAATTAATGAGGATCGCAGCAATAAACATATAACAATCAATGAGTATCAACGAAATATAAAATATATTTGGCAGCAGAAATATATCATAGCTCATCGAGAGGTAAAACACCTGCTTCTTGATATGTTCCTAAATTTGATGCATGAAATGGAACTCCTAGGGAAAGTTATAGGTTTTGCAGTCAACTCTTTGTATTTTAGTTAGTAAATGTTGTGGAGCACTAAAAATACCTCCTGAGCATACGTCAGTTTGGAACGCATATGTGACGTTGATAGTAATATTATGATGCTTTTGTATTCTGTCCCCAGTTTTATTTGCTAACGATTTTTAAAAAGGCTAAGCTCTTTCTTGGTTAAGTTAGTATATGCTCAATATGGCTGGTCCAGGACAGTTTTGATGTAAGATAAATACCCCAAAACTTAGTTGTTTGCGTGTATCGTATGACTGAACCATGGATAGAAAATACAGTAAGTTTTTCGGGGTTGTATCCTGAATGGAAAAGCATCATATTATTTTTTAAGAGATAATGAAAAACCATTTTCACTTATTTATTTACTTATTTTATCGCGTTCGTGTTGGTATAACGTCTTGGTGTAACTCAAAGCTCTTATTGGAGGGTTTTTTTTTCATTGATACTTTCATCCCAGACATTATGTCGTTGGCATATTGAACTAAAACTGCATCTTGTGATAACCGACTAGGAAGATCTGACATCAGTATATTGAACACAATAGGGGCAATGAGTGATCCCTGAGGAGGGCCCATATGAAGAGATCTAATATTGGAGTAAGTATTCCCAGTCCTTGTCTGTATTGATCGATTAAAAGAAATCTTTTAATAAAATCAGACATATTACCCACAATACCAATTTTTCGTACCTTTGTCAGTAGTCGATTGTGCCACACTTGGTCGTAATCCTTTTTGACGTCACAAAACGTAGCAAGAACATTCTTTCGTCTGGCAAATTGTTGCTTAATTTGACTAGTTGTTTTATCAGGTGATCAATGGTTGATCTGCCTCTTCTAAAGCCTGCCTCTACGTGTTGTGTGTGTGTGTGTGTGTGTGTGTTTGTGTGTGTTGTGTGTGTGTGTGGTGTGTGTGTGTGTGTGTGGTTGTGCGAGCGTAAGGTGTGTCGGGTTACACAGTAACCTTTCTTACCCTTAAAAGAAAAGGCATTTAGCAGCAGAGTATCACACTATCGCAGATCTGACGGCTGCAAGTTGGAACCACTGATGGGCCCACATTTTAAGGGGGTGGTAGGTGTGGGTGGGGCTGAAAACGTATTTCGACCCAGCGGTGAATGGATAGCTGATTCAGGCAAGGGAATGCTGAAGGCGGCAAAAAGAGGGTGATGGTTCCATCTTCCAATACGCCTCGCAGGTCCAAGACACACAGCACCCCTGATGGTGCTTGGTGTTGATGGATGGTGTAAAATATTGACGTTTGTGTGCAAAATAGAACGACTTTTTAGTATGCTGCTGTGAAAATATGAATATTTGCGGGTTTTGTTTTCTCCCATCTTCCATGCAGCCTTAGGCTACGTGCATAGTGGACCCGGACCCCGCCGTGTCCCACCCGGTTGCACGACCGGCGAAATCACGGCCCTCATCACACGGATCGGGCAGGGTGCACTATACACGACTTCGGCCGTCGCCAGCAAGTTGGAAAAGAAATGAACCGGAGCAGGTGTTTTTTGTTTTTTTGTTTTTTTTTTTTTGTTTTTTTTCGGACGGGCGGAGCACGGCCGCGCAAAACACGGCCGGGTCCGGGTCCACTATGCACACAGCCTTAGTGGCATTGCATCATATGACTGTCGCCTCATATGACTGTCCCAAAATCGTCACCTTTGAAGATGTCGCTTGTGTCAAGATTTCCGTCTATTGCCTTTTCATTGTCAGACACTTGGTCGGTCACATTGTGTGATGGTGTCTTTCTCTGGGTTGACCTGTCCTTCGTGCTGTCCGTCTGTGTGTCGGTAACGTGAGGCTGAATGCTGATAAGGTTGGTGTCTAGTTCCGATGGCAGTGGTGGAAAGTGGTGCATAGAGCTGTTGTTGTAGAATGGCTGAACCGGACAGGTCCAGTCCTGTACTCCGCTCCCTTCAACATACCATCTCCCACCTCCATAGCGTTTGTAGTAGTCAGCCGATGGATGGTGCCTGTCTCTAAACGGCAATCCTTGTTGTAACTCCGGCCTCCTACTGTCGCTCCTTTGCCCATCAGTGCGGTGGTGTTCGCTGGAGTAAGTCCGATCACCTTCATTGTAGTGGTTGCTGCTGTGGTAGTCGTGGCTCCAGGTACTGCGTGGTGTCGTTCTGCCCTCTGCCACTGTTGACCCGGTCGTCTCCTCTGCTCCTCCACCACCGGCCTGTTGCCCTTGTAGTAATCGTGCACACCTTGACTGGCTCCACATCCTGTAGCATCAGCGTAGCTGTCGCTGCTCAGGGTAGGATTTCGGAATGGGCCTGCTACAACCAGTCTGTTTCTTTTGTAGAATGCACGTATTCCATTAGCTTGGTAGTCTCGAATGATCTGCTGTTGTTAGGTCACCTGCCACTCTTATCCCTTTCTTTCACAGCCCCTCTTGTCCTTTTGCCAGTACACTCATTTTATCTGACCATCTTGCAAACTTCACAAAGACAGGCTGTGGTTTAAAAAGTCACTGCTTCGGCCAAGACGACAGGCACGTACAATGTCCTCAGAGGACCACGTTTTCCCTGACACAGTGTCTTGGAGTGTGCTGATCACTTTCTTTGCACATTCTTCATAATTTTCATGAGACGATTGCGGTAGATTGAAAAAAAACTGGAGGTTGTCTCTCCTTGGAAATGATTCTAACGTGTCAATTTTTTCGCTGAACTCATTTGATATTTTTTAAGCTTAACTTCCATATCAGAACTGACTTGTTTTGTTTCTTCTGACATGACGCAAAAACGATCTTCAAGATTTGCCGTTTTGGCTTGTAGGTGTTGTAGCTGTGTTTTCATCGCTCCCAGCAAGTGCCAAGCGAATCGAAACGTGTTTCGAGTTGCTAACACAAAAATCTTTTTAACTTTGTCTCATCTTGATGTAGTAAATCGCTCAATGTTTTTTTCCAGCTGAGAGTCAGGACCAGGGTTCGTCTCAATGTCGTTTGCGCACATCAGCAGTTGGAACAGTATGACAGTGAGGAAAATGCACTGTGTCTGAGCTCTTCTCACCCGGTTTGTGTTGACACGTACGGCCATGGCGAGCTTTGCGCGCTTCCCCGTGAATTGAATGTATACTGCAGCAAAACGACCACAGATATCTCGGAAATAATTTGTCTCTATAGGCATGATCACCTCAGCTATCACTTGGTCCAATGATTAAGCATAATGATAAACGAAAGACTTCATTAATTAACCAAAACAATTAATGAAACACTCCGAACAAGAGAACATGTCTTTCTTCTACCTCTGATGAGTGTTCACCCCAGACAGAGAGAGAGAGAGAGAGAGAGGAGAGAGAGAGAGAGAGAGAGAAGAGAGAATGTGTGTGTTACATTTGTAATGTCAACCTCCAACTCACTGATCACCCCCACCCCCAGCCACCCCCCACCCCCGACCAACACCACTAAACTTGTCAGTACTAGGGGAGGCAGGAAGGTGGGGTGAATAGCTTTATGTAGCAAGTAGAGAGACTTCAAAAGTGTAGGAAAAGGGAAAAGGAAGCCAGTTGTAACTTATGCCTGAAGTAAACAGTGGGAGGTATGGTAGACTGCGTGTGTGTCGATGGAGGATACTGCAGGTTTGTCTTGCAGAGGTGGAATGGTACGTACTGCGTTTGGATGTTGATGCCATGAGGATGGAGGGTGCCAAGTTTGGCAATAAGATATGATTCCTGCATAAGGCGCTTCAAGTTATCACTCTGTGGTTGCCAAAGTGCCAGGACTTTGACATGGTTGATGTTGTGTTGGGCATGGTTGAAATGCAGAGCGACTGGTTTGGGATGGTGGCAGATGTCAGCCAGGTGTTCAGAGATGCGTGTCTCACATGTGTGAAATGTCTCACCTGCGGCAGTGGATGGCGTACACAATGTTGTGGCTCTGACAGGAAAGGGTGCGTGTAATAGTGTATAAGCCTTTGGGACCATGTAAGCTCGTGTCTGTTTTGGTGAGAGGGCAGATTTTGCAGTTGAAGTTTGAGCTGGGGAAAGTACCTGGTGGCTTAATTGTGGAGAGTTTGATCAGGTTAGAGCGCACCAGTAAGTCTTTGATGGGTTTTTTCACGTTTGAAAGTGATCATTTGTTTGGTCACAAAGGCAGGCTTATGGTTTTCAATGATGTGCCAGTTAGACTTCAGGATCCTGCAGATGGCAGAGTGTGAGGATGAATAAGAAGGCAGGTGGTGGGTCTGTCTGTCTCTTTGGTAGGCTTAGTTTTCAGAGCAGATGTTCTGGATTTAGCTGAGGGCATCATTAATGATGACCCTGGGGTTGCCACAGTTGGTGAAAAACTCAGACATTTTGGCTGCTTGTACAGTAAAATCTTCTTCACTGGAACAGACTCTGTGTAGGTGAAGGAATTCAGAATATGGAATGCTTGCTTTAGTGGATTGGCGGTGGGAAGATGTGTAGTCCAGGTATGAGTGCACATCAGTGGATTTATAGAAGACCAAAGTTTTAAACAGTCCATCTTTGAGGTAGATAGTGATGTCCAGGAATTGACTGTAAAATGGGTAGGTCAGCTAAGCTGAACAAAAT
>CM031627.1:33040220-33042720 GCA_018398815.1 Conus ventricosus | reverse complement strand
CTCTGAACAATTGAATTGTCGGATGAGTATACACGGTACAATAAAATAAAATGCAATGTTACTTCAACTTATTTGCACATTTTCTGTTATCCCTTGGTATACACTGCCACCCGTTTCAAAGTTGAGAGAATGTGTACCGGTCCTTACTTCATTTAAAGCTAGTCTTTGTTACATGTTTCTACTGTGGAGTAGATACGCTGTAATTTATGGGTTTTGCTTGCACTTTTTCAGAACTTAAATGTTGATGAATATTTACAAATCAGTTTTACCCAATACGCCACAACTTGACTAGCGCGTTAAAGTTTATGAATATTCAAAGTGAGTTCCTTTTGTGTGCATGGCCAAAACGTAGATGAATAAGTATTTTGTGGAACATCTAATCCAGTCTTCTTCAAAGTCGGCTTCAAGCATTGACCAATACGTCCACCAATGTCTGACAAGGTATTTCAGTTTGAAAACTTTCAAGCAGGCGATAATGGATTCACCTCTTCACCAGACATCAAATGCTGAGCATACATAGTCTAAATACTGTCTTGCAGTATTCGTGAGTTCTTAACGAAGTCTTAACAAATTCCTATCACGTTCTCATGTGCGACTTGCGACTTGGGGATGCCATGATTAATGAGATAGATCCGTCCAGCCACTCCATTTTAAATCGGGTCGTTTTGTTTTATAGCGTTTTGATCTGTTAAACTACTGTTTCTTTCGCATTTCCAGTAAAGTATTTTTTGACATCTTCTCAACATGTTTTTGAGTTGTGGAGTGTACACAATTCTTGTTCTTCTGAAGTGACTGTGCTGTAGTCCAACGAAGGCATCAAGTCCCCAACGTCAGTAATGGTCAAACAATCAGCAAATGTGTCGCTTTCCTTTCTCTGAGGCAGCACCTGCTACTGGGGAGCCTACGGGGACTATTTGTGGCTGGGATAGGGTCAGTTGTAGTATTCATGCGTTGCAACAAGACAGCGCACAGGAAGACAAGCACAACCGCCACTGAAGCATGGACTGATAATGACGAAGCTTATTACTATAATTACCCTCTCCTGTGCGATGTTTCCCCTTGAAAGCCAGACAAGTTCTATAACATTACACCCGTCGCTCTCGCTCTCTCTCTCTCTCTCTCTCTCCTCTCTCTCTGTCACGACCGACCCTGGAGGTCTGCCCTGACAGGATCGGTCTAGAGGGGAGTGAAGGGAGTGACTGACCTCACACGCCTCGCAAGAGACCACACAAGAAAGATTACGATACAATACACCATTTATTCACACCAGCACACACATAGTCACAAATAAGCATTCCAACACACACAATCATGCACAATCACAAATAAGCTTTTCAAAACATGCACAATCACAATCAACCCTCCCAACACATACATTCCAGCATTCCAACACACACAACATGCACAATCACAAATAAGCTTTTCACAACAGTCATTCCTTTCCTCGCTTCATGTGGTCCCCCCACACCTCTGTCTCTCCAAAGTCCTTCGAGAGCACTGGGTCGACTCAGGTGTCCCAAACCGGGTTTGTTCCTGAATAGAGTTTCAAGGCCGACACCCTGGGCACACGCGCACCCCCAAAATGGCACGGCACAGAGTTACCCACACCCGGTCACGTGCACTGCAGGAGGTCCGTGGACGGTGGAGAATGGCTCCCGTGGGACATGGCGTTGTCGCGGAAAAATCCCGGACAGGGCCAGGACCGTCCAGCCAGGTCCACGTGCTCCTCAACCAGTGCACGGCCCCAACAGCGCAAGCATCAGGTGGAGTCCCAGGAGGAGAGAAGAAGGAAGGAACTGGAAGGGAAGGAGAAAGAAGGGTACTGGAACCCCGCAGTTAGTACGGTCTGACACATGCTTGTAAAGAAAATGTTTTAATATTTTTATAGGTTTTCATTTAATTGTGGTTAGTATAGAAATAGAGGTGCGTTTATTTTATTGCAGTGTATAAGTGCACCCAAACGGGTGTAAAAGTTTGATATGCTGATGCAGACATGTGTTTAGCCCGTGCACAGGTTTTAGAGGAGAGATGCATGGTTCTCGTGCAGTTTTTATAACGGGTGAGCTTTAAGTTTGTATGTGTGGCCGGTCGATGTTTAGCTGTTTGCTGTGACAGACCGAGAGAGAGAGCGTGCGCTGTCTGCTGTGACAGACCGAGAGAGCGTAAGACGCTAGTAAGTCCTGGAGAGAGAGGCCCGGGTAAGTTGAAGACTTGTGTTGTTGAGTTATAATATTTCATTTTCTTTACAGCTTGGTTTTGTTTATGGTTTATGAATAGTATTACGATGAATATGTTTGACAAGTATATGAAAATTATTCTTTCCATTGTTTTATAGATTCGAGATGGTTCGAGGCCGTGTGAGGAGACAAGCTGTTGTTTATATAATAAAATTGTCTTGGTTGTTGAAATGAATTGGAAATAATATTATTTATTTCTATTTATCTCAGAAATTGCCGAGGGGGGAGAAGGAATGGGGGTTAGTTTCAGTGGACGAAGTGAT
>CM031627.1:33003829-33031101 GCA_018398815.1 Conus ventricosus | reverse complement strand
AGGGGGGCCCCCTCTCAGCAAAACGGGGGCCAAAACGGCGATGTAGCCTCCCCAACCCCGGAACTTCCACCCCCTTTTTGTCGGGCCCCGGGGTGCATCCCGGATCCGGGCCACTTGTCCTCCACGGGAAAATACACCCTTTGCCCCCACCTTGGACCCAGTACCGACCTCCGGCATCCCAACCGCACTTTGGAGGGTTTTGCCGCAACGACACTCTCTGAGTCCCTGAACAATGTCCACCCCTCCAATGCTCCTCCGGGGCCCCAAGTCGCTACGAGGAGTCGTCAAAAAAGTTTTCACCGGTTTAACCCCAAGGGTAACAACAGCTTCCTCTCACCCTTTGAAAAAACTGCCCCAGCGTGCAAAACCCCGAAGGGGCATGACCTTTCCACTGGAAACCCTGCGGGTAACAAACGCTGTTTTGGGGGGGGTCCCCCGCCACAGGTACTGCCAAAAACCCTTTTGGCAAAAATCTATTTTACGAGTACTTGCTTTTTCCCAAACCTTAAAAACGGGAACCGAATCCGGCATGGGTTCCGATCGAACTAAACCACCTTATGAGCTTCGGTAATCCACGCAGAACCTTATTTTCCCATCCTTTTTTTACCAGAACTTTTTGGTGAGGCGGGGGGAGACGGGGAGGGTTCGATCCCCCCCACCCCAAAACCCGGGCCCAAATTTCCCCCTTTGTCGGTCCCTCTGCGCGTAAGGAAGGGGGAAAGCCTAGACCCAACGGTCACCACCAGAGCTTGATGTGGCCACTCCAAACTGAACGCTTGGGAAGGCAGGAGACGTCGCAAACCCCTGAGTGACCCATCCGCCGCAAACCCGGGGGTCACGATTCCCCCAACCCAAAGGCACACCCTGGGTTCCTTCCAACGGGATCACAGGGAGTCCTTTACGGGTACCATCGTGACATCCCCTCCCCATTTCCTGGAAACCACTGCTCCACAGAAACCCTGTTTCCTTGGGTAGCATCCTCTCTCCTCTCCCAAACTTCTTCAGGGGTTGGCTAAATAATTTAGTCCGCCTGACTGTACCTTGTATCTACTTCCCCCCCCTTTCGACACGAGAAGGCCCCTTCCACATGAGTTCCAGCTTTTTTTGCTTGGAGGCTGAGCACCAAGACTGGGGTCCCTGGCATGAACTCGCGCTTCCACCTTTTGGCACAACGCCTCTGCTGTTCTCGCTTGACTCAGGGCTTCCTTCGCCATCTCACGGGATCAGCGTACTTTTTCCGCAGCAACCACGTACCGGCAGCGGTGGCCCCGGGCGTCGGGCCCTCCGATCCCTTCACCCTTAAGCCTATCTTTCAACCTGCCCTCCGTTTCCCCCCCCTTTTAGCCGCCATAGCCTTTTTTCCTATGCTCTAAGGGCTTAGACCCCTCAACCGTTCGCACACCAGCTTCTACTCTCCCCTACACTCCAAAGGCCTTGTCGGGAAACACAACGGCAAAGAACTCACTCGCAAAAACCTACCCTATCGCCACCCCCACCCCCGGGCCAAATATCCACCGATCCCCGACTGGTCATGCGCTCAAACCTCACACTTGATTTTCAACCCCAACACACCGGCCCCATCAAAATGGCATCAAAATCCCAAAACCCAACCCAAAAAAAAAAAAACCACATCACTAAACTCATCAATAACAACTGGGACAAACACAATCATGAAACCCAAAAAACCTTACAAACCCCCGCCGCCCCCGACACCTGGAAAATTTCAAACCCCAAAAAACAAAAACTTCCATCCGATCACCTAAACCATCAACCAAAAACCCAACACTTCACCCACACACAGACCCAACACCACATAACCTCACGGTCAATTCACATTAAAGGGACCACATCAAAAACAACAACACAAAAACATCCTTTCCTCAAACAGCGGCCGCAAAGGTCTTTCACGCCTTTAGCACGACTGTCATTTCCGCCACCCAATAGGGACCCCCACCAACCCCCACGCTTTTCCTCGACACACGTTTTAACAAACCTACAATCCCCAGTAACCACCCACCAAAACCCCAACCAAAAAATTGCAACTAGTCCTCTGCTAACCCCACTAAACCCGTTCTTTACCCCCCCATCTCCCCCATATGCAGGTTCGCTAAGACCGAACAATTTCTATAGAATGACAAGAAAATTTTCACTACAGCGCTTTCCAAAAAATCAAGACTGCAAAAACCCAAAAAACACCACACAACTTTTTTGCCGCGACTGTAACATAAAATTTTTCCCCCACCTAACAAAACACAACCCCAAACCAAAACAATCCCCTTTTACACCAATAAAACCCTGCCCCCCCAAACCCCTCGCCATTTCACCAATCACACTGCATCCACACCTGCACCCCAAGCCCCCCCCCTGCGGGCCGGCAGTACCTAGAAACACAAACCTAGGTAAAGGGGGGAAACATGACACAAATAAATCAATCCAATGTATACAAAAACAGTGCCAAATCCCCCCCTTTAAAGGGAAACCTTCGAGGGACCCCAGCCCACACCTAGGCTATGGGGCCCACATGACACATACATCAACAAAAACCCTATACACGGTGCCAAAGAAACCCCAAAAAGGGAAAACTTAAATGGCCTCCAGCACCGGGAGACAACCCCCGGGGTTCATGGGGCCATGACACAAATAAATCAATACAATGAAAAACCAAAACATGTCAAAGTAAACCCCTTTGCAAAAACTTCAATGGACTCCAGCAATAGAAAAATCCCCCCCCAAAAACCCCACGCTGCCCCAAACTACAAATTTTTTTTTCATGAAAAAACCTTTTACCATTTCCCCGGGTTTTTTTCACACGACTCACCACCGTCCCCCGACCCCAACACTATCACCTGGGGTTTTCCCTCTTGCTTTTTCCCCTCACTTTTGGGTTTCATTACCCCCGAAGCACTTGCAAAAACCCACGCTGTCCAACCCACATCCACCAGACATTTGGACCCTCACAGTCAGCCTCGCGATGCCCCTGCCAAAACCAACCACGGGCCCACACAATTTCCACGGGCCCCCCATCCACGGGCCAAACCACCCAGCTCCAGGCCCGCCCTCCCCCCCGCAACATTTAAGCGCCCCCCGCGTTCTCGCGGACGAAGCCCCCCAAAGGGTCAACCCAAACGTCTAAGTCCCCAGTCCTGCCCCGGGGTCGCCCAAAAGGGTTGCGGGCGAGTTTTTGCCTACCACCCCCACTGTGGCCAGCAACCTTTCGCACCCTTTCCCCCCCCAAACCTGCGGGCGACCAGGGCGGAGCCGGGGACAGGGACAGGGCCCAAGGGGTGGAATTTGAGGGGTCAATTGGACATTGGGTCTGGAGGGGACCAGGGACGAACCGGGGAAAACCTTGATAGGGAAAAGGGGCTTTCAGAATGGGAGCGGGAATAGGGTCAAGAGGACGCGGACGAGTAAAACCACCTGGGGATGCCCCCTGGAAATCGCCTGACTCCGAGATGACACGTGCCCCTGGGGGACGACGGTGACAGTGGGTCACTCGATGGAGTCGACAGGGCTCCCCAAAGAAGATGGGCGCAAACCCGACATAGGATTTCCCTCGACAACCGGGGGGTCACTCCAAAAAGCAAAACCCGTCGAAAATAACGCCACGCCCAACAACACCACTTTGCAGCGCACAAAAGAGAAAACAAAACCGCAACAAGGTTTTGTCAGCCGCTCACGCAGGCCCGAGGCCCAGTGAGGGTTTTCGTAACAACTCACCCGACCTTTACTTCATTCTACAATAAACCAACTACCGGGAAATTTCAGGCTCCTCTTCCCCCCCCCTAACACAGCAGAACGTGGACAAAACCCCGGGTTAAATTAACTAGCCCAGCAATACGCCACAAACCCCTAGTCTAATCTTCTGGTGAACAAATCACCCGTAAGAAAAGCATCGGCTCAGACCCCCACCTCCTGCAGTCTTTACAGCCAACTCCCGAAAAAGAACTCACGATGGCCCCCATTCCCTGCGCAGAAAGGCTCTAATGCTGCCGACCCTGTTAGAAAACTTGAGTGACCCCCCCCCCCTTTCCAACGGAAAAACACACACAACACACACACCCCACACACACAACACACACCCACACAGGCCCAAATTTAAAAACCGGCTGACCCCGGCTTCTTCCTGGTCTAAAAATAGACTAAAGGGGTTTTTGTAAGGGCCCCCAAAAACGAACTAGTTTTTCCCCAAAACCGGGTTTTAAAAAAAAACTTCATTGGAAAATACCCCGGGGCGCGGGTGTACCCAAAACCCAAAATTGGGCGCTAAAAACAGACGGGCGGCCCGATGACGAGTGCGAAACCCATTGCGCGAGCTCTGACAGTGTGACCATGGGGAACGATCCCGGACAGGAAGGGTCAAACTGACAACAAACCCCCCCCCCAAAAATTTTAATTACTTTTAAACAAACAAAACCCTTTTTTTTTAACCAACTTCCGCCCATTTGGAAAACTTCATTCCCGGGTTTCCGGGTACTCCCCAAAAGGGTTTTCCGAAGTAGGTTAGTGCCTTTTTTGGTTAATTTGTCATTTTTTGGAAAAGGTGAGGCTCCAACCACGAAAGGCACCAACCTGTGGCCTTTAAACCCCCCAAAAGACCCAAAAATTTTTTAATTGGGGGCTTGGGGGAATCCGTTATTGGAAAGGGTTTTTTGGGGGCAAAAGGGTTTTACCCCCCCCTTCCCAGCTTTGGGGGATTTTCCCCTTGGTCCATTTCACCCGAGAATGGGCCCTTTTCCCGGAATTAAAGGGTTCCTTTTTACGGGGGGGTAAAAACTTTGCTTTTTCATTGGAAGGGCCCTTTCCCCGCCCATTTAACGTTTTGGTGACCCCTTTTTATTTTTTTTAAAAACAAATTTTAAAAAGGGGAAAGGCGATTTCCACCAAAGGTTGGGCCCCCCTTTGGCCCGGCCTTTTTTTGGATGGGTTTGGCCATTCTTGTCCTCCCCCAAAAATTAAGGTCCTTTATTTTACCCCAACTTTTCCTTGGGTGAAACACAAACTATAAACAACTTCCACACAACATTTATTGACCGCCGTCTGTTAACTTGAACAATTTTTCCCGACCATAACAAATGACACCTTCCAACTCTATATCAATCCCTTTCACACCATTATACACATGCCTCCACCAAAAAACCACCTCGCCTCATTTACACTCATTCACACTGCATCACCTCTGACACAGCTCAATCCCTCAGACGGCAGTACCTAGAAAATGCACTACCTAGGATCTTGGGGCACATGACTACTAAAATTCTCATTAATGTATACATTATCAGTGCCAAAGTCAACCCCTGAAAGGAATTCTGTATGGACCCCAGACCACTACCTAGGCTTTAGGGCACATGACACTTTCTTCAACCACAAATGCATATAGCACGGTGCCAAACCAGTCACCCAGAAAGGAACTTCAATGGCCACCAGCACCTGGAGATACACACCACATGGGTTCATAGGCAACTTGACCACATTTATCAATACAATGAATACCATACAGTGTCCAAAAGTCACCCTTGAAAAGATCTCAATGGACTCCAGAGTATAGAACATTACCCAGGCCAACATCCCACGTGACATACTTCTATTTATTTCATGAAGATACAGTTTACACGTACACAGGTTTTTACACGACTCACCACCGTTCCACGATCCCCATACCTATCACCTGTGTGTCTCGCTCGCTGCTGTTCTACACTATTGTTCAGTGAGCACCGTAGGCACTTGCCACGCTCGTCTGTCCATTCACATCCACCAAGGGGACCTCTGGACCATCACAGTCAGCTCGCGATGATCCTGCACACCAGGACACTGGCCACCACAAGTCACTGGCCCACACCTCGTCCACTGTGCCACACAGCACAGCGTCAGGACGCCCTCCACAGCACTCTAGCGCCTCACAGCAGTTCTCTCGGACGTTAGTCCCCATGGGTCAAGCACGTGCTCGTCTCGTCTGCCTGTCGTCCACAAGGTGCAGGCGAGTAGTAGTAGCCTACCAGGCCGCCCACTGTGGCCAGCATCGCTCGATCCTTTTTTTTTAAAAAAAAAAAAAAACCCCCATGCTGCTGCCGACGCAGGGCGCGAGGACAGGGACAGGGACAGGGACAAGGGGTGGAAGTTTGATGGAGAAGGTCAATTGGTCATTCGTGTCTGGAGGGGACCACGGGACGAACCCGGGGTAAACCTTGGATAGGGTCAAGGGATCAGAATGGGAGCGGGATTTGAGGTCGAGAGGACGCAGGAACGAGTCAACACCTGACGGATTGGTCCCTGGTAATTCTGCTGAATCCGAGTGACTCCGTGACATCGGGTTCGACAGTGACAGTAGAGATTCTCTCGATGGAGTCGACAGGACTCACCACGAAAGTTGTGCAGCAGGCCCGACATAGATCCCGTCGTTACTAAAGGGGGGTCATCTAACAGCAACCAGTAAGAAGTACGCACGCGCCAACAAAGGCCTCTTTGACAGCGCAAAGGACGAGGATAATCACCGCTATCATGTTCTGTCAGCGCTCCACGCAGCTGTGGGCCAGTGAGGTTTACGTAACAACTACACCGGACTAACTTCATTCTGACAATAATAACCAGTACAAACTACCCTGGTATTGCAGGCTCTCTTCCCGCCTAACCAGCAGTAACGTGGACTACCAAGGAGTTCTTAGATAGCGAGGCTATACGCCACAAGACCCTAGGTCTTATTCTTCTTTGGCTGAACCAAAATCACCCGTTAAGAAGATAAGCCTTATCTGCTCAGTCCCAACACTCCAGCAGTCGTGACAGGCCAACTCAGAAAAAGAACACTCGATGACGCCGATTCATGCGCAGACGTGCTCTATGCTGCAACATGTGTGAAAAACTTGAGTGACCCCCCCTTGTGCCAACGGACACACACACACTAACAACACACAACACAAACACACACACACGGCAGTGTCAAGAAAACCGGTGACTCGGCTTATCTGGTCTAAAAAATAAATTAGACAAAGCGTTGAGTAGTGGGCCCAAACACGAATCTAGTTTTCCCTACCGAGTTTAAATAAATTCTATGAACTACTCGGTCGCGTGTACATCACCCAAAATTGTCGCTAACACAGACGGACTTGATGATGACAGAGTGCGAATCCGATGCGCGTAGCTCGTGAACATTGTGACCATGGTAACGAGGAAAGGACAGGAACGCCTCAGATATGACAAGGTGCAACGTGGGGTGCCCCATCGCTGTGCCAAAGGATTTGGTGATATACGTTTTTCATCAAAGCGAAATACATTATTTTTGCACATGGTCCTGCATTAGGTCAACTTCAGTGGTGCGTGGGGATTTCGGCTACCTGCAGTGTTGTCCATAGTAGTAGTGAGTGCTGTGTTGAGATCGTCATGAGGATATTGGGGTACAGGCCCAACAACTTCGATTGTCACCAACCTCGTGTCCTGATGGAAAGGCCCATATGCTAGATTCCAATGTTGTATAATGCGGAGCATGTGCGTGGAATCCTGAATATAGGTTGGAAGGTTGGTGACAAAAGGTTGTAGCCAGCTGTCTACCAGCTTGGAGATTTTTTCCGTTGGTCCATTTCTTCCTGAGACGATCGGTCTTTCCTGGAGGTTTAAACGGATGCTTGTGTATCTTGGGCAGGGTATAGAATCTATGACATGTAACCTGAGAAGGCTCTGTCCTCTGCCCATTTTAACGTGGTGTTACTAATGTATTCTTTGTTATATAATCTTTCAAAATTTTGGTTGGATTTTTTGGCGATTTCACAAGTTGGGTCTTTAGACAGCTTTGTGTAGTGATTTTGATTGCTCAGTTACTTGTGTGCCTCATCCATATAATTAGGTACATTTTGTACGACTACTTTTCTTGCTTTAGCTAAATCTTCCCTGGATGAAATTTTAAGTAAGTATATCAAGGAGGTCATTGACCTTACATGAAGTGTGTGGTGTGTGTGTGTGTGTGTGTGTGTGTGTGTGTGTGTGTGTGTGTGTGTGTGTGTGTGTGTGTGTGTACAAGGTAAAAACAAGTTCTTCATTTTCTCCACACAAGGGTAAAATCAACATTAAAACTCGAGCTTTCGCCCACAGGCTTCATCAGGAGAATGTGAAATGTGACCAGTTTGAAAACAGTCAAGAAAAAACAGTTCAGTGTTGGGCATAGGCTATATCCAGTTCCTCCTGTTACATATCATTCACGTGCTACGCAAAAACACAAACTCAATGCAAGAAGAGAGAGAGAGGGGAGGGGAGGGGGGAAAAAGAGTAGGTGGTGGTGGTGTTCGTGGAACAACTGGTAGAAGAATAACGAAAGGATGGGAAGCTGGAGGAGGGGTGGGGGAGGGTGTTTGGGGTCTAGGGATAGTAGGGATTGGGGTAGAGGGGGTATGGATGGAAGGAAGAAAAGAGAGAGGGAAGTGGGGAGGGGTGGGGGTGAGAGAAAAATTGAGAGAGAGAGAGGACTAGAGAGTGAGGGAAAGAGAAACACAAGGACAAAGACAAGAAGACAGACAGACAGACAGACAGAGAGAGAGAGAGAGAGAGAGAAGAGAGAGAGCGAGAAAAGGAGAGAGAGGGGAGAGGAGAGAGGGGAGGAGGGGAGGGGAGGAGAGAGAGAAGAGAGAGAGAGAGAGAGAGAGAGAGAGTCCCAAAGAAGAACACAGACAGAGAGAAAGAAGGAGAAAAGGGGGGGAGGAGAAAGAGAGAGGGAGGGAGAGAAAGAGCGACAGGAGAGAGAGAGAGAGAGATGAGAGAGGAGAGAGAGAGAGAGAAAGAGAGAAGGAAAGAGAGAGAGAGGGGGGCAGAAAAAGAGAGAGATAGAGAGAGAGATAGATAGAGAGATAGAGAGAGAGAGAGAGAGAGAGAGAGAGAGAGAGGAGAGAGTGAGGAGAAGGAGAAGGAGAGAGGGGAAGAGGGGAGAGAGAGAGAGACAGAGGACTAGAGAGTGAGGGAAAGAGAAACACTAGGACAAAGACAAGAAGTTTGTCTGAGGTTGGACAAAACGGCCGGGTCGGACAAAACGGCCGGCTACAGGCTTGATTTTGCTTTGCCAGCCAAGAACTGGGTGATAAGTGTGTTTCATGTGACATTATGTCTGTCGCCAATACGGATCATAGAGCAATAATTACTGAAATAAATGATAATGAATTCGTCAGAGGGCCTGGGTACTGGCGTTTTTAATGACAGTTATCTGAAAGATGCCGTTTTCGTTGGCAGAATGAATTGTTGTATTAAAAAATGGATAGTTGAAAGTAAAGAAATGTTTGAGAAAACAGGGGATCAATGGTACTGGTGTAAATCAAAGATAAAACACTTTTGTATAGAGTATGGCAAATTTAGAGCACAAAACAAACGGAATGAACTTTTAGATTTGAAAAGTAAACTCCAGAAGATGGATCAACTATGTGCAAATGATCCTGATAATAAACAAAACCAAAAAGAAGTTATGGAAATAAAGAAAAAACTTGGAATATTGTCACTTGAAAAAGGCTAGGGGAGCCCAAACAAGGGCAAGAACAAAGTGGGTAGAAGAAGGAGAAAAAAATACAAAAATATTTCTTAGGCTTGGAAAAGGTTCGTGGTAACCAAAATGCAATGACACAAGTGCAAAAGGATAATGGTGAAATAATTACAAATCAGTCGGAAGTCTTGAAAGAAATTTAAGATTTCTACTCAGCGTTATATTCTAAATCGCCAGAGGAAGAGGGGAATATGAAAGGAAAATTGAAAGAATGTATTCAAAATGAACCATTTACAAAATTAAAAGAAGAGTCTTTCACATGTGAAGGTCTAATGGTGTGTACAAGAGACAAGTCTAGCTTTACAGCATGTG
The DNA here is from genome assembly GCA_018398815.1 of Conus ventricosus. NCBI lineage: Eukaryota > Metazoa > Mollusca > Gastropoda > Neogastropoda > Conidae > Conus > Conus ventricosus. The sequence goes on along the minus strand of CM031627.1, from coordinate 33,021,281 downwards.
CAAAACGGATTCAGCACCAGGTAGTGATGGTCTTACAACTGAATTTATGAAGTTTTTCTGGATAGCTATAAGCGATGTTGCAACTGAATCATTCAACGAATCTTTCAGAGAGGGTGAAATGTCATACAGTCAGAAACAAGGCATTATTATACTTCTTCACAAGAGCTTTGACCTTCCAAGAGACAAAGTAAATAATTGGAGACCAATTACACTAACTAATACAGATTCTAAGATACTAGCAAAGACATTGGCGTTGAGACTGAATAAAGTTATTGATAAATTAATTAGCCATGCTCAAGTTGGTTATTTGAAGGGACGGAATATTTCGACAGTAATTCGAACTATAGAGGATGTCATCAACTATCTAAATGTAACCAAAAAGTGCGGATATCTATTAGCACTAGATTATCAAAAAGCGTTTGACTATGTTCTAACGAATTTATGTTGCAAACTTTCGATATATTTGGGTTTGGGAACCAGTTCAAAAGATGGGTAAGTGTGATAACAACGAACACTGTCAGCAGCATAAATCATGGTGGCTGGATCTTGGAATCTTTCCCTGTGAAGTGTGGCATCAGGCAGGGCTGTCCTTTTTCACCTTTGGCTTTCATTTTAGGTGTTGAATTATTCGCAATAAAGATTCGGAACAGTAATATATCAGGAGTTGATCTTCCCACTTTCAATAATGAATTGGTAAAGCTTAAAATAAAACAGCTAGCAGACGACACAACTTTGTTTCTAAATAACAGAGATGACATGATAAAAGCACATGACATAATAAATGATTTCTCTGTTGTTGTTTTTTTTCCTGGTCTCAAATTAAATGTGCAGAAGAAAACAAAAGCAATGAGACTATGGATGCAGAGGTATGAAGATAGTATGCCATTTATGTTAACTGAACAAATTAAAATACTAGGGATTTACTTTAAAAATAACCAAGCAGCAATACACATAGAAAAAAAATGGTTTAAAACGAATTGTAACAATGAATAAATTGATTAGAACATGGAGTAAGAGTGATTTAGGAATGTATGGGAAAATAGTTATAATAAAGTGGGTTTTTTTTGTTGAGTCAGTTTGTGTTTGTAATGCAGTCAATAGGTCTGCCAAAGCACGTTTTGACCACAATTAACAGAACCCTATATAAACTCTTATAGCAAAGGAAGAATTAAAACAAAAAAGCGTTTGAAAAGATAAAAAGAAAAATAATGGAAGCAGATATTAGTCAAGGAGGAGTCGATATGGTAAACCTTTTTAAGATGCAAGATAGTTTCTATCTACAGTGGGTAGGAAGATTATTTACAACCACAAACGATAACTGGAGCTATATCCCCAAATGGCATTTGGATAAACTAACAAGTAACATGGGTGCCTTTGATAGAAACTGTACATCGAGAGTGCTGTTCCCCATTGTCAGATCAATAACCCATTTTGGCAAGAAGTTCTACACACACATTTAGATAACACAACACTAACCAAACAAACTGAGTATCACGACAAACCTTTCACAAACAGCTACTGTGGAACAATTCGCTTATAAAATATAAATGTCGCACTCTATTCTTTCCCTCCTGGAAAAGAGTAGGCGTTGAAAGAGTAAAGGATATTATTTAAGAAAATGAAAATAGAATGCTGAGTTCTGAAGAAATTCTAGAAAAAGTACAGGGTCGAACTTTAATTGAGGACCACCCCGAAAAAAGGCCCTTTCTTTTTAAATTGGCCAAAAATACAAGCAATGCATTTTTTCGAAGAATTCGACTGGGAAAGGTTTAGGGGTTAACAGAGTATTCCGTAAATCTTGCGAAAGCTGTCTTATTGTCACGTGCGGCATGCAGGGGGGGGGGGGGGGTGTTGAAAGTTGCAGATTGTTGTCAAAATTGCTTGTTTTTTAAGCAAGAGTGAACACTGCTTCAATCGGTTTTGCACTGAAATTCCAAATGCACGTGCAAAAACCAATGCATTGCAGAGCATTTTACTGACTGGAATGCCCCTAAAAACAGCCCAACGTGCATAATTCTTCATAACACAAAAATGCCTCCAAGACGCAAGCTGTCTGATTTTGACCGGACCCGGGCGATTGCAAGGCTGCAGGATCGAGTTGGCGTTCGACAAGTGGCCAGAAGACCACAAGTGTCCCACTCCATCATCATTCGGCTGAGAGAACGTTTTCAAGCCACTGGAACTGTCAAAGAGAGACCCCGTCCAGGCCAGCCAAAGAAGACCACTACAAGAGATGACAGGTTCATCCGCAGACATGCTCTTCGGACCAGGACCACCACCTCCAACACCATCAGGTGTCGGCTCCAAGCTGCCACTAACACAGCAGTGTGTGAGATGACCATACGGCGGCGCCTCAATGCTGCCAACCTTCGAGCAAGGCGCCCAGTCCGGAAACCAAAACTGACTGCGGCCCACCGGGCACGTCGCCTGGCCTGGTGCACAGCTCATCGAACATGGACTCGGGCTCAGTGGCGGATGGTGCTTTTCACCGATGAGTCCAAGTTCCAGTTGAAGCCACGAGATGGACGCATTCAGGCGTGGCGGTGACCCAGGGAGCAGCTGGCAGATGACGTCATCAAGGAGGTCGTCGCTTTTGGTGGTGGCTCCATCATGGTAGGGGGGTGGGGCATCAGCAGTCACCACAAGACTCCCCTGTACCATGTGGATGGCAACCTGAACGGCCAACGCTACCTGCAGGAGATTTTACGGCCTTTGGTTGTCCCAGCACTCTAGCAGATTGGGGCTCAGGCTGTGTTCATGGACGATAATGCCACCCCACATAGTTGTCGAGCCGTGAACACTTTTGTGGTGCAAGCTGGCATCACCAGGATGCCATGGCCGGCAAACAGCCCGGACATGAACCCTATTGAGAACATCTGGGGCGAGCTTGGAAGGAGAGTTCAAGAAAATAACCCTGTTCCGGCAAATCGACAGGAGCTGCTGCACTACCTGCAGCAGGAGTGGGCAAACCTCCCCCAGGCGCTCATTACAAGAACAGTCAACACCATGAGGCAGCGCTGTGTGGATTGTGTGGCAGCACGATGGGGGCACACTCGGTTTCGATCAGACTGTAAAGAAACACTCTTTTGTGAATGTCATTTTGGGGGGTAGTCTCATTCAGGCTCCCTGTCCAATCAGAAAGAATGATTTTTTTTCGATGAAAGTGACAAAATGTTGTTCACTGATAATGAAATTAAACATTTTTAAAGTTTCTGTCGTTTGTCGGTTTTTCTTTCTATGTTTTGTGAGACTGTGTATAAGTGGTCCTTAATTAAAGTTCGACCCTGTAGTACAAAACAGAGGAAATGTTCTTTTTGAATGTAATGCTTTAATGAACTCAATACCTGCGTCCTGGAAAAAACTGGATACGTGAAAATCCTTGCCAAGAAGGGATACAGAATTACTTTGATTACAGGGTTTACTGTGTAAAGCCAAAACATATCAGGAAAATATTAACCGATAAAGGAAATACAACTGAAGACTTAAAGACGTGTGCTCATGGGTTTTGGCTTAGAAATCTGAACTTTGAAATAGACAAGGATTTATGGCTATGGCACATGCTGCTACGAAAGAAACCAGATTAAGAGAGGTGCAGTGGAAAATTGTTCATAATATATACCCAACAAATATTTTGTTACATAAAATGAAATTGGTAGAGGATAGTAACTTTCCGTTTGCAGAACTGAAGTAGAATACATAGAGCACTTCTTTTACAAATGTCCCCCTGTGAAAGCATTTTGGAAGAAAATGGAAAGTTATGTTCATGGTCAGACAGGTAACCGCATACATTTAGATCTTTTGACATTCTGTTTGGAGTCAAGATAACTACCTCTGGAAACAATTTCAATAATCAAAACATAATAAACCACATGATCTTAATCGGGAAAATGTGTTTAGTATACAAAAGAAAACAAACGCAAATACACCATTACATATACTATTTGAACAACACGTGCAGTTTAGAGTATTGAAAACCAGATGACATCTTCGACATAACTAGAAGTCGGTACAGAAATACTATATTAGACGGATATTAAATATTTTAAAACTGTAGATACAAAAAAAATCTTTATGAAATTAAAATGAAATTGGACAGAACCACAGGGCGCGCGCACGCAAGCGCGCGTGCTCACAGACAGACGGACAGAAACACACACACACGACTACAAGAGGCGGCCACAGTCAAAACCCCTTGATGATGGCTTAAAAAAAATAAAACAATGTACAATGATAAAATCAAAGTAAGAAAAACAGTGCTCAATCTGGACTTTATCGCTGCTGCCAAAAATGTGAGTAGCTCGAGTCAAATCAATCCTAGCAGTGTAGAGAACAATCAAAACGTTCCGTTTGAGTGGCGACGGCCGTTTCGGCACATCTTCCAAACTAAACAGGAAGACAAAGTATTTCCTCACATTGGCGACAATGAAGAAAAAAACAGTGGAAGAGGCGCTTGATATCAAAAGCCCAGTTAGATCGCTAAGCGACAGACTTTATAATCTCGAAAAAATCATCGAGAATCCAGTCCAAAATCATCCAGTCGACTCTGTCAAAGCGCAAAACCAAAGACCAAGAGACACAAACCGAAACCCTTCACCACCCGTCTTACACAGATGCCTTGCGGTCCGAGCCTGTTAAAAACATCAAATACTACTCTTCAACAAAAGGCGCGTGAAAAAGAAGTGTTAAAATCAACGGGCCCCAATCCAAAGCAAAAAAATCAAAAGGCAAAAACAAAAACAGAACATAAAAAAGAGAAGAGCGTCAAAAGTAAGAACTACGTCAGAGATCATCACGGCAAATTACGTCATCACTCAGATAGAGAACGCGGTGAAGATGAAAGTGAAACAAGGGAACTTCCAAATGTACTGTTTGTCCATGGACTCTGTGCTTTCAAAAATCAACAAGAACAGACTAAGTCTTTCGGGTATAGAGGAAAAACGGAAAAAGCTTTCAAAATAAGTGAAATCAAACCAGCACTCAAGAAAGCCGACGAATCATACGATGCACTGCTAGTCCATTGTGGCATCAGTGACCTAAAGAATTACAACACTCGCAAGCTGCGCTGATGCACTTGTGAAATGCATCAAAGACATTTCAAACAGCTGTTCCCAAATGAAATTGGTCATTAGTAAGGTGACGCCTGTCAAGGACCCCCAACTGAATGTAAAGGCAGATTTGTTCAACGCCATAGTAGCTTCTGAGCTGTGTAACATGAAAAACGTTTCCCTTGTCAGTCACTCGCGGCTTCCAGTTACGACCAACATCCTCCATGACGGTCTTCACCCTACCTTCACGGGCACCAGTACCCTCGCGAGGACAATTGGGCATCATCTGAATGAGCTACTCTGGACCAGGCCAAAGAAGACTGCGCGGTGCCGCTACCTCAACCCTCAGTCCTTCCACCCCCACCCGGATGACCTGCATTTCTACCATTGGAGCAGCTTACACGATCGGCCCTTTTATATTTAAAGCAATGAACATTATTGTTGATTCCTAAACATTGTTGAACCCAAACATCATTAGGACTGTCATACATTTATCCTCATCTTGTGCCTTAAACATATTATGTATACCAAATATGTAAACAAATTTTAAGTACATTAATCAATATTTTGTCCTCTTATTTTACTCATGACAGATAAAGTTTTTAAGGTATTTCAATGGAATTGTCGTCCATCACAACCACTCTTTATCAGTCAGTCAACAACTATCAGAAGAAAAATATCATATCTTAGCTTACAATCATTAAATGTACGGAAGGAAAAGTTACCTATATTAGACGATATTATTTTCCCACCAATTATTCAAAAAGTAGATAACCATGAAAAAATAAATGTAACAAAAATATATTCATGAAGGAGAAAAATACCTGCCATGCACTAGTCCTGTTTCCACCAGACGTTCCTGGACTGCATGCTTGTGCAGTAAAGGTTACAGGTAAATTGTAATGTACTAACAATTGTTTCTGTTTATTTACCACAAGGTCCAAATGATACAAACACAGAATGGCTTCACTCGAATCAGTCAGACCAGTCAAATAAATATCTCGTCGTGGTGACTTTAATGCCCATTCGCCATTTTGGGAAAAAGGATGTCAAGTCATAACTAGTAACCGCTTTATTGAGAACATAGTTGACTCATCTCTCTACCTTTTAAACAATGACAATAAAAAACTCGCATTCCAGACAATCCCAAACATAATCCTAGTGCCATAGATTTAACATTAATATCCCCAGAGCTAGCGGTTTCTTGTGATTGGGCCCAAACTCTTAAGACACATTAAATAGTGACCATCTACCTATTGTCATTACATTTGAAACGATGAGACCTGAAACAAACAATGTAACACACGATAAAGTTCCAAAATGCTGTTATAAATTTGCTAATGGAATAAATTTCATTCTTGTTAAGCTCATTTTATATTGATGAAGAACAAATTTATAGTCAAGATGTAGAAACATTTTATGATCGATTTCAAAAGACTGTACTCTCTGCTGCTAGTGAATCAATTTCAACAGTAAAATCTGTAAAAATCAAAGAACATTTGTTAATGTCTGGTGGAATGAGACTTGTCAAGAGGCTAAATAAGAGAAACAGAATAAAATAAAAGAATATAAAGAGAAAAAGATCCAAGGAAAAAGTTTAAAAAGCTTTTTGTGAAGAAAAGAGCAAAAAACGCACAAAACAAAGTAATGCACAAGCAAAGCGGCAATATTGGTCTTCATTTTGTGAGAATGAGGTGTCAAATTTTAAATATATGCAAAAGCTTGGACAAAATTTAAAAACAATGAAAAAAGGGGTTAACTACCGCAGTGCCCTATCACATTAAACAATTTAGAGTTTCCATTCAAATTTTGATAAAGCTGAAGCTTTTGCTGATCTATTTGCAAGAAACAGTAGCATTGACAACTTAACAACTAAAAAAAAACCGTGAACATGAAGAAAAGAAAAATATATATGATAGTCCACAGCCAGTAGAAGATCGTTGTTTGAATACTTCAATAACATTGCAGGAAGTCAAAGAATGTATTATGAATTTGAATAAAAAATAAATCAGTGGGCCTAGACGGCATTTCTAATGAAATATTAAGTCATCTTCCACTAAATATGATATATTTTTTGCATTCATTTTTTTTTCAAAAATGTTGGACAGATGGTAACATGCCTCAAATTTGGAAGCATTCTATTATTGTTCCAATTCACAAGAAGGGGAAACCACTCAGAGATATAAATAGTTATCGACCTATTGCATTAACATCAAATACATGTAAATTGATGGAAAAGATTGCTTTAAAAAAAATTCGTCATCAGTGTAATAACATACAATCATACCAATCAACCAAGCTGCATTTCAGACCGGCAGAAACATCAATAGAACATTTGGTCAGACTCACAACGCATGTAAAGCATCAGTTTGCACGTCGTAAAAACGTACTTGCAACGTTTTTCGATATACGAAAAGCTATGAACAAGTATGGCACAAGCGGCTTTTGTTTAAATTAAAGATATTGGTATTAATGGAACATGTACAAATATATTCAATGGTTCCTTCATCAGAGGCATATTCAACAAGAGTAGGAAATACCTATTCTAACCCAAGACCTTTACAAATGGGCTTACCCAAGGATTGGTAATTTCTCCAATTTTGTTTAATATTTTGATTTCTGATCTACCCAAAGGTCTTTCTAAAGATACAGAGTAAGCTCAATTTGTTGACGATTTTATGTCTATGGAGTAAAGTAGCGATGAAAAGAAAAACATCCGTTAAGATCACTGAATTATGTTAAAATTAAATACCAACACAAAAATAAATAAAATCAGTACATTTTTACACGAAAACGGACTATCTCTTTCACCTGAAAAAAACGAATTTGATGCTTTTTTAATTCTGGAAATGATCCAAGTAAGCTTCCAGTTTTCACCTCAGACGGCACTATTTTAAACTATGTTAAAAGCGTTAAATTCTTAGGTGCAATCCTAAATAGTAAACTAACATGGATACTCATATTGATCATATTTTAAATAAAGCAAGAAAAAGTCTGAATTTCCTTAAAATTGTCAGTAAACAATCTTGATGCACGACACTAAAAGTTTAACTGTTTTAGCAACTGCCCTTGTACGCTCAAAACTTACATATGTTCAGGAAATATTTTTTAATGCACCTAAATATCTTTCAAATAAACTTCAGAGCACTGATTGCAAAGCCTTCAAAATTGCCCCAGGGGTTCCCACACATACGTCAAACTTAGGGACATACAACGAAGTGGAGTTCTACCTCTATCTGAAATAACATTTTGCTCAGAAGAGGTATGTTTAGATTCGGAAAAGGATTTGGAAAACGTGCACAATATATACAATCCACAAAATCTATTTATTTATTTTCCTCAGATCTTCTAAAAGATACAAAATAGATTAAAAAAATAATATCGCCGGAAAACCTACGTTTTCACCCATTCCAAAATGGGTACAATCAAAAGCTTCCTTTGACATTTACTACAATAATTTAACAAAAAGGATTCTCCCAACATTTTGAGAAATTTTGTCTACACTCACTTAGAAAATAAGTACAACCATCACCTGAAAATATTCACAAATGGCTCCCGTATTAGATGATAATAGCACGGAGCAGCTTTCATAATTCCTAGTTTAAAAAAGAAACTTATTCATCTTGGTAAAAGTCTGTCTATATATAGCACAGAATTACTTGCTATAACTCAAATCATTGGATTTCATTTTGAATTTCCCCATAAATATCAGTCAAATCGTAATATGCCCGATTCAAAAGCAGCATTGAATGGTATTAAGTCTTCTAATTCATGTGTACGATTAGACATGAAATTGAAATTAATATATAGTACACCTTCTTTCCCAAAAGGCATTAATATTACCCCTTTGTTGGGTGCCTTTCATTGTGGTATATCGGCAAATGAACAAGTAGACAAAGTTGCAAAAAAGGGCAGCTCAAAACCTTAGCGGCACAGTAACAATAAATATTCGCTTAGATCTGGCAGAATGTTTCTCTATCATAAATAAAACATCTCATGATAATGCAACAAAAACATTGAGGAACTCGGACATATATTATTATAACAACTGCATCAAATGTAATGGCAAAAACAATGGGATTAACATCATACAAAAGATTTATTTTTCTCATCCAGGAGATTGAAAGTCTAATCCATAGGCTTCGTTTAAACTCGTTTAAACAAAATATTGCAAAGATATTAAATGTATTTTGTGGGGATTTTATAAGTGTCAATCATTTACAGCTTCATTGTCCAAAACAAAAAGAGCTGTTTAATAAAATCAGGTATTGAGGGTTTTGTTGATGGATCGAATCCTTTATCACTATCTAGTATATTAAACAATTTTGCTACTCTTGAATCTATTTCTAAATGTTTCCTAGACTGTTCACTTAATATCTTTAGAAGTTGTGATTGTTACAGTTACAATTTTAGTTTAAGTTAAACGTTCTGATGAATAGGGTGGGGTGGAGGGTTATGATTACATTCCTTACGTACTACTTTAAAACTTACACTCCCTAAAAAATGCATCTCTCTCATTCTTTACATCAAGCTCACTCTACACTATGATATTGTCTGAATCACTTATAGTGGAAGGACATTAAACTGAAGAACAACAAGAACAACACACACACACACACACCACACACACACACACACACACACACACACACACACACACACACACACACACACACACACGCACGCACGCACGCACGCACGCACACACACCACAAACACACTCTCTCTCTCTCTCTCTCTCTCTCTCTCTCTCTCTCTCTCTCTCTCTCTCTCTCTCTCTCTCTCTCTCTCTCTCTCTCTCTCTCTCTCTGACCCAATCAAGGGAAATAATTATAGGCTTGAGCGTATTTTACGCGACACTGGGAAAAAAAAAACCACACCTTAATATTTGAATGCCAAATGAAATATCGCACCTCATGATCCCAATGACTTGCCGAAGTAGCACCATGTTCTCTGTCTGTCTGTCTGTCTCTCTGTCCCTCTCTCTGCCTGTTTGTATGTATGCATCTTCTCTTTCTCAGTCGCAAACCGTAAGTGCCGAACAAAACGCGTGGCGTATATACACTTACAATATTTGATACCGTTGGTGTGCTATTTATTCCTTGTGATAGCTGCCTGTTTTTGCTTAAAGAATTAATTCCAACAAAACGATCATTCCTAACGCCAGTCTTTGTATAACCCAAGATTATTTATCCCAAGTACTAAAGCTCGTCAAAAAGGGAAGGGATGGAAGTGGGGTAGAGATGTGAGCTAGGGGAGGGGGAGAACGGAGATTTGGGGAAGGGAAGGAGGGTGGATCGACAGTGGGGAAGAGGGGGAAGTGGGAAAAAAGAGCAAACAAACAAACAAAAAACAAACAAACACCCAGCCTCTTACGCCTATTGTCACGCTTCTTGGCTTTCCTCATGCCTTCCTTGTTGACCCTTTCGTTTCGCTGCAAGGCTGGCCTCTTCGGGGAATAGCCAACTGGTGGGACGATTTGAAACAAACTCTACATACAACTCTGATGCCGCTTCTGTCCGTCTGTCTGTCTGTCTGTCTGTCTGTCTGTCTGTCTGTCTCTCTCTCTCTCTCTCTCTCTCTCTCTCTCTCTCCTCTCTCTCTCTCTCTTCTCTCTCTCTCTCTCTCCTCTCTCTCTCTCTTTGGAAAAATCTGAAAAAACAGAAAATAATTAAGTATTAAGTCCTTTGTTTCATTTATGTTGTTCGCTTTGTATAAGCAGCACATTATCAGTGTGAGAGTGCCAGTACACACACATTAGAACATTAACAAACCCAGACATTTTGTATCAAACACTAAAACGTTAAAATCAGCAAGACTACGTCCATTTGTAAGAGAACATACAGACCATGCATGGTGTGAAAGGGACTGCTTGGAGAAAAAAAAAGAAAAAGAAAAACAGAAAAACAGAAAAGAAAAAGAAAGAAAACTAGTAGTGGAAATTAATTTTGTTGTTTTTTCGCTTTTTGTTTTTGCAGATGAAGGGGACAGTGTGAAGCACCAAAAAATGAAGAGGTAGTTTTCGGCCTTAGGGAAAAAACAACAACAACAACAGCAACAACAACGACGACGACGACGACACACACACACACACACACACACACACACACACACACACACACACACACAACACACACACACACACACACACACAAACACACTCACACACACACACACACACACACACACAACACACACACACACACACACACACACACACACACACACACACACACACAAGGAAAAAAGCAAAAGGAAACAACATAATTATACCTGCAGTATGGGTCTCATTGCAATGATTCCTCTCTAAGTTTTAAACTGTAATAAGTATACATTGCCAGCTTCCTCTGGAAGCTACAACATGGGTTTTGGAGAACATGGGTCAAAGTGAAATCTATCAGCTCTGGGACATACTTCAGACGGATGTCAACGTATTTAAAGCACATCAAGATGAAGTGAAGTACATCTTCCAACATGACGGGGCAAAATGGACAGGGTCGATTTATATCAGTACTTTGAAATCTCTTATTTATGCCAAGCTCGCTCAAACCAAGTTGTAGTCTTATCAAAGTATCTCTAACACGTTTAACTGTAATGCTTTTAAGATATAGTTCAGGGACAAAATCTGTTTTGAAAGATCAGTAGGTAGAATACCTTTCACTGTTGTAACGTTTCGCGAACCAATCTACTTTAAACATATCTATTATTTTCTGTTTAAGAGACTTAAAGAAAGATAATTCATTTGCTGTGCCCTGAGGTCTGGTTTGCTCAATTATCATGGATGGCATAGAGTTCCAAACATGCTTTAATTTTACAAAGCCAGTTGTCTGATGTGATATCATTCCTACCAAAGGTTTTTTCATCAATGACTCGGCTTGCTTTGGGAAACGTGTGGACCCATCTTAGTTAGTTTTAGCCAATAGCGAATACGTGATATAGTGTATTCTGTACACAGAAGGTACCTGCCAGTTTCTCCATAGATCATATGATTTGGTGTTTTGCTTGACACATTAAGCAGTCTTTTACACGCAAATATGAGCTGATTCGATAACATCTAATCTATTCATACCCAAAATTCTGTAGCATAGAGGAGCATCGGCTTCACTTGTGCATCAAAGAATTGAAACAAATACGTTTGTGTTTAGACTGCCAAGTGCCCACATTGTTTTCAAGATATCAAGAAGAATTTTACTTTCACTATTGCTAGCGAATTGCTCATAGGCACAAGACTGACAATTTTGTAGAACCCAAATATTTTTTACTTGTTTTCTACTTCTATAACTTGCTCATCGTAGGTCCATTTTTCTCTGGCAAAAGCAAATCCACCTTTTCAAAAATCATTATGTTAGTTTTGTTCAACTTTACCATAAGACCCAAACCGTTCAGGGCCTGCTCTATATTATTAAGTTAGTTTTGTAAACCACCTGGAGTGGATGAAAGTAGAACAAAATCATCAGCAAACCGCAGAGAGTGTATCTCGGTAAGGCTAGGTAGTAGCTGTATGCCATGTTTTCTATTTTGTCTCACTAAATCTGCAACTTCTGAAATCAACAGAGAAAAGATTACTGGACTTAGAAAACAGGAATGCCTAACCCCCTAGCGGGCAACTAAAACATTCGGTTAAACATCCGTCCCATCTCAAGCATGCTTTAATAGAGCTGCATGTAGCCTTTAGAATATTAATTAATTTGGTAGAAGTTTTTGCATTTTCAAGTGTCTTCCAAAATATATTTCTGTCTACAGTGTCAAAAGCCTGGCGGTAGTCTATAAACGCAGCATATGATTTTCCTCCTCTTTTACTGCACAGTTTATTTCTCACTTTTGTTGTCAAGGTAAAAATATGATCAATGGTCGAATAGTCTCTCCTTAAACCTGCTTGTTCCATGATAATTTTGTTTTCTTTTTCTGCCCAGTCATATAATCTTTTTATTAAAATGGCTGTAAATGTCTTTCTACAACACTAAGTAGTGTCATACCTCTATAGTTCTAAGGATTTGTTTCGTCACCCTTTTTTGAGATTGGAACGATAATGATTGACACCAGCTCACAGGGAAGTAGCGTGCATCGTATAGCCTGTTGAACAGCTTTGTTAGAAAGGGTTGTTACGTGATCTTCATCGCATTTGAAAAAATTCTCCACATGTATCATCTAGCCCTGTTGCTTTACCCAACTTTATATTTTTTATAGCACCTAGGACCTCGTTTTCGGTAATAGGTTTGTTAAGTTCTGGAACTTCTCCTTTTTGATGGTGCATTGTGGCCCCCTGTGGGTGAGCATCCACTGCATTTTCACCGAAAACGGTTTCCAACTGTTTCTTCCATGTGTCAAGTTCTATGTTTGGTGGGGTCGTTTTAGTACATCGAGCTTTTCGAATAGTGTCCCAAACTTTACTACTGTTTTTCCTCTTATTTAGAAGAGTTTCATGGACTGGCTTCTCATGCAGCTTTTTTTCTTTTCCCTAGTCAGGGTTTTATAGTGTGATCTTAGTTTTCTGTAATTGTGTTTGTCTAGGTCAATTCATGAATTGCGGTAAAGATCCAAAGCTTCACGCGCTTTTCTCTTACTTTGTAAACATTCTTTGTCATACCATTTATTTGTGGGACTTGGTGAACCCAACTGAATCCTTTGTCTCATGCATTCCCTGCACGGAGAATATTCTGGATGAATGCTTCAAGGGCTGATTCAACGCATATATCTATCTTGCTGAAAGCTAGTTGGAATATACTTTGAGGATGAATGTTGATTTATGTTTTCTTAGCAATCTCCTTTCTTCTAATTATTCCATTTCATTTTTGTCACAATTTCTTTATCTTTCCTTCCTATATTTGTTGGGTTATTACCTGGCACTATAGGTCTGCACGGTAAAACGAGATGAACAGGAAGGTGATTCGATTCAAACCGGCTGTCGACTTTAAAGAAGGGATGAGATTAAATAAAAGGTCAGTGACATAATAACATAATCAATGACGCTTTACCTTAATCTGCTACAAAAGTGAATGTGTCTTTGTGTCACCAGCGGCATTTCCATTTAATGGTGAGCACCGGAATGTTGTGCAGAAATCAATAAGAACCTTTCCAAACTGATTTATTATCTTGTCTTCAGACTGCCTATAGATTTGGGTGTTAACGTTTTCGTCAGTATCACACTCCAGATTCCATTGCCCAATGCGGGCATTTGAATCTTCCATAATCATGAGGTGCATGTCAACCCCATTCTGTAGAACACTAACAAGTAATTCCTCGAGCAAATATAACGAGGAGTTTACATCAGTTTCCAATTCATAATACGGGCTTTTGTATGGGGGTACATATGTAAAAGTACAAAGAATATCTTTGTCACATCCAAATAACTATTTCGAAAATTTCAAGCAGGTCATGCTATCATGTTTACAGGCTATTTGCGATACAAAAGGCATACATGCTTTTTTGACCAGCACTACCACCTTTCCTGATGGTCGGCCTCGCCTGGACACTTTAACAGCAGGACTCTGAAAACAACAGTGGTTCTCAAAATGAATACTGCTATCGAAAGGAAATGTTGCCAATGTCTCTACAACACAAAATACATCGAACGACTTCACAACAGTTACAACATTTGATTCGCCTATGTGACGGACGTGCTTGTGTCCTCACTGCTGCTTTAAGTATGATTGGTGTGTGTGTGTGTGTGTGTGTGTGTGTGTGTGTGTGTGTGTGTGTGTGTGTGTGTGTGTGTGGTGTGTGTGTGTTGTGCTGTTTGGGTGTTAATTCTAGGTTGTAAGATTGTTGGTCATTGGTCGAATGAATTCTTTTTATTCATTGGCTGTTAAGTCTTCTTGCTGCGGAATTGAAACTTACTGACGTCAGTTTTGCAACAGCCAGCCTTGAGATCAACAGCTCACGAAGTCCGGGCTGAAAAAGACTCGAGAGCCTTGACAAGCTGCTTATAGCAGCTCCTAGCTGGAGGAGGAACTAGTTGCTGACTGGAGATCTGGCTGAAGGAACGACATAGGCATCTGTCGGCTGGTGGGGTGTGGCCGAAGAAGAGCAGAGAGAGTGCTGCTGCTGCTGCTGCTACTGCTGTGGGAGTGGACGCAGAGGTCCTCCCAGTTTGGTGTCTCGCCCAAGGGTGGCTGGAGTCAAAACCAAAGAAAACCCGTTTGTGCTGAGTGTGCGAAGTATTGTACTGTGAGACCCAGAGACTGGGGAATTTGAACTGGATCTGTGTTAACTTAGAAGTATGTATGTAACTTGGGAGTGAATTCTGTTGGGAGAAAACAAGATAATATTAATTAAATCGATGTCCTTTCTGGGATGCCCACTCAAAACTATATGTCTGCAGAATGTGAGTCTGGTGAGGAAGTGTATGAATGAGACTGGGGGTAAAATAGAACACGCACAACGCTGTCACTATTCTCTTCTTTATTCTTCCTCTCTTTCACGCTGTCTGTGACAGCCTAGTTTAGCTGCTAAATGTTTAACATTGAAAGAGGCGAATGTTATGTTTTTTTCCAAAACTATCTAAATGTGTGTGTGGGCGTCGGCCAGTGTCCTATTCTTTTTCTTTTCGTTGACACGGGGCACATGCTGAAACTGATCCAGCAGGCTGGTTTGGCGTGATTTACTACGTGTCTTGGGTCCGTTGTGGTCGTAAGAGTCATGTAATGTCGGCATCTTGGTCTGGGTGCCACTCATCCACCAAAGATATTTCATCAGACATATTCAACTGTCCAGTCTCTGCCTAAATGGACGTCCAGGCTGTTGACAGCTTGTGGAGAATTATGAACATTACCAGTAGCTGCACAGACCACGCCAGTGAAGTCACTGCCTCTGTGCCGGTGATCGTGGTGGTGACACTCTGGGAGCAAACTGGATGTGGAGATGCCACGGGCGTTGCAGACACAGTGGTCGCTTGATCGGTGACTGCCTGTGTAGCAACTGCCTGACCAGAACAGGCAGGCGTTGTGTCTGGTGCCATTTCTGTCTGCGATGTGATGGCTTGTACAGAGGTGGTCTGTGTGGTCACTGGCTGAGTGGAGACTACAGGTGTGGTGGGTGACTGCATGGTTTCCGTTTGTGTAGATGTTTCAGTCCAACAGCAAGGTGGCTGCATCTATAGCTAGTACAGAGGCAGTCTGCGCACTGACCGTCCGTGTAGAAGCTGTTTGAGATGGACCTGCTTGATCAGAAAATATCTGTACGTCAGACGTTGGCACAAGAGCTGCCTGTGTGGGCCCTTTCTGCGTCAGGTTGGCCTGTCTGGTTGCTGGCTGTGGTTCGGACCGTGCTGATTCACTGGAGAGAGAGAGAGAGAGAGAGAGAGAGAAGAGAGAGAGAGAGAGGAGAGAGAGAGAGAGAGAGAGATGTATGGGTGGTTAAAATGTTGAAAATGTGTCAGAAAAAGAACGTTTAGAATAAACAAAAAAAATGAAAGACATAAAAGGTATTCCTACCCAAACACAGTTACGACCCTTTCGCAAATATGGGCAGTTCAAGGAATGGGGTAGCATACGGTTCAGAACCATCGCAAGAAAGAGACCAGAGCCAGTACTTTGCACGTACGTCCTCAAGATATTGATCCAGAGCGTGGCATTTAACATTGTTGACAAAGATCATTCGTCTCCTGCAGTAGTCCTAGAGCAGCATCCCAGCAGTCACAATTGATGCTGATGAAGACTGCCGTTGTCAACAGAGCTGGAAAGATGGCCCGCTTCCCAGGACCTGTCATCTAGACTTGGCATTTCTCTTGTAACTGATGTTTAATTCGTCATGTAAAATAAGTGTTCACCCCGCCGCCTCCGCTCCCCCAACATATAGAATATCTTTGACTCTACACACGTTTCCTGATTCAGATGAATTAGGCGGTTGAGTTGATCACCCTGGCTTTGTGTTTCTTACTGGTTTGTCCCAAAGGTTTTCAAACGGTCTCTGTTGCAAAAAGTTGAAATAACGTCCCATGCTTCCTTTGCTAGCACTTGCGACCAAGCGGTTTTCTTTGTCAAGAAGACTTTGAGGTGTGCCGACATAGCCAACAGCTTGGGGAATCTGACCTCCAGGCCGAGGCCCTCCTGAAAGAAGTTGCAGCGAGAGGGTTTGTGTGGACATCTGCCTATGACCTGGTGAAGAGTTTTCTACTCCTGACATGAGTACAAGAGTCCTAGCGCGAGCAAAAGCAGCTCTAAAACGTTCCAGCCGTGTCTGCTCGTCGAATGCCAAAAGTGAATTTCATATGGGTGGAGTATATGTTACGAGGCGACGTATCCTGGCCCAGCTATCCAGGAATTGTAATTTGCATTGTAAAGAAAAGGTGACATGAGAGGCATTTAGAGGACATGACCTGGATGCAACTCGACTCCTTAGTATGCAAGATACGTGGCCAAAACATGAGAGATGTTTATCTCTGAAGACCCCTGCTGTTAAACTGTCGT
>CM031627.1:32985054-32993269 GCA_018398815.1 Conus ventricosus | reverse complement strand
ACGTCAATCCCTTGCATTCTGTCAAATTATAAATGGAAAAGGAGAAGAAAATCTATATCCCCATTCAGACGTTACATATCTTTCAGTTTTTCATTGAAGTGAGTATCCTGAAGCAGTAGATACAGTGTGACTTTTTTCTAAGAAATGAAATACGTCTCTTCTCTTCTGAAGGTCTCCTAGTCCCTGGCAATTCAGGACGAAATCGTTATTGATGCCATATTAAGTCGTAAGGCATTTTGCATAAATAAGTTACTCGTACATCACTTCTTATACAAATTGAAAAACAATGTGGTATTTCACATAAAAGTAATAGGTTAGTCCATAATTTTTGTCTGTGAGAAATCATTTCACCTTGGTAGTAACAACAACAATTATAGCAACAGAAATGCATAGCTGTTGATAAAAGGTAAATGAAGCTGAGGTGGGCTGGATTAAAAAGGAAACCAATTCTTTGCAATACACCGCGTTCGATACATGAAGAAACCATACGCACAAAAGGCATACTGTGTACGAAAAACAACAACAAGAACAACAACAACAACAACAACAACCTAATAACCAAACATAAGAATGGAGGGAAAAACATATTCTTTATAAATGACAACCGCACTGGAGAGCACGGGCTTTGATTACCTGTTAATTAATGCACAAATCCAAACATAATACCATATTGGAAATAGCGCTATTACAGACAGGGAGGCAGATGAACAGAGGAAGGGAGGGAAGAGGGGGAAAAAAAAAAAAAAAAAAAAAACACCCTGCACGCATGTATTCATCTCTGTATTTGTGTGTGTGTGTGTGCGCGCGCACTAACATGCTCGCGCACACACACATGTACGTTTTCATCTTAATGAGAATTTATTCGTCCTGCCATCATGTCCAAGGTATCTAGCCAGATTAATTTATAAATTACGGTTAAATACATGGAATACAAAATATTCACGAGGCATAGCGTGTATATGTCAGGAGAATATTTCAATTCGTCATCTTTTATTTGAATGCCCTATACTAACCCCAGCTTATAAGGAGAAGAATATTTTTATAAATAATTCTGACCATGTTGATAGTGTGGTAAATAACCCTTGCTTTTTTTATATGCTTTGGTTATTGCTCAGTCCCCAGTTGCAAACCTATTGTGAGAAAAGCCATTTGAGATATGTGTTAATAGTTTTTTTGGGGTTTTTTGTTTGTTTGTTTGTTTGTTTTGGGTAGGGAGGTGCCGGGGTGCGGAGGGGGGGGGGGGAGGTGCTGGTAGTACAATGGAATGTACATTGCAGTTTAAAGGTCTAAGATCATCTTGCGATGAAAAGACGTTAAATAAAACTACTGAACTGAACTGAACACACACACACACACACACACACACACACACACACACAAACTCGTCTGATATCACTTATAGTGGAAGGTCGTTAAACGGAAAAAGAAGAATACACGCGCACACACACACACACACACACACACACACACACACACACACACACCACAACACACACACACATACACGCACGCACGCACGCACGCACGCACGCACGCACACACACACACACACACACACACACACACACTCACACACTCACATGCACACACATACACACACATACACACACACGCACACACGCACGCACGTACGCACGCATACATGCACGGATGCACGCACGACGTGTGCACACATACACTTTTACAACAACACACACACACACACACACACACACACACACACACACACACACACTTACACACACGTGTGCACATATATATATATATATATATAGAGAGAGAGAGAGAGAGAGAGGAGAGAGAGAGAGAGGAGAGAGAGAGAGAGAGAGAGAGAGAGAGAGAGAGAGAGAGAGAGAGAGACAATGGTAGTAAATACCAGCAGAGATTTTTAAAAAAAATGCTCAACCGGACTGGGAGCAACATTTGGAGGTGGAGACGAGAACAGTTGGGGCTGTGAGAGGAAAAGGCGGCAGGTGATTGGGGGAAGGGGAGGGAATGCGGAAACGGAATTAAGGAAAAAGACAAAGAGGATATATGCCGACAGATAGACAGATAGACAGTTCTATCACCAGAGAGAGAGAGAGAGAGAGAGAGAGAGAGAGAGAGAGAGAGAGAGGGGCGATGACAATTATGGTGTTACAGCGAACAATTAGCAATCACAGTGTTAAAATGTACTGCAAAGGAAAGAGAGAGAGAGAGAGAGAGAGAGAGAGGAGAGAGAGAGAGAGAGAGGAGAGAGAGAGAGAGAGAGAGAGAGAGAGAGAGACGGCGTGCGTGCGTGCGTGCTTGCAGGGATAAGGCGACCTTAGAGAAAGACTGTGTCTGAGATGAAAACAAATCACAACGTCGCAAGCATCCAAACAGATCAATGGACGCTGCACGAGACTGCCACCTGAACTAGAAATATGTTCTACGTTTATAAGAAAAAGGAAAAAAGTTACTAAACCACAGACTCGTTATACAGACAATAACACACATACTCATGTTACTATTACCACACACACACACACACACACACACACACACACACACACACACACACACACACACACACACACACACACACGCATAATGCTGAACAATTAAGTAGTGGGTGAAAACAAGTGCAGGTTAACAATTCTTCCATCATTCTAGTAATGTCTTGGCAAAAAACTGAAATTTAATTATTAAAAAAAAAACAAATTTTAAAAGGAGGGTGGGGCTTGAAGATGAAGAAAATGGGAAAATCTATAAATATAAAAACCCTTCACTAGCTGCATGAGGGAACCATTGCAATCCTTCCTGAAGGCAGATCTATTTGTATTGCCTGCTCCTAGGCCTTTCGTCCGCTGAATCGGACACATCAAGGAGACACGGCTGGTAGTGTCTGTGCTGTTGGTGTCAAATAGAGACACACCACAGTCCATAATTATGTGGTGTTCTCACCACCAAGGGTTAAAAAAAAATCCAACAGCACCCCCAAAGCAGCCAGCGAAAGGTAGTAAATAAAACAAGATGCAAAGCATATAAACGTACTCCCAGTTTATCCTGAATACGCTTGAGATATTCCATAAAGAGGAAAAACCGTCTTGGACTGGTGTAACCGTTAGTAATGGCTATTCTGGTAAACATCAGCCATCGTCTGTGACCTATAATGAACATACTTACAATTTTTCAGAAAGATCGGCCAAGAACTTTCTAAGATTGTCCATAAAGAAGAGAACAATTATGTGCCGTTAGTAATGGCTATAACGGTACACTTAAACATCGGGCATCATCCGTGACCCACAATGAATATACCTACAAATTTTCAAAAATATCGGCCACGTACTTTCTGAGATATTCCATAAAGAAGAAAAACCGTCACAGGCCGTTACAGCCGTTGGTAACAGCTATAACGGTAAACTAAAACATCGGGCATCATCCGTAACCCAAAATGAACATACATGCTAATCTTCACAAAGATCGGCCAAGTACATTCTGAGATATTCTATAAAGAAGAAAAAGCGTTACAGGCCGTTACAACCCTTAATAACAGTATAACGGTAAACTAAAATATCTGGCATCATCCGTGACCCATAGTGAACATACTTGCTAATGTTCACAAAGATTAGCCAAGTACTTTCTGAGATATTCCATAAAGAAAAAAAAATGTTACAGGCCGTTACAGCCGTTAGTAATGGTATTACGGTAAACTAAAACATCGAGCATCATCCATGACGCATAATGAACATACCTGCTAATTTTCACAAAGATTGGCCAAGTACTTTCTGAGATATTCCATGAAGAAAAACAACCGCTACAGGCCGTTACACCCGTTAGTAACGGCTATAGCGGAAAACTAAAACATCGGGCATTATTCGTGACCCATAATGAACATACCTGCTAATGTTAACAAAGATCAGCCAAGTACTTTCTGAGATATTCCATGAAAAAGAAAAAGCGTTAAAGGACGTTACAGCCGTTAGTAACGGTATATATGGTAAACTAAAACATCGGGCATTATTTGTGACCCATAATGAACATACGTAAAAATTTTCGGAAAGATCGGCCAAGTGCTCTCTGAGATATTCCATAAGAAGAAAAACCGTTACAGGCTGTTACAGCCGTTAGTAACGGCTTTAACAGGGTAAACTAAAACATCGGGCATCGTCTGAGACCCATAATGAACATACCTGCTAATTTTCACAAAGATCAGCCAAGTACTTTCTGAGATATTCCATGGAGAAGTAACACCGTTACGGGCCGTTACAGCCGTTAGTGACGGCTGTAACGGTAAACTGAAACATCAGGCATTATTCGTGATGCATAATTAACATATCTACACATTTTCAGAAAGATCGGCCAAGTACCTATTGAGATATTAGATAAAGAAGAAAAACCGTTACAGCCGTTTGTCACGGGTTTGTTACGAGGCCTATGACGATTGGCCCATCTAGGGTAGTAGAATTGTTCATTTGGTTGTTGTCGTCGTTGTTGTCGTATATCTGTCCCTTAATGTGGCTTGTGGTGTGGTTGCACCTTTGGTGTGGTTTAGCTCAGGTTAGGTTTACTTTCTCTCTCTCTCTCTCTAATTCCACTGCCCGTGCAATTCATCCTGCAGGTTCACGGGTGGCTGGTATCTTTTTCTTGTACTGGCTGTCTCTATCGGCCTCTCACCTGTCTTTTCACCTGCCGCACGTGCGAGGTTCCTCTTAGGCTTGAGGTATTCTCACCGTGACGTAGCGTGGCATGTTGGCCGCCATCGCTTAGGCAGGTTTTCTCTTCACTCGAGCGGGAGATGTCTCTGGGAGCGCCTGCTCCGGTCCTGGTTCTTCACCTTATCGTCGAAGGTACAGTCGGTACTTTCATTTCCTACAGTCGGCCTGTAGGAGGGAGACATCACTTCATCTTTTTCCGCATCTGCGCTGCTGTCCTCTCGACTGGGCAGAGGGCAGAGAGAGTCGTTTGACCCGCCTCTTTTGGGTCACCCACGGGTAGCTGGTAAGCATCAGTTTCGTGGTTTATTTGTTGTTGTGTTTTTGTTTTGATGTTAGCCGGCTAATTCTTCTCTTTTACGCAATTCTCTCTTGTTTTCAAAATTATAGAAGAAATATTGTTTGAGACCACTTTTCTGGTTAATTCGATCTTTAACCTGGCCATTCTAAATTATATCCAAAATTCTTTCTCTTTTTTTTTATGCATCTGGTGATGCGGTAGTCGGTGGGGATGGGAGAGAACCTGGTGATTCAGGGTTGGTACTTGCTTGGTCTCGCTCGTCCGCCCCTGTCACATTCGCCGGACTCTTATTCTTCGGCCACCGTCTGTTTGTGTGTGCAAGGAGAACGAGTTTTATGTTCGCGAGCGTGCGTACGCATGATTAGTTGTTTGGATGCGTGGGGGGGAAATTTGTGTTATTTTGAAATGTTGCCATAAAATGTGGGGATAATTGTGCCATTGAATTATTATTATTTGCAAATGTGGTGGCGGATGTAAAGCCATGGTTACTGTATTAGTTCAGTTCCTAAGGAAGGAAAATGTTAAATGTGAGTGAGAGAAGGATGAAGATAATTTATATTTGTTTTATAGCCTGTTAATTTAATGCAGGCTCTTACCTGCTTCGTATGAGAAGACTTTAACGAACATTCCTGATTTGGTTGGTTTGCTGTGTTATGCTCGGGACTGTGTTGAGCTGGTGTTGTTGGTGTGTTTAGTAGACCTCCCCTCGCCCATCATGCGAGTGGCTGTTAGGGTTTAACGGCATGGGTCAGACTGTACTGACTGCGGGGTTCCAGTACCGTCTTTCTACTTTCCTCCCAGTTACCTTTTCCCTCCTCCCGGAGGCTTCACCCGGAGCACGCACTGGTTGGGGCCACGCACTGGTTGGGACCGCGCACTGGTTGGTAACGCGCACTGGTTGGGACCGCGCACTGGTTGGCAACGCGCACTGGTTGGGGCCACGCACTGGTGAGGACCACGCACTGGTTGAGGCCACGTTCTGGTGGAAAAGCCCGTGGACTTGGCTGGACGGTCCTGATCCCCGTCTAGGACCTCCAGCAACAACGCCCCGTCCCCCGAGACGCGCTCTCCACCGTCTGTTTGTGCGTGTCAAGGGTGTCGGCCTTGAACAACTCTCTTCAAGAACCGACCCGGTTTGGGGCACCTAGTGCGACAGGGTGTTCCCAGTAAACTTTGGAGAGGCAGGAGTGTGAGGGCACTGCATGACAGGGAAAGGGATGGGTGCTGGAATTATTTATTTATGATTGTGATTGTGTATGTCGTGTATTGAAATGCTTGATTGTGATTGTGCATGTTGTGTGCGTTGGAATGCTTGATTGTGATTGTGCATAGTGCGTGCGTTGAAATATTTATTTGTGATTGCGTGTGTTGATGTGAATAAATGGTGTTGTATCGTAATCGTTCTTGTGTGGTCTCTTGCGAGGCGTGTGAGGTCAGTCACTCCCTTCACTCCCATCTAAACCGATCCTGTCAGGGCAGACCTCCAGGGCGTCGGTCGTGACACTGTTAGTAACGGCTGTAACGGTAAACTGAAACATCAGGCATCATCCGTAACCCATAATGAACATACCTACAAATTTTCAGAAAGATCGGCCTATTACTTTTTGAGATTTTCTAGAAAGAAGAAAAATCGTTTCAGGCCGTTACAGCCGTTAGTAACGGCTGTAACGGTAAACTAAAACATCGGGCGTCATTCGTGACCCATAGTGAACATACCTACCCGTATTCAGAAAGATCGGCCAAGTACTTTTTGAGATATTCTATAAAGAAGGAAAACCGTTACTGGCTGTTACAGCCGTTAGTAACGGCTATAACGGGTAACCTAAAACATCGTGCATCATCCGTGACCCATAATGAACATACCTGCTAATTTTCACAAAGATCGGCCATGTACTTTCTGAGATATTCTATAAAGAAGAAAAGGCGTTACAGGCCGATACAGCCGTTAGTTACGGCTGTAACGGTAAACTAAAACATCATCGGTGACCCATAGTGAACATGCCTATAAATTTTCAGAAAGATCGGCCTAGTACTTTTTGAGATATTCTATAAAGAAGGAAAACCGTTACAGGCTGTCATAGCCGTTAGTAACGGCTGTAACGGGGTAAAGTAAAATATCGGGCATCACGCGTGATCCATAATGAACATACCTGCTATTTTTCGCAAAGATCAGCCAAGTACGTTCTGAAATATTCTATGGAGAAGAAAAACAGTTACAGGCCGTTACAGCCTTTAGTAACGGATGTAACGGTAAACTAAAACATCGGGCATTATCCTTGACCCATAGTGAACATACCTACAAATTTCAGAAAGATCGGCCCAGTAGTTTCGTCTGGAGCGAGTGGAACACATTTTGACCACGGACACACATACACAGACACACAGACACACACACAGACACACAGACAGCATTTCTTCGTTCCCATTCTAAAGTACTCCCTGTTCTTCAAGAACTGGGAGTACAACAAAACGAAAGTGTGGAGAGGAAAAAAGTTGCTGAAAAACTAAAACATTATGCAAACAGTATAAAATGTAGGGGACAATCTTTGAGCCTATGCTTGAGGATCCGTTTAAGGATGCAAGGGAGATTAAAAGATATGGAACAGTCTGAGTGGTCAGCTCTGTTCAATAACCCAAGCATTGTCAGCGGCTAAGAATTGTGCAGAGCAACCTTTACTTCGATCTCCTAAGAGATGCAATCGCCCACTGATTGACCAAACAATATGATGCTGAACAATTAAGTAGTGGGAGAAAACAAGTGCAGGTTAACAATAATTTATTCTTCCATCATTCTAGTAATGACCTGCCAAAAAATTGAAATCTAATTAAAAAAAAAAAATATATATATATATATATATATATATATATATATATATATATATATATAATATATATATATATATATATATATATATGTATATATATATATATCCCACTGCCGCACCAGCACTCGTGGCCAAGGAGCCAAGTTGGAAGTCCTAAGACTTGATAAGAACAACAAAATAAAAGACTCGGAATCCAGGTAACCTTGGCTTCAGGATTTATTCTAAATTTTCGCCGAAGCTTCTTCAGAGCTGAAACAGAAACCACGCATCGCAACTGCAATTAAAACAATAAAAGAGGGGGGGAGGGGGGGGAAGGGGGGGGGAGAGGGGGGAGGGAAATAGAAGGGGAAAAGAAACACTTTGGGACACTGCACACAACATATCACACTTGCAGCTATGTTCTCTTAAAATGA
>CM031627.1:32945054-32980054 GCA_018398815.1 Conus ventricosus | reverse complement strand
AGAAGGGGGGGGGAACTGAGGGGAAAAAAAGGTGGGGGGGGGGGATTTAAGGGGAAGGATAAAACAAAATTAAGATTAAATAGATGGAGGGTTGCTGTAACTACTGTATGAAGTGAGTGAAGGGGATGTGGTGGTGGTGTATGTATGTGTGTGTGTATGTGTGTGTGTTGGTAGGGGATATTGCCAACTGATGTGGAAGTGGTGGGTATGTGTGTTTGGTTATTGTTGGATATTGATGCCTTGGGGGTGTAGTGAATCCCATCTCATTGCCAAACTGGGCACACTACACCCCCAAGGCATCAATATCCAACAATAACCAAACACACATACCCACCACTTCCACATCAGTTGGCAATATCCCCTACCAACACACACACATACACACACACATACATACACCACCACCACATCCCCTTCACTCACTTCATACAGTAGTTACAGCAACCCTCCATCTATTTAATCTTAATTTTGTTTTATCCTTCCCCTTAAATCCCCCCACCTTTTTTTTTCCCCCTCAGTTCCCCCCCCCCCCCCCCCCCCCCCCCCCCCCCCCCCCCTCTTTCCCATTACCATTATTATCAATCCACCATTACCACAACCATCACAAAGATATCACACCATCCCAATAAACTAGACACACAACCCTATCATATCACACACACACACCTCCCCCGACGCAACCCCCCCCCCCCCCCCCCCCCCTCCGTTTCCTCTCCCATAATCCCCCTGGCCTCATGTCATTTCCGCCTACCGACCACATGGACAACAACGGATAAGTCATTTTTCATTCTTTTTTCGTTTTTCGTTCTTTGTTTGTACTGTCCCACATGTTAAATGTGATTTATTTTTTCGCCTGAGAAGACCCAAGTGGTTGAAATGCATCGTGTCTTGTCGTGTGCTTTGTTTGTCAATGTCATTGGCGGTAAGTTCTAAACAAACTCTATTCCTAAAATTAAAATTAGTAAACACCATAAACAGCAAGCGACCAGCAGGCCTAGTCAATCAGTTGAGAGGACAATAGGACTTAATAAGAAAAAACATTAATTCTACTTAAGTATTGAAAAGCTTCCGTTTTCGAAGAATATTTGCTTCTGCGATAAATTTAGCAATAGATTTTGAATTGTTTTCACTATCACTCTGTAACAGAGTGACTAAGTCACCTTCTTCTGCTAATACTGATTTAAAGACATCGCATTTTCCCCTTACTTTTTCATACACCTCACACTGAAATAAAAAGTGAAATTCATCTTCTATATTAGTTGTTTTTTTTTACAAATTGGACAGATACAATTAGGTTCATTAGTAAACATATCATATTACCTTTCTCTAGCATATAGACCAAGGGTCCTTGTTCAAAAGCGTGCTAATGAATCCCTATGCCATTTTCGCGTTACAACCGATAAATACTTTTCTGGCTGTAAGTCACTATTAAAGCGCAAGAACCATGAGTATCTCTCTCTATTTTCTAATTCAGAGTGCCAGGTCTGTTGGAAGGAGGATATCAAACGCTCTCTAAATTCTAGGATAAAAAAGTTTGTCGTTCTCAACACCCTGGTTATTCCACACAAAACCAAATCCAGTTTCGAAAAGGAGAATTGTTACTCCAGAAACCCATTAATAACATATAATATGCTTGCTAATTAATTCTGCTTTGTGGAAGTTTTACAAGACGTAGCCAGTACTTGACACACTTAGTTTTGGAACGTATTTGCAAGGGGTATCTACCCGTTTCTCCATATGCCATTTTATTAGAACTGTGTAAAGGGATGTTTAGAAAACGTTTAATCGCTAGTGTGTGCACCTTTTCCATAAGGTCATTTTCCAATAAACCCCATATTTCTCCTCCATATGTTATCATAGGTTCCACTTGTGAATCAAAAAGTTTCCAAAATATAGTAGGTTCGATACATTTCAACTTCCTTAGAGATCTTAAAATCTCAATAACTCCTTTCCTTCCTTTTCTATACATTTCCATCCATGCCTTACTCATACTTAGTTTAGTTGTGAAAATTAGACCTAAGTATTTGTAGTTATTTGCAACTTTAACTTCTAAATAGCCATACCACCATTTTTCATGCCTAGCCAAATACCCTCCCTTTCTGAAAACCATTATCTTTGTCTTATCCATATTAACCATTAATTTTAGTCTAGCCGCCTCTCCGTTTAGTGCATTTAATTGATTCTGCAGTCCAACTGGCGTATCTGAAACAAGAATCACATTATCTGCAAATAGCAACAGAAAAACTTCTGTCATACCAGGTATTAACTGAATTTCGTGCCTTCCCTTTCTATTAATTTCTAGAGCCAATTCATGCATAAAGAAAGAAAACATTTGTGGGCTCAATAAACATCCTTGCTTTACACCTTGAGGGCATCCAAAATAATCTGGATATCAACCCTTGTCCCAAACACAGGCTAGTACTGAATTATAAACCCCCTTCAGTGACCTATATAATTTACCTTGAACACTTGCTTTTCTTAGCACATCCCATAATATATTTCTATTCACAGAGTCGAAAGCTTTCCGGAAATCGATGAAGGCTACATATAGTTTATTATTTGTCAATAAATAAGATTGTACCATAGCATATAGCGTAAACATGTGGTCGATGGTGCTATAATCTGTTCTGAATCCTGCCTGTTCTATGATTTTTTCCTCCCGTTCAGCCCATGTGGTCAGTCTCCTGTTTAAAATGTGGGTGTAAACTTTACTTGCTGCGCTAGTTAGGGCTACACCTTGGTAGTTTTCAGGTTGTGTGCATCTCCTTTTTTTAAATATTGGGACTATCATAGATTTACACCATTCTTTTGGGAAAACACAAGTATCATAAAGCTTATTAAACAACATCTGAAGATAGTCTATAATACTGTCACCAGCACATTTCATCATTTCACTAATTATCCTATCTGGTCCAGCACTCTTACCATTCTTTAAGTTTTTTAAACTCTTTTTATTTCCTCTTTGGTTATGTGTTCATCAAAAAATTCTTCTGCTTCTTCTTGATCCTCATCTTCAAAATAAGTACCATCATTTCTATCAATATTGTCCAGGTCGTTAAAGACTTTAAAAAAGTGCTCTCTCCATTGTTCGATGTTAATATCATTATATATCACTGATCTATTGGTTTCTCTTACCGTTTTCTAGAATAGCTTTGGATCTTTGCTAGACTGTTTCAGTTTTTTCCGAGTCTGATTTCATCATGCATCCTCTTTTATCTCTTTTAAGATCTGTGTATTTGTTTTCCTTTCTTTCACGTATAATTCCTTCTGATGCTTTCTATATTCTTCGGATCTTGCTCTTTGAAAACTCTTCAGTAACCGTTCCACTATTATTCTTTGTGCTTTACATTCTTTATCAAACCACGCATTATCTTTTGTTCTCCTACGACCCAATGTTCTGATGAAACAGCCACCAGCGGCGTACAATGCATTTGTGAATATTTCTAATGAGTTATCTACATCTTTACTTACTTCTGCATAGGCCTTATTAATAAGTGCTTTAAAGTTTTCAGAATTTATTTCAATTTGAATGCATCTAAAAAATTATCTGACCATGTTATCTTTTCTTCTATTGTAATAATCGGTTTCTCTGGTTGTTCCATCACACATTTTTGATTGGGTAGCCATGTAAGCTCAACAGGCAAATGCCATGAAAACAAACAATTATTAACAAACAAATCACAAAATGGTGATAAACCTTCCGAAACAATAAAATAATCGATGACACTATCCCCTTGTGACAGGCAAATGCCATGAAAACAAACAATTATTAACAAACAAATCACAAAATGGTGATAAACCTTCCGAAACAATAAAATAATCGATGACACTATCCCCTTGTGGTGCCACAACAGTGAATTTTCCGTCAAAATCATTCTTACATGATCCATTCATAATTTCTAAAGAAAAAAGAAAACATAAGTCTAACAAAGACTTTCCAAAATTGTTAACGACACAATCTTTTAACCGACGTTCAGATGCATCATCACAATCACCATCATGATCATGATCATGATCATGAAAACCAAACAAATAATTGTCCATTCTCTCCATTCTTGACTGCTCACGCCCAGTTCTAGCATTCAAATCACCACAAATCATCATATACACATTTTCTTTCTCTATATCAGAATGTCCAAGTAACTCTTCTTCTAACATCGCAATCCCATCCTTTAAGCTTGAGTTCATGTATGCAGGGGAACCCTCGGGTGGAACATAACATGCTGTTAAAATCAAATCTTTATCAATGCCTAACAATTCTTTACTCATTTTTATGATAACAACATTAGAACAATCCACTCTTATCCTCTCTACCTATTTTTTATATTTATTATTTATAAGTAATAACACTCCACCTGGATTTCGACCTTGATTTGACAGCTTTTTGGCTGGAGCACTATATTTTAGGAACTGAGGGAAGATATAACTAAAGTCAAAATTATCACTAACAAAGGTTTCCGTTAAACAAACAACATCAAACTTATCTATATATTGTACAAATGACACATCATTCATTTTTTAGAACAAGTTTTCTACATTGTAGTTCAGGAATTTTATTCCTTGTGCCTGTGGCCGCGCTTTGTCCTATTTCTGGCTGGAGTCGGATCGTAGTCTGCGCTGGCTGTACTGGCTGTGTTGACACCGCCACCACCACCGAGAAAGGTTCGCATGTTTCCCTGTATTTTTCCACCCCGTGACTCTTCGTTCAGTTACAGTTTCACGTGCCTGTCGGGTGTTACCCCCACCTCTCCCATTTCCACCCCCACCAGTAGCATTCCGAGGACCGACCCCACCTCCCCTGTTCCCACCCCATTCACAACACGCTGTGTAGTGGACCCAGTCTGTCGTCCGTGTGTGTGTCGCCGACTGGTTGGCTGCCCACGGTCACGTTCGGAATCCTCCTGACGACACAGCACGTCACCAAGGTGATCCCCAGTCCCTTGGTCAGAAAACCCCTCATCATCTCTCACACAGGCCGTGTCCCCTGACCCCGATGTTGTCGGCGCCGCCTCTGTCGCCGCTGCTGCCGCCAGGGTGGAGTCCCTCACCGACTGCACTGCCACCGTGTCCATTCCCCATTGGTCCCCGGGTCGTCGTCGCTTCCCGTCCAGCCGTCACCTTGGCGTAAGTGCGTGGGTCAGCTCGCCTGGGGCCAACCACCATCTTCCCCCGGACAAAGTAGGCTACATTCTGATTCATAATTTTCAAAGCTAAATAAAATGTTTTTATTTCTGGAACATTGAATAGGCTTTTAAAGTGGTGAAGCCATTGCTGATCAGAAATTTCAGGACAAATGCGAGCCCTTTTCTTACCAGACATGAATTTAACTTCTTTCCAAAATTATTTACTGTCTTTGCCAAAACTTGCAAGTTTTCTCTTGCTTTTTCACGTTTTAAAGCTGCTCTTTTTTCTTCTTCTTTTTATCAGTGTTTTTGTACTCCTTCCTATCCTGAACAAATTGTCTTTTTTCCTCTGATTGTTGTGTATTTGACACAGTATATGTTACTTGCCTTGCTTTGTTTGATTTCCTCAGTATCTTCAACGAATTTCTTGCTTTTATCTTAAACTGTCTACATTCAGCATCAAACCACTGTAAAGGGTTTAATCTCTTTATCAATACGGACACATTTTTTCATGCAGTTACCACTTAGCACCAAAGTTCTAGAAAACAAGGTTTCAGCTTGATTTACATCATTATCAATATGTGCTAGAGCTTGTTAGTACATATCTTGCATTTCCTTTGTATTGACATTTTCAATGAACTGTTGTTCTAATGACTTATCCCAAGATTGCTTTTCCATCCACTTTTTTGCTTTCTTACCTTGGCTGTCCACGTATGCCTGAGATTCAGGGTGGTTAACAGTTTGATGCAAACAAGTAAATGTGATGAATCAATAGAGGACAGAATATCTAAAGAACTAATGTAAATTCTGTAAACATAAACCACTAGATGTTATAAAGTAATCAATTGTGCTCCCTCCATTGCTCGATACAAAAGTGAGTGATTCATCAAAAACCATAATTACTTAGACCATTGAGAATGATACATTCAAACGTTGTGCATAAATTCAACAAATCTCGCCCAAAACCTGTTATTTCTTTATCTTCAGAATGCCGAGTAAGCATCTGGTCTGTATCTTTTATCCGTTTTCCACCCATTGTCCGTACACAGTTCATTCTGTAATGATGCATTCATACATCCTGTCCTTGCATTCAGGTCACCACAAATCATAATGTAGAAATCCTCGTAACGTTCATACAAGTCCATCAAACATTGTTCAATGATTTCAATCCCATACCCATGCTCTGTTTGTGTCCAGTATCTGCTATCATATGGATGTATGTATGTACAAATAAGAAAAAATAGGCTTATGTGTTTCTAATAACGTTCGATCAAGTTGTAAAATAATAACTTGGTCCAAATGTGTATCAATGCTCTTAACAAATTGTGACAACCACTTATGTACGAACACACACACTCCACCTGAACTACCCCCTCGATTTGACAATTCAACAGCTTTTGACGAAAATACATTACAATCAATAAAAGGCAAAAATGAAATCGTGTCCACGTATATGAATATTTCGTTCAATGGAAAGATATCAAAAGATAAAAGAGTTGACACAACGTCTGGTATATCAAGTTTTTGCATCAAACCTTCGCAATTCCACGTACATATATTGATATAGTTATGGCTTCGGCCTCCCGTCATTTAGTGTTTCCATCTCCCCCTCTTCCTGCTCCGCCAGTTTCCCTTCCCCCACGATCATTTGTCTCCTCCATGATACCTTCTATCTGTCTGCCTCCCATCTCTCCATCCACTCTCTCCACTGGCCTTCCCCCTCTGCCTCCATCACCCCATCCTCCCCTTCACTCTTCCCTGCCCCTCTTCCCCCATAACACGTTCACCCCTCTCCCTCACCTTGTCCCCCTTTCCTTCCTGCGCCACTGTCACCCCTTCCATTCCCTCCCTCTCCTCTGTCCGCCATCATACTGTCTCCTTTCCCCCTTCCCATTGTACTGATGCGGATAAAGCTCTCAGTAACCTGCATTTGTCTGCACCTCGTTTTGCTTCGAGTAAGACGACCTGCTGTTTTGGGAGTTTCAGTCACCACAGAACAGTTTTGTGCCGTGGACTTCACCTGTGGCAAGCTACATGCTTGCAAGATGGCAGGTGACTGGCTCTCAACGTCACCTTGCTTCCACTGGCACTGCATGTTTCCCAGGAGTCAGACTGCTGTCTGAAGTGTCTAAGGGTGAGGGTATAGTCGGTACAGGTTCTGACACAATTGGTGGGATCTGAGCAGAATGACCCCCTGGGGTACAATCAGTTAGTACCAGGGAGTTGGAGTGCTCAACGTCTATTGCTTGATGAACATCCTGGTGTGAAGGGGTTTTGTCAGTCGCCAGCGTGTTCCCTACATGGGCATCATCACTGTGGGATGGGGCTGTAGGAGACACACTGACGGGGAATACCAACAAGTCATTGGGGGACATGTCATTTCTACCTTCCTCTACCAGTCTCACTCCCCACTGGTCGATGTTTCGCCGGTACCTTGGTTGGGGGTTACGTTGAGGTTGGGGTTTTGCGGGCGTGGAAGACATCTGGGACTGACAGGTCGATGGGTGAGCCTTCTGGTTACTGTCCAAAGTAACATGTGTTGTCTGAACATTGTCTTTGCCAGCTGCAGTTGAGCTGAGTATGACCTCTTCTTGTTGGTGTGTGTCAAGTCTTTTTTTCAGCTGTGCTGTCTCTGATATTCTCATGGTCTGTAGGTGGAGGGAATCTGTTATTGATCTTCGGCTTCTGACTCTGGAGTGTCTGAAGTGCGTTCATGTCATAGGGGTGGGGTGGATGGCTGTCCAGGCTGCAGATTACCTGGCTGGTTTGACCACTGGTCTGCTCTCCATGGAGGTGACTGGACGTGAGTTGAATCAGGTCCTCTCCTTGGGGTATACCACCAGTTATTTCTGGATTTGACTGTCTCTTCCCCATTGTCTTCCTGCTGTCAGCTTCTGCCACGCTCCTTCTTCCTCTAACTGCAGAGTGAACAGTGATGTCTTTAGGAAGTGATTTCGTATGGTTCCTGACTTGCTGCCGAGACTGTCTGTGATGCAGACGACCCTTCCAGAAATAGACGCTTCTTCCTGCTGCCTTTTCTTTCTTGAGAACTTGGCTCTGTCGATGAGTCAGGTCGGCGGCCACTCTGACACCAATGGAGACAGCCATTTCTGTCCTGCTCTCGTTTGCCCGAAGAATATTGAGTTTATCGTTCCAGCAGTGGATGCAGGCGATGATGGGTCTGGGGTCGTTCCAGTCCTCGGTCTTGTGTCACGTGCGATGGCGCGTTCTATTCCATCGACTGTCCATTGTTTCTTGTCAGGGAAAAATCTGTTCAGAAGCCGAATAACTTTGCGGGTGCACTGTTGGGGGCTCTCATTTGAGCCTTCATATACATGGAAAAATCTAAGTTGTTTCGCCTCAAGAATGATTCCAGGTGGTCGATCTCCTCTTCACCTTTCCTGCTAGTATCACAGTGGTATCGTTCCATTGTTGCAAGCTATCACACTGTTCTTCAAGAAATCTGCATCTCCTCAGAATAAGTTCTGTTTGCTGTTTTAGTTTCTCATGCTGCTCTTGAAGGGAGCAAACACCCTTCATGCAGTTGGTCCACTGAACTGGCAAGCCCGTCTTTGGGTGGGTAAGCACCCAGATGATAGGTGTCCTCCTGTGAGTCCATGGGTAAACTGTAAGGTGCAGCATTCTTTTCTGGACCTGTGTTACAGAGAAATCAGGCCAGACGTCAGAACCTTGTGAGTTGTTTGAACTGTGTTGCTGGTCTGTGTCGAAATCCTGGTTGTAGTTGAGTAGTCACAGAAATTCTTGGTGTGGTCTCGTCTATACTGACGATTGTACACATCTGTTGGACCAGGAGTACTCTCTATGTCTCCGGAAACAAGCAGCAGCCATGACAGGAAAAATATCAAAACAAACATGTCCTTGATGATGGTTGATTCGATGCTGCACCTCACTCGCATACAGCACACTGTCCGGAGCCTCAGAGTGCCAGGTCTTTGGAATGTGATCTGATGAACCTGAAGGCAACAGCCCACATGCCAAAACAACGTTTCAGCCGAGAAAGAGCATCTTCCAAAGCAGCAGGTTTTTCCTTGCTCTGTGTCTTGAAAAAGAAAAAAAGGAAAAGTCATTGCAGGCGCCTGTGCTCCTGTTCTCTCCAGACAAACAAACTGCAGTCAGCAATGAACACAACAGTATTGTCACATGCAGAGTCAAAGGCCAGGAGAGTTTAATTCCCTGTGCCTGTAACCTTATCTGTCCACTGAGGTGAAAAAAAAAAAAACGTGCACGTGCAAAGCGCATGTTGTGCGCGGCTGCCTCAACTGACAATGATCCAGTCCTGAATTCCTATCACACCACTGTTTTCTTCTTTTTATGTATTAATTAATCAGCAGGATGAACCGTCGACACCACTGTAAATCAAACTAAACCAATGGTACCACCGTTTTCAGCACACCTTCATACACCTTCTCCCTTCTCGCAAACAGTGCAGAGACCGAGAAAGAGAGAGAGAGAGAGAGAGAGAGAGAGAGAGAGAGAGAGAGAGGAGAGAGAGAGAGAGAGAGAGAGAGAGAGAGAGTTTCTACTTCCTACAAATGGTGACAGTCAACAACAATATACATTTTCTGCAAGGTTGAACGCACCTATTCAGAGAGAGAGAGAGAGAGAGAGAGAGAGAGAGAGAGAGGGAAGAGAGATCTTCTACTTCCTAAAAATGGTGACAGTTGAAAATGATATACAGTTTCTGCATGTCTGAACATAAACCGTTTGGAGATGTCTTCACACACAGAGAGAGAGAGAGAGAGAGAGAGAGAGAGAGAGAGAGAGAGAGAGAGAGAGAGAGAGAGAGAGAGAGAGAGAGCTTCTACTTCCTAAGAATGGTGACAATCGACAACAATGTGTGTACAGTTTCTACAAGTTTGAACATAACCATTCGGAGGTGTCTTCATATACACAATCGATAAATCTTCACTTACCGGCAGAGGAAGACAAATCAATGCGTTTCAGTTCCCCGCGCTGATGTGTAGATCCACTATTTCTGATCCTGGCAGTTGTGACAGGGTTTAAACGATGATGGGCTGGTTCGGTCACGTTTATACTTTGCGTCTCGTTCATACGTTTCGATGCCTTCATGGCCTCCGTGTTGTTATAAAAACTGTGTGACAGCGTGGTGTTGTGTGCTGATTTGAAATCGTTTGTCACCTGAAGAATTTCACCTCCTGCAATTATAAAGATAATTACTGCACAGAGCACGGATCACTGAGCGGGACGGAAATCGTTACCCTGCACTTGTCTTCTGGACTACTTAATTGTTCAGCATTATATATATATATATATATATATATATATATATATATATATATATATATATATATAAAACTAGAGTTAAAAGACCACTCAGAATTCTAAAAATGCTCAACCAAATAGGGAGCGACAAAACAGTTTTAAAATAGGATTTTTTTACACTTCCATTTTAAAATCCTATTTTAAACTATATATATATATATATATATATATATATATATATATATATATATATATATATATATATTTTACAGATTCTTTTTTATGATCTTGTCCACTTTCTGAATCCTTGAAATATTTTATGTATCTTTTATGTAAAGGAACTGTGCAGAAAAAAAAGCCAAACAGGAAAGAAAATGTTGGTAAAAAACAAACAAACAGCAAAACAAATCAACAGATATATAGTTAAGAAGCCAACTGGTCAAGCAGTGCTTCCTCCCCCCGCCCCTCCCCCAAAAATAGAAAGAAAGAAAAGTCGCCTCCCACAAAGACAGACTTCAAATTCTACTGAACTTGCTTTTTGTTTTGTTGACAATGTAAAAGAGAAAGAACATTAAAAAAAAAATTTTTTTTAATTCAGTGGCATTTGAAAAGAATGTGTGTATTCCCAGCTGAATTAAAAGTGTATTTCGCATTTGCACTCCTCTAGACACTCTCTCATTGTCAGTTGCATTGTTTTACTCTCCATGGTAGCAAGTTTGTAGAGACTACGGATACAATCTGCCTGAACCGTTTGGCTATTGAGATCTGTACTGGTTGTACACCATCAAAATTACTTTGGCGGCTTCTCAAATTTTGTCAATCTTTTTAAGAGAGCATAACCATATGCAACATATCTGCTATCTGTTGCCACATTTACAAGTACTGCCAGCCTGATGTTGTTAAACAATCGAAAGTACGTCTACATGAAGCAAATGACGGATTTCCAGTGTTTGCTATAGCTGTCATGAAGACACTTGCTTCTCTATCCCCCTTCAAATTTACAGCATAGAATATTGAAAGCAAGGACGACTCACAGTCTGAGTGTTACCCTGGCAGGCAAGGCAAGGCAAGGCAAGGCAAGGCAAGGCAATTCTTTATTTCATACCCACATGGGGCACAGAAATATTGGACAATGCTCACACAAAATGAATAATCGCACATCAGAATAGAGTGATGTTCCATAAAATTTTAACTATCAGTAAGCAAAATAAACGAGCAAACGACGCATAAACGAGTAAACGATGCAAACAATATTAAGCATAAGTGAAAATTTCATAGACAGTTGTCCCTATACAGAGTGCAAACTTTTGTTATGTTGTAATTTCAGTTATATGAATTATTGAAAAAAGCTATTTATAACTGAAGTATAATTCTTTAGTTTAATTAAAAGTTTCTTAGTTTTTGATGCAAATAAAATGTTGAATTTAACAGCATTCGGTCGCACAAAGAAGTATCGAGGGAGATTTTTTTTCTTTTTGCATCAAAAAAAGGACACACGAACAAATAATGAAATTCATCTGCAATATCACGCATAGCACATTTGTCACAAATTCTTTCACACCTAGGTGTGCCTGCATGGCGTACCTTATTTACAGGTAAATTATTATTTGTTGTTCTAAATTTGAGTAGAGTAACCATGTAATTCTGTGGTAAAACTAGATAGTATGGGTCAACGACAAATTATGTTTTAAACATTCTATAATTGATATATAATTCATCATTGTCAGCATGTGTGTACCAGGTAAGTATGAAACTATCTTTAAGGCATTTTTTTACTTTCTCTTTAAACCATAAGGGATGTACATCAAGTGTGTTCTGATTTAGCCAGAAACTACTCAAACCAGTTTCATTTAATAATGTATGGATGTATTTGATATATTTGTTTTCATGTACATTTAATTAATACATTTTGAGAAGACATTTATACACGCGAAATGATGATTTATAACTATGATGGTTAGATACAAGGTTAAACCAAAATGATAACATTCTGGACTTAATTTAACAATGGCCGGTATGGGGAATTTTCCCGTTTCACCGGAAACCCTGAAAGAAAGTGTCAGCTGTCGTAGTTTTAGAACCCGTGTCACGTGCGAGTACACCTGACAGGGGGGGGGGGGGGAGGTTCTTAAACAGGTAATGTGCAGTGGCAGAAACGGAGCGATCACTCTATCCCTCACACCACCAGACCACAAGAGGAAGAAGTTTCGACAATATTTTATTCACATTACAATCACTCACTCACATAGCACTCCAGATGGGGTATGGGTCATAACCAAGAAGAGAAAAGATAGCCGAGATAGGAAAAGAAAAGAAAAAAAAAACATAGAAGAGAAAGACACTATTTAGAACTAACTGACTTAGGGGACAAAGTAAATTGAATAGACCACAAAAACCCTCCAATATCCCGGGATCCCGCTACTGTCCCAACCTAACCCACTAAACCACTACAAGGACATTCAGCAAAATAACAGAAGAAAGATAGTGTTAGAAACAATGCTGCATCCAACGGGACCTAATCAACTAGAGCACGGCGCACGAGACCCCGGCGTTTTCTCCGCGCTCAGTGTGAACAAGACTTTGCCAAAAAACTCGGAGGCAGCTAAATAAAGCGCTCCGCTATTAACCAATCAGCGTGAACGCGCGCACCTCGACCGGCAGCAGCAGCAGGAGAAGGCCGACGTTACCCGCCATAGTTGTGCTTGGTGTTCTCTGTGGTGAATTTGTGCAAAAAGTGCGAATTTCGGTTGTGTTTTGGATACTGCAGTTCATCATCTTCGGTGGTTGCCGTGTTCAAATAGTCTTAGCTCTGTGAAGAAGTAGACAGGATATCACTTTTGTCCAGATCTTCAAAACACTAAATCCATCAGTGCGAGCGACGGGAAAACGTTTCCTTCTTTGAGATAAGTAAAATTCGTGCATTTTGGGGTTTGTTGACAATATTAAAACTTAAATTCAGGTCTTTTGGGGTTTGTTGTCCGCTTTTACAATTGTTATCAGGAAAGTGTTTAGTTTCCAGTATTAAGTTATCAAAGTCATATACCGGCAACAGGCCGCTGAAAGGCTATACGTGGGGTGTTTAAAGTAATGAAACCGTGCTTGCTCCCCGTTCACTAAGCCTCTCCGTGTCTGACGTCACTGTCTGTGTCGGTTTAACACGCAGCGCGAGCGTGCGTATGTCTGTCTGTCTGTCTGTCTGTCGTCATTGCATGTTACATTTACTTTACTGTAGACAAAACTCAGGTTTAATGCCCCACCCCCACCCCACCCCACCCCGCCCTCACTGCTCCTCCATGAGTCGAGTACTTGCTGGCTGGCAACCAACGCGACAATTTCCAAATCAGTTCACAGGAAAGTGATAAAGAGAATCAGTCTGTGAGACTTCTTAGTTGTTTGCATACAAAGGAAAGCAGCAATAC
The DNA here is from genome assembly GCA_018398815.1 of Conus ventricosus. Classification (NCBI taxonomy): domain Eukaryota; kingdom Metazoa; phylum Mollusca; class Gastropoda; order Neogastropoda; family Conidae; genus Conus; species Conus ventricosus. The sequence continues at coordinate 32,966,268 of CM031627.1, read as the reverse complement.
TGTATTATCATCTTCCAAATAACGGGACAGTCCGTGATAAGTAACATGTTGAGCTGAGTTTTAACAATGATGGATACATCCTTCATCGACCATGCTGCACAACCGTGAGTACAAAATCTCTCTGTCTTCCTCTGTCCTGTCTTGCATTGCCCTCCCCCCTCCCCCCTCACTCTTTCTTTCGCCCCCTCTCGCTTTGCTTTGATTCTCTATCTCCCTCTTTCTCTCTCTCTCCCACACATATGGTCGTGTGTGTGTGTGTGTGTGTGTGTGTGTGTGTGTGTGTGGTGTGTGTAAAAACTCAGCATGTTACAAACGTAGCGTAAAACAGCATGAAACATGCACACCAAAATCTGTTCTTGTTTATGTGGAAATTAAGCATGTTACAATCACAGCAAAAACAAATGCATGAAACACGCAAACCAAAATCTGTTCATGTTTATGTGGAAATTAAGCATGTTACACTCACAGCAAAAACAAATGCATGAAACACGCAAACCAAAATCTGTTCATGTTTATGTGGAAATTAAGCATGTTACACTCACAGCAAAAAAAAAAAAAGCATGAAAACACGCAAAACAAATTGTGTTGGCTAATAATGTGTGTTTACGTCTGCGTCTGGTGAATGGGCTTGACAACGTTTTGAGGACAGCAAACAGTGAGCGTAAGTATTACCGTAAGTATTAAATCTCTCTCTCTCTCTCTCTCTCTCTCTCTCTCTCTCTCTCTCTCTCTCTCTCTCTCTCTCTCTCTGTGTGTGTGTGTGTGTGTGTGTGTGTGTGTGTGTGTAACGTAATGTAATGTAATGTAAAAGGATAAACGTGATAAAATTATAATTCCTATTCAAAACACACACACACACACCGCCGGAAAACTCACACACGCAGACAGACACACGAGCGCGTTCAACACTAGCTAGAAAACACGCGCACCGTTGCGCACCGTTGTAAGTGAATATCGTTAATCAGTCCGAGGGAAAAGATGTGTCTTTAAGGTTTTGTGTGTTGTTGTCTTCAATTTAACGTCCGTCCGTCCGTCCGTCCGTCCGTCTGTCTGTCTGTCTGGTCGGTCCAGCAGTACGGTAATTGTAATGTTGTTTATAGCAAAGCCGACCACAAAGGGCGATACCAGGGCTGACACAGCAGTACAAGTGGTCAGTAGTTCCTGCAAAGCCACTTTCTTGGCTCTGGGGAGACCAGTTACACATTCCGATCGGCACAGTGTGTACCTCACTGCACAGTGATGTTCCCGTTCCGCGCGCTTCGTGTACCCTCGCCACAGAGAGGCTGGGATGGAATGCGCGCGATGCGAGGGATGGGATGGGGGGTGGGGAGAGGTGGGAGTGCTACTGGGGGGAAGGGAGTTGGGCGCTCCTTAAAAATAGGCGGGCCTTCCTCGCCTGCCGAGATGTTGTATTTGCGTTCGCCGTGAGAGTTAAACAAAACAAAACAAAACAAAAAAAAACCCCAACAAAACGAATCAATGACCGGCTTTAGACCCACACACACGCACGCCAGAACCACACCCACACCACACAATATTGCACACTCAACTCTAGTCCATGAATCGAGGAGGTTCGCCGAGGGAGGTGGATCCTGTAGAGGGGTGACGTTTGTAGTGGGCTGGTCTTTCAGTCCGAGGTGGAGCAGGTGTCCCAGCAAAGGAGACGAGGCCCACCTCCACCAGTACGCAGGCCCGAAAAAACGACCGGTGCCTGGGCGCAGGATGATGACTGCAGGGTCTGTGGATGCTGGTCGTCCAGCCAGCCAAAGACCGGAGCTGCAGCTGCAAGAAAAGGGCGAAAAATCCCGCCCTACAGCGGAGATCAGTCTCCAGATGAGTAGTCATCACCCTATAGTCCTGGTATTCAGTGTGTGGCAACATAGTGGGTCCGGCAGTGCGTCACAGTGTGAAGGGTCACAATGCCGTTATAAGGTCAACAATGTCTTTGTCACTACAAAAGGGCTAATAAACTAGGATAACTTCTTTCCCTTTTCCTTTTGCTTTTATTTGACCTGTACTAAGGATACTTTCCTTAGTCAAAATCTCCAATGAATAAAAAACAATTAGAATTCATCCACACGTCTGTCACACAAACATATAAGACAAGGACACAACGAGAACGGAACCACATGTGGGGCGATACGGCAGGAATTCCACACTCCGCGGTCTAAATGTTTAACCGTTCGCACGCTCATGCGTTCCCCGATCCGTCTCATATCTATGAAGCAACAAGGAAAATGAAACTAACATTTCCGATATCCTTCCGGCCCATATCACATATTGAGTGAGATAAGCATTGACTCAACCTGTGTAATCAGAAAATAAACAAACACAGCTTCCATTGACCGAAATGAAGGGATATTATATAGTAAGGGATTTTCAACTTAGTCCAAAGCGACAGAGTCCTAGCCGCTAAGGACCGAAAACGCAATAAAGATAATGTGCTTCTACAATTCTACAACAAGACGCATATCTCGATACCATTTCTATACCTGCTCCCCTTCTTTGGAGCAGTTACACACAGAAAAGGTGTGCCCGAGCCAACAGCACATGAAGGCAGAAGAAAACCCTCTCAACCGCTGAAAGGTTAGAAAACCCAATAAAACAAAACACTTTCCAAAACAGACCATATAGTTACCAAAATGGCGGGTGGGCGAGGTGAGAAACGGTTCGCTCCCCAGTCCGACGAAGGATGGCAGCCGTAACCGTGCCGGTCCTCACCGAAGGGACTCCAGGTCAGGGACGACCCAAGGTGGTTCTTCTGGCTGGCAGGGACAGGGATCCCCGAGGTGTCCAGTGGAATACTTTCCGACCCGATGAGGGTGAAATGACTCTTCCACACAAAATCCACACCAGAAGTGGCATGAAGAAATGGGGCCGCAGCTAGCAGAGATGGAGAACTCTCTAACTCTCATACTCGACCGTCCAATCAAAGAGTGCCAGCACCACTAGCCTAAACAAGATGGTCAACAGGTAAAAAAAAACACCGATGCTCACCCAGAGGCACCTGACACAGCAGATTAAACTCACGTGGAAAAACGATAAAATAACATAAAAGACAGCTTTAAAATAAAAAAAAGAAGAGAAAAATTGAGGATGGGAGCGAAATGCACGGACGTAGCGCACCTGGTGTGACACAAATAGCACACTGTGAGTCAACCCCTGCCAATTGAAGTAAATATGTCACTGGAAACACTTGTCACTATATACTGGGTTTGAAAAGAAATGATTTATCTTCTAAACCAAAGTCTATTACGTCCGCTGACAACACCCCCCAACCAAAGAGGCTGGTGCCACTGAGGCACAGCCTAACACAGGCCACCAATACGTCAGAACACACATACACTCTTATACAACGTAAACTTTCTCACCTAAACTCCTGATCCTTGAAAACAGTACAACATCCATCCATTTGAGGTAAATCAGGCCTCATCACATCATCCTCATAGTCATCAGTGTCACACACAGAGCGTCTCTTTGGCACACCAATGTAACCAAGGCACTGGAGATGGGTAACAAGGTGGTGGCACCTGAGGTGATGAGCAAGACGAACTGCTGCTGTTGCTGTTCATGGACTGCAGGAAAGCCATACGGTGCTGTTACCTGACGACAAACTGCATCGCTGGCTCCATCTGTATGCATGCATTCCTTCAGGCCACCCGCCGAGGTCGATGACGTTTCAGGGTCTGGAAGCACAGTGCTTAGAATTCCCAGGGCTTTGTGCATGGAAGACCCACTCAGCGTTTGTACTCAACACTGTCAGCACTTTTTCATGTCGGTGGTCCTCGGCTAAAAAGCTGTGAACCATTTGCACCAAGGCGTCAGACATGCGAGAAGCTTCCTCACTTGGCCTCCGAAGGTCTGATTCAACCCTTCACAATTGCTGTCGGTTCTGTGGCGTCTTACAACTGATCATGATCCAGCTCTTTCAGCAACAGCCCTTACCTTGACAGGGCAATGAAGTATCCTTCAAGTCATACTTAGGTCTGTTTCACACAACAGTCCGTTAGCCACAGAGATTACACACCACTTTCCTTTTCTAGCCGATTCAACTCTGAGCCTCCTGTGGTTCTGAACAGCCGAGAAATACTTTCAGCAAAAGTGGATCATTTGCCTTTACTAGAGAAGGGTTCCATTTCTCATGTTCAGGCGATCTCTGCTATCTCCCTACATACGTGGTCACCATGGTCATGAAGCGTGCTTTTTTACGTGTGTAGGAGACAGAGCATCACACAACTGGCCCCAGTGTCGCTCCAAGGCTGTGCGGCGTCCCTGGTTGGTGTATCGACTCCTCTCAATCACTCTCATATCATCGCAAGTTTGGACAGTCACCTGGGGTTCTGTACCTTTGCTTATGTAATCAATGGATTTCTACTCCTCGAGGGATGCAGAACCTGTTATGTCAACAACGCCACGTGCATCCTGGTTTTTCCCTCTTCGGAGTTATGTTCGGTGGCAAACATTGAAGCAGCGACCATACCTTTGGATGATCTTCGACACTCCTGCCAATGAAAGTTGCCCAGCAGGATTCTCACCATTGGTCGTAACGTGTTCCCCAAATGGTCCTGCCAAGGGGTATTCATGGCCTAGGCGGCATGAACAGAGCTGCGAGAGCTTCTGGTGCTAATAGCATGAGTTGGCAGCTGAGGAAGGTGATGTGAAACGCCTGTGTACAAGTCCATTCAACACACGAACTCTACCGCGCTGCCTGCTTCGGGACGTCCTTTTCTGGCTTCCCAACCAAACTGCTTGATGTTGTTGAGGAAGGATCCATTCTTAATATTTGCCTCGCACACAGCGTACAGATGAGGTGATCCATGGTCAAATTGCCATGCAGATTCAGGGGCTTCAGAGGGGTATTTCAGGGCTCTTTCCTCTCACTGTGCTGGGAACGCGTGGTGCGGACACATATACTTTATTGCTGGCAACGTCCCTGATAAGAATTCTCCCGAAGTTTAACCAATCCCCAAAGCACCACTGAATTTTGCAATCAGTAGGGAGTATGCGCATGTCGCTGAAGGGCTTACGCCCCTCACTACCCCTTTAAAATATAGGCGTAGAGACATCTTACCAGTGCAGTAGATCGGGTTGCCCAGAAGGATGGATCGATCCTAGCCCTTTGCACTCTTCCCTCGAGTGCCTCACATAGGGACTAGCTGTTCGTCGATGGAAGACCGCTGTAGCTTCCGTGTCCCCAAAAAGCTTCCACATTCCTTAGCCAACAGCACCACCGTGGAAGGTTGGATATGAATGGTTCAGGACTTCGTTCTCCAAATGCTACCCTAACGTACAATCGCCGGTTCTTGTTTTGTCCTCCTCTTGGGACAATCCCGAACGAAATGCCCCATATTTCCCCACAGGAGAAGCAACGCTTGAAGCTTGGTTCCGACGTCCCTGAAAAGTTGAGGACATCGCTTTTGGAGGGTGACGACGGTTTGAAGTCATGTGACACCCGATCGGCGGGTACCCTACAGGTTCCTGTGTGCAGGCATACTTAGCTACGACGCGCATCTGCGAAGGCTTAGCAAACTCGATTGCCCTTGGCGAATGTCTTTGGTATCCTCCTCCACCCAACATGAACTGCATTTCCAGAGATACCGAAAATCATGATTTGCTCCAAGAGGAAACAATCCTTCAATTCATTTCTGAGGCTTCAATCCAATATTTCCATAGTTCGCATAGGCGATCCCCAAACTGTGAAAAAGTCTCCTCTGAAGGTTTCGCCTCGTTGTGCGAAACAGCTTTTTCAATAGGAGCGTCGGAAGTCATGTCAGTCTCCCGCAAGAGCCGCTTTTAAACTCGGTATAGGAAGCACCGGGTGAAATTCGACAAACGCCTCCTTACTTTCCTCCCTGTCATGGCTACTGATGAGGTAAGGGCTTTACCTGGTCGTTTATCTGTACCAGTCGGCAAACCCGCCTCAAAGAGCCTCGCTGTAAGGTAACTATACAATATCGCTGTGGCACTATACACTGTCATTATGTAGCATGGGAGAGCCACCTGAATAACCACGCCCTGATGAAAATCCGTATTTCCCGGATGGTCAGAGACCAATCTCGGAAGCAACCACAGACTGAGGTCTTCGGGGCATCTAACTGTTGAAACTAATTCGGCCCGGAGTCTTTCTCGTTCTCGCTTCCACCAAACGAAGCCTCAAAGTCCAACTCTTTTCTGTTTTACAGGGCCTCCTTACTAACTGTTCTCTCTTTTCTCTCGACTCCGCTACCCATTTCTCCTTTCCTCCATCTCTTCTCTCCATCGCCCGGTTCCTTCTCTCCTCCAACCTCCACTCCTCCATCTCCTTTTCACTTTCCGCACTCTCTCTTCCTCTCCAGCTTCTTTTCCTCCATGCCATTTACCACCCAACCGTCTCTCTTCTTGGTCATCTCTCTCCTCCCCTCTCATCTTTTCCTCGCTTCTCTCTCTTCCTTTTCCAGTCTCCTCTCCTCCCTCTCTCTTACTCTCTCATGCGCTCTCATTCATCCCTCACACTCCTCATCAACATAAAGGATCCATGGGCGCTGGACCAGGGAGGAAGGAGCATATGCGAAGGCCGAAATCGAAGTCATCTCGAAGAAACGGCGTGAGGCAAAGTCCCCGAGACCGGAGTTGGGCAAGGTACCGTCTCGAGAGAGTGACCCAGGAGGGGGTCAACTCCAGATATTGGACATTGCGAAATGACTGGAGGACGAGTCCCACGAGAAAGACAACAACGACCTGGGTAGTAGGGCCAGTTTGTCGCCTGAGTCATGGGTCTCCCCATCCCATGGTAGGGATTCCTGCACCACGAGTCTTGATAAAACGTGTGATCCGGCGCCCGTCGTCAACGAGATTCCATAACTACAGTACACACCTCACAAGACACGACACACCGAATCACTAAGTGATAACACAAGATTTGCACCAGCCACGCAGAACTCGAACGAAATCCCACGAAGGTTCCGACGTGTGTGTCCACTTCGCTCTTAGTAAGACAGGGCCGGACTACTTCGAAGTCCACAACGTATTTGAATCCACCACAAGCCAATAGTACCGGACGATTATTTAACTAAATGGACTAAAACCAAGATCTGAAAATAGTCACTAGGATTGAAGAGAACTATCCCAAATTTTCCAAAGGTAAAAACGCACTCCATAAACCACAGATAGTCATATAGGTAACACCAGCACTAATTGTTGAACCCACCCTCACCGAGAAATGACAAACACTCATCTGAAGCACAACGAATGAGAAATGCGTAAGGATTTTGATGTGAGTCAAACACGCATGGACAACAAACAAAACGCCACGAGGAGTTCTTTTAATTCCACGAACCCCAGAGTGTTCCACCAACAATATCACGCTACCAAAGTTCCAAGTTCCTACAAGAAAAGATCCACAAAATCAAAGTCCAAGAATGGGAACCGAAACAGTAAGCTCACAACGTATCAGCAATCCAATCCGACAAAATAGCGCTGTATTCCCTACGAGAAGGCAGTACGTAGTAGTAACGTTCCACAATGTACTATGACTAAGGAAGTCAATAAACTGTACCAATATTCCCACAACTGGGGAGAGGAGATAAATATAAAGTCCTAGCTTACGACTTTTTGTACTAAGCGTAAGTCAAAACACCAACAAAACTCCACCCGAAGGTTACAGTCTAAGGAATGTCTCACAAGACAAGATAGAAGTTTGAACAACAAAGACATCAAAGTATGACTTTATGAACTAATGTGTCCAAACCACAAACCTTTACAAAACCGAAGAGAAAGAAAGCTTCCAACGAAACCAAGATTGCAGTCCAAGAGTACTGCCACACAAAGCTAGCCCAAACGAACTGAATCGATAACCCTGGCTAAAACTCAATAATAAAGCAAACTAACCTACTTCTCACCAAAGAACACCGAGTACCAAATTCAATAACAGCCAAGAGCTGGAGTTATTTCCCCAGAATTCCAACGAAGGAGATACCGCATTTAAGTTTTTTAAACACTTCGAAAGCGTTGAGAACAACAATCTTCAAAAGAAAAACACCTGCTGAACAGAAAAACGAGGTCCCAATCTCACAGTTATTCCTGTATGGAAAACAATACCAAACATGAATCAATTCCAACACGATGTGGAATTAAACAAAAAATCGACAAAGCAACAAACACATCAATTAATAACGACTGCCCTTGTGCACCGGCGTGCCAAGAAGCCAACAAAGTTAACACACCTGGAAACAAACCTATACCGGATCAAAATTGATTCCTCCAAATAAACTACAAAGATGTTTACCCCAGCAAAAAGGGCCAAAGAAATCACAAACCTAAACAAACTGGAATTTGAAACTCAACGCGATACACCAACCATCAAACAACTCATCCAAAGAGAAAAGCAACAAGACATCAACAAACCCGCATAAGGCAAGGGACGGACAATATACATAAAACGACCCGAACCGCGAAGGCCCAACAGCCAACAGCAAACCTAAATTCAACGGCGACTGACGTAAACACGGAAGCACACGTGCGTGCCAACACTGTCCACGAGGGTCACACAGGAACAGAACCGACTCGATCTAACAGTAGGCCCGAAGGAGCGCGCCGAAATCCGTGCAACACGATCTACGTACGAAAGGCGGGAAACCCACGTGCGTAAAATCACTGCACTGTAACTGAAGGTAAACAGATGAAAGGGGAGGGGGCGACAGAAAAAGGAACAAGTGGCTGCTTTGGAAAGACACTAATGAGTATCCACAGACACTACCCACCCAATCTCAACAACACGACAGACAAAATATATTATTCCATCACACATGTCACACAAATAGTGTTTAACAAATTAAAGAAATCCCTAACATCAGCAGCTAATAGAAAAGCCATAAACTGCTGTATGTGCGCTAGAGGAAAGAGAAAGCCAATCACCTTAGGGCTAATCCCCATAGACTAAACAACACAGAGATCCAACAACCAATAGTGGGTAAATAACAAAAAAACACACCACCAACAAAAGTCCCATTCATTGTTTTGTGAGCTGAAGTGATAGACTTACGGAAGACCGAGTTTCGCGCAAACACGTATCGGAACGAAGTTCAAAGTTGCCCTTGGTAAACACAGAACACCAAATGCTTGGTAAGCCTCCTACATCTTACCATACTAAACACAGTCGGGACGACTTGTTACAGGCCAATGCAGATCAAAAATCCTAAATCATACAACCACTGAAACCCAGACGACGACTCTGCAACAAAGCACGACTATAATCTAAGTTTCAAATCCCCTCTTTCTCCACCCAAGTACCTATCTAACTAAGGAAATGAGAAAGGAGAACGGAACTCATAACCAATATCCGGGTCGGATATCCTAGACAAAACCATACAAACACGTGAGATGACGCGGAACGAAGCGCCGAAGGTCCCGACCACGGAGCACGGAATCTCTACAGCCGACCAGCACCTCCCCAAGGAAAACCGTTCCCACAATAGGTCCCTACGACTCTAGAACCACCCCACAAAAACCAACAACCCGTCAAAAACACGATAAGAAAGAAAGATAGGTCTCTCAAGGGTCGGCGTAAATGAGTCATAGTGTCGCTTTTACACTACCACCAACACATATCCTGTACCCCGCATCTCCACCATAAATTTCACGTGCGTAGTACACTGACAGGGGTGGTTCGTTAAACAGGTAATGTTCAGTGGCAGAAATGGAACGATCACTCCTGAATCCCTCACACCACCAGACCACAAGAGGAAAAATTCCGAACAATATAATACTCACATTACAATCACTCACACCTCACACTAGCACACCGATAAGGGTAATGGGAGCATAACCCAGAAGAGAAAAGATAGCCGAGATAGGAAAATAAAAAAAAAAAAACATAGAAGAGAAAGACACAATTTAGGAACTAACTGACTTAGGGGACAAAGAAAATTGCATAGGACCTCCAAAAACCCACCAAATATACCCCGGAACCCCGCAACTGTCCCAACCAAACCACCTTAAACGCACTACAAGGACAACTTCAGCAAAATAACAAAAGAAAGAAAGTGATAGAAACAATGCTGCATCCAACAGTACCTAATCACTAGAGTTAAACAAAACAAAACAAAAACAAAAAAACACAAAACAAAAAAAAAACAAAACAATGCGAATACTATACCGCATTAGATCCCACTATACACCACGCCAGAACCACACCCACACCACACAATATTGCACACGCAACTCCTAGTCCCATGAATCGAGGAGGTGTCGCCGAGGCGAGGTGGGATCCTTGTAGAGGGGGGACGTATTGTAGTGGGCTGGTCTATCAGTCCCCGAGGTGGAGCAGGTGGCCCCCCTGGCAAAGTAGACGAGGCCCACCTGCCCACCAGTACGAGCCCGAAAAAACGACGGAGCCTGGGGCGCAGGATTAAGACTGCAGGGGCCGTGGTATGCAGTCGTGTCCCAGCCAGCCAAAGAACCGTAGCCTGCAGTCTGGCAAGAAAAGGGCGAAAAATTCCGCCCAACTGGCGGAGAACGTCTCCAGATGAGTAGTCAACACCCAAAGTCCTGGAATCGGAGTTAGGCAACATAGTGGGGATCCGTGCAGTGCCGTCACAGTGTGAAGGTCACAAATGCCGTTATAATTCAAACAATGTCTTTGTTCACTACAAAATGCAAATAAACTAGATAACTATCTTTCCCCCTATTCCGTTTGCTTTTATATTGACCCTGTACTACGTAAACTTTCCCTTAGTCAAAAAGCACCAGAATGAAAAAAAACAATTAGAAATTCATCCACGCGACCTGTCCACAAACATATAAAGACAAGACACAACGAGAACGAACCACATGTGGGGCGATAACGGCAGGAAATCTCAACCCAACTCCGCGGTTCTAAATTTTTAGCCGTTCGCACGCTCAAGCGATTCCCCGAACCGTCGTCGTATCTATGAAGTTCAACAAGGAAAATGAACGTAACAATTCTGATATCCTATCCGTCCCATATTACATATAGAGCGAGATAAGCATTGACTCAACCTTTGTCATCATGAAAATAAACAAACACAGCTTCCATTGACCGAAATAGAAGGATATTATATAGTATGGGCTTTTCAACTTAGTCCAAAAGCGACTGATGCCTAGCCGCTAAGTACTCGAAAACAGCAATTAAAAGATCATGCGCATCTACAAAACTAGCAACAAGACTCATAATCTCGAATACCATATCCATACCAGATCCCCTTCAATTGGAGCAGTACACACAGAAAGGTGGGCCCCGAGCCAACAGCACATTAAGCAGAAGAACAAAACCTCACAAGCCGCTGAAAGGTTAAAAACCACAAAAAAACAAAACACAGTCAAACTACTCATATATTAAACCAAAATGGCGGGTGGCGAAGTGAGAAACGGATTCGCGTCCCCAGTCCGCCGAAGTATGGCATGCCGTAACCCGTGGCCGGTCCCGTCCCCGAAGAGGGACTCCAGTCATGGACGACGCCAAGGTGGATCTTCTAGCTGTCATGTACATTTATTCCGGGAGGTGTCCAAGGAATACTATCCGACCCGATGAAGGTGAAAGACACATCCACACAAAAACCACACCGAATTGGACGAAGAACTGTGGGCCCCCGCTAGCAGAGATGGGATTCATCTCTCACCCGACTCGACTCGGTTCCGACAATTGAGTGCCACACCACAAGCCTACCCAGATGGCAACAGGTAAAAAAAACACAGCTCACCTGTGGCACCTGACAACAGCTGATGAACCACGTGGAAAACGATAAAAGAACAGAAAAAGAAATCATTAAAAGACAAAAAAGAAGAGAAATATTGGAGGATGGGAGCGAAATGCACGGACGTAGCGCACCTGGGGTGACACAAACAGCACACTGGTCAACACCCGGCCAATGTAGTAAAGATGTCACTGGTAACACTTCACTTTATACTGGGTTTGAAAAGAAATGATTTATCTTCTAAACCAAAAGTATTTACGTCCGTGACAACCAGCTTATAAAATTTTGACTGTAATCTTTGGCCAAGACCATTTATGTCAAACCCCCAATTTCACATCCATTTGTAAGAATTGGTAATACAGTTTTATAAAATAAATCCATCACTAGGTCTGCAGGAAGCAGCAATAGTTTAGCTTTCCTCATCAAAGCAACCATTGCTCGAGAGGCTCGGTCAAACAGATCACGTTGTGCAGCATTCATTCGGTTATTATAGTTAAGCCTCAACCCTAGATACAAGAAATCACGGACGACCTCTAGTTTTTCTGTACCTGTAAGAAAATCAGCAAAACATCTAACCTAACAACTTTACATTTGTTTGCATTTAGTTTCAATTTTCATTTATCACAATATTTTTAATAGACTTTAAACCTTTCTGTAGTCCAGACGCACTTTCTGAAAAGATCACTATGTCTATTTCAATGGCTTCTTTCCGACAGTTACAAGGCCAGCCATGTCGCCAGACATAAATTCTTTCCTATCGTTACAAACAAGGCAAACAATACAGGTGACAAGTTTTTTCCTTGTCTTACACCAATATTGGAACAGAAAAAATCAGAATAATCACAATTGACAGATACACATGACTTGGCTTGAGAATACATATTTTGAATAACTTTTAACATTTTGCTACTAATGCCACTTTTTATCAGTTTATGCCATAGAAACGATCGATTAACTTTGTCGAATGCCTTTTCATAATCCAGAAAAGCAAAGTACAAGCGCTTTTTCTTAAACAACAGAACATCAATCAGGCCATATAAGGTAAACAAATGATCAAGTGTTGAGAAGTTATTCCGAAAGCCTGCTGCTTGTTCCATACTAATCAAATCGAATGTTTCAATAAACATCTTTAAACGCTCATTCAAAATACTTGTAAACAGCTTTCTAAAACATGATAGTATAGTTATCCCACGGTAATTACCGAGGTCTAAGACACATCCTTTGTTTTTGAATATAGGATGTATAACCCAAAGCGCCCAAATCAGTTGGTACTTTTCCAGTAATTAATATAAGGTTAAACAATTTGACATAAAATCTTAGCATTTTCACAGCAGAGTTTTCCATAAATTCATTTGCAATCTAGTCCACTGGCTTTATTTTTCTTTAACTTTTTTAATGCAATGCATTACATCATTTTCGGTGATTAAATTATCCCAAAAGGCATAACTGGTGTCACTAAAATGCACATTTTCAAGAACTTAGTCAGCATCTTCTACATCATCTACATTCATTTTTTTAAGTAACTCAAAGAAAGCATGGCAACTGGGTTGATTACGGTTGGATTTTCTCTTCTGTCCATTTAAGATAGTCCAATAAACCTTTGGGTCTTTAGACTGTAACTGGCGTAGCTGTTTTGCCATTTCGTGGTTATATTTTCTCATTTCTTTTTTATCTGCTTTCTTATATGAAATTGATGCACGTACCGTTTCCACCTTTAAAAAATAAATCATTTTTCATAAGTAAACATCTTCTACAACGGCAAAAGTTGTTTCTTTTAACTTAAAAAATTTCATTAAACCAGGGTTTTTATCCTTCTTTTTCTTTTTAGTTGGTTTGGCACATTTCCTTCTCTTTTTAGCATGTTTAGTACATCTACACTTTCAAGAAATATATCATTAACTCTGCCAACAATATTATTTACATTGTTTACAGTAATATTATCTGGATTTGTAAGCAAGTCATCTGGCTCAATCTCTAATGATGTAATTTTTCAACATCTAAGTCAGCAACAAAAATTGCTTTCAAAGCATTATTTCATCTTACATAGTATGAATTGACGTCATTAGCATGCGAAATCGGCGCTGTTTACTCTGATCTCCCCCTTGATCCGATTGCAAACTTTTTGGTAATAGGGCAATGAATATCTGAAAATAATTCATTAAAATCATCCACACTAAAATCTACAACACTATCAAATAAATCATAAGAAACTATAGCGTAATCCACTACAGATGCATGTTTACAAGTCAGTTTACCTTTACCATAATCTCTACCAGATCTACCATTCATGATAATAAGCTGACATGCTTTGCAAGGGCTTATTAATTCATGTACCATATTGTTTGTCTGTCTATCTTCAGATGATCTGACAGGGAAATTATAATCTCTATCAGAACGCAATCAGCAAAGAAATTATTGACCAACAATTCATTTAGCTGTCCCGATCTTGAGTTCAAGTCCCCAAACAGACAGATGCTATCAATACCAATATTTAGAATTGTATCTTGTAAATCATTATAAACATCTCTATTAAAGTAAGGTGATCCCTCTAGTTCAATATAAGCAACACAACACAAAACTTTCTTTTCAAAAATGGAGTCACAAAAAACAAAAGCAGTGCACTTTGACACATATCAAAATCCACAAACTTATAACTACTTGCAGACTCAGCACTAATGGTATTTAAAATCTTTTTTTTCAAAGACAGTGACATATTGAACAAGACAGTCTTTTATTAATACTAGTATACCTCCAGATTTTCTTTTATATTTACTTCAGTTTTTCTTTATAAAACGCCTCTTGCATATTGTCAAAAAACACCATAACCATATCTTTATTGTCCCTCCTATCCAGTTTCACTTCGCAGACATTCTTTTTATCAATCACTATCATATCAAATTTCGAGCCATTCATGGTCAACATTTTTTCTTCAACACATTGATTATATACACTTAGACTGTGAGTCAAATCATCATGGTTTTCGATCGGATTTATAACCTATATTACTCTATCATTACGTTATGTCACCAAATTATTCTCATACATTACGTCGTACACACGATCATGATCATAACATCTATACTCACAACCATGCTCACAAAAGATATGTGCATCAATAATATCTACATCGGATACTAATATAGGGCAATAGCTCCATCACCTTCGTGGGTTGAGAAGAAATGAAAAAGTTTGTTCCCGTGCTGTCACTGGTTTCTCATTTCCCCCACCCACTCTTTCACTCCTCCTCACAAACGACATAACCATGAGTAGCACCAATAGCAGAAGGTCGCTTTTGATGTTTCATTACTACAGGGTCGAACTTTAATTAAGGACCACCCCGAAAAATGGCCCTTTCTTTTTAAATTGGCCAAAAATACAAGCAATGCATTTTTTTGAAGAATTCGACTGGGAAAGGTTTAAGGGGTTAACAGAGTATTCCGCAAAGCTTGCGAAAGCTCTCTTATTGTCACGTGCGGCATGCAGAGCGGGGGTTGAAAGTTGCAGATTGTTGTCAAAATTGCTTGTTTTTTAAGCAAGAGTGAACACTGCTTCAAACGGTTTTGCACTGAAATTCCAAATGCACGTGCAAAAACCAATGCATTGCAGAGCATTTTACTGACTGGAATGCCCTAAAAGCAGCCCAACGTGCATAATTCTTCATAACACAAAAATGCCTCCAAGACGCAAGCTGTCTGACTTTGACGGACCCCGGGCGATTGCATGGCTGCAGGATCGAGTTGGCGTTCGTGAAAGTGGCCAGAAGACTACAAGTGTCCCACTCCGTCATCATTCGACTGAGAGAACGTTTTCAAGCCACTGGAACTGTCAAAGAGAGACCCCGTCCAGGCCAGCCAAAGAAGACCACTGCAAGAGATGACAGGTTCATCCGCAGACATGCTCTTCGGACCAGGACCACCACCTCCGACACCATCAGGCGTCGGCTCCAAGCTGCCACTAACACAGCAATGTGTGAGATGACCATACGGCGGCGCCTCAATGCTGCCAACCTTTGAGCAAGGCGCCCAGTCCGGAAACAAAAACTGACTGCGGCACACCGGGCACGTCGCCTGGCCTGGTGCACAGCTCATCGAACATGGACTCGGGCTCAGTGGCGGATGGTGCTTTTCACCGATGAGTCCAAGTTCCAGTTGAAGCCACGAGATGGACGCATTCGGGTGTGGCGGCGTCCAGGGAGCAGCTGGCAGATGACGTCATCCAGGAGGTCGTCGCTTTTGGTGGTGGCTCCGTCATGGTATGGGGGGGGGGGGGGGGGGCATCAGCAGTCACCACAAGACTCCCTGTACCATGTGAATTGCAACCTGAACGGCCAACGCTACCTGCAGGAGATTTTACGGCCTTTGGTTGTCCCAGCACTCCAGCAGATTGGGGCTCAGGCTGTGTTCATGGACGATAATGCCACCCCACATCGTTGTCGAGCCGTGAACACTTTTGTGGTGCAAACTGGCATCACTAGGATGCCATGGCCGGCAAACAGCCGGACATGAACCCTATTGAGAACATCTGGGGCGAGCTTGGGAGGAGAGTTCAAGAAAATCACCTGTTCCGGCAAATCGACAGGAGCTGCTGCACTACCTGCAGCAGGAGTGGGCAAACCTCCCCAGGCACTCATTACAAGAACAGTCAACACCATGAGGCAGCGCTGTGTGGATTGTGTGGCAGCACGACGGGGGCACACTCGGTTTTGATCAGACTGTAAAGAAACACTCTTTTTGTGAATGTTATTTTGGGGGGTAGTCTCATTCAGGCTCCCTGTCTAATCAGAAAGAATGATTTTTTCGATGAAAGTGACAAAATGTTGTTTACTGATAATGAAATTAAACATTTTTAAAGTTTCTGTCGTTTGTCGGTTTTTCTTTCTATGTTTTGTGAGACTGTGTATAAGTGGTCCTTAATTAAAGTTCGACCCTGTATAAAGGTTTCCTGGTCTTCACTTCTTTCGGTGGCACAGTCACTAAGAACCCGTTTCTAAATTTGATTTACACACTTAACATTCACATTCCCGCTAAATGTATTACTGTTTTATAACCACACATCCATACATTCATACGCACTGAAGGAAGAGATCTCTTTCAATGCACAAGACTCATTTTTCATATCGGTTACACACGACATTCGTTCGAACTTATCACTCACTTTCAGATCATTTGCATTCAAATCACTAAACTGTTCTTTCATATCACACCCATCCATACCTTTTGCATTATCATTCATACTCATTTTCTCAACAACTTTTCCTTTCTCTCTCGCATCTTTTTCTTGGCTCTTCGTTAACAGAGCCAGACTTTGACACGCTCACATCACTCCAACACTGCTGGTAAGGTGTGCCTGTAGAACGCCAATTGAACCCCCAGGGCAGCACTATTCCAAATCTTGGTTCCTGGCGAGGATCAGGTGGGTCAGGCCAGTCGATCATAGTGGACCTCCGTCACCCCAAGCGGAACAAGTCGTCGGGTTGTCTCTATGGTGACGGGCTTGGGGTGGTTGTCAGGGTGAAGTCCAGGAATGGATTTCTTGCGACAGTGGATGGTCACATCTATGGTCCACACCCTCTCCACGGCAGGGATGCTTTTGACGTACCCAATCAGCCGGGAACGAAGGGGTATGAGGTCGTCGTTGATGAAGACCTTGTCATCGCCGTTCTTTCCCTTCAGGGTCTTCTTCTTCATCATCAGCTCGTGACGCTTTCGTCTGGACACGAACTTCACCAGCACTGCAGGTGGCCCTTTGCTGCTCCTGTTCTTGCCCACCCTGTGACAGGCAGCGATATCGACTTCCCCGACCTCAGCCCCAGCTTCCCGCATCACAGTCAGGGCTTTCTTCTCCACATGCTCAGCTGTCTCACCGTCCTCCTGCTGTATCCCGAAGATTCGGACCGATTCTCTGCAGGAATACTGTTGCAGACGATCGTTCTCATAGGTCAGACCCCGAATAGCAGCCTCCAACTTCTCATGATGACAGCAGGGAGGGGCAGAATCCATACGCCCCATGTGCTCCAATCGTTGATTCAACATATCCATCACCCCTTCACCACCTCTACCATCGCCATAGACACAGCAGTAGACACAGCAGTCACAAAGGCAGGGAGAATCTTCAGAGCAGGATCATCTTCTTCCTGTGGAGTCAATGCCTCAATGTCTTGTTGATGCGTGTGACCACCGTCTCATGGATTTTGTGAGCGTCAAACAGAGAAACTTGCTCTTTTTTCTTCTCCATACCTTGATCAGCATGAATTAATATCTCAACCTCCTCAGTTCGGCTTTGAAAGAGAGGGTGTTATTTACCGCCAATGACATTGACAAACAAAGCACATGACAAGACACGATGCATTTCGACCTCTTGGGTCTTCTTCAGGTAACATTTAACATTTAGGACAGTACAAACAAAGAACGAAAAATGACTCATCTGAAGAAGACCCAAGAGGTCGAAATGCATCGTGTCTTGTCATGTGCTTTGTTTGTCAATGTCATTGGCGGTAACTACCACCCTGTCTTTAAAAGTTTGGCTTCGCGACCGCCGTCAGTCACTCTATTTTGAAACTCCTCAGTTCGGGATTTCTTTGAGTCTTTCTTAGCTGAGAAAGGCGAATTGAACAGGCTGCGTTTCGTTTTCGACATTGCGAAGCGAAACCCTCAAATCAACAAAAATCAACCCTCAAATCAACACGGCAAACCTGTCACAGACTGTTAGTGTCGACAAACACAAGGTCCCCACGTGTGATTCTATTTAAAGCAACAGGCTTTCTATCGAGGACAACAGCACAAGGAAACCCAATCACGGTCGCCAGGGTAACTCAGATAGCTCACGTGATGTGCAGGTTACACAGAATATGCGGGTTCAAAGGTCACATTAGCGCATGCCGAAACGCCTAGACTAAGTGGGCAACTGAACTGTGTGAACAACTGAACCACAAGCAAAAAACACTTGCGAAACAGCACCAATGCAAACTTGAAAACGAAGCGAAAAATGACCACAAGCGTTCTTTAAACGGGGTAACCACAAAATGAATTTCCTTTTTACCGGCCTGGAGAACAACAAAGCGTCTCTTCAAACACACACTTGGGTACTATAGACACTTACAGCCGAGTATGCAAAAACGCACATACAAAAAAACCAGCCTCAGTGAATGAAATAGAGAAAAAATTGCGGACACAAAATCAAAACAACCTCCATGAATCAGGGGACATCACTCTTTCCTCTCTTTCAGCATCAGGAAGTAACGTGTGATCATATTGATGGCACAATGATTTCACTATGATGATAGACATTATAATATGATACAAATTTCAAGAAGTGTATTCATTAAACAAGAACACTCGTGTATCATTTCCACGACGCTCAACGGTGGTTACAGAACCTATTCTTCTCTCTTTTCACAGCTCTGTGGAATCATTTTATTTTTCCACGTCTTGATTGAGTGATTGAGTCACAGGCTGAGTGATTAATCGTTCAATTTCAGCCTTGCATGTCTTTCCCTTTGCATGTTTGTATTTACTTAAATATATATTTGTTTACAGTGTGTTTCTTCATCTTTGCTGTTTTAATCCATTTCAATATTTACAGCATGAACACTATCCAGTTTAAAAGAATTGAGATCTGCCAGCGTACTTGTTTCTTTTCTTTACAGCATTGAGTTCGCCTTCTTGTTCAATAAACCTGTTTAGAGGAACATACCGCCTGTCTTTCATTGCAAATAGAGTTATCCTTTTCCAGTTTATGGATCAAGCAAATACATGCAACGAGTCAAATGTTACGCCTTAAAGCACTCCACGATAACGATGGGGATTTGACTATCTGCATGAAAGGTTCACCGTGTCACACCCGTGCTTTGGCGTTTTCTTTTTCTGGTTGACGTGCTAAGCTGACCAATGGAGTATTGTTGTTTGGGCCATGCCTTCAAGCAGTGCAAGTCTATTGAAAATGGCAGAATCCATTTCGTTGACCGCAAGCTATGACAGACAACCACCTAACCCCCAACCCCATCCCTACCCTTACAGATCGCAAAACATCGCCTATTATTCAGTTGTACCTGATTCCTGTGTCTTCGTTTAACGTGTTTGTTGATTCCACAGTTGCTTGGTGTATTTTTCAATGTTGAAATTGACTTCTCACACTTCACATCTGCTAGATCTGTCGTCTTCAGCTGGTTGCAAGTGTCCTTAACGCTGTCTGTCTCAATGGGTGGTCTCTGATGAGGGGTTCTGCTGAGTCGAGCTCTGCCGTCAGCTGCTCCTGAAGTCTTTCTAGTATGGCCTGCTTTACCCTTCCACCTTGTCTTCTTCGTGTTTTGTAGCACTGCATCAGTGATGTGCTGGGTTTTCTGTGATGACCGAGTCTGAGTCACTTCCCAGGTGTCTGAATCACTGCCCAGGTGTCTGAATCACCGCCCAGTTGTCTGAATCACTTCCCAGGTGTCTGAATCGCCGCTCAGTTGTCTGAGTCACTTCCCCGGTGTCTGAATCGCCGCCCAGTAGTCTGAGTCACTTCCCAGGTGTCTGAATCGCCGCCCAGTTGTCTGAGTCACTTCCCAGGTGTCTGAATCGCCGCCCAGTTCTCCAAGACACTTGGCCAAAATGTTTACCCAAACTGAAGTTAAAGATTTGGAACTCAACATTTTCTCGTGATGTTATATGTATCTACAAGGAAATTCTATCAATGCACCACCTGTTATTGGATTGTCCAATTTTAACAAGGAGTTATAAGAAAAAAGATTGGTCTGAATATGAATATGTAAATGCGAACCACATTTTGTAGGACCCATGCACTATCAGTATTGCAGCTGTTATGTATCGATCAGGTTGAAGTTGCTAGACTGACATGAAGTTGCGATATCGATGTTCGGGATCTGTATGAAGGGTTATGTACGTCTGTGTAGAAACTACCAAGACGATGCTCATAAAACCATTCATTGTCTGATATGATCTATGGTACAGTGACGATATATGAAAGCACTGAACTGAACTGTTAAGGCTGTTGATGTGCTGATATTTTTGCAAAGATTGTCTGTCGACCTATTCCCTGTGTAGGACTCACTTTGTTCCTTGGCTACATGTTGTGCTCAGTTCATCCTATGCCAGAAATGTTTGGTTACAAGCTGTGCTGAGTTCATCCTATGCCAGAAATGTTTGGTTACAAGCTGTGCTGAGTTCATCGTAAGCCAGAAATGTTCATAAGGATTAAGAGACGGTCGCTTCCTCCTATTTTGAAGCTGACTGCACTGGAAGTGAGTTGGTGAATATCCTCTGTGGAGATTGCTAGATCTGGTCTGAAAGAGGCCCCTATGCTGTTGAATAGCTAGCAGCTTCGTTTACAGGTTGACTGGCAACGATTAGCTTGACAGAAAATCTTAAATGAAGCACGGAATGGTAAAAAGTAAATAACGAACAATCAGAATAATTGTTTCTCTCGTAATGAAATTAATGACTCAACAAATGCTGCTTTCAACACCAAATCTCCTGGCAAAAATGCCAACACAGAGCATACAGAACAAAACAGAGGAGACATCT
>CM031627.1:32917554-32942554 GCA_018398815.1 Conus ventricosus | reverse complement strand
TCCTGCAAACAAATAGTACACATTCATTCCTAAGGTGCACCAAATCAAAGGTTAAAAACAAATAAATTCATAACATTTACTTATGTCCTCACGCACAGGGGTAATGCAATTAGAAAAAAAAAGACTAACACGACCATCCACTCGTTCAAATATGACAATGTATCTTACTGATCTCTTCCACTTGCGATGAATGATAATATTTATTCAGATATCTCTTAAATGCATTATTTAAATTTCACTATCCTCCATCTGTCTAATTTCAATGCTTCTGCGATGAATTTCGCAACTGATTAATTACAAGTTCATCATCTGATGATAACACGACTGCAACATTTGTCTTTTCTCTGTATCTAACTGGAAAGTGAACAATTTGTCCGCACTTCATTATAAGCAGTACAGTGGAACAGAAAGTGTTCTTCGTCATCAATAATGTGTCTACATACAGGACAAGGAGATCTGTGGATGTTTCACATTCAAACCATCTTTTGTTCGCATTAAAACCTAAAGTTCTCAACCTAAATCTTGCGTAATTTATTCTGTGCCATCTATCTGTTATGACATTGAGAAACTTTTCAGAATGAAACACATTCTTAAATGAGAAAAACCAGCGATATTTTTCTTTACTTTCCATATCTGAGTGCCAATTCGTTTTAAAAGACAAATAAGCCTGTTTTTAAATTCCGCAATAAACTGATGCTCATTCCCTACTTCCTGGGCCATCCACACTATTCCAAAACCTGTTCTGAAAGGACTTTCTTTACTTTATGAGCCCAGTTTTTCTTACCTTTTTCCATTTCTAAAACATCA
Source organism: Conus ventricosus (assembly GCA_018398815.1). Taxonomy (NCBI): domain Eukaryota; kingdom Metazoa; phylum Mollusca; class Gastropoda; order Neogastropoda; family Conidae; genus Conus; species Conus ventricosus. Next base: position 32,941,747 of record CM031627.1, on the reverse strand, counting down.
TATCATAGGCTTGCCTGCTGAAACGGGACTGGGGTAGCTTCAAGATCTTCAACCAGTACTTAATACATTCACAAATGTACTTATGTACAAAGGGTATCTGCCCATCTCTCCATATAAAACGGTGTGGATGAATGAATAGGTACTTGAAGGAAACGCTTCATAGCATACGTATGTACTTTTTCCATCATCGAATATTCATGTAAGCCCAAATTTCAGCTGCATATGTAAGAAGAGGTTTTATCTGTGTATCAAACATTTTCCAAAATATACTACAGTCTGTACAATTTAGTTTTCTCAGGATTTCAGAATTTCAATAGTACCTTTTTTCCCTTTTCTTAGAGATTCTTCCGTGCGTAGCGGAAAGTTAATTTTGTTGAAAATATCATTCCAAGATAATTTATATGAATTAACTACTTGAAGGTCTGCATTTCCATAAGACCATTTTTTACACACTGATAGGTGGCCACCCATTCTAAAGACCACTATATTTGTCTTATCCAAGTTAACTGATAAACCTAAGCGATCTGCTTCTTCTTTCAATACATTTAGTTGGCTTTGCAAACCTACAACGTTCCGGACAGAAAGACAACATCATCAGCATACAGTAATAAAACTAATTCAACTGCTCCAGGTATTATCTGGATACCATGTCGGCCTTTGCGGGACAATTCCACAGCCAATTCGTTTATGAAAAAAGAAAACAATTGTGGACTCAACAAGCATCCTTGTTTTACTCCATTTGTACAATCAAAATAATCTGAATACTCACTCTTCACACGCACACATGCCAGCACTGAGTTGTAGACCCTCTAATGGCCATGTACAATATACTATTAACACCACTTTTACGGAGTACATTCCACAGAGTATTTCGATTTACCGAGTCAAAGGCCTTCTTGAAATCTACAAATGCAATGTAGAGCTTCGACTTGCAGAATAGATGTTTTTGAATCAAAGAATATAGTGTAAATATATGGTCTATGGTGCTGTAACTGGTTCTAAAACCTGCTTGTTCTTCCAATATTTTTTCTTCAGTTTCAGCCCATTCAGTTAATTTTGTATTTAGTATGTGAGTGTAGATTATACTTAAAATGCTGGAAAGTGATACTCCACGATAGTTGTCGGGATTGTTCACGTCTCCTTTTTTATGAATTGGTACAATAATTGATTTAGCCCACTCTGATGGAAAGATGCCATTATCAAAACGTTGGGCAAATAAATGAACAAGGAAATCGATTACAGTTGTGTTTGCATTCTTCAACATTTCTGCTACAATTATATCTGGTCCTGCACTCTTGTATTACAGTTTACTGGATTTACTGAGGAAGCCCTTTTTAAAAGATTACGTGCTCGAGAGAGAGAGAGAGAGAGAGAGAGAGAGAGAGAGAGAGAGAGAGAGAGATGCACACACGCATGCATACACACACACACACACATACACACACACACACACACTCTCTCTCTCTCTCTCTCTTTCTCTCTCTCTCTCTCTCTCTCTCTCTCTCTCTCTCTCCTCTCTCGAGCACGTAATCTTTTAAAAAGGGCTTCCTCAGTAAATCCAGTAAACTGTAATACAAACATAGGATCATACCCAAGACACAATAAACAACTTCTCTCCTTATTATTTCGGTTAAAAATAAATGCATTCAGAACAAAATATGTCAAGAATATTCGATGTGCTTGCGGCGCCCTTGATAATTGTACAACAACACACGTTCTATACTTTTGCCCCTACTTTGATTCCGATTTGTCAGAATTTAGAAAGGATACGCACGCTGCACACACACACTCAAACAGACACACACACAAACACACACACCTTGTCTAATATCACATTTAGTGAAAAGACGTTAAATTGAAGAACAACAAAAACAACAACAACAACAAACACACACACACACACACACACACACACACACACACACACACACACACACACACACACACACACACGCGCGCGCGCGTGCGGCGCGCGCGCGCGCGCGCGCGCACACAGACACACACACACACACACACCGACGCATACACACTCACTTATGTGGTCTCTTCATTTTACACACTTGGATCACTTTGTTGGTGCACGCTTACCAATGTGCATATGTTTACAGGAAACAGTCTGTTATCTCAGTTGACATGCAGACCTAATTAATCATTTTTGTGCGCCATTGGAAAGGCTTAGCATGAGTTCGCCCCATTCACTTGGTGTCTTTGCAGTGTTGGCCTTCAGATTATTCTATTAGTTGGTGATGTATTTTACTATTGCTTTAAGTCTGGGTGTGTGGTCACTGCGTCTTTTGACGCTGAGCTCTGAAAGCTGGTCTATGGTACAGTGGCTTTGATCTTGGTTCATTGGGGGTGATTCTTTAGGTTCCTTATCACATCAGATCGGCCAAGCCGGAATTCAGTTCTTATGGTTGCATTGCCGCCCAGTGTCTCTGCCCTGCACGTCCTGGGCAGTTCATCCATATGAATCTCTCCAATGGAAGGCAGCACATTGTTTCGTACCAAGCAGGGCTTCCCATTCCACTTTCCCTTTTATCTTTTTTCTCTATTACAGACTGTTTCGTACCAAGCAGGGCTTCCCATTCCACTTCCCTTTTACTTTTTTTTCTTCTCTATTACAGACTTCCTTTTATGATTGCTAAATTTAAGTTTTCTTATCCATGTAAGTTGTAATGCCATTGTCATGTTTTTAAGTGAAGGTATACCTAATTCTCCATTTCTTACATTTTTACTCTTGTTTTTTGGGCTATCCTATCTTGTTTGTTATTTTATACGAATTGAAAGCATTGCTTTTGAAGCTTATCCTTACAGCTGTTTGGTGGATTAGGTAGCAAGATCTAAAGATACATCAATTTTCAAAGAATCAATGATCTTAAAACGGCTAATAATAATAATAATAATAATAATAATAATAATAATAATAATGAATACTTATATAGCGCCTATTCTCGGCTAGAGGCCAAGCTCTAAGCGCTTTACAATCAACACTCGTTTACACAACGGGCTGCCTACCTGGATAGTGCCGACTGAAGAGCTGCCAGCTGGCGCTTCATTCAGTCGTTTTCCGTGTCATCCAGTCAGTATCGTTCAATATTGAGCACTCATTTTCCATCCTTCCTTCATTCTTTCCATTTCTCACGCAGGGTGCATGCTATGTGTAACGTGTCATCCATACCAACGGCCAAACTGGCCTACTCTTCCGAAAGTTGGTGATGGGAGTTTACGTTTGTGCAAGATGTTATGCGTGCGTTCACACACGGAACCTCGGTTTATAGTCTCATTCGAAGGACTGTATGGGAAATGAAGTCCGAACCAATGTTAACTCCGAGGGAAAAATCCCCCTGTACCGAAACGCCCCGGCGGAGGTTCGAACCCCAACCCCAGGATCACCAAGATTACGAGTCCGGCGCTCTACCAACTGAACTATTCCGGCTACTCGGCAAACAGGTGTAATAACTCTCTTACTCCAAGCGTTGAATAACGATTTTATTTCAAAACATTTTTCGTTGTAATTTAGTTCTATGTGGTGTGATGGTTCTGGGGAGAACCAACTTCCAAGGCTCTTAAACTGTTTTGGATTTTAGTCTATTTTCTAGTCTTTGATAACACTTTGTTTCCTAGCCAAACTGCCTTCGTTTGTTGTTTTTTTTTCCCGATATCCAAATACAACCCAGATACTTTTGTGAATTTGCTTAAGGTCTGTATTGAATGTTCAAAATGACATTCTGTCCCCTTCGTTTGTCAACTGTGTATCGTCTGCAAACTGAGACAGCTTGTGTTCAGTGTGGTTAATGTGTATTCCCTTAATGTCTTTTTCTCATATTTTCCCTGATCATGATAGCTAATATTTCGGTAGACAATACAAATAAATAGAGAGATATGGGGTTACCTTGTCGACAGCCTCTTTGTATTTCAAACCATGTTGAGCTCTGTCTGTTTACTATTACAGATGTTTTAATTCCCTTATGAAAGGTCGTGATCCAGCGACATATATCTTTGCCAAATCCAAATGATTTTAATACCTTCAACATAAATTGCCAGTTCAAGGAATCAAACGCCTTTTCAAAATCTATGGAGATCAGGGTGCCCAGGAGTTTCTCTGTTTTTAAGTAATGTATTAAATCACAGATTAATCTATCGTTGTCCCTATATATCTTTTTACCATGAACCCCATTTGATCTTCATTAATTTAGGAAGAACGGATTTAATACGATTTGCTATTCAAGAAGACCCTATGATAGATGATATGGAGCAGAGATATTGATCTCCAGTTTTTCAATGAATTCTTTAGGTTTGTCGCCTTTTGGGATACATGTATTTATTTCTTCTTTTTGCGTATTGAATAATTCCTCTTTTTTGAAATGACTGGTTTAAAGCTTTGGCTACAAACACACCCAGCGTTTTCCGGAAAATTGAAAAACATTCTGACGTGAATCCATCAGACCCAGGACCTTTCTCGTTCTGCATGTTTTTAAGAGCACATCCTGCTTCTTCAAGTGATATTTTTATCTCAAGCGACTTTTGTTCTTCCTCTGTTAATTTTGGCATTTCCTCAATTAAATCCGTGATCTCACTTTTTTCCACTTTTCTCTCTGTGCACAGGTTTTTATAAAAAGCTATCACTTCTATCAGGACTTGATTGGACTTGTATACTATCCTGTCATCTGTTCCTAGTCGAGACATATATTTACTAACAAAGTGTCTTTTTACTAGATCACAGAAATATTTAGTTACCTTTTCATTTTCGGCCACCCATCTTGTTTTTGATATTATTAAAATTCCTTGCTTTTTTCATCTCTTGACGTGGCCAATTCTCTGCCTAAAATATCCCGTCTCTGCATGTCATCTTCAGTTTCTTTTTTTCTTCTATTTTTGCTATTTTATGCTCTAAAGTGCACTCCTTTCTTCTCTGTGTTTCTTTTTCATTGTTGCATATGCAATTGTTTTTGCTCTGACTTTCATTACAAGAAATCCAAGAATACGTTGACAAATACCGTCAACTGTATATCAGATTTAGACAGATCCTTTAATTATTGTTCTTTGTTTTGGTTTTCATGATGAGCTGCAGCATATTCTTCGGTGACATTACGCTCATGTTTCAACATGTGTATCTCCTGCTATCAGGGTTACATTCTCTCCATATACCAGGTAGCTGCGATTCGTCAATCATGTTTAGAACTGCATCCTTTGGAATTGTTATCATGTTTATAGTTATCATAATCAATGGAAGGGTCTAATACACGGTTCCAGTCTCCAAGTGCTATGATAACACGGGTTTTAACAACTTTCTGTAATGTTTTTCAAGTTTACACAAAAATCTGGGTTATCTCTATTTGGTCCATATCAATTCACAAGAAGCAAATCATGCTCCACATATTCTAACATGAAAATTATAAAGTTACCATCATGGTCTCTGTGCACATTTTTAAAATCTTAAATTCAAACGTGTTATTAATCATGACAAATACACCCCTAGAATTTGAAGTATTAGTAGAGACAATTAATTATAGCCCCATTCCGATGCACAACGTTGTGTTCTGGTTTTTTATGGATGTGTGTGTCTTGTAAACAAAAAACGTGAGTCAGCTTTCTGTTTCACATACTGGAATACGTTAAGTCCTTTCGATTATTACCTAATCATTTGCAGTTAAGGGATACAATGTAAATGATATTGAGTAGAGTACATTTGAGGAAAATCAACAATCATTATTTACAGAGAGCCGTGGCTTGGTAGACATACCTGTTATCTTTGTAAAAGACAACATTCTTTGCGAGATGTACAACATGCTTTGCAAGATGTCGATATTGGTAATGTATATACTGAAACGCGTTGTATGCATATAGCACAAGAAAGAACACATGGAAAACGTCTCAAATAAAGTAATGATTATGATAATAATAAAAACAACAACAACAGGAATAATAAAAATGGTACTACTACTACTACTACAACTACTACTACTAACATCAACAACAATAACAATAATCATAGTAATAATAATAATAACAACAACAAAAATAATAATAATAATAATAATAATAATAATAATAATAATAATAATAATAATAATAATAATAATAATAATAATGAGGATGCTGATGATAATAACAACAATGTTAAAAGTGCTCAGCACCTGAGGTCTCCACTTGAGCGCCGTTCGTTGCCAGGATTTTCAAGTCTTCATGATTCACATTCAAATTTTTACAATTTTTAATATAACGTGCCAAAAGAACAAAAAGAAAACAAAAGGCACACCACACACACACACACACACACACACACACACACACACACACACACACACACTACCGCAAACCACGTATATGAAAAATACATCGTACAAGATTAACATAACGTACTGGAAGTCCTTCCCCTTCACGTTTTGAAGTAGGTTCATAGAGTCATTCAGTATCATGGTTTGATGAGCTCTAAGCTGGTCTGTGGATAAAAGCCAGTGGCATGGTTGTGTCACTACGTCTGTCTCCATTGTTAGATTTGAAGTTGTTAAACTGTATGCACCAATGTCTCCCCAGATCGTTTGGCCATTTTGCTTCATTGTATATCCTCTGCCTGACTTACCTTTGGTGACGGAACCATCGGTGTGTATAACAGGGCCTTCCTTGATGCCGAGATTTTCAACCTGCACAAGATTATCTGTGCTGGTTTTGCTTTCTTGCCATTCTCGACAGTGTCTTCCAAGCCTCTGAGCAATGACAGTTTTGTAGACGTTTTGAAGTGGACTGGATGCTTTTCCTATTCCCTCATTTCTTTGACTTCTGATAACTGTCACCTAAGCTGTAATAACGTCTTCTGTCCGCCCCATCTTTGATTTTACACATCCTCGACAAGTGTTTTTTGTTTCCTTGACTGCTACATGAAGTGGGTTTTTAGAGATTTTCAAGTGCGTTAAAATGTGCCTTCAACTGTTTCAATTTCACGCTGGTAGACTTAAGCACTTTGTATCGAGATGGAAACAGTTGACCAGAGACCCCTTTATTTGATTATGATTCAGGGTGCAGATATACATCAATGATTATAGCACACTACGAAATTGGAAGTGCGCCCAGCAAATCAAGTCCAGGGAAATTTATGGACCGTTGTTGATGAAGAAATAAAACTGTTACTTCACATGAAGGTGATTCAGATCCTAAACATGAAGAAGGTGAAGTTATCTCCCTGTATTTCTGGTTTTTAAAAACGCCAGATAATTCATACAGGATCATTTTGAGTCTTAAGAATTTTAACGAAAATATGGAATATGAACATTTCAAGATTGAAAACGTACCATGAGCAACAGGATTAATTAATATGGGCTGTGTTATGGCCTCGACAAATTCACGCCATGCCGACTTTTCAGTTCCAATAAAATCTGAATTCAGAAAATTTCTGAAATTTCAATGGCAATGAAAATTATATGCCTACACGTGTTTTGCCAATGGGCTTGCAAGCTATCCAAGATACTTTACCAAGTTATTAAAACCAGTCTATGCCTTTCTTAGCGGACAAGGGCTGCTTTCTGCCTCCTTTATTGATGATTGTTATCTCCAGGGTCTGACATTTGAAGAATGCACAAACAACATAAAATACATAGTGACACTGTTTCAGGAACTTGGTTTTGAAATACATAGAGAAAATCGGTATTGAAACCAACTCAAAACTTGAAGTATTTGGGTTTCTAGCTGAATTCTCGGGACATGACTGTATCCTTACCAGAAGACAAAGTCAACAAACAAAAACAAGCTGCCTTTGAAATTCAGGACAGTGTCTCGCATGGGAAAATTGCAGACAAAGCTCGCCAGATATTAGGCAATCTCAACCATTCGCACACCCAGTAAATACCCCACAAACCAAACTGGAAGGCATCAGGTGGATAACTAGACAAACTTTATTAACAAAATACATGAACCAAACAGATAAACAGAGGCCACAACAAAGAAAAGTGGCTCTACTCGTCTAGGGGAATACATTTTAAAAAAAAAAAAAAAATACCGGTACCCATCAAACAGGACACATGTCGAGCAATCCAATGCACGGTCCAGCTAGTACACCTGCTGGAAGCAATGCACACTGTTTTACACTGTCCACTCCCGGTCTCCTAAAGACCTCATAGTGAGCCTTTTTTCAACATTAACACAACCCAACACTGGTTGCAAATGTCATCAACACAAAAAAAAGGCATTGTCAAGTCAATTCCCGGAAACATATCTTGAGTCAAACATGCCACATTGACGAATCTCTGGCTGCACCTTGGTATTGTCCCCTGAACCTTCTCACAACAAGCTAAGCTCGCCTTTCTCACACAGCACACGGATTCCCACATCACCTGATGAGTAGAAGTCAGATTCCTTTGCACAAGGCAGGCAGTCTGAGAAGCTTGGCAAGACACTACTCTAGTCGACAGTCCCTGTCTCGGTGGTGCAGGGACATCCGGACTGGTGGGCGTTCCCCAATGGACTCCCATGACGTGGGAAGAGTATATGTTAAAAAACAACAACAGAAAAGCCATGAAGGGCACACCACATAAGTATCGTGACGAGACAGACGTGGGGTGTGTGGTTTTTTGAAAGCGAGTAAGCTGTGGGAAGGAATAGGGGGACAGAATGAAAAGCCAAAAAAAGCTATATATATATATATATATTGAATTATAAACAAAGCTTGCTCTTAAGTCTTTAGATTGACGAAATAGGGGGAAATAAGCATTCATATCTGCAGTGGTAGATGATTCGGCCTAAAAAACCAGTATGTGCTTGAGTGGGTGAATGGAGAAAAATAAAATAAATGCTTCTAAAAATGAGCCTTCAGCAAGCTTATAGTCTCCAAGGGGGAGACACCCTCCAATAGGAAGGGAAACTCACTAACATATAACTCCTGGTCATATACCGATATTTCGAAACCTTGTTGTTTCTCCTCAGTGACCGCGAAAGTGGTAATTTGACTCCTCTGCCTTTTCAGTTTTAAGAAGAATGCAATCCCAGAAAAGGCTGGTGTGCAATACCGTAGAATATTTGTTGAGTTTTCAAAAAACCAACCAAAGGTGCCACTAAAGAAGCAATAGAAAATCATGAAAGAGCAAAACAAGCTACATTTTCTTGTGAAAAGTAAAAATATAAAAAGATATCCTCTTAAGACACAAGTGCTGAGGGTCAGTTCTTGAAATGAATCCGCAAGGGACTAAAATACAACAAACCAATAAATTCCAAGGATAGGTACCGCGCACCGTTCCAGCAACTTACAGAGCAGCTTGGTGTTGCAATGACTGCAAGAAATATTGAATTATAAACAAAGATTGCTCTTATGTCTTAGATTGACGAAATAGGGGGAAATAAGCATTCATATCTGCAGTGGTAGATGATTCGGCCTAACAAACAGTATGTGCTTGAGTGGGTGAATGGAGAAAAATAAAATAAAAGCATTTATTTTATTTTTCTCCATTCACCCACTCAAGCACATACTGTTTGTTAGGCCGAATCATCTACCACTGCTGATATGAATGCTTATTTCCCCCTATTTCGTCAATCTAAGACATAAGAGCAATCTTTGTTTATAATTCAATATTTCTTGCAGTCATTGCAACACCAAGCTGCTCTGTAAGTTGCTGGAACGGTGCGCGGTACTTATCCTTCGAATTTATTGGTTTGTTGTATTTAGTCCCTTGCAGATTCATTTCAAGAACTGACCCTCAGCACTTGTGTCTTAAGAGGATATCTTTTTATATTTTTTACTTTTCACAAGAAAATGTAGCTTGTTTTGCTCTTTCATGATTTTCTATTGCTTCTTTAGTGGCACCTTTGGTTGGTTTTTTGAAAACTCAACAAATATTCTACGGCATTGCACACCAGCCTTTTCTGGGATTGCATTCTTCTTAAAACTGAAAAGGCAGAGGAGTCAAATTACCACTTTCCGCGGTCACTGAGGAAAAACACAAGGTTTCGAAATATCGGTATATGACCAGGAGGTATATGTTAGTGAGTTTCCCTCCCTATTGGAGGGTGTCTCCCCCTTGGAGACTATAAGCTTGCTGAAGGCTCATTTTTAGAAGCATTTATTTTATTTTTCTCCATTCACCCACTCAAGCACATACTGTTTGTTAGGCCGAATCATCTACCACTGCAGATATGAATGCTTATTTCCCCCTATTTCGTCAATCTAAGACATAAGAGCAAGCTTTGTTTATAATTCAATATTTCTTGCAGTCATTGCAACACCAAGCTGCTCTGTAAGTTGCTGGAACGGTGCGCGGTACTTATCCTTGGAATTTATTGGTTTGTTATATATATATATATATATATATATATATATATATAAATATATATATATATATAATCAGAGTTAAAACGCCACTCAGAATACTAAAAATGCTCAATCAAAAAGGGAGTGACATACCAGTTTGAAATAAGATTTTAAAATGGGAAAAAAAACCAACCATTCACACACCCAGTACATACCCCACAAACCATGGTTGGTTTTATTTTCCCATTTTAAAATCTTATTTTAAACTGGTATATATATATATATATATATAATATATAATATATATATATATATATATATTATATGTATATGAATGCTTTTCTCCCCTATTTCGTCAATCTGAGACATAAAAAAAAACAAAAAGGGAATGGCGACAGAGAGAGAGGGGAGAGGGTGTGCGTGGCAGAAAGAAAAGAAAAGCAAAAAGGGGAGGAAGCCAGCAAAGTGAAAAGGCACACATTATCAGTGGGCATTCACAAAAAGATTATCATTCCACTTGAAATTCATAAAAACAAATATCTATCATTTATGGCCTCTCCTTTCCCCCTTGCAAAAGCACAATAATATAATCATAAACAAGTAGCATTGAATACAGTTCACTTTCACACACACGCACGCACAACAACAATAAACAGAACGAAAGGAGATGAACGAGAGAGAGGGTGGGGAGATGGAGAAAGGGACAAAAAGAATCCAAGAGCGTCCCCCTCCCCCACCGTCCATCCAATAGGGAAACTTAACCACCAAGTGCATTACATCCTCACTTAGTCATATCTACGCCTAACACATCAACGAATAACGCAACCAACGACAAACGGGATGAAACGCACTGACAGACACTTGCGCAAATGGAGGGAGAAATCCTTGAATTATTTTTTGGTATGTCAGAAGTGAATACAACCAAATTTATCTCCCCACCTATGCATATACAAGGCTACACAATTCTACATGAATACCAGTCCACCTACATACAACATAAAAACGTTCAAGCAATGAAACAGAAAAAAAAAATATATATATATATACCAAACGACTTGTGATAAGGACGAACAAATGGCTCCCTCCGCTCCCAGTCTCACTGAAGGACTCAGGCCCAGTGGAGGAAAAACACGTCTGTGGGACAGACACTGGAAAATAAGTAAGAGAGAACTCTCACGACGGCTGACGGGCCCCTTCTTTGACTTTCTCCTCTCCAAAAAAATGGCGACTCTCCCCAAAAATACAAAATTGCCGCCAGCTCCCCCATGAGCTATGACAGTTACGGGAACTGCAAGATGCAGTGGAAAAAGTGCAAAACATGGAAGGCACGCGTTTCACACCAGGCTATACCCAGGTGAAGCAGAGTGGACCCAGAAAGTAAAGAGGGAAGGAAGGTGAGGGGGTGCGAACACACAAGAACGAAGAAGAGACAGACTGTGACTTAATTGGAAATAGTGTCCTGAACAGGACACAGAGTGCCTGGCGCGACACACCCCCTACCAAAAGAGCTTAGTATCTCTGAGGTACTAATTAGTCCACTCCCGCTACACCTGAGGTGCCGAACAATCCTACCATTGACTGAAAGTACCGGGTGCAACAGCTAGTCCAATTCCACAAGCCTGTTTGAATACCCAAAGAAACACTAACAATGAATACTAATGCAATATAATTCATTTTACAATATGTACAAGGTGGAGCGACAGCGGCATCAAGACAGGCCATCACCGATGAAGCTGCACGCGTTCGGTGCCACAAGGTGGAAGCAAACCATTTAAGGACTAATGCAGGGGAGTTAACCCTAAAAGACGTCACCGAGTGCTCGTGTCACTAACAAGGGAGTTAACCCTAAAAGACGTCTCCAAGTGCTCGGTGTCACTAACAAGGGAGTGAATAAAGACGTGCAAGAGTGGTAAAAAGGTGTCCAAGCTCACCACAGGATTGCAGCAATTTTACTGGGACATACGACTCAAGAAGTCAGCTTCAACATTTGCAGAGCCTGGGATGTGCCTGAACTGGAAGGCAATACTGTGCAACTCAATGGCCCAACCCATGAGCCGCTTGCTGACGGGACGAATGCGATGGAGGTACTGTAATGGGTGGTGGTCGCATTCTAAGGTAAATTCTCGGCCATAGAGAAAGGGGTAAAATCTCCTGATGCCCAGATGACAGCAAGACACTCCTGTTCTATCGAGTCCACATCTGCCACAGGGCTTCTGCCACAGTGACCGCATTGATGCGCTTGAGAGGTGTGGCTTCTGGGTACCCTGTTGCATAGTCGACCATTACAAGGACATATCTGTGTCCTCTGGTTGACGCTGTGTGATGGGACCAATGAGGTCGACAGCAACTTTGGCGAAGGGAGTGTGTACCAAGGGCACGGTGCCTAGTGGACTTTTGTATTAGGCCCTTTGGTGGTCCTCTGGCATGCGTCGCAAGTCCTGCAGTAACGTCGGACATCGGCACCAATACCTCACCAGTAAAAGCTCTGCTGGATTCGTTTCCAGTGTTCTGCTTACTCCCAAGTGTCTGGCCATTGGAGAGTCATGACCAAGTCTCAGCACATTTTGTCGCAGGCTTTCAGGCATGGCCAGCTGTTTGACTTTCATGGTCTTGGATGCAAACTCCCTATGCAAGATTCCCTTGGTCTGAAAAAAAATGTCACTTTCCCCTTGTGATTAACTTTTGGTGGCTTGTTAATGGAATACCTAATGACATTCAACGATGGTCTCTGGCCTGAAGATTCCTAACAGCTGGGGGCTCCACGCTGACAGCAGTTCTGTTTCCAAAGGTCGGAGTAAGGGCTTCAGGACTTCCTGCTCTTTCTTTGCCTGGGCTCTGGTTGTGACTGCAACAAACGCCTGGGCTGGAAGATCGGTTGAGATGTACTTCGAGTCCTCATCCTTGAACTTGACCTCATTCCCGATCAAGAGGGAGTACGCGGTCGTTCAAGAGCGACAGCCCAAACTTCACCCTGAAGTAAGGAGTAGACAGCTCGACGAGCACTGTAGGACGTGTCGACATGAAGCCGGCTTCAACTCTGACACTTGACAGTCAGGTCCTCTACATGTGCCATCTGGTACGAGCTTACTGTCAACAAAGGTAGTGGTGGCTCCTGTATCTCTGATAGTATCACTACCACGCCATTGACCAGTGAAGCGAAGGTGGGACAAGTAGGCTCTCCAAGCATAGGGCATCCAAACGAGATGCTGGCCTTAGTCCTTCCTTGGGTCTCAGCCCGCCTGCCTCAGGCATGTGGACAGTCACGCCGGAGATGGCCAAGGCTTCCGCAGAGAAAACAGGTTTTCGACCCTTGGACTGGAGGTGATGGTGGTATAGGCTCTTGGCTGTCTCTTCCCTATCTATCGGTCCAGTCGGTTTACAGGGAGCAGGCGTATGTCTTGAAGGATCAGCGAGCATCAGTGAAGGCCTCAGCAATCCGTACTGCTGCTTGAATGTTTTAGGTCTGCTCTCTCCAATCTTTAATCCGCAGCTCTGGGGAGACAACACTGCACAACTGCTCCATGAGAATGCAGTCTCTCAGCTCGACACCTGCCACCTCTGTCCAGTAGTCCAGGGTCTTTTTCAGTCTCTCACCAAACTGATGAAATGTCTCCTCTGGTGTCTTGCACATAGTCCTGAACTTCTTCCTGTAGGACTCTGGTGTGAGGTGAAGGCGTTGCCTGAGGGCTGCTTTCAGTTCCTGGTAGGTGGTCCCAGTGGAAGGTTGACGAAAGCTTCCCTTGCTTTCCCAGTCGAACCACTAACAAGGTACAAGGCCTTACTCCTGTCTGACAGACGACATGATGAAGCGACAGTCTCAAAATGCTCCAGGAAAGCATCAATGTCATCACCAGGGCGTAGCGAGGCATCTCCAGCTGGGGGGGGGGGGGGGGGGGGGGGGGTGTGAGTTGGATGTCATGTTCTTCAATGACCCTTTCTGAAGGGCTTGACTGTCTGCTCCAATTTCCGGCTCCATGGCAGTGTGCACGGACAATCCAGCTTGAATGCGTGCCCTCTCCACCTCTCTGTATCTCTCATCCTCTGCCTTCTGTTCCTGCCGCATTCTTTCCCCTCTTCCTTTCTCAGTTTCTCAGCGCGCTCTATCTCTTCCCTCTCTTCTCTTCTAATCCTTTCTCTTTCTTTCTCTTTCTTCCCTTCTTAGTCTTTCCTCTCGGTCTCTTTCTTCTTTCCTGATCCGTTCCCTTTCTTCTTTCTCTTCTTTCCTAATCCTTTCTTCTCTTTCTCTTTCTCGTTCTCTTTCCTCTTTCCTTATTCTCTCTTTCTCTTCCCCGTCTTCCCGGCGTCGAACCTCGTCTTCGTACCTCTGCCTCTCCATGAGCTGCCACATTCATGGAGGGTCGGCCATAGGAGGGGCCATGGCTGGGAACACAGGCCTCTCATAATACCCAGGTTGAGGTCGAGGGGTTGGCTTCACAGAGGGAGAAGTAACAGGTGCTTTGGTGCATCAACGGAGCACGTGGAACTGTAGGAGTGCGTCCAGGTGTGGAAAAGCCTACTGTAGTGGATACAGGGACCGGGACAGAGCTAGGCCGATGGGGTGATGGCTGCATAGGCTGAGCAGTGTGCGAAACGGGTCTACTGACGCCCCCTACACTGTATACGACAGAAGTGGTCGGTGCCGTGGTGGTGGCAGCTGCCATGGCAGGGCAGGATTCCGGTAGCCTGAGTATACCCACGGGTATGTGGACGGCCTAAATCACTAGGATCCATTGTGAAAACAAGTCAGTAAGTAATGACAAACGGCAAGGGCTAGGCCTGGGATACGCACCAACAGGTAAGGGACTGAACCAGCGAGGCAGTAGTGAACCGTTCCTACCACTATTCTGAGTACACAAGGTCTAGACTACATGCTGCCCCATACACCAGCTTCAAAAAGTAGCTACAGCCACCCAGCGAAAGCTCAAACAATGGCAGTCAGCAAATACTCAACGATAAAAGTCGTACTACTTATGATGCACTACAGTTCAGACCGTTATTCTGAGGCGGGTGTCTGCCCAAAGAAGTGGCCTCCAAAACGGGTAGATGTAGGGAAAGGGAAAACCCCAGGAGAACAACCCCTATCCCCACTCACCAGTAATGTATAGCCCACTCCTTGGAACCCACTAATTGCTAGGGTTCACCACCCAACCTCCCACGAACACCACAGACACAACACCTTCAACCCCTGGTTGGTCTAGGGTCAGGTGTGAGACAGGGGAGATCAGCCAACCCGGACGAGCCCCCACAATTGTCACGCAGGGGAAAACTGCGGACAAAGCTCGCCAGATGTTAGGCAATCTCAACCCTTCACACACCCAGTAAATACCCCCACAAACCAAACTGGAAGGCATCAGGTGGATTACACGACAAGTGCATTACACCTCACTCAGTCATATCTAAGCCATAACACATCAACGAATAACGCAACCAACGACAAACGGGATGAAACGCACTGACAGACACTTGCGCAAATGGAGGAGAAGTCCTTGAATTATTTTTTGGTATGTCAGAAGTGAATACAACCAAATTTATCTCCCCACCTATGCATATACAAGGCTACACAATTCTACATGAATACCAGTCCACCTACATGCAACATAAAAACGTTCAAGCAATGAAACAGAAAAAAAAAATATATACCAAACGACTTGTGATAAGGACGAACAAATGGCTCCCTCCCGCTCCCAGTCTCACTGAAGGACTCAGGCCCAGTGGAGGAAAAGCGCGTCTGTGGGACAGACACTGGAAAATAACTGAGAGAGAACTCTCACGACGGCTGACGGGCCCCTTCTTTGACTTTCTCCTCTCCAAAAAAAAAAAATGGCGACTCTCCCCAAAAACAACATTGCCGCCAGCTCCCCCTGTGAGCTATGAGAGTTACGGGAACTTCGAGGTGCAGTGAAAAAGTGCAAAACACGGAAGGCACGCGTTTCACACAAGGCTATATCCAGTGAAGCGGAGTGGACCCAGAAGTAAAGAGGGAAGGGAGGGTGAGGGGGTGCGAACACACAAGAACGAAGAAGAAGACAGACTGTGACTTGAATGGGAATAGTGTCCTGAACAGGACACAGAGTGCCTGGCGTGACACCTTACCAGAAGACAGAGTCAACAAACAAAAACAAGCTGCCTTTGGAATTCAGGACAGAAGAAAGTTTACAGTCAGACAGTTGGCACGCTGATTGGGCAGATAGTGGCAGCATTCCCTGCTGTTCAGTGGGACCTCTGTTTCATAGACAACTTGAAAAGTATAAATAATGGCCTTGAAAATAAGGCTCTGGACATTTTGAAACAGTAACATTTCTAACAAAGGAGACAGAAAAGGAACTGGATTGGTGGATTCAACATGTTGAAAGTAGTCACTTTTTATTACAGAGACCAGATCCAGACACAGAAATACAAACTGATGCCTCAACCAGTGGTGGTTGGGGAACTGTGTGTAAAGGAAAACAAACAGGTGACAGAAGGACAACTGAAGAGAACTTACACATAAATGCCTTAGAAGTCTTCGCGACAGAATACACCTTAAAGAGTTTTAAAGAAGATGTGTATGGTAAAACAATTAAAATACTGTGCGGTAATATTTGGGCCGTTGCCTACATTATGAATATGGGTGGATCCCACTCAAAAGAATGCAATAGCATTGCAAACAGAATTTGGGTCTGTTGCAAAACAATTCTGTGTGGTTAGCCATATCACAAAGCCCAAGAAAACTGAATGTGGAAGTAGACAGACAGTTTAGGAAATTCCTGGACAGAGCAGAATGGAAGTTAAACCCAGAAGTTTTCAGGAAACTATCCAACATCATGCCTTTGCATCACGGCTAAAATATCGTTCTGGTATCCACAGATGTTGCGGCTACTGACACGACCACCAATTCTGCTACCATGGATGAAGTCCAGCTGACAAACTCAGGCGTACCTCATCCACTTCACAAAGACTACAGCCACTGGCCGTCTGCTTATGTGGAAAACCTTCAAAAGTCAGAGCAGCGACAGACTTGTGACATCATGTTCACATCCTGAAGAAATTCAACAAAACAGCAGTATTCATCATATCGCAAAAGATGAAACTTTTTTTCTTTTTTTTTTGCATAAGAAGGTAGGCAAATCCATTTCAGGCATCTGTGAATGTAGCAATAGAATTCTCAACAAATCTGTATAATGAAGGGCTTGGATATAGTGCAATAAACACTACACGCAGTGCAGTCTAAGCTGTTGTTCACCCAACAAATGATAAATCTGTTGGAGCACATCCACTGGTGACTTGATTCATGAAAGTTATTTTTGAATTGCGAACACTTCTTCCCATGCATACCCACACTTGGGATATTTCAGTTTTGCTGGATTTTTTTTCCAGAAAGATTATGTAGATGATGAACATTCATTACAACGGTTTTAAGAAGAAAAAAACCATGTGTGCATTACTTTTGCCTGTAGTAGCACAGAGAGTATAAACGCTTCATTTGAAAAAGAAAGGCAGTGTTCCTTTTCATAAAAAGGGATGCTCAATCTATTTCATGACAAACTGAATCACATAAGACCTGGTTTTCACCAACAAAACGCTTGAGTTACGCAGGTATGAAGATTAAAAAAAAGTGTGTGCTCTAGAATGTTTAGAAGATTATGTAAATTGGACAAAGAAGTGAAGAAAAGATTGTGACCGACTCCTCCAACTCCTGCTTTGCTATTGGAGACCTCATGGTCTGAAGACACTTTAGCATGTTGGATGAGACAACTGTTAGCAGATGCAGGTATTTCTGGTTATGCTCCACATAATTTCAGAGGAGCAGCAGCGTCAGAATTGCAGAACTACAATAACGGACATTATAAAATCTGCAGGGTGGTCAAATTCCTCCACTTTTAACAGATTTTTATAACAAACCATTAATGCAGACTGTACAAAAGACAGTGTGTACAAAGACTAACTCTCTTTTGAACTACTTTGTGAAGAAGTGAACTAACGAAGGTGCTACTGACAATTCTCTGTCATTGAGTCTGTATATTGATTCTCAACAGTTCAGAAAACTGTGAACGAGATTGCATTTTTGTTGTAAAATACATTTACAGTCTTATTATCATCATGTCAGTATTCCATATATTCATATTTGGGATTGAGATTTCTGTTGAACTTTGAATACCAATTCTTTTCAATACACACCAGATCACTGAAGGCGACTTATATAATTTAAGCCTCTGTTGTTTATTCTGCAATTGTGTAAATCATCACATTTTTGTACAACCAACATTTCGGAAACTAAGAGAACGGACATTTGAACATAAACAAGAACTTACTTGGAAAGTCAAAGTTTGTGTGGATTTCAAGAGCGTAGTTGATAGAGACGGAGTGAAAGATGGGCTGGGCCCGGTTAGTCCGACGTTTCGATAGTCCGACACATCGGTAGTCCGACACCCCACGTTCAGATGTTTCGATAATCCGACACTGTAAGAAAAAGTAGCGATAGTCCGACATCCCACGATTCCGACAATTCTAACTCGTTTCGATAACCCGACACACATTCGAAACGTCGGAATCGTGGGTTAGGGTTAGGGTTATGTCGGACTATCAAAACGCCGAAATCGTGATGTGTCGAACTATTGGCACAAAATAAAACATTACAAACAAGTTTCGTTGGTCCGACAAAATTGTCGGATTGTCGAAACGTCGGAATCGTGATTTGTCGAACTATCGAAACGTCGGAATTGTGAAGTATCGGACTGATGCCCTCCCATATTTAAAAGAAACCGTCCCGTTTTTTTTTTTTATAAAGATTTTTCGGGTTAATTCCCCAAATTTGGGGGAAAAAAGGGTTGCGAAAATGGGAATTTAAAATTGGGGGGTTCTTTTCCCCTTTTCGTTTTTCCCCCTTAATCAGCTGTAAAAAACTGTGACGTCTTTTTTTAACTTGGGGAAAAGGTCCGGTTTTAACGCAATTTTTCTTTAGTTTTTATGAAACATTTGGGAAAAAACTGGGGGAAAAGGTTTTTGTTTTAAAAAGTCTTTTTAACTGTCTTTTTTCTATTTCTTTTTTGGGATAGTTTCTTTAATTTCCAATTTTTTTAAAAAAACCCTTTTTGGGCACTTTTTTGCCTCTGGAGAAAGGTTCCCCCTTTTTTGTAAAACCAAAATTTTCGGAAACTGGGGTTTTTTGAAAAAAAACAAAAATTTTTCTTGGGAAAATTTTTGGGGTTTCGAATTTAAGGGGAAAAAGGGGTCCCGGTACCCACTTTGGGCCCAACTTTTTAAATTCCCCCCCGGGTTTTTGTAACCGCCCTTTTAAAAAAAGGGATAGTGACTCCCGTTCCCCGCTTTTTTTCCGCCACCCCCTTTGGGCTCGGTGGGGGGGGGGGGTTTTAAAAAAAAAAAAATTTTGTGAGGGGGGTTTGGGAAATAAAAATTAAAAAAACAATTTCTTGGGTTAAAAATTTTGGGGGGGCGGTCTGGGGGGTTTTCCCCCAAAAGGGAAATTTGTAAGTATGGAGACCCTTTTTTTTAAAAAAACCGTTTTTTTTTTTTCTTTTAATTTGGTTTAAAAATGACCCGCCATGGTGTTTTATAAATTCCCTTTAGGGGAACTTTCCCATTGTTCGCTTACAAAGCCGTTTTCAAACCCCTTTCTTTTTTTTTCATCGTTAAAACCCCCCCCGGGCCCAAAAAAAGGGTTTTATTTTTAAATTGTTTTTTTTTTTTTTAAAATTTTTTATTTTTTTTTTTTTGTTTGGCTTTGTTTGTTTGGTAAGTTTAGATTTTTTGCTATTTACAACCTCCCCTGTCACATTCTCAAGGATTTTTGGGGGAAAAATTTGTTGCCGTAATTTCCTTTCCCCCCTTTTCCCTTTTTTCCCCCCGTCCTTTAAAGGCCCCGTTAAATTCGTTGAAAACTTTGAACCCTTTTCCCCCCCCTTTTTAAACCGTTTTAAAGTGTTTGACAAGGTTTAAGATCATGTTTTGAGAAAAAAAAAATTTTTTGAAAAACCCCCAAAACCCAAAAAAAAACCCAAAAAAATTTTAAATCCCCAAAGAAAAACCCCCGAAAAAAAACCCCCCCAAAAAAAACCCCCAAAAAAAAAAAACCCCCCCAAAAAATAATTTTAACCCTCAAAAGGGGCCGCGGGGAAACCAAAAAACCCCACCCCACAACCAAAAAAAGCAACCCCAGGGGGGGGGGGAAACCCGGGGAAAAACCCTAAAAAATCCTTTTTTCCCCCTTTTTTTCCCCTTTTTCTTTCCCCCCCTTTTTTTCTCTTTCTCCCCCCTTTTTTTTCCCCCCCCCCAAAAAAACCCAAAAACCCCCCAAAAAAAAAAAATTAATTATTAATTTAAAAATTAAAAATAAAGTAAAAGATAGTTTAAAGTTAAAGTAAAATAAAAGTTAAAAGGGGGGAAAATTTAAAACAAAAAAAATTTTTTAAATTTCCTTTTGGGTTTTTTGGGGGCCCCCCCGGGATTTTATTGGGGGGGGCCCCTTTTTGCGGGTTTTTTGCACTGGGGTTGGCGCACGTGTTTTTTGGGGGTTTCAGGGTTTTTTTTTGGTGTGTTCCTAACAAAGTTTCCATTTATGCCTGCAGTTGTTTTTTATTTTGTTTTTGGGGTTAAAAATTGCAAGTGTGTTTCATGAAAAACCTTTTTCAGTTAAAACAAGGTTGCCCTTTTGAAACATTGCGTATGGTGATGTTTTTTTGATTTTCCAGGATATATTGTAGCTTGTTTTTTTCGTTTTTAAATTCAGATAATTGCTCAGTTCTGTTTGGGTTTTTTATTTTTTTTATTAAATGATGTTTGTGGTTGCATATTGGTTTTTGAAGTGGTTTTCGTGATCCCTTGATGTTTCTTTTTCTTTTCTGATGTCCCGTAGCCGGTTCAATGTTGTTTTTGAAACATTTATTTTAGGGGCATGTTCCTTTCTGGTGCATTGCAAGATTTCCTTTTTACCCCTTTTTTCGTGTTGATTTTTTTTGTTGGATGCGTCAATTAGGTTTTTGAGTTGGGAAAAAATGAGTACGATGTTTACAGTGTTTTTGTTAAATTTTTGGAAGTTTGTGTTTTTTGGAAATGAAATTGTTAGGGTTTTTAAGAATTTTTTCCCCTTTTTTGTTTTGAGTTTCCGTTTGTATGGGGGGTTTACCATAGATTTTCTTTTCCCCTTTTTCTTGCTTTTTTTGGTTTTTTCTGGGTTGTATTGTAATTTGTAAATTTTACCACTTTTTTGTATGCTCCTGGGGATTTACTGCTGCATTGTTGAAACTCTTCACTGATGACAGGTTTTTTTAGCCTTTTTTTGCCCTGGGGGAAAGGTCTTTTTATAGATGGGGGGATGGTTTTTTTTGGTGTGTAAATAAAGAGGTGTATCGTTGGGTTTTGTATGGTTTTTATATTTGATTGTTGGATCCAGTGTTTATGTTAAATAGTTCACTACCTTTTTTTTTGCTTCAATGGTAATCTTTAAGTTGGGTTTTAGATTTTGCAAAAACCCCTTTTTTTCTGTTTTCGATGGTTTTGGATTGTTGGTTTGTGCAGCAAGGCCCTGTTTTTATTAGTCCGACTTGTTTTCCGATTTTTTTTTGATTCGGCAGCTGAAAGCCGACCCGTTCCAAAGTTTTGCACCCTCATATGATCCCCTGGTTAGTGAATGTTGAGTTTTGTTGGGTTTTTTTGTCCCGGTTTTTTTTTCTGTGTAGAATGTTTTTTGGGGGGAATGTTTTCCTTTCGCCGTTTTGCTGTGTGGTTTCGGAAAAAAAAGGGTTTGGTGAGTAGTTCTCATTTTGATGGGGAAAAGTTCTTTTTGTCAAATGTGATGAAACTGTATTACTTTTTTTTATTGAGTTTTTTGAACCATTGGATAACTTGTATGTGTTTTTCCAGAGGTTGTTCAGAGTTTGATTTTAGTTTTTTTATTTTTTCCGAAATTTTTTTGCTTTTTTTTGCCCAATTAGAAATTTGGTGGGGTTTTTTAGTTAATGTTGGATTGTTATGAAATTTGGGGTTGTGGGCCTTTTTAGTGTTTGAAAGCTTTTTTTGTTGCTGTCGCTTCTATCCTGTCATTAGGTCTAGCGCTCGCAAGTTTTTTTCTTTAGTGCGGGTATGTCATGTATATTTTTTTTAGTTTTTTGTGTTTTTTTGGTGTTTTTGTCAAGGAGTTTTAGAGATTTCTTTGGTTCCCTTTTGTAGAATTTCTAGTTTTTCAGCCTTTACAAAAAATTTTTTTTTTATTTTTCTTTTTTTATTGTTTTTTTTAGTGTTGTTTGGAAATCTTTTTTGGATTTTTTGAATTAAATTATTGGTTATTGTCACGAGTTTGTCACGAGGCCTACGACGTTTGACCCATCTAGGGTGGCGGAATTATTCATTTGTTTTTGTCGTTGCTGTTGTCGTGTATCCGTCCCTTAATGTGGCTTGTGGTGCGGTTGCACCTGGGTGTAGTTCAGCTCAACTTCGGTTTGCTTTCTCTCTCTCTCTCTCTCTTATTCCACTGCCCGTGCTATTCATCCTGTAGGTTCACGGGTGGCTGGTACCTTTCTCTCGAACTTGCTGTCTATCGGCCTCTCGCCTGTCTTTTTACCTGTCGCACTGCTTCATTTCTTTTAGTTTGAAGTATGCTCACTCTGTGACGCAGCATGGCATGTTGGCCGCCATTGCTGAGGGAGGTTAGCTCTTCACTCGAGCGGAAGATGTCTCTGGGAGCGCCTGCTCCAGTCTTGGTTCTTCACCGTATTATCGAAAGTACAGTCGGTACTTTCAATTCCTGCAGTGGGCCCCTGTAGGAGGGGGACATCACTTCTTCTTTTTCCGCACCTGTGCCTCTGTCCTCTCGACTGGACAGAGGGCAGAGAGAGTCGTTTGACCCGCCTCTTCTGGGTCACCCACGGGTAGCTGGTAAGCATCAGTTTCGTGGTTTGTTTGTTTTGGTTTTGTTGTTGTTAGCCGGCTTATTCTTCTCTTTTGCGCAATTTTCTTTTGTTTCGAAATTGTAAGAGAAATATTGTGTGAGACCTTTTCTCTGGTTAATTCAATCTTTAACCTGGCCATTCTAAATTATTTCCAAAATTCTTTCTCCTGTTTATGCATCTGGTGATGCGGTAGTCGGTGGGGATGGGAGAGAACCTGGTGATTCAGGGTTTGTACTTGCTTGGTCTCGCTCGTCCGCCCCCGTCACATTCGCCGGACTCTTATCTTTCGGCCACCGTCTGTTTGTGTGTGCAAGAAGAACGAGTTTTATTTCGCGAGCGTGCGTACGCATGATTTGTCGTTCGGATGCGTGGTTGGAGATTTGTGTTATTTTGAAATGTGGCTATAAAATGTGACAATTATGCCATTGAATTATTATTTGCAAATGTGGTGGCAGTTATAAAGCGATGGTCGCTGTGTTGGTTATTTCCTAAGAAAGGCAAATGTTAAACGTGAGTGAGAGAAGGGTGAAGATAATTCATATTTGTTTTATAACCTGTTGATTTAATGCAGTCTTTTACCTGCATCGTGTGAGAAGACCCTAGTGAACATTCCTGATTCGATGGGTTTACTGTGTGCGTTTAGTAGACTTCCCCTCGCCCATCATGCGAGTGGCTGTTAAGATTTGACAGCATGGGTCAGACTGTACTGACGACGGGGTTCCAGTACCCCTTCTTCCTTCCTTCTTCCTTCCCTCCCTTTCTTCTCTCCTCCCAGCTACGTTTCCCTCCCCCTCCCGGGGGCTTCACCCGGAGTACGGACTGGATGGTGCCACGTGCTGGTTGAGGCCACGCTCTGGCTGAGACCACGGACTGGATGGTGCCACGTGCTGGTTGAGGCCACGCTCTGGCTGAGACCACGGACTGGATGGTGCCACGTGCTGGTTGAGGCCACGATCTGCTGAGATCACGGACTGGATGGTGCCACGCGCTGGTCGAGGCCACGTTCTGGTCGGACCGCGGACTGGTAGGGGGAGCCCAGCGCAACGTTTCCCCCCCCCCCCCTCCGTACGCGCTC
>CM031627.1:32903462-32917454 GCA_018398815.1 Conus ventricosus | reverse complement strand
TGCTGGTTTTATTTTAACAGGCTTTACCAAGCATTGTGTATCCTACACTTAGGCCCCCAATAACAGCAGAATGGTATACAAGGTTAGTAACATTTTTTTTTCGGTGCTCATTTTTAAAAAATAAAATAATTATAATTAATAAAAAACATGAACAGCGACAATCTATTAAACCTTCCTGAACTTATGACTACAAATGATCAAGTTGATGACCAAGCTATTATGCCCCAAAAAGGAAAGGCTGTATTATTTGGCAGCATGCGGAAAAACAAAACAGTACCTCGGAAATGAATTCAGCATAGAACAGATTCAACAGATGTCGCCACAAGACATTGTAAAGTATCATAACAGGTATGAAGCGCAACTGGGCTCAAGAATGGTAAAAAGTATCGGGCAAACAGTTCTTAGTTTGTACACTAAACTAGTTAGTAGATTTGCGCCTATTGATTCTGAACAAGATTTTATGTATGATTTAAAAGCAGGATCCAGTTTAACAAAGTCATTAGAGTCTCTAGGGTGTGATCTGTATTACAGATTTGGAACATTATTGTCGCCAGTGATCGCAGGGTTAATTACTTTTAATCATATAGATTTTGTTACCCTTCAAAATGACCGAGCCAGAAAATCAGCAGAATCAGAAAACATTGAATCCAGTGGAGAAAGTAACCAGTAAAAAGCATCCTCATCCTGGGGGTGTTAAGCAGGAAAAAAATTAGCAGAGTGGAACAGACAAAGAAAATTAATGTTACAATCACAGAATATAACTCATAATGAAAACATAACACCGCCAACCCCAACAGTTGTTTCAATGCCAGCTATAAAAAACGTCAGAACAAGAACAAGTTGATTCAAGGCCTACAGCACCAAAGTCTTCATGGAATATTAAACTTAAAACTGTTGTCATTTTTGCGCCCTTGCTGCTGGGGGTGGTTATTACTGTTATAAAATATATAAACAACGCTGGCAAAAACGAAAGCATCAAAAAATCTGAACCACTAAATACAGAACACAAAAGCATGCCAGAACCACACCAACAACAAAAGATCATTTTGATCCATTTCAAATGCAATAATATTTTAAGAACTTAATTTTAAATTTTTTTGTTTTTTTGATAAAAATAGATCATGGCGTATTATAAAATGATGGAGTCAATAAATAAAGACATGGAGTCTATAAAAGACATTTCCATAGACCAGAATTGTAATCAATGCGGTTGCTTACGATGTAAGAACTTCATTAAGATCTATGCTGACCGATCTCGCGCAAAGAACGCCGAGCAAGATATTCTCAGCGATGACGCTTTTTTGAGGCGTGTGTGTACTATATTAGACATCTGCTGTTTAAGGCAAAAACATAAATTGTATTTTTTTTTATGTGAAACTGTTCTCTAAAGTCTTTTAAAACCGAGTTATATTTCTGACATAAAATCCACACACTTATTCCATTCTACTGCGTCACTTACCAACTGTGGGCCTCTGTCACTGGTAATATGAGAAGGGTAAATGACGGGGGCCCACAACCCTAATTGCTAGTGCTGCTAGTAAAACATGTAAAGGGAGAGATAATTAGCAGGCTTGCTGGCGTGTACTTGGCTAGGAATGCTCACGTAATCGGCTGTTTATAGTAACAGTCAGCAAGGCTATTTTTGCTGCAGCAAACGCCCCCTGCTTATCTCACCATTCTTCCACTGACTGCTAAACGAGAAGGGTGTTTTTTACTGTGCTCTGTTGACTACTGTGTTTGGTGTTATTTTAACAATGGCTAACAGATTTACTGAAGAACAGGCTCGCTATTCAAGACCGCAAGTTTTACTTAACTGCATGTTAGAGTATTTGTCAAAAAAGGAACTAGGCGAAGCATGTTCTCTGCCAGTGAAACCGAAAAGAAGCATTGCTTTTCTAGAAGGCGGAGAAAAAGAAAAAAGTGAACCAACTGCTTTGGAAATGCACGACTATCTTAAAGGTTTGTTGGGTTTAAGAAAATGAAAACGCTGAAAGAAATATTGCTGAACAAGATGTAGCCGGGTTTTAATATGTGTTTGACTATTGATGAGATGGTTCCTTATCTAAAAAATGGCGCTGTGTTGTTGAAAGTTGGCCGAAGCAAAACAATCCATCACGCGTTGATTGTTGGGCGCTGGCTTGAGACAGCTCAAGTCATGTTTAAAAGAACAAAACCGCGTCAAACATGGCGTTCAGTTTTTTAAGACGCAGGTGAACATACCTAATTCGTATGCTAGGAAACTCATTCAACTTTCGGTGTGTTTTTATAACTATCCTAAATTTCACAAACTAGGAATCAGTATAAATGAACTGTGTAGCAAACGCCAAAGTATTATTAGGATTATGCAACTGAATAGCGATTTTCGGGAGTTCTGGCAAACGAACTAGATAGGGCTAGGAAGATCTTAGTACATCTACCAGTATGGAGAGGAGTAGTGTGTAGCCAGCACTATCTCCATAATATGCTCCAAATATACAATGACGGATGTACTACTACTGGCGATTAGAGCCGCCATAAAAGCTCGGCTACTGCTGTAACTCTGCCAAAGCCAGTTGGCAAGCCTGGTTGAGAAAAAGAGGAGCACAGCAGCGAACTAGGTCAAACGTTCCTACTGTGATCACTTGACCTGCAAAGCGGGCGAGGTGAAGTAAGAACTATTTTTAAATACTGCTCAGATCCGAACGGGTTTACCAGTCCACCAAAAGCGCGCGCACCTCAATCAACTAGGCCAAGTAATCACACTGGGGTCGTTTGGCCTAGTTTGCTGCTGAGCTTTGCAGGTCAAACGTTCCTACTGTGACCACTTGACCCAGTTACTGCTGTGGAACCCAGACCATCTGAGACAGCCTTTTAGCAGGTGAATTGAAACAGTGAAGAAAGCGCAGACACTAAGGGAAGTAGCTCCTGCACACCCCCCACCCCACCAAAGCACACACTTAAGTCACTTCTAAGTTCTTACTCAAGTCATACTCAAGTTGTCCTCAGTCATCCTCAAGTTCTTACTCAAGTCACTTCTAAGTTCTTACCCCAAGTCATCCTCAAGTCACCCCAAGTCACTTCTAAGTTCTTACTCAAGTCGTCCTCAAGTCATCCTCAAGTTCTTACTCAAGTCACCTCAAGATTGTAATTAAGTCATCCTTTAAGTACAACTAACAGGGTGTGCGCATTTGATGAATGTATGTGTGAAAACACATAATCCCACACAGTATGTTTGTTTGTAAAAAATCGTTATTTTTTTGGTTATTAAAGTCTTACTTGTCAGAGAACTATAAAATACCAATCCTAGGGTCACTTCGCCCGAAAACTGGTTTGAGGGCGAAGTGAGTTAGGATTGGTATTTTATAGTTCTCTATATATATATCTTGCTGTTGTTTTTTTCCCCGTGCTACATGTGTTTCTCATGTGTTTTTGATTTTATTCAGTGATAAAAACTTCCATCTGTGCCTGCAATTGTTAACCATTTCTGTTCTAATATTTAAAGTTGCTAATTGTGGTTTACATAGTATAATGTATTTCTCTGTAAGGTATAGATTACATCTTTTTGAAATGTTATTGTATGGTGCTGCTCTTTTTAAGATTTTCCAAGATATGTTGTTAGTCTGTGTTTTTATCTTTAAGTTTCGAAATGTATTTACCCAGTTCTGTTTGGTTTTTGTATCTTTCTTTGTTGAATGATTGTTTATGGTTTGCATATCTAGTTTTGAATTGGTTTTCAGTGATACCTACATATGTTTCTTTTGCGTTCCCTGATGTTACAGTGGCTTGGTACACAATGTTGTTGTAAAGGCATTTGTTGCTTAGGGGACACTGTTCTTTTTTGGTACAGTTACAAGATTTCCTTTCGTCACCCTCATTTTTCTCTGTGCTGCTTTTCATTTTATTTGCTGAATCAATGGCATTTTTAAGATTCGGCATGCATGAATAAGATAATTTGATGTTGTTTTTGTTGAATATTTTAAATAATGTATGGTCTTTTGGGAAAGATAATGTCAAGATTTTAAAGAATTCTTTCCCTACGTTTGTTTTCACTCTTGCATCATATGGGGATTGTACCATATGATATTCCTTTTCCTGTTCTTTCTGCATCTTTTTGTGTCATTGTCTCGATCGTATCGTAGTTCATAATTGTAGCCACTTTTATGTGACGCCTCTTGGTATTCAGCTGTAGCATTGTTGAATACTGTTTCGTTACATGACAAATTGGATAGTCTTTTATTTATGCTTTGGGGTATTGTTTTCAGTATGGAGGGTGGGTGATTGCTTTTTATCTAAATTCTGTCTTTTCTATTTCTATGCCTTTGATGTAGTGGTCTTGCCTTATTTTGTTCGCTAGTACTTCAACACACAAAACAAATAGATATGAAGATGTAGGGTCCCCTTGGCGGCAACCTCTTTCAATTGAAAAACATGAGGACACTTTCCCGTTCACTATTTCGTAAGACTTTATCTTATCGTAAAAAGATAATATCCATCGTTGTATTCCATTTCCCAATCCGAATGCACCCAGAGTTTTATTCATATATGACCAGTTAACTGAGTCGAAAGCTTTCTCGAAATTGACAGAAATTAATAACCCTCGTAAGCGATTCACTTCTAAATAAGAAATTAAATCGTGTATTGTTCGTAAACTATCTCCTATATATCTACCTGGAACGAATCCCGTCTGGTCCTTGTTAAGGAGTTTTGGTAAAACCATTTTCATTCTGTTTGCAATACAGGCTGAAGAAATTTTGTAGGTTACATTTAGAAGTGAGATAGGTCTCCAGTTCTTCAAGTATTCTCACGGTTTCTCTCCTTTTGGAAGACCAATTGTTATTCCTTCTTTTTGTGTTACAGACATTCCTCCGTTACTGTACCCCTCATTTAGAGAACGGACAATAAAATCTCCTAACTTTCTCCCAAATAATTTAAAGAAGTTTTCTTTCATACCATCTGTTCCATGACTCTTATCATTTTCCATATTTTCTAGGATTTGGTGGCTTCTTCTAAAGGGATTAATCCCTCCAATTGTTCGGGTTCTATCCATAGTAACTTTGCACTGGGTAGGAGACCGTGAGGGAAACAATCCAAATATTAAGAGGACTTTGAATGGATTTGCTCCACGACCTCCCAGCCAGGAATCCATGACACTGCCCACCGCGCACGGTTGGTGGCTCAACAACAATATTCTAATCACCTCAGAATTGGCCATAAGAGAAGGACCAACAGTCAGTCAATCTGACCCTGTTTCCTTTTTCAACACCCACAACATGTAGAATGTTTTGCTTTTGTGGTATGGAGTAATATTCTTTCTGTCCGTTTTAACGCTTATGCACGGTTTAAAATATTCAGAATATTTTAACAAACATATTGCATAGCATCCACCCTATCCGATCAAATGCATTCAATAATGCACGGGAGAGAGAGAGAGAGAGAGAGAGAGAGAAGAGAGAGAGAGAGAGAGAGAGAGAGAGAGGAGAGAGGGTGGAGAGAGAGAGAGCGGTACTACTTCCTAAAAATAGTGACATCGACAACAATATACAGTTTCTACAAGTCTGAACATAACCATTTGTGAGGAGCGTTCTTAGAGAGAGAGAGAGAGAGAGAGAGAGAGAGAGAGAGGGGAGGAGAGAGGGGGGAGAGAGATGTGTGTGTGTGTGTTGTGTGTGTGTGTGTGTGTGTGTGTGTGTGTGTGTGTGTGTGTGTGTGTGTGTGTGTGTGTGTGTGTGTGTGTGTGTGTGTGTGAAGGAGAGAGAGAGAGAAGCGAGAGAGAGAGAGAAGAGAGAGAGAGAGAGAGAGAGAGAGAGAGAGAGAGAGAGAGAGAGAGGAGCTTCTACTTACAACAAAATAGTGGCAGTCGACAACAATGTACGCTTTCAACAAGTGTGAATGTAGTCATTCGGAGGTGTCTTTGGAGAGAGACAGAGAGAAAGAGAGAGAGAGGTGGGGGGGGGAGTAACTACTCCTAAAAATGGTGACAGTCGACAACAATATACAGTTTCTACAAGTTTGAACATAACCATTTGATGCATATTCAAGAGAGAGAGAGAGGGGGGGGGGGGGAGAAAGAGCGAGAGAGAGCGAGAGCTTCTACTTCCTAAGAGTGGTGACAGTTGACAACATTGTACAGTTTCTGCGAGTTTGAGCATAACCACTTGGAGGTGTCTTCGTATCCGTAATCCATAAACTCCACTCACCCACAGTGGAAGATACATCAATGCGTTTCCGTTCCCATTGCTGATTTGCAGATGCAATATTTCTGATCCTGGCACTCGTTACAGGGTTTAAACGATGATGGGCTGGTTCGGTCACTTTTATGCTTTGTGTCCCGTTTACAGGTTTCGAAGCCTTCGTGGTCTCCGAGTTGTTATTAGGAATGTATATCTGCGTAGTGTTGTGTGTTGAGATGAAACCGTTTGTCACCTGATGAGTTTCACCTCCTGCAATAATGAAGATAATTATTACACATGCACGGATCACTAGGCGGGGCGGGAATCTCTCTCTCTCTCTCTCTCTCTCTCTCTCCTCTCTCTCCTCTCTCTCTCTCTCTCACTTCTCGTCTCTCTCTCTCCTCCTACTCTCTCCTCTCTCTCTCTCTCTCCACACACACACATAATCACACACCACACACACACACACACACACACACACACATATATATATATAATATAATTTTTGTGTGTGTGTGTGTGTGTGTGTGTGTTGTGGTGTGTGTTGTGTTGTGTGTGTGTTGTGTGTGCCACAGATTCGGCCATTTTTTTTCCTTTTCTCAGTGAGAGACTGGCTTGAATTTCATTTCCTGGATGATGGCAACTATGCCGTCCAGCCTTTCCAGCACATGACGTGCTCTCGTCTTCTCTGGATGGAGTCACTGTAGTGTCATCAATGAAGGCCTTGAGAGGGGGCATCTTGTATCCATCGACAAGGTCTGTTTGCTTGCGCTGCTTGTTGCTGCTTTCAAGATGACTTTCCATTGCTAACACGAACAGTATTGGGGAAATTGCACAGCCCATTGCAATGCCCACTTCCAAGTTGATCCAATCTGTTCTGTACTCCTTGTAGAGAACTGCATTGAAGAAGCCATTGAAGTACTTCTTGACCATGTTGCAGATGTTCTTTGGCACATGGTGCATCTCAAGAGCCAACTGTATCATATCATGGGGTACAGATCCATGAGCGTTTGCCAGATCAAGCCACACTACGTCCTGGTCTCCCTTTTCTGTTATTGTTCTTTGGATTGCGTCCCAGATCATTGTGGCGTGTTCTACACAGCCAGCCATGCCTGGGATGCCACTTTCTGGGCTGACACATCCAAGTACTTGTTTTCCATGAGGTACTTGGTCAGCCTTGCTGCCATGACAGAGAAGAAGATTTTCCCTTCGACGTTCAGTAGTGATATTGGCCTGAGCTGGTTAATGCCACTTGCGTTTTGCTCTTTGGGGATGTAAACACCATCTGCCGTCATCCACTGGCCGCTGATCTTCTGGTTTCTCCAAGCTGATTGCAGCAGCCTGTGGACCCACTCCAGCACCTTGGGACAGTTCTTGTACAGCTGGTAAGGTATTCCGTTTGGCCCTGGTGATGATTTGGCTCTGGCTTTGTCGACCAGCTTCTTATTTCCGCCAACGTTGGAGGCTTGTCATTGAACTGTTCCTCAGGGTTGGTTGGCCCCACCAGACCTTGAATGTCGAGTGGTGCTTTGCTCTGTGAGTCAGAGTATGTTTTCCTCAGATGCTGTCAAGAACTCCTTTGTCCACACTTAAGGTCCCAGATTTTGGCTGCTCAGTGTTCTGGCAAACTGGGAAGGGGTCTCTGAAGAAGCGCTCTTGTGTCTTCTTCTTTTGCTTTCCTCTTCCTCGCAGATTCCGCTTTGCTGAGGGCGCTGTGTTTTGCTTTCAAGTCGTTCAAGAGTTTTTCCAATCCTTGTTTTTCAGCTGGCAGTGCGGTATTCATTCGCTTTTTGAGGTTTTTCTTTTGGACCCTGATCTTGTCCATCTCTTCTTGGCGTCTGGATTTCTTTGGAGGTGTTTTCTCTTTGGGTAGTTTTGCTCCATAGGCCTTTCTACATGTGGCATACACATTGTCCCATATGTGGCTAGTTTGTGTTCAAGGGAGCTTTTCCCTATCAGTTCATTGAGTCTTTGGACGATTTTTGCATCCAGTTTTCCCAATCTTCAGTTTCGTTTGCTCGTGGCAGGCTGAGTTTCAAGCGCCTGGCATCGAGGGCCTGTGCAAATTCCTCATCCGAACCAACAGCGTGGATGTCCTTGGCACTGTGGTTTAAATTTTTGGTCTTGGTCTTCCAACGTCTTATCTGCTGATGCAGTGCGTTCCTGCTAATTCAGATCAATCTTCACACATCCCATCTTTGTTCTGTAGATCTTCATGCCACGGGTGTTAGCGAAACGCTTTCCACAGACAAATGGATATTCCATTTGGTCCATGTTCATAGTCAGTTTTGGGATTTGCAGTCGTGATTGGTTGAGCACCGATGGATTCATCATTCTTTCCCCCTTTCGGTGAATCCTGGGAGCATCTTTTCATTTTGTACTTAGTTGCCACACGTTGAAGGCAAAGTGGGGAGCCAGCCCACAGAGCCCCTGGTTCTGGTCTTTCCCAGTGTCCTCCGGTCTTTTCCGGACGTCCTCCGGCCTATTCCCGGAAGTCAATGGTTTACCATGCATCAGTAGAAAGAAACTCGTGGAGAGCGTGGCAGCAGAGAGTCCTCAGAAGAGAAGCCCCCTTCAAGCAAGTGTTTCGGCCTTATCTCCTGACACTCTAGGGGGGTTGGGCCACACCCGGTTCATGACTCTGGATGTCCCTCTGCTGCCCTTTTTTCCCATCTTGGGACGAGCCATGGCTGGGATTCGAACCCATGACCCTCGGGACATGCTCATTTTCCACTTAATGACTCGCACTCTAACCACTGAGCCACAGGGAACACCTGATATTTGTTAGGAAAGTTAAGCCTTATGGAGTTCACTTTTGTTCCTCTTGACCAGATCCAGCTTGAACACCTCTCTGCCGCTTCTGCCACTGCTTTCAAGGCTCTGTATGCAGACTTTCCTACAACCCCCTAGCTCCATTTACTGCAATGAGGACTTTGACCTGATAGCCTTCTCTCCTCAGGCTGTTTGCCAGATCAGCATACTTTTCAGTCTTGTAGATTTGAGCTGCCTCCATTCTGTTCTCATATGGCACCGTGAGCTCGATCATGACCAGCTGCTTGGTTGACTGAGAGTGGACTACTATGTCTGGTCTCATGCCACTCTTGCTGGTGATCTCTGGGTGACTCTTCCATTCTGGAAGTCTGCAGTGCACTTCCAGTCATCTGCCCCGTCCAGCAGACTCTGCCTGCATGTTCTGAGTGGGACTGTTGTTCTTGGCCATGATTTGCCGCCTCCTGCCGTGAAGAATGTTTGCAGGTGCTTTTGGAGTCCTGATTTTCCTTTTGTGGTGTTGGTACCAGCCCAGACTACTTGTACAATCTCTTTGAGCACTTGGTTGTGCCTCCACGTGTACCCTCCTTGAGCCAGGGCTACTTTACATGAGCTTAGACATGCTCCACTGTTTGTTTTTCATTGCAGAGGGGGCATGCAGGATCGTCCTGTTTTTCCCCACCTCATCAGGTTTGTATTTGAGGGCAGAAGGTCATATGCAGATCTGAGAATGAAGCTGATCCTGAAGGGGCCATGTGCTAAATGTCATTCCATGAGATTTCTTTGGAGTGCATTCTCCCACGTTGTCTATTGCCCTTGCTGGCTCTGCTGGACTGCTTTTTGGCGTCTTTTTTGGTCTTCTTCTTTCTCATCGCCTGAATCATCATGTCTCGTTTGGCTTTTCCTTTGGCCTTTGACCACCATTCAGTTTTGGTCACCCCCAGTCCGTGTCTGTTGGTCTGTGTGTGTCCTGTTATTTCTCTGATCTTGAGACTTTCTTTTGCAGAATACATCGCCTCTTGAACTTTCCATTTTCTGCCTGTCTTCAGCTGAGGCTTGATTGCTTCTACCACCTTGTCTCCTGAGTCCTCCAGCATGCTTTGAAGTCTGATCTTTCCTGCTTTGTATTCTTCCAGGATGGATTCAGTGGTAGTTTCAGCTTTGCTTGGCGACAGTAGAGCGCTATGTCAGTCAGACAGGGTGGGACACCAAGCATTTCCTTATGAACTTGTTGATTTTGGCTTCCATTGCCTCCACTATGCTGGTGCAGATGTCGTATATCATTAGAGTCCATAGGAGCTTTGGTATCAGCATGAACTGCAGACACCAGACCTTGTATTTGCCAGGGACCCCACACTGGTCAGTGGTCTCCAAGCCTTCTTCCGACATCTGTTTGGTTTCTTTTGCTCTTTGTGTGTCTTTCAGCATATCATCACACCATCTTCCAAGGCTCTTGACTGGCTCTTCTGTGACTGTTGGAATGGCCTGGTTGGCAACACTGAAGACCACAGATTCGGCCACTTTTCCTTTTCTCAGTGAGAGACTCCGTGATTTCTTTGGCTTGAACTTCATTCTGGATGAGGCAACTATGCTGTCCAGCCTTTCCAGCACATGACGTGTCTCGTCTTCCCTGGATGAAATCACTGTAGTGTCATCTATGAAGGCCTTGAGAGGGGGCATCTTGCATCCATCGACAAGGTCTATTTGTCTTGCACTGCTTGTTGCTGCTTTCAAGATGACTTCCATTGCTAACACGAGCAGTATTGGGAAAATTGCACAGCCCATTGCAATGCCCACTTCCAAGTTGATCCAATCTGTTCTGTACTCCTTGGTAGAGAACTGCATTGAGAAGCCATTGAAGTACTTCTTGACCATGTTGCAGATGTTCTTTGGCACATGGTACATCTCAGAGCCAACTGTATCATATCATGGGGTACAGATCCATATGCGTTTGCCAGATCAAGCCACACTACGTCCAGGTCTCTCTTTTCTGTTTTTGCTCTTTGGATTGCGTCCAGATCATTGTGGCGTGTTCTACACAGCCAGCCACGCCTGGGATGCCATCTGTCTGGACTGACACATCCAAGTACTTGTTTTCCATGAGGTACTTGGTCAGCCTTGCTGCCATGACAGAGAAGAAGATTTTCCCTTCGACATTCAGAAGTGATATTGGCCTGAGCTGGTTAATGTCACTTGCGTTTTGCTCTTTGGGGATGTACGCACCATCTGCCGTCATCCACTGGCCGCTGATCTTCTGGTTTCTCCAAGCTGATCGCAGCAGCCTGTGGACCCACTCCAGCACCTTGGGACATTTCTTGTACAGCATTCTATCTCTGCAACTCATCACCAATGTTGTCAATTGTTTTTGCCATCGGTTCCAACATGGTGCCCAAGGCCACTTCACAACCGGCACCTGGACATCCTGTTTTCATCCCGAGATTCGTTTTATAACATCACCTTTGTATTTGCTGACAATTGTGAAAGAGCCATCCATTTTGGCGTGTATAAATTCTTTTTTTTTTTTTTGATCATCCAGTATTTCTGCATCGTAATTAAAGCTTTGTCGTTTGTTCAATCCCATACAGAAGATTTAAGAAATCAAATGTTTCCTCTACCGTTTTATTAGAACCTTATTACTTGTAATTAAAATGAATCTATAACCATTAATTTTGGTGCCTGTTGTGACTTTGAATTGACGGCGAGTTGGATTGGCTCATAGACAAAATAATGATAGTGACAAAGGGAAGAAGAAAAATATAATACCAGGGAGGTAAAAGTTTTTTTAGGTTAAATACTACATATAAAAAGGTGTGCACCCGTTTCCTAATTTCCCAAAGTAATTGACCGTTATCAGGACACAAACGAGAGTTGGAATCATGTTCCTATTTTGGTCACTCCAAACCTAGTGTCCAGAATCGAACGAATACCCGAGAACCTTTCAAAGTTGACTGTAGAGGATTTTGAAAAAGAATTTGAAAGGTATGATATCCAAGGCGCGTTGTGGAGAAACGTGTTTCAATCTTTCCTGTACCTCGAATTGCCTCGCATCAACAATAAACTTGCGTATAATATCGTTCTGGTGGGCTACCCTCTTGTAGTGTTGTACCATGAATACTGAACGCGATCCATCTTCCCACCGAAGGAGCTCGTCTTTTATTTCACACAAAGAGCTCCCAAACCAGAGCAGGTTTAAGCAGTTATCATTGCCCAGGATCCCGATTACGTGAAAGGCAGAGCAACCGGAATCGCTTTATTCTCTCCAGAAATTTCTCCATCCTTGAAATAATTTCAAGAGTTTAGTTAAATGTAAACACATGGAATATGCCCCCACAAAGTGGGTGTTTGGAAGGTTGGTGCGACCAGGATGTGCTTTTACTCAACACTACCCTGACTGTACGGGAAATACAACCTTCTTCGCACACGATGGCCGGAAAATATCCGATCATGTGGGAGTTAGCAATTGCTGCTGTGCTACAAAACGTCATTGATCAGAGTTTGCGCGCAATCTCTCCAGCACCTTGGGGAATGTAGGCAGACCCGTATTACAAAAATAGCTCTTTGTAAGCTCACCACATAAAATGCTTAAAACTGTTCACCCCAGCAGACACTCGGCATCGCGGAAAAGAAGCGGGTGATATGAAGGAACACCGTTTTATAAGGAGCGATCATTTTGGAGAAATCAGCTTTTTTTCTGGTAGAGAATCGTTTGAATCCATCCACTGGGGTCAGACAGTATCGTCATGCCAAGAAGGGGCAAAAAAGAAGGAGATGAAAACCCTCATCTTTGTAACCTTTTAACGATTTTAACCCAGCCAATATATACATCTTTTTACAGTCGCCTGACGTCATTACAATTGTTGGTTTTACATTCCGGTTTTAAACTTAGAAAACCTGCTGAGCTGGAAAGTGGCTCATTGCGATTTGCGATCCCTTAGCAACCCTCTTTCCAAGGCGGTCTCGTGGATCATTTTTGGTTACCCAATGAACGAAGTAGCGATTTTATATCAAATCTCTTTATCAGTAACCACTATCATAATGACGGGGATAAAAATAAAAGAACTCGTCGATAAAATAACCCCTTGTCATGTTTAAACTCACTTTCACATTAATTGATGCGAACTGTCTCATGTTAACTAAATTGAGCGAGATTATGTGAAACATGCTTTGTACCTCAAAAGCCTTTTGTGACCCGAAAAGATATCCAACCTAAAGATTTAGTAAAAATTAATGCTCTTTATCACATTATATCTGGCGGATAAAACGGCAAGGACGCAAGGAGAATACTTTATTCAGCAACAGAAAACCGCTGCGATAGAAGCGACAACGATGAAGAAGACACCGCAGGCGGAGGAAGCTCCCCGGTTATTAGACTTCAGTGGGATCTCTATTCCAGCGATAAAGTATACACGTGTTGTAATGATATTAGCCTGAAAACGGCGAGACGTAGCGAGACCACTACCCAACTCAGTAATGAAAAGCCTTTGGACTGATTAGGGTTGTTAAAAGGCCGTTGTACTAACGAACCTTTAATTACATTAACTTGCCTCTTCGATCCTGAAGATTCGTCACTAGTACTTCAATCAAAATCCGTCCTGGTTTTGGAAGACGAAAAAGAAGAGGTAGAAGAAGGAGAGAAAAAAAACACTCTGTTTTGACAGACTACTTCCTTTAACAGCAATGGTGTATTGCAATGATGATGATGATGAGATGATGATAATAATTATTGTTATATCTGATTGTGATGCATATTGTAGTACGCACTCCGAGTTTAATGCTATGTATCCACTTAATATCTATGGTCAATATAAAGAGGATAGGTGTATAACATGCGACTTAAAAATGGTAAGCGAAATTTATTTTGTAAAAATGGACGAAGAAAGTGCTGGCCATCAAAGGGGTCGTTCCTCAATGACGGAAGCCCCTTTTACTCGTTTACATAAACGTTATGTAGAAAACGTTCAGTAAGACTAATTTTGGACCGGCCGAGTTTCTACCTTAATTCAACATGTGCATTGTCAGCACCTATGGTGAATCGTTTGCCGTTGATAAGGAGGTAGTTAAAGATTAATGTAGC
>CM031627.1:32888462-32898462 GCA_018398815.1 Conus ventricosus | reverse complement strand
TTTTTGCACGTGCATTTGGAATTTCAGTGCAAAACCGTTTGAAGCAGGGTTCACTCTTGCTTAAAAAACAAGCAATTTTGACAACAATCTGCAAACGTGACAATAAGACAGCTTTCGCAAGCTGTTAACCCCTTAAACCTTTCCCAGTCGAATTCTTCGAAAAAATGCATTGCTTGTATTTTTGTCCAATTTAAAAAGAAAGGGCCTTTTTTCCGGGTGGTCCTTAATTAAAGTTCGACCCTGTAGAATACCCCTTCCCGAGATGAAAAGATTTTTCAACTTTAAGGGTAAGAATAACAAAACCACTTCCAGCTTTTTCATTTAACAGTGATCAATCGGTGAAAACTTTAAGGTGATGTGAATAATTACTATCGATATGAGATTTGGCAAGAGAGGACAATATATTATTAACATTCTTTTGTAGATCAGTATATTTATAATCAAACCATGCGGTGTGCAATTCCCAATTTGGAATCGGGGATACAGGAAAACAATCAGCAATATTCTTTGGATCAATCTCAGCGTCTTTCAATAATTTTGAGGAATATGTCATTATAGTTGTATTAGATTCAATAGATCTAGCTGGCTTCGAGAAATAGAAATCTGATCGTAAAGCTAATTCATCTTGGCTTGAGTTCTGAACAGCTGAGCTACGTAGGATGAATTTAGCACAGGCCAAGTTTCTACAGTCGTCAAGGGCAGAACTCCGGTTTCGTAATACGTTCCTGATGCACTGGCATGAAATGGGACGCCTAGTGCGAGTCTAAATGCCTTGCAGTCTATGCTTTGCAACGTTTTAAGTAAATATAGTTTGGTGCAGTGAAGAACACTTCTTGTGCGTATGATAATTTTGATCTTACTAGTGATGTCGAAGGTGTACTTAAGTTTGTGTATCTGCGCCCCAATTTTGTTTACTGATTACTTTAAGAAGATTAAGAGATTTGCTGGCTTCGTTGATAATATATTCAATATAGTTGTTCCAAGTTAATTTAGAGGTTATATTTACTCCTAAGAATTTCATCTCGGTGACATAATTCAATACATTATTATCCACCTTAAAAGTAGGAATATTGCAAATACTTCCACCAGCATCAAATAACATCATGTGGGTTTTTTCTCTCGATAAACTAAGGCCGTTTTCAAACATGAATATTGCTATATTATCTAGGTCTCGCTGATATGTTTTTTGTAATGAAATTGAAGAATCTGACTGAAGTTTTCTTCTTTAAAGTAACGTTTATCCACATGCAAATATCGTCAGCATATTGCACCAAGGAACAGTTTTCAGACAAATGCTTTGGGAGATCGCATATCAGAATATTAAAAAGTAGTGGAGCAATGACCGATCCCTGAGGAATCCCCATTTGTAAATATCTCTTGCTGGAATAAACATTTTGTATCTTTGTTTCTATACTTCTGTTGGTCAGAAATGCTTTGATATAGTTACATACGTGATTGGAAAGACCAATGGTTTTCAGTTTATATAAAAGTATGTCATGCCAAACATGATCATATGCTTTTCTGACATCAAAGAAAGTGGCGAGGACATTTTTTCTTCGTGCAAATTATTGTTTTACATGAGTCGTCAATTTTACTAGATGGTCTACTGTTGACCTGCCTTTTCTAAAGCCTGCTTGTGTAGCCGGAATTATACCACGTTTCTCACAGTGATATACAAGCCTACTTAAAACAGTTCTTTCCATTAACTTACACATGTGAGAGATGAGGGCAATCGGACGGTAACTATTTATGTTGGATCTAGGTTTGCCCTGCTTTAAGATCGGCACGACTACAGATTCTTTCCAAACAGAAGGAATACTTCCATCTTGCCAGCATTTTGTTATGATGTTATGAAGGAACGATACAAAATTTTCTGGCAGGTGTTTTAACATCTCATTCGAAAGTGCATCCAGACCAACTGATGGTATTTTGTTGGTAATAATATATTGCATTTCTTAATTCCTGTATAGTGATATCCGCATTTAGATAATGGTCTTTTTTTTTTCTTCTGGATCACAGTACATATCGTTATTATTTGAGTTTTTTCCTCATAGCTTTGCATTTATCAGAAAGGCTATTTGTGGAACTATTCTTTGCAAATAGATCTGCGAACGCTTTGGCTTTTTGAGCAGCCGCTGGAAATTGCTCATTTTCTAAAGTAACTGGATAATTGGAAGATTCACTCCCTGCTTCATTTCATGGACCTTTGTTCACACTTTTTTAACGTCGTGGTGATCAGAGACTTCGGTGAGACAAAAGGACAAACAGTGGTCCCGTTTAGCTTTTTCAATGACTCTGCTGCTCATATTCTTGGCCCGTTTCATAGTGACATTGTTTTTCGGCTTGTCTTTGACATATTCTTTGTATTTTAGTTTCTTTTCATCAACAGCACGTTTGCAGGATTCCGTCCACCACACATTTCCGCTATGAGCTGATCTTCTCTTGTGGTTAGTTTTTGGTTGCAGCGTACAAGACCAATTCAGAAAAAATGTGTGTACATAGTTTCAACATCCTGGTTTTCAAGAGTTGTTACATTAAAATAGACTTGAGTTTCTCCCAGTCAGCTCGTTTGTAATTATATTTTGGAATTTTATCAACTGTGTTGTCTTGTGCAACTGAAAACCTCTGAGGGATATGGTAATAGGGAGGTGGTCACTTCCCAAAGTGTCTTTATCAAACCTGCCAGGAACAGCTAAGAGCTAAAGATGGGGAGATGAAAGAAAGATCAATTGCTGAGGGTCTATGGTTAGGAACATCTGGCAGTCTAGTGACACGCCCATCATTTAGAAGGTAAAGGCCAGAATCAAGAATATTTTCTACCAGGCGATTTGAACTAACTTTAGAGCCAATCAACTGGTGCCAGAAGGGGCCCTTTCGTCAAATGGGGGATTTATCCCTCGATTTTGAACTGGTCTACTCGTTCCGTTACCCGTCTCGAATAGACTCATAAACCGAGGTCCTGTGTTGAAGCAGGTATACAGACACACTAAATCATCACAGTTTCGGAAGATCGCAGTTTGGCCATGATGGTGAATTACACATAGCATGCTCTCTGGAAATGGAAAGAATAAGGCGTAAGACAAATGTATCGTATGAGATATTGACTGGTGAAGGAACACTTTAATGAAGCGCCTTGGCAGCTCTTTGTCGGACACCAGTAGGGGGTAGTAAAAGAGTTGCTGTCAGGTTAGTTCCTCTAGCGAGAACTAGTGGTATACTAGCAGTAATTAAACATAATGAATTATCTGCACAATGTCTCTTAGAAGTTGGGAGCATGTTCGTTCCACCGGCGACAACACCAATTCTATTTTGGGCTCTTTAGACGTATACAGTCAAGAACAGTCAAATATCTGCTTTAGAGGAAAAAAATGTAAGATAAACAGTATCGAATTTGCAATGAGTGAAGCAAATTTCTGGGATACAAAAGGATGTTATTAGGCGGAGAAATGTTGTAAGTGGGGACAAATGTTGCTTAAATGCATCAAACACTGGGTGACAGAAAGTGCAGTCATGGAAACCAGACAAGTGACGCCAGAATTGAAAACGGAGAATGTTGCTGCAATGCTTAAGGAATGTAGCGTTGGACCGAGGACATCTCCCAATGTAGGGCTCTTTGCCTGGGGCAAGTCCGTGCAAACATGTCTTAGTTTAGAGAAACAAA
The DNA here is from genome assembly GCA_018398815.1 of Conus ventricosus. Lineage (NCBI taxonomy): Eukaryota > Metazoa > Mollusca > Gastropoda > Neogastropoda > Conidae > Conus > Conus ventricosus. The sequence continues at coordinate 32,894,801 of CM031627.1, read as the reverse complement.
AAGGTAAATAAAGATGAAAGCGACCAGGGTGCCAGCAAAACACTCAACTCGTTGAGTCACAAAGTCGCACTTACGTGGGCTGATGACATTTTAAATGAGATACAAATGAGATGTTAAATGAATCAAAGACAGTACAGTTGACAATTAAACGTTTATGTTTAGGTCGGAAAGTCGGAAGGAGTCACCCAGTGTGGATGCACGAAGCAATGTATGCTTCTCGGTACTGTCGAAGAGTGAACAGGTTTTCTTTCCTTTTTGAGTTCCTGGGGCTGGGTCCGTGCAGTCCGACCTTGTTGGACCAAACAGGTAGTGAGATGACCCCCGTTCAGATTTGATACTCAGACACTGTAGAAAAAGTTACGATAGGTCGATGCGACATTTCATGACATTCAAAATCGTTTCATAATCGAAACACATACAGTTTATTTAATTCTGTTTAGGTTGAGGTTGTAGGAGCGACAGTGGTTAAGTTTTGGGATTTCTCTTCTAGGACTTGAAACGACAAATCGTGATGTGTTCCTGTGTGGCCCGGTATCACATTCATATCAAATCGTTGTTGATACCCACTAATTTTCGATAATCGACACGTGAAAATGTGCGATGTCGAATCACGATCGACAATTCCAAGTTCGATCATCACCAACCGTTTTTAATTCCTGTTAGGGTTAGGTTAGGGTTGGACTAGGGTTTGGTTAGGCTTAGGGACTATCGAAACGTCGAAATCGTGATGTGTCGAACTATTGGCACAACATAAAAACATTACAAAACAAGTTTCGTTGGTCCGACAAAATTGTCGGATTGTCGAAACGTCGGAATCGTGATTTGTCGAACTATCGAAACGTCGGAATCGTGAAGTGTCGGACTATCGGACCCAAACCGTTTCCTGTGTGTCTTTTGTGTTTTTGAGATCGTTCACACCTACATGGAGTACAATGGCATCTGTATAATCCACTGTATTGTCCAACAGAGTATTCTTACATTCCTTTATGGTGTAGCACTTCTGACGTTTTACAACGTGCAAGCCATACCCCAAACCTAGTCTCTCTTCACATATGCCATTTAACACAGAATCCGAGACGATCAGAACTTTGGGGAGGTCGGAGTTGCTGCCAGTTTCATGTCTCTCCGAACTGTTTGCTTGTAGAATTAAACTGTTGTTTACAGCTGAGTGGTGGTAAGGTTTTTGGGAACTCTTTTTATTAGTTTGTTGGGTGTTTTCTGTACTTTTTGTTCTTTGGACAGGATCGATATGGGTTCGACACTTGAGACCAGGATCTTTCTCGTGACGTGATATCTTTTTTTTTTTTGCAGACTGTTTTACGTCATTTGATTTTGCGTCACTCAGTTCGTCCACTGTATGTTGTTGGGCAGATTTCTTGACTTTAGTTTAACAACATCAGAAAAACTTGGTTTATGAAATGTTTTTGTCAGAAACCGGTGGTTTTACTTCATCTGTTGATTTTGCGGATTCTGTCTGAGTGTCACAGTCCTTTGTATTTGTGACTTTGTTGTCTTTTTGTCGTATGATGGAACACAGCTTGTCGATTCCGTCAGTGATGGAAGATGTTAGATCTAACATAGACACATTCATTTTTTGAAGAAACAAATCTGCATTAGAAAAGTCTTCAGCCGAAACGTTTTTTTTATAGAAATAGTACGTACATCCGGGACCTCTGTCTGATCGTTACCGACATTACGAATATCTGCCATATCTCGTTGGTCTGCATTTTCTTGCCCATTTTCTTTCTTTTTTTTTCCTTCTCGATCTCCGAAAGAAGCTGAGGGGTCATACATTTGGAGGCACATACCTGACACATGTATTTTCGGTGGGAACGAATGAAGACACACAACATATAGTCCGGTGGATGAATTCTTGACCAAGGAATCGATGTAGAACACTCGGAACACACTAGCGTACGGCCACTGGCATTACCATTACATTGGGAGCGTTCACCCTGGTTCAATTTTTCATTGTCTTTTTGACACACATCTGAGGCTACAGCAGACTTGTTCCGAGACACAGGTGTAACTGGCATCTAACTGCACACATGTGAAGTTTTCTTGAAGCTTTTTGAGCCCCGCGTTCTCCCCATGACTGTCTTCTGACGGAGCAGCTAGAAGAGCATGCTGTCCATCGCCATATTGTTACGTCATCACCGTGTGTGTGTGTGTGTGTGTGTGTGTGTGTGTGCGTGCGTGCGTGATGATGATTAATTCTAAATGAGATGAAAAATGCCAAAGGATATAAGAATAATGATAGTAAAGCAGCGCTTTGGTAGAAGCAGAAGTAATAATATGATAATTATTATAATAATAAGGGTAACAACAACAATAATGATAATGATAACAACAATAATGACGATGTCGATGATAATAATGATAATAAAAAAGTAATAACAACAACAATAATAATAATAATGAGGAGAAGAAGAAGAACAAGAACAAGAACAAGAACAACAACAACAACAACATCATCAACCAAAAGAAGTAATTAAGTACAAAAAAGCATTTTACATACATATACTTGGAAGGCAATCAATAGACAGACAGACATACCATAATTTTTCACCCACCACCACCTTATACTTCAGCACATACATCATGCATATCATCTGCTACCACCACCGCCCCCATTCCACGTGAGCACGCGTGCCTATTGATCGCACAGAATACATCTCTCCAATGTGTTTCTCCCATGGCATATCGCCAGTGGAACACCAAATAAATGTAAAGAAAGAAATATACAAGTCACTAATTCTAGGAAAGATAGGTAAAAGCAATTACACACACACACACACACACACACACACACACACACACACACACACACACACACACACACACACACACACACACACACACACACAACACACACACACACACATGATATTACACAATGCCCATCCGCATAATACAATACTCTACTCTTGCACACCAGCATACGTACACGCACAGCATACACTACTGCAAGTAACTGTCTCTCCACTTCACATCACTTGATCCACTGTTTCCGCATCGCGTACATATCACGTTTTGCAGAGTTAACAGTCTGTTATCTCAAATACATGCAACCAATTAGTCGATTTTAATACGCACACGAACGCAGCATGCTCCGCCCATCACATGTTGGTCTCTCCCTTTACAGTTGGTCACTTGTGGTATTCCAATGCCCTGCTTTTGCAGGACTGTTATCTCAATTGACATTAGACCTAATTAGTTTATTTATGGGCTGCATTGAGTCACATGGTTCATTCGCTGGTTCTTTGAGTGTTCTTTATCCAATCTTATTGCCTGTTCTAAGTCTGAATTACTAGAATTCTATGGTATGCATTGCCTGTGTTTTGAGTGTTCTTAGGTATCCCTATAATCATCCCAACCCAAAGTTCATTGCACATGCTTCATTACCCAGGGCATACTCCATTCCACAATGACATCTTTGCGCCCCTTGTTTGTTGGTGGTGTTTTTTTTCCCACAGACTTCCATTTATGATTATTAAATCTAAGTTTCTAATCCATGTAAGTTGTAATGCCATTGTCATGTGTTTAAGTGTAGGTATACCAACCAAATCCTCCACGTCTTACATTTTCATATTTCACTGTTGATTTTCGGGCAATCTGATCTTCTTTGTTATTCTATACGAATTGAAAGCCTTGCTTTTGGAGCTTATCCTTAAAGCTGTTTGGTGGATTAGGTAGCAAGATCCAAAGATATACAAATTTTAAAAGAATCAGTGATTTTAAAACGGCTGCTCTGTCAACAGGTCTAATAACTCTCTTACTCCATGCGTTGAACAACGATTTTATTTCAAGCAATTTGTCGTTGTAATTGAGTTCTATGCAGTGTGATGGGTCTGGGGAGAACCAAATTCCAAGGCTCTTAAACTGTTTTGGATTCCAGTCTATTTCTAGGTGGGGCATATATGTCATCTTTGATAACACTTTGCTTCCTAGCCAAACTGCTTTCGTTTTTTTATATTCATATACAAAACCCAGATAGTTTTGCGAAATTTGTCTAAGATCTCTATTGAATGGCAAATTCCAAGGCTCTTAAACTGTTTTGGATTCCAGTCTATTTCTAGGTGGGGCATGTATGTCATCTTTGATAACACTTTGCTTCCTAGCCAAACTACTTTCGTTTTTTATATTCATATACAAAACCCAGATAGTTTTGCGAATTTGTCTAAGATCTCTATTGAATGTTCAAATTATATTCTGTCCCCTTCGTTTGTCAACTGAGTATCGTCTGCAAACTGAGACGGCTTGTGTTCAGCGTGGTTCCTTTTGCGTGTTGGATAAATCCTCTTTTTGAAACGACTGGTTTAAAGATGTGACTAAAAAAAAAGTTGTTTCCAGAAATTTTTTAAACAAAATTCCGATGTGAATCCGTCTGAACCACAGCTTTTCCCGTTCTGTATGTTTCTAAGAGCACATCCTGCTCCCTCAAGCGTTGTTTCTCCCCCAAGTGATTGTTATTCTTCCTCTGTCAATTTTGGCATTTCCTCAATCAAGTCCGTGATCTCACATTCTTCCACGTTTTTCGCTGTGTACAGGTTTTTATAAAAGGCTTTCACTTTCATGTGCATTTCATCAGAGTTGTATACTATCCTGTCGCCCGCTACTAGTTTAGACATGTATTTACTAACGAAGTGTCTCTTTTCTAAATTACAAAAAAAAAAATTAGTGACCTTTCACCCTCGGCCACCCTTTTTGCTTTTTTCATCTCTTCACATGGCTGATTATCTGTCCAAGGAATCCAGTTTCTGCATGTCGTCTTCAGTTTCTTTTCTTTCATTTCTGCTGTTAGATGCTCTAAACTGTACTCCTTTTCTTCTCTTTGTTTCTTTTTCATTGTTGCATATGCAATCGTTTTTGCTATGACTTTCATTAACAAGAAATCCAAGAATGTGTTGACATACACCGTCCATTGTACATCAGATTTAGACAGATCCTTTAGCTGTGTTTTGTCACAATGAGCTGCAGCATATTCTTCGGTAACGTTACCAACTATTTCATTAATTTCATCTGAAAACTTGCGATCTCTGAGAATGTTTCAATTTCCAATATGTTTTATGAATGGCTTGTTTACCCAAATTCTAACTTTAAACTGACTGACCATGGAGTGATCCGATGTATATCCATAGTGGATGTCAGGATCTTCCTCATAAAATATCAGGTTTTCAGAAACTAAGAAAAATCTCATCTACTTTGTTTAAGAGGGCTCATCCTCCGCCATGTGTATCTCCTCTTATCAAGGTTACATTCTCTCCCTATACATGCAATTCGTCAATCATGTTCTGAACTGCATCCTGAGTTTTCGAATTGTTATTATGTTTATAGTTATCATAATCAATGGAAGGGTCTAATTCAAGGTTCCAGTCTCCAACTGCTATGATATCACAGGCTTTAAAACTTTCTATAGTATTTTTTTAGGTTTACATAAAAATCTTGATTATGTATATTCAGTCCGTATAAATCAACAAGAAGCATACCCGGCTCCATCTATCATTCATTATTTTCTTATGCACGCAATCAATAAATCTTCACAATCGGTGAACTTCTGTCGGTGCAACAGTCACGAGCAAGGCATGGGTTGACATTTTGATTTATGAGCTTTTGATTTATGAGCTTTTAGTCATTTCTTCATCTCCTCCTTCTCCTCCTCCTCCTCTTCCACCTCCTCCTCCTCCTCCTCCTCCCCCTTCCTCTTCTTCTTCTTCCTTTTCTTCTTCTTCTTCGTCTCAAACTGTCGGTACACAGAACTTGGTCCCGTATGTCTGCAAATATAAATAAGGTAAACTGCGACCGCCAGTGTAGCATGTTATTCCACGTTTAATTGTATTTCATACAAGCTGCACATGTGGAAGCTCTTTCCCCCTGGAATTTAGTACGACCTTCTTTAAACAGGAAATTTCAACAGTGTATTCACTGATTGAAGTGTTCCGAAAACATTTGAATGAGGATTCCATTCAGATATAGGTGATTGAGACTACACAACAACAATTATAGTCGCTACTGCAGCAACGTCTGTGCTGCGGCTGCTGCTGCTGCTGTTATTACATTTACTGCCACCACTGCTTTTATTACTTTTACTACGGCTACCACTACTGCTGCTGCTGGTATTACTACCTCTACTTCTGTTTATACTACTACTACCACTACTACTACTACTACTACTACTACTACTACTACTACTGCTACTTCTACTACTACTACTACTACTACTACATACTACTACTACTACTACTACTATTCGGTTCATGCACGCACGCACGCACACACACACACACACACACACACACACACACACCACACACACACACACACACACACACACACACA
>CM031627.1:32870962-32885962 GCA_018398815.1 Conus ventricosus | reverse complement strand
ATAATAATAATAATAATTACTTATATAGCGCCTATTCTCGGCTAGAGACCAAGCTCTAAGCGTTTTACAATCAACACTCGTTTACACAACGGGCTGCTTACCTGGGTAGTGCCGACTGAAGAGCTGCCAGCCGGCGCTTCATTCAGTCGTTTCCCGTGTCATCCAGTCAGTATCGTTCAATATCGATCACTCATTTTTCTTACTTTCTTCATTCTTTTCATTTCTCACGCAGGGTGCATGCTATGTGTAACGTGTCATCCATACCAACGGCCAAACTGGCCTACTCTTCCAAAAGTTGGTGATGGGATTTTACGTGTGTGCAAGATGTTCTGCGTGCGTTCACACACGGAACCTCGGTTTATAGTCTCATTCGAAGGACTGTATGGGAAATTTAGTCAGAACCAATGTTAACTCCAAGGGAAAAATCCCCCTGTACCGAAACGCCCCGGTGGAGGTTCAAACCCGCAACCCCAGGATCACCAAGATTACGAGTCTGGCGCTCTACCAACTGAGCTATTCCGGCTCCCACAGTACCAAATGACTTTGCATGACGATTGATTGTTCGATGGTGATGTCAACAACCGTTCTTGATGATGGGACATCCGACCAGTTCACTTTGAATCCATTGTTTTGCAACAGATCCTCAGCCCCAGGGTGTGTGGTTGGCAAATTCAGAATGGTGAGGAGATACAAGGCTATGTACCTGGAATAGTTCTAATGATCATAGCTGAAGAACAGTGTGCACATCTTCTGAAGACTTTCAAGATGGAGATCCAGGTTGTTCTCTTCTGTTGCTTTCTGTAGCTGAAGCATCAACCACACTCTGTGTACTTCATCCAGAACTGGAGAGGTTTTCCATTTCACCATTTCGAACTTTCTCTTTGAAGTCTGAGAGGAGAGAGAACATCTTCTTACAGCTGCCATTTTGGAGTATCATCAAGATACAGTGGAACCCCAGTTGCGGACCACCCCAGTGAGGGGACCACCCCGCTGAAGGGACCGATTTTTTTGCGACCGAATTTTTTCCCTCTTTATCTCTGTTACTAAAACCCCGGTAACAGGACCACCCCGGTCCTCGGACCGCGGACCACCCAAAACGGGACCAAATGTCAGATTTAACCTCGGTAAGAGGACCACCATTAGAAAAAATCGGAGTGATTCACTTTGTCATTGTGCGTTCTCTTGCATTGTCCACTCCCACATGTACTTGATAATCACACACACACACACACACACACACACACACACACACACACACACACACACACACACACACACACACCACACACACACACACACACATACAGTACATGTACACACAAGGTGGCAAGAGGACCACTTGATGATGATCGGAAGTTCACACTTCACTCACTGCTCAACTTTTCCACTTGATAATGATCGGAAGTTCACACTTCACTCACTGCTCAACTTTTTGACTTTCTCGTGTAACGTTCACTCTCACTCTCACGATTCCTTTGCTAACACCATTCATCACTGCTCAATGCAAGCAACCAGTTGGTGTCAGAATGGCTACACCAAGTAAGAAACAAAGGAGTTGAGCCTGAAGGAAAAAGTGGAGCTGATACAACAAAGCAATGGGAAATCACAAAGAGCATTGGCAGAAAAGTACGGCATTGGAAAAAGTCAAGTCCAGCGGATTTTAAAGAGGAAGGCAGAACTGATGACCGCATATGAAGAAAACGCACCTTCTGATAGAAAACGATTCAGACACTCCACGAGCCAGCATCATGAAGATATCGACACTCTCTGCTACCGGTGGTTCCAACGCATTCGAGCCCTCAACTTACCCGTGTCCGGACCTTTGCTGCAAGAAAAAGCTAGAGGTTTCGCGGAGGGTCTGGGATATCTTCCGACCGTTTTAAAGCATCAAATGGATGGCTTGATCGATTCAAGAACCGCCACAACATAAATGCCGGTGTGATCTGTGGAGAAAGCGGCACGGTCGAAGAAACAACAGTCACAGACTGGCATACCAAGCTGCCTGACATTCTCTCTGGGTACGATCCAAAGGACGTTTACAACATGGATGAGAGTGGTTTGTTCTTTCGCGCCCTGCCAAATAAGACGTTAAAGACTAGAGGACAAGAGTGCAAAGGGGGTAAGAAATCAAAAGACCGACTCACCGCGTCATTTTGTGTGAACATGACGGGAGAGTTTGAAAAAAACGCTGATCATCGGAAAGTGTGCGCGACCACGATGCTTCAAGAGAATGGATGTAGCGTCACTGCCAGTCACATGGGAACACAACAAGAAAGCATGGATGAACACAGAATTGTTCACTCGCTGGATCCAGTCATTTGATCGCAGAATGAAGAACCAGCGCCGCAACGTCATTCTCCTTGTGGTCAACGCTCCTAGTCATCCCAAAGAGTTGGCTCTGACAAATGTGAAACTGGTTTTTTTTTTCCGGCGAATACAACTTCACGGTTACAGCCACTTGATCAAGGCATCATCAAAACCGTCAAGGCCAATTACCGAAAACGTTTTTTGCAGACACTCCTGGCGAAGATGGATGCCGGCGACGACATTACCAACGTAGCCAAGTGCGTGTCTGTACTGGATGCCATCAACTGGATTTACCATGCAGTGAAAGAGGTCAAGCCTTCTACTGTGAAACGCTGCTTTGAGAGATCAGGGATCACAGAAGCAGTTCTGGGTGTTGACCCGGAAGATGACCTTCCCTTGGCTGACTTAATAACAGCAGATCCGGATGACGAGACACCTCTCTTTGAGCTGGTGTTGAAGGTGCAAGAACGTCTAGAGCTGTCCGAAGGGAGCGTCGAGGATTATTTGTCATGTGACGCAGAAGTTGAGACTTGTGATGGAGACGTCAATGGACTTGAACGCCATGTTCTTGATGACTTTCTGGAAGAGCAGCTGGACCATCCAGAAAAGGAAGACGAGGAAGGCGAAGAAGACAAGGAGGATGAGGAAGGCGAAGAAGATAAGAACGTTACAAATGACACATGCATCCAAAACGTCCACCAAGCTCTTCACCAACTGGAACAGCTCAAGTCCTTCACGTGGGAAAGGGTGCTCCCCATCTTCTCACGGCCGTGTACGATCTGCAGAAGGGACTGTGTGAACTGGGTGTGGAGTCGTCAAAGCAAACTGAACTTACTTCGTTTTTCCAAAGACAGTGATGTTCACAGTCACCGTTTGAGGTTTGTAATGTGAGAATGTGAGAATGTGAGAATTATTCTGATACTGTACATGTACTTCGGTAAGCGGACCACCCCGGTTAGAGGACCACTTTTTTTGCAACCAAGGGTGGTCCCCTAACCGGGTGGTGTATTTTCATTGCAGGGGTTATGGGCCAGTTTCATCAGTACGGCTCGTCGCACCTGGCACTCTGTGTCCTGTTCAGGACACTATTCCCATTTAAGACAGTCTGTCTCCCTCTTCGACCTTGCGTGTTCGCACCCCCTCACCCTTCCTCCCCTCTTTACTTTCTGTGTCCACTCCGCTTCACCTGGGTATCACATGGTGTGAAACACGTGGGACACGTGCCTCCTTGTTTCTCACTTTTTCACTACATCTCGTAGTTCCCGTAGCTCTCATAGCTCACACAGGTGAGCTGGTCGCCATTTTCCGAGAGGAGAAAGTTAGAAGAGGGGGGCCCATCAGCTGTCGTGAGAGCACTCTCTCTTGTTCTCCAGTATCTGTCCCACAGACGTGTTTTTCCTCCACTGGGACTGAGTCCTTCAGTGTGTCACGCACGAACTGATACAGGTCGCCTGAGTGACAATTGTGGAGTGTGGCCCGTCCATTGCCAGGTTGGCAGTGGCCATTAAGTGTGTGATTCCTGCTAGGAGTATGCTTACCTGTCAACTCTTGGAGGGGGGGCGGAGGAGGAGAACATTAGACTCGCCGGAATAGTGGGTTTTACGTGTGTAAACGAACACTCGTGAAACTGGAGTTCTTCCATGTGAGTGGGGAATTCCGTGCATGTGAGTGCTGTCTTGTGAGTTTCCGAGGTGAATTCGGAGTGTCGTCGTGTGTCTGCAAGTCAGTACGAATTGAGGCGTTATCCGCAAAGGTTGGGTTGGCCTCATGCTCAAGTTTATTTCTGCCGTTGGGGCAGGGGTTCTCAGTATGCCCTCGACCGACTTCTGAAGGTTTGGCTACCAGAGTTTAGACTGTCGGTGTTTCGGTGTTCAGCGGCGGGTTCTGCATGTACCAGGGCGTTGGCTGTCTGGCAGTGTCCTGGCGACTGAGGGTGTCGTCCAGTCTGTGTCGTCGGAGTTTTGACTGTCGGTGTTTCGGTGTTCAGCGGCAGGTTCTGCATCTACCAGGGCGTTGGCTGTCTGGCAGTGTCCCGGTGACTGAGGGTGTCGTCCACTGTGTGTCGTCCGAGTTTAGACTGTCGGTGTTTCGGTGTTCAGCGGCGGGTTCTGCATCTACCAGGGCGTTGGCTGTCTAGCAGTGTCCCGGCGACTGAGGGTGTGGTCCACTGTGTGTCGTTCCTGTTTTTGTCCAAGGTTTCTGGCGAGTTTCTTTACCTTCCCCTACACAGCAAATCTGTGAGCGTCAGCCTCTCAGGTTGGGGGGTCGTGTCACCTCCACCTCCACTGTCATCCCTGCCCATTCCTCTGCCTGTAGTGGGGACACACCTGGATCCGGCAGGGTGTGTTCCGGTCGGGACGCCGACTCCTTTCTTCTGCAGTCCGAGTGTTGCAGTTCCTCCAACTGCAGCTCTATCTTTTCTTCGGGGTGGGCAAGCATCTTGAGGGCTCACTGTGGTATACTATCTGCGTGTGATTTGTGAGTGGGGTAGTTAGTGCCCGGTAGGTAGGGGACCGGACTCTTCGATGCATCACGACTTTATTCCAGCTGCTTCATCTCAAGCGCTTCAGTGCAGGTCTTGTGTTTTGGGTGGTACATTGGTGTGAGGGCGTCATGGAACAGACAGACGTTTACGTGATTATATTGGAAAACACTTACTGTATTGCCGTTTTTTGGGGGGAAGAGTTTGTTTTTCTTGCGTGTGTCAAGTGCCGCCAGGGACTTTGAGTGAGATACTGAAAGTACAACATTGGGTTTCGGGTCACTTGAACAATTTGTTTTGAATGATATTTTGGGGGTTGAGCTTGGGTGTACGGATAGTCTGACACCGGTATATAAAAAAATTAGTATAAGGAATACAGCTTGGGAAAAACATCGCGTGGGCATCTCAGGTTCTATGAAGTATCAACCTTGTTTGATATTTCAGCCTGGGGTTACCAGGTGATGTAATAATTCACCCTTGTCCCTTCTGGTATTGACCTTCAGTGGGCTGAGGTGTGTGTGTGTGTGCCTCCTGAGGGAAGGGTCATTATATGTGAATGTGCAGCTTGCACAGGTATGCATAAGGGACCATGCGCTGATGGTCGCGTATTGGTGTTAGTATAGTTGGATTCTTTTTTGGGGGGGGGGGTTTGTTTGTTTTTTTTTTCCGTGTGGGGAAAACTGCCTGTGTGTGTTGGATGCAGAAATCTTGGTGTTTTCATCTGCCATTCTGTTGGTGAAAATGCGTGTGTGAATGCAAATAAAGCCTTCTGTTTGTGTACCATATTTTCCTTTGTCTGTGTGTTTGTTGTGTGGCGTTCGTACTCTCAGGTAAAAGGGGAAGGGGTGGTTATAAAGGGGGATATACTCATACATATATCCCTGTCTACTGTCTTATACAGTGACAATATGGTGGAGATGCAGGTAATCATTAGGATCATTTAGGACATAACTTCTTGGGGTATCAAAAAAAAAAAAATAGGGATCTGTTGTGTGTTTAGTTGGGATAGGAACTTGATATTGGAATAGTAATTGTAGCGCGTGGGTGGTTGGAGGGAGCGCACCATCAGTAGGGGAGGAAGTGCGGTTTCTTGGCAATCCTAGTGACATAGTTACCAGGTAACGTTGTCTTGTGTTGTCTCGGTTTTGGTGCAACCGAGGTATGAATGGTGTGTTTGTGTTCCTCTTTCTCTTCCAATTACATGTGTTTATGAGTGTTGGAATGTATTGATGGTCACAGTAATATTTGACGTGAAATGTTGAAATGAAATGTTTCAAATGTTGGTCATTAATTTGCTCAGTAGTTAGCCGTGGCTAGGTGTTGGGAGATAGGTGTTTAGAAAAGACACTGTGGTTGCCAAGTACTAATTGTATTTATTCAGCCTGTGGACGATCAAGATATTCGCTTTACGATTGGAAGAGAGTTAATGTTCTCTTGTGGGAGGTTCTCAGGTTAAAAAACAAATCTGGTTTCCTTGGGTAGAGACTTGATAGTCTGTGGTAATGGCGTCTGGAACGATCGCAGCTTAGGTCTCAAGGTACCGTAAAGTCCGGTTGAGTCTGTCAAGGAGAAAGGGGATGTTTCAACTCCTGTGAAGCAGCCAGGGGGTACTCCCATGTCCCGTGCCTTTGCGGCTTGTAAGCCTGGGTTAGGAGAGTCTCCAGGGGGTGCTGCTAAGTTTGTGTCGCCTAGCATCCTGCTGTTCAGTATTACTCACGCCCAGGGATAGAGTTAGGGTTGAGTAAGTAGAACTGGCCCAGTTTATTGCTGACAATGTAGCTAAGGACGCAGAAAGAAGTGAAGAAGCAATCGTTAGGAGGGCGCAGGTGGCTCGGGAAATGTCATGGAGGAGAGGAAGGAGCAGGAGGAGTTAGCCGTGTTAGCTGCCAGGCTTAGGAGAGAGGAAGAGGAAGCTGCTGCCAGGATTAGGAGAGAGCAAGAGGAAGCTGCTGCCAGGCTTTGGAGAGAGGAAGAGGAAGCCACTGCCAGGAGAGAGGAAGCTGCAGCCAGCTTAGGAGAGACGCTGAGGAAGAGGAAGCTGCTGCCAGGTTGGCTATCCTTTTGGCAGAGAAGAAAAAAAAAGGAAGATGAGATTGCTTCCAGAAGTCGAGAGAGGTCCAAGAGATGGCTACCAGGCAAGAAGACACGGATGCCAGGAGAAAAGTCGACCAGGATGACATAGCGTTACGGAAATTAGAGCTGGATCTCAAGCAACGTCAGGCGAGTGAGATCGTGTCTTTGAAACAGAGAAGTTGAGACTGAAAGAGCAAGAGTTAAAGGAAACGAGAGAGAGGGCTGAAGAGGAGGAAACAAGCCATGTAGTAATTGATCCTTTAACAGATACTGATGACGTGGACATGTATTTAGCTCATTTCGAGCAGGTTGCCACGTTGTGCCGCTGGAAAAGAAACTTCTATGAAGTATCAACCTTGTTTGATATTTCAGCCTGGGGTTAATTCACCCTTGTCCCTTCTGGTATGACCTTCAGTGGGCTGAGGTGTGTGTGTGTGGTGTGTGTGTGTGTGTGTGCCTCCTGAGGGAAGGGTCATTGTATGTGAATGTGCAGCGTGCACAGGTATGCATAAGGGACCATGCGCTGATGGTCGCATATTGGTGTTAGTATAATTGGATTCTTTTTTTTTTTTTTTCTTTTTTTTTTCCGTGTGGGGAAAACTGCCTGTGTGTGTGGATGCAGAGATCTGGTGTTTTCATCTGCCATTCTGTTGGTGAGAATGCTGTGTGAATGCAAATAAAGCCTTCTGTTGTGTACCACATTTTCTTTGTCCACAGACGTGGAGAGGACATCGAAATTGAGGTCACCATGAGAGCAGGCCATGAAGAGCCATAGAATTTGAGACTTTTTTATGCTGATCAATGAGAATGAGGGTGATTAAGATGATGCTACAGATTTCCATTTTGGTCCGAGACTACATGACAGGGCTGTACTCTACGCTTCCTTTCATAATATATCTCAGCGTCAACCAGGCGCAAGTGATACAGGCACCTGCAGTGTTGGTCAGGAAATTTGAGCAACACTCTCAGAAACGCATCCATTAAGTGGATGAAACTCGACTGTGTGGTCCCAGTTTTCCCAACTGAGTCTGCAGCAAACTCAACTCTGGGTAGGAGCCAGTCGGGGCAGAAAAAACTCACATGACTCTGATGGGATTCGAACCCACGACCTCCAAGCCGGGAGTCCGCGACGCTAACCACTTCGCCATGGCAGCTGGTCTTTTTCTCCTTTTTTTCTCTCCTTCTTTCACCACCTTTCTCTTTGATTTTGTTTGTCTTCTGTTCTGCTCATGCTCCCCTTTCTTACTCTTCCATCTTCATTTATATATATAGTAATAGTAATGACTTTGCAAAGATTTAAACTTTTAGAAAAAAAAAAGAAGAAGAAAAACGAAAAAAACGTTGAAGATGAAGAAAATGGGGAATGCATTATAAATATGAGAAACCCTTTACTAGCTGCCTGAGGGAACCATCGTTATCCCTTTCAAAGGCACATCTACTTGTATTGCCTGCTCCTAGGCCTTTCGTCCGTTGGATCGGACTCATCAGGTAGACACTGCTGGTTGTATCTGTGCTCTTGGTGTCAAATAGAGACACACCACAGTCCATAATTCTGTGGTGTTCTCAACCACCAAGGGTTCAAAAAAGAATCCAACAGCACCCTCAAAGCAGCCAGCGAAGGGTAGTAAAATGAAACAAAACGAAAGTGTGGAGAGGAAAAAAGTTGCTGAAAAACTAAAAGCATTTTTCAAAAGTATAAAATATAGGGGACAATCTTTGAGCCTATGTTTGAGGATCCATTCAAGGATGCAAGGGAGATCAAAAGATATGGAACAGTCTGAGTGGTCATCTCTGCTGTTCAATAACCCAAGCATTGTCAGTGGCTAAGAATTGTACAGAACAACCTTTACTAGGATCTCCTAAGAGATGCAATCTCCCACTGATTGACCAAACAATATAATGCTAAACAATTAAGTAGTGGGGGAAAACATGTGCCAGCTAACAATTCTTCAGTCGTTATAGTAATGACTTGGCAAAGATGTAACTTTTAGAAAAAAAAAAAGAAAAAAAAAGGAAAAAGAAAAAATAAAGAAAAAAAGGTTGAAGATGACGAAAATGGGAATGTATTATAACTATGAGAAACCCTTCACTTGTTGCCTGAGGGAACCATCGTTATCCCTCTCAAAGGCACACACACACACACACACACACACACACACACACACACACACACACACACACACATATATATATATATATATATATATATATATATATATAGCTGGTAATATATTTTCCGGCTTTTCTTTGAAAAAGTGCTCAACCATGCGGGAGCAGCTAAAATAATGATTAAAAGCAAATCTTAAAACCCGGGACACAACTTGTTTCGAGGTCCTTCCTCTCTTCAGATCCCGTGCCAATCCCCTGCTACTGACCTCAATAATAGTCTAAATTTTCTAAATAATACAATAATAGCACAAAGAGATGTAATTTGTGCACGACAGAAAAGTGGATGAAAATAATCAGAAAAGCAGCAGCATACAATAATAGCACAAAGAGATGTAATTTGTGCACGACAGAAAAGTGGATGATCCTGTGCAAACCTAGTATGGCAACATTGAACACAAGAGTTGAAATCATAGACAGTTGCAGGCACAAAAGAAATTTTTATCAACAAGTATAAAATAGCAACCCTGATAGACCCCCCCTACAGTAATACCCAATAAAGAAAGCCTTACAACCTTAACAGGCCCCCCTTGCACAACACGTGCAACACAACCCAACTGAACCACAGCTCACAATCCAAAACATATAATACAATTGAGGTCAGTAGCAGGGGATTGGCACGGGATCTGAAGAGAGGAAGGACCTCGAAACAAGTTTGTCGTCCCGGGTTTTAAGATTTGCTTTTAATCATTATTTATATATATATATATATATATATATAATATATATATATATATAATATATATATATATATATATTATATATATATATATATACTGCTGAACAATTAAATAGTGGGGGAAAACAAGTGTAGGCCACCAATACTTCCATCATCATAGTGATGACTTGGCAAAAATTTGAAATGTTAAAAAAATATAGATAAATGAAAAAAAAAGGAAGGTGCATATTAATACAAATGAAAACCCTTCCCTAGCTGCATGAGGGAACCATCGCAATCCCTCTCGAAGACAGATCTATATGTATCGCCTGCTCCTAGGCCTTTCGTCCGCTGGATCGGAACTCATCAGGAGACACGGCTGATTGTGTCTGTGCTCTTGGCGTCAAATAGAGACACATCACAGTCCGTAATTCTGTCGTGTTCCTCACCACCAAGCTTCAAAGAAGAATCCAAAAACACCCCTAAAGTAGCCAGCGAAAGTAGTAGAATAAAAATAAAACGAAAGTGTGGAGAGTAAAAAGTTGCTGAAAAACTAAAAACATTATGCAAATAGTATAAAATGTAGGGGACAATCTTTGAGCCTATGCTTTAGGATCCATTTAAGGATGCAAAGGATATTAAAAAAATGGAACAGTTTGATGGTTCAGCTCTGCTGTTCAATAACCCAAGCATTGTCAGTGGCTAAGAATTGTGTAGTAACAACCTTTACTTGGATCTCATAAGAGATGCAATCGCCCACTGATTGACCAAACAATACAATAAAATAAATTAAAATAATAATAAAAAATAATAATGTTTCTTATATAGTGCTAATCAAACGAATTTCTCTAAGTGCTTTACAACGTCATA
This sequence comes from Conus ventricosus, assembly GCA_018398815.1. Classification (NCBI taxonomy): domain Eukaryota; kingdom Metazoa; phylum Mollusca; class Gastropoda; order Neogastropoda; family Conidae; genus Conus; species Conus ventricosus. The sequence goes on along the minus strand of CM031627.1, from coordinate 32,875,406 downwards.
CTGCATTCATCCTTCTCATATACAATAGTACACCTTACACCCAGCTACAGATACTATACTACAATAACTAACAAATCCTAATCCTACGAGTGTGACATTCACTTATTTTTCAAGTATCACTACAAAACGTAATCCTAATAACATTCAATCATACAACAAATACATGTAATAGAGAACATACACATACACCAGTTTAGGTTGTATCCCCCCCCCCCCCCCCCCCCCCCACAGCATTGACTAATTATGAGAAAATAGATGGGTTTTAAGTTTAGACTTGAAAGAAGAGATAGAAATCTGAATGTCTGAGAGATCTGGCAGTCTGTTCCACGTCGCTGGAGCTGAAAAGAGAAAGATCTTTCACCAGTAGTAGTCCTGAAGCGAGTCATTCGTAGAAGGTCGGTCGTCAGCACAGAGCGTAGTTGTCGAGAGGGGTGTAGATTTTAAGGGGATCTGAGAGATAAGAAGGTCCATTTCAAAGAGAGCAAGAAAGTGAGATTTGAAATTTGTACGAGATACGGTTTGAGACAGACAGCCAGTGAAGAGAGTGAAGTAGAGCGAAATGTGATCATATTTTCCTGCTCTACAGACGACTCAGGCTGCATGAGTTTGGATTCGCTGTAATCTTTCTATCGGTATTTTAGGCCAGCCAAAAGTGAGTTGCAGTAATCTATTCTATATAAGACAAATGCACAATGAAGTTTTTGTAGCATCTGTAGAGAGAAGGTGACGTACGAGCTGATTCGTCTTAGTTCTAAATAGGCAACCTTGCAAATATTGAAACCCTTTTCTCAAAGGAGAGGGATTGGTCAAGAATGACCCCTAGACTGCGGACAGAGGTGGAGACAGAGACAGTACAGTCATTGATAGTGACAGTTGAAAGCAAGAAGGATGGTTAGGCTGTTTTGTCACGAACATGAGTTCCGTCTTGTCGTTTAGTTGCAGTTTGTTGGTTGTCATCCAGTCCTCAGGTCTGCAATGCAGCCCCACGTCCGAGAAATCATGAGTCAATTTCAGCAATGGGAGCCGACTGATGAATCTGAGTATCATCACAAAGCTCTCATGCGACATGGCGTGACCACTGATGACGTCATACACAGGACTAGCATACAGCACAAAAAGGACTGGCCCCAGTGCAGAACCCTGAGGCACACCGTACCTAAGAGGAGAACTGTCCTGAGTATCTGCCCTGTGCACACACTGTCCTGAGTCCGTCCAGTCAAGTAAGAGATAATCCAGTCGAAGCTGTCTTTGAATCCAAAGGAAGTTTGAAGCCGTGAGAAAAAAAATATTATGATCGATCGTGTTAAATGCTGCGGAGAGGTCTAACATCGCTAATAAGGAAACATTCCCATCGACAAGCCCGCAGAGGAGGTCATTGACTATACAGAGGATGCTGTCTCACAACTATGGCCTGTAAGCAGAACTGATGAGGATTCAAAAGGTGATTCCTTTCGAGATGTTCTAGAAATTGTTCCAAAATGATCTTCTCCAATAATTTTGATAGAAATGACAAATTTGAATAATTCTTTAAAACATTTTTTATATAATGAAGTTTCTTGATCAATGGACATACCACTGTGGACTGGAAGATTTCAGGAACGTGACCGGAGGACAAAGAGATATTGATAACATAGCAAGATGGGTAGAACATCATCAATGTACTGAAAGAGCAAGTTAGTGGGAATGGCATCAAGTTCACATGATTAGGGCTGCATCGCAAAGAAAGTTTTGTGACATAGTCTTGATTAACAGGCTAAAACAAGCCAAAGGAGGTCCGCAGTAAACTTTGTCATCAGAGGATTACAGGTGCAGTAGAATCTAGCTTTTCACGGATAGTGTCAATTTTGCCATTGAAAAATTCTAAGAATTTATGAGGGAGCTCTTGAGTTTGAAAGATGGTGGGAAGCGGGGAGTTGCTGACTTTGCCTGAACAATTAAGTAGTGTCGGAAAACAAGTGTAGGCCCAACAATTCTTCCATTATCACAGTGATGACTGGCAAACATTTGAAATGTTAAAAAAAAGGAAAATGCATATTATAAAAACGAAATCCCTTCCCTAGCTGCATGAGGGAACCATCGCAATCCCTTTCGAAGACAGATCTATATGTATCGCCCGCTCCTGCTCCTAGGCCTTTCATCCGCGGGTTCGGAACTCATCAGGGAGACACGGCTGATTGTGTCTGTGCGCTTAGCATCTAATAGAGACACACCACAATCCGTAATTCTGTGGTGTTCTCATATATATATATATATATATATATATATATATATATATATATATAATATATATATATATATATATATATATATATATATATATATATATATATATATATATTGTTAATGATGTTAAAAAGGAAGGTTAAAACTCAAGGTTAAAACTCTACAAATTTGTTTCGAACGTGTTGCGCTGTCATCAGGATGTTTTTGGTTTCCCCACCACCGATGTTATATAGCGTGTGGGCTCCCGTTTGCGGTTGTTTGCACGTGCAGGTTGGCTGCACGTGTTTTGGGGGGGCTTTCAGGTTTTTATTTTGGGTGTGTCACTAACAACGATTTCCATTTATGCCTGCAGTTGTTTACTATTTCTGTTTTGGTGTTTAAAGTTGCTAAGTGTGGTTTGCATAGTATTAACCATTTTTCAGTTAAACATAGGTTGCACCTTTTTGAAACATTGCTGTATGGTGATGCTCTTTTTATGATTTTCCAGGATATATTGTAGCTTGTTTTTGCGTCTTTAAGTTTCCAGATATATTTGCTCAGTTCTGTTTGGTTTTTATATTTTTCTTTATTAAATGACTGTTTGTGGTTTGCATATCTGGTTTTGAAGTGGTTTTCAGTGATCCCTATGTATGTTTCTTTTTCATTTTCTGATGTTACAGTAGCCTGGTATACAATGTTGTTGTGAAGACATTTATTGTTTAGTGGGCACTGCTCCTTTCTGGTGCAATTGCAAGATTTCCTTTCTTCACCCTTCTTTGCTGTGTTGATTTTTCATTTTGTTGGATGCGTCAATCAGGTTTTTGAGGTTGGGCATACATGAGTACGATAGTTTGACAGTGTTTTTGTTCAATATTTTGGACAGTTTGTGTTCTTTTGGAAATGAAGTTGCTAGGATTTTGAAGAATTCTTTCCCTATGTTTGTTTTGAGTTTCCCCACTCACCAGTAATGTACAACTGAAAGCCCCCCCAAAACACGTGCAGCCAACCCGCACGTGCAAACAACCGCAAACGGGAGCCCACACGCTATATAACATCGGCGGTGGGCAAACCAAAAACATCCTGATGACAGCGCAACACGCTCGAAACAAATTTGTAGAGTTTTAACCTTGAGTTTTAACCTTCCTTTTTAACATCATTAACAAATGTTGCTCCCCAAGGGATCGAGCACTTTTAAAGTCATTTTAGGCTTTTTGGTTATATTCATATATATATATATATATATTATATATATATATATATATATATAATATATATATATATATATATATATATATATATATATATATATATATAATTATAAACAAAGCTTGCTCTTATGTCTTAGATTGAAGAAATAGGAGAGATAAGCATACATATCTGCAGTGGTAGATGATTCTGCCTAACTAACAGTATGTGCATGAGTGGGTGAATGGGGGAAAATAAAATAAATGCTTCTCAAAATGAGCCTTCGGCAAGCTTATAGTCTCCAAGGGGGAGACATCCTCCAATAGGGATGGAAACTCACTAACATACAACTCCTGGTCATATACCGATATTTCGAAACTTCGTTGTTTCTCCTCAGTGACCATGGAAAGTGATATATTGACTCCTCTGCCTTTTCAGTTTTAAAAGAATGCAATCCCAGAAAAGGCTGGTGTGCAATACAGTAGTATGTTGTTGAGTTTTCAAAAAAACAACCAAAGGTGCCACCTAAGAAGCAAAAGAAAATCATGAAAGAGCAAAACAAGCTACATTTTCTTGTGAAAAGTAGAAAATATAAAAAGATATCCTCTTAAGACACAAGTGCTGAGGGCCATTTCTTGGAATGAATCCGCAAGGGACTAAAATACAACAAACTAATAAATTCCAAGGATAAGTACCGAGCACCGTTCCAGCAACTTACAGAGCAGCTTGGTGTTGCAATGACTGCAAGAAATATCTCCCCTTGGAGACTATAAGCTTGCTGAAGGCTCATTTTGAGAAGCATTTATTTTATTTTTCCCCATTCACCCACTCATGCACATACTGTTAGTTAGGCAGAATCATCTACCACTGCAGATATGTATGCTCATCTCCCCTATTTCTTCAATCTAAGACATAACAGCAAGCTTTGTTTATAATTCAATATTTCTTGCAGTCATTGCAACACCAAGCTGCTCTGTAAGTTGCTGGAACGGTGCTCGGTACTTATCCTTGGAATTTATTAGTTTGTTGTATGTATATATATATATATATATATATA
>CM031627.1:32850962-32865962 GCA_018398815.1 Conus ventricosus | reverse complement strand
TCGGCCTAGCTCTGTCCCGGTCCCTGTATCCACTACAGTAGGCTTTTCCACACCTGGACGCTCTCCTACAGGCCCACATGCATCGTACCCCGGTGCTCCGCTGATGCACCAGGCACCTGTGACTTCTCCCTCTGTGATGCCAACCCCTCGACCCCAACCTGGGTATTATGAGAGGCCTATTCTCCCAGCCATGGCCCCTCTATGGCCGACCCCTCCATGATGTGGCAGCTTATGGAGAAGCAGAGGTACGAAAGGAGGTTCGACGCCAGGAAGACAGGGAAGAGAAAGAGAGAATAAGGAAAGAAGAGAAAGAAGAAAGGGAACGGATCAGGAAAGAAGAAAGAGACCGAGAGGAAAGGCTAAGAAGGGAAGAAAGAGAAGAAAGAGAAAGGATTAGAAGAGAAGAGAGAGAAGAGAGAGAGCGTGCTGAGAAACTGAGAGAGGAAAGAGAGGACAGAATGCGGCAGGAACAGAAGGCAGAGGATGAGAGATACAGAGAGGCGGAGAGGGCACGCATTCAAGCTGCATTGGTCCGTGCACACTGCCATGGAGCCAGAAATTGGAGCAGGCAATCAAGCCCCTTCAGAAAGGGTCACTGAAGAGCATGACATCCAGCTTGCACCACCCCCCCCCCCCCCCCCCCCCCCCCCCAGTTGGAGATGCCTCGCTACGCCCCTGGTGATGACATTGATGCTTTCCTGGAGCATTTTGAGACTGTCGCTTCATCATGTCGTCTGTCAGACAGGAGTAAGGCCTTGTACCTTGTTAGTGGTTCGACTGGGAAAGCAAGGGAAGCTTTCGTCAACCTTCCACCTGAGACCACCTACCAGGAACTGAAAGCAGCCCTCAGGCAACGCCTTCACCTCACGCCAGAGTCCTACAGAAAGACGTTCAGGACTATGCAAAAGGCACCAGAGGAGACATTTCATCAGTTTGTTGAGAGATTGAAAAAGACCCTGGACGACTGGACGGAGGCAGCAGGTGTCGAGCTGAGAGACTGCATTCTCACGGAGCAGTTGTGCAGTGTTGTCTCACCAGATTAAGATTGGAGAGAGCAGACCTCAAACATTCCAAGAAGCAGTACGGATTGCTGAGGCCTTCGCTGATGCTCGCCGATCCTTCAAGACAGACCGTCTGCTCCCTGGTAAACTGACTGGACTGATAGATAGGGAAGAGACAACCAGGAGCTCTGTACCACCATCACCTCCAGTCCAAGGGGGAAACCTGTTTTCTCTGTGGAAGCCTTGGCCATTTCCGGCGTGACTGTCCACATGCCAGAGGCAGACGGGGCTGAGACCCAAGGAAGGACCAAGGCCAGCATCTCGTTCGGATGCCCTATGCTTGGAGAGCCTACTTGTCTCACCTTCGCTTCGCTGGTCAACGGCGTGGTAGTTGATACTATCAGAGATACAGGAGCCACCACTACCTTTGTTGACAGTAAGCTCGTACCAGATGGCACACGAAGAGGACCCGACTGTCAAGTGTCAAGAATTGAAGCCGGCTTCATGTCGACACGTCCCACAGTGCTCGTTGAGCTGTCCACTCCTTACTTCAAGGGTGAAGTTTGGGCTGGCGCTCTCGAACGACCGGCGTACTCCCTCTTGATCGCGAATGAGGTCAAGTTCAAGGATAGGGACTCGAAGTACATCTCGACTGATCTTCCAGCCCAGGTGTTTGTTGCAGTCACAACCAGAGCCCAGGCAAAGAAAGAGCAGGAAGTTCTGAAGCCCTTACTTCGAACTTTGGACAACAGAACTGCTATCAGTGTAGATTCCCCAGCTGTTAGGAATCTTCAGGCCAGAGACCCATCGTTGAATATCATTAGGTCTTCCATTAACAAGCCACCAAAAGTAACTCACAAAGGGAAAGTGGCATTTTTTCAGACCAAAGGAATCTTGCATAGGGAGTTTGCATCCAAGACCATGAAAGTCAAACAGCTAGTCGTGCCTGAAAGCCTGTGACAAAATGTGCTGAGACCTGGTCATGACTCTCCGATGGCCAGACACTTGGGAGTATGCAGAACACTGGAATGCATCCAGCAGAGCTTTCATTGGCCAGGTATTGGTGCCAATGTCCGACGTTACTGCAGGACTTGCGACGTGTGCCAGAGGACAAGAGTCGCACTAGGCACCAGGCCCTTGGTGCACACTTCCTTTGCCAAAGGTTTCTTTTTTTTTCTTTTTTTTTTGCTGTCCCAACCTCTGTGCCGCCTCAGAGGCATGTATCCACGTCGCTCATTTCGACACCTCGTCCACAGCCACAGTCCGGTCGGCCCCGCTGCAGCCCCGGCACCAGCAATCCACAGGGAGCAGTCAATGTCAAGTTGTCAGAAGGCAACCCACCGGAGGAAACACTGCACTGCTGCCGAGTCACTTCGGTGGTGTTCAGTGGCGCCTGTTCTGATCTAATATACGCAGGGCACTACCTACTAAGCCCCCTACTGACGACAATAATTGCTTAGTCGTGGAGCTGGCGCGAGTGAGCTCTCCCTCCAGAGGGCGCCACCACGTCCGTCCAACGACAGCCCCATGGACTCGCGATACCGGTGACCCCGATGGAACCAAACCAAGGCCACAGACGTGGAGAGGACATCGAAACAGGTCACCATGAGAGCAGGGCATGAAGGGCCACAGAATTTGAGACATTGTTTTATACTGATCAATGAGAATGATGATGATTAAGATGATGCTACGGATTTCCATTTCGGTCTGAGACTACATGACAGGGCTGTACTCTATGCTTCCTTTCATAATATATCCTGGCATCAACCAGGCCCGAGAGATACAGGCACCTGCAGTGTTGGTCAGGAAATTTGAGCAACACTCTCAGAAACGCATCCATTAAGTGGATGAAACTCGACTGTGTGGTCCCAGTCTTCCCAACTGAGTCTGCAGCAAACTCAACTCTGGGTAGGAGCCGGTCGGGGCAGAAAAACTCACATGACTCTGATGGATTCGAACCCATGACCTCTCAGCCGGGAGTCCGCGACGCTAACCACTTCGCCACGGTGGCTGGTCCCTTCGCCATAGTTGGTGTCGACCTCACTGGCCCCATCACGCCAGCGTCAGCCAGAGGACACAGATATCACGTTTGTCCGCAGAGGAATCTTTAGTTGAAGGCAAGGGCAATAACTCCTGACCGCCTATCGGTCGCAGGAGGGGAAGGGATGGGGGAAGGGATGGAACGGCCGCGGTTTGTTTAAACAGCACACTTCTGCTGACAGCTGCCAGCTTCCTCGCGCTAACCTCCCACAAGCTTTCCTCCCTACGCGTAATGTGATACTAGCTGTCTCGCTGATAGTGTGTTGAAAACAGGATGCTGTGTTTCTTCATTAATACTTTGTGCCAGAATGCAACGAACTGTGGTCGATTGATGTCACTGAATTGTGGGGTCTTTGACTGACAGAACGATACCAAACATGAATGCGTCTTCTTTCATACGCATTGCTGACAAGCACCACAAAGATGTGCCAACAAAAAAACGATTGAAACAGACTAACGAACACACAAAGTGAATTGAAATTTCAACTGAGTGGAGAGCATGCGTTTCTGAAGCTATCACGCTCAACCTGGACCATATTGGACATGCATATCTTTCCTTTACAACTGACAGAAAATTATTCGCGGGACTCCTAGCTGACAGCCGGTACCGGGCCAAAATAAACAGTCATTGTCGGCACTGGTCAGCTTCACTGGGAACACGGTGACAGTTTCCCTACCACGGCCTAGGCATGTTTTGCTTGTTTATCTGCGTGCTCTACGTGCTTGTGACGCATGCCGAAACTGATTCTATCACAACCGCACCATGCTTTTAGTAACGCAAGATTTTAGCATGCCACACATGCAGATGTCAGTTATAAACAATGAAATGCTTCCTACCTGACCTTGTGCTTTCGCCCGTTCGAATCATTTGAAATTGATGTCACATATACACACACCAATGCAAAATGTTTTCTCATTTTCATCTTCATGGTGAGCCTACTCACGACTGGAGAGAAAGAGAGAGAGAGAGAGAGAGAGAGAGAGAGAGAGAGAGAGAGAGAGAGAGAGAGAGAGCGCACACACACACACACACACACACACACACACACACACTGACAGAAACCACAGACCAACAAACTTCATTAGTATCGAAGCATACATCAGACATGTCAACACATTCAAATGCCGAGTTGGATGTGCTAGCTATGACTGGTGAGGTTTGTGCAGAGGATGTTCTCGGCTTTTTCACGGGGGTTGATACCAACGGAGAAAATAATGACACGCTTTCATCTGTGCACAAGCAAAGATCAGACTGATCTAAACATTCTTGAGCAGATCTTTTGACGGGTCGGCTCTTCTTTGTTTTCCGATGACCAATAAGTCCGGCTGATTGAAAGAATCGACACGATGTACACTGACTCAAAGAAAGATCTGGATCGAAAGTTGTCCAGATTTCTGACATTCTCTCTATGTCACGAGCAGCATTTTCTTTTGTAGTATAACATTGAAAATGTGCTGACATGTGTCTCGTTTTTTTCAGTTTATGGTAGCATTTTATGCAGATACACTTGGACTGTTTGCCTTCTTCATCACCAGAAATATCTAGACTGAAATACTGCAACAAATCATTGGAGAAGTTGACACAAAGTCTAGGGTTTAATCCTTTATCTTGGATCTTTCTGAGCACACGATTGCCGCACACACGGCACAACAAATCTACACGTCTTTTGTGTTCACTGAAGTTGTGTTTAAACGCCTCCGCCATTGTTGGCGCTACAAACACGCACGTGTACGCACGTACAAAAGATCGGAATGAAGTAGGCCTACACGTAAGCAACAAGACTAGCCAATGCAGGGTCGGTCACACACATGCGCGCGCGCACAACACACACACACACACACACACAACACACACACACACACACACACACAACCTACACACACACACACACACACACACACACACACACACACACACACACACACACACACACACACACACACACGCACGCACAGAGAGAGAGAGCGAGAGAGAGAGAGAGAGAGAGAGAGGAAGAAGAAGAGCACCACACACGTACACGACTTGCTGAGCTTACACTGCCTCCATAGATATACGTATACACGTGCCGGGTACTGGCCAACTTATGAAAACAAACTTCTCTATGAAAAAAAATCCCTCAAAAACGCGTGATGAACCGAAGTTGTATCAAACAGCACAAAAAAGAATCACAACACACAAATTACGCACACAGTTAATTATAACCACTTATGGAGTGAGAAAGAATAACAATCCGCAAAGCACAACAGGAACAGCACAGCATGAGAACACATGCTCTCCCATGTGCACAGCTGTGGTACACGGGTCGCTGCCGTGAGTCACGTAGCCTGCTTATCGTCTGCCGGGCAGGCAGTAGGAACTAAGCGCGATTTTCATCTCGGCCGGACAGCCGTGATATGTTCTTGTAATGGTCGACTGTGCAACAAGGTACCCGGAAGCCACACCTCTCAAGCGCATCGATGCGGTCACCGTGGCAGAAGCTTTGTGGCAGATGTGGACTCGTACCAGCATCCCAGACAAGGTTCTTTCTCACCAGGGCAGCCAGTTCATGTCAGACGTCATGGACAAGGTGTACACACTTCACAATGTGCACCAGGAAACCACCACACCATACCATGCACAAGCCAATGGACTGGTGGAAAGGTTCAACTCAATCCTGAAGCAAATGGTGAAGCGCCTGTGTCAGGAACAGCCCAAGGAATGGGATCGCTACTTGCCTGCAGTCCTGTTCGCTTACAGGGAGGTTCAGCCAGAAAGCATGAAGTTCTTCCCGTTTGAACTGCTCTACGAGCGTACCGTCCATGGACCCATGTCCCTTCTGCGTCACATGTGGACCCAGGAAGAGGTGACAGATGATGCCAAGACTGGGGCAGAGTATGTGCTGGATTTGAAAGAACGCATAGCTGCTACCTGCGAACTGGCACAGGAAAACCTCAAGCAGGCCGTCAATGCTACAGGAAGCTGTATGACTGCAAATCCAAAGAGAAGTGGTGTGAGGAAGGAGATGAAGTACTGACGCTTTTACCTCTGCACCACAACAAACTCCAGCTCGCCTGGCAGGGCCCTTTGTTGTCAGTCAGTGAGTTGGAGACTGGGACTACTACATCAAAGTCAGGGGAAAAGACAAACCGGTGCATGCAAACCTGCTGAAAGGTACCAGAGGAGAGAAACTTGCAAAGCTGGTTTCACACCCACTGTCGTAGAGTTCGAGGAATCTGAGCCCCGTGTGATCTACAACATCCCAAACCTGTCGCTTATTCCCGGGGAAACCTAGCAAGATGTGAAGATCGCACAGCACCTGAATGCAGAACAGAAACAGGAACTTGAACAATTGTGTGAAGAGTTCCAGATATACTCACTGACATTCCTTTGAAGTGTAGTCTCAGGGTGTGTTCGCTACCCCTTCTGCAAACAGAACATGTGAGAGTGAAACAATACCCACTACCCCATTCTCAACATGAAGTAGTACATAAGGAGGTCAAAGACATGCTGAAGATGGGAGTTATCGAGAGATGTAGCCCACCATATTCTTTACCAATCCTCCTGGTCAAAATTAGGATGGGAAGATGAGGTTCTGTGTCGATTTCAGACGTTTGAACCGCATCCTGAAATTTGATGCTGATCCCATGCCTGACATGGAGTACATATTTGCTCAACTCAGCAGAGCAGCTTATTTTACAAAGCTCGATTTAACAAAAAGATACTGGCAGATACCAATAGCTCCTGAAGACAAGGACTAAACTGCCTTTACCACTCCAGATGACTAGTTTCGATGGACTGTCATCCCTTTTGGTCTAAAGACTGCTGGGGCTATTTTCAGCCGCATCATGCCACAGATGTTGGAATCCCTACATTTGAAGGAAGCACCAAACTCGCGCTTCCACTCACCGAGAAGACAAAAGCCAGGCAACCTGAGAAAGTGAAGTGAGATCCCCAGTGCCAGACAGCATTTGATGTCTTGAAGATGACTCTGACGTCACAACCTGTGCTGCAACTTCCAGACCCAAAACTTCCTTTTGTGCTCAGGACTGATGCCTCAGCCTCAGGGATTGGTGCGGCTCTCCTCCAGGATCAAGGGAAGGGCCTTCAACCTGTTGTCTCCACAAGCAAGAAGTTGACAGGAGCAGAGTTGAGCTATCACATGATCGAACAGGAGTGTTTTGCTGTCATTGGCCATCAGGAGATTTTTACCCCTTCCTCTATGGCCGAGAATTTACCTTAGAATGTGACCACCGCCCATTATAGTACCTCCATCGCATTCGTCCCATCAGCAAGCAGCTCATGGGTTGGGCCATTGAGCTGCAGAGCATTGCCTTCCAGTTCAGGCACATCCTGGGCTCTGCTAACGTTGAAGCTGACTTTTTGAGCCGTATGTCCCAGTAAAATTGCTGCAACCCTATGGTGAGCTTGGGCACCTTTTTACCACCCTTGCACGACTTTGTTCAACCCCTTGTTAGTGACACCGAGCACTTGGAGTCTTAATTGGTGACGTCTTTTAGGGCTAATTCCCTGCATTAGTCCTTAATTGGTTTGCTCCCCCCTTGTGGCACAGAATGCGTGCAGCTTCATTCGTGATGGCCTGTCTTGATGTGGCTGTCGCTCCACCTTGTACATATTTGTAAAATGAATTATATTGCATTAGTTAATGTTTCTTTGGTATCTAAACGAATCTGTGAATTGGACCAGCTGTTGCACCCGGTACTTTCAGTCAATGGTAGGATTGTTCGGCACCTCAGGTGTAGCGGGAGTGGACTAGTTAGTACCTCAGAGTTACTAAGCTCTTTTGGGAGGGGGGGGGGGGGGGGGGTCGCACCTGGCACTCTTTGTCCTGTTCAGGACACTGTTTCTCATTTAAGACACAGTCTGTCTCCTTCATCGACCTTGCGTGTTCACACCCCCTCACCCTTCCTCCCCTCTTTACTTTGTGTGTGCACTCCGCTTCACCTGGGTATCATCTGGTGTGAAACGCGTGGGACACGTGCCTCCTTGTTTTTAACTTTTTCACGGCATCTCGTAGTTCCCGTAGCTCTCATAGCTCACACAGGTTGATGTATTAGGCATCGGCAAGGCTCTGAGTGAGAGTATAATGCACTTGAGGTGCTTATTTTTCCCTATTGGAAGGACGGTGGGGGAGAGGGACATTCTTGGGTTCTTTTCTTGCCCCTCTCGTCACCTCTCCACCCTCTCTCTCGCCCGTCTCCTTTCGTTTTGTTCATTGTTGTTGTGCGCGCCTGTGTCTGAAAGTGTTTCTGTGTTCCAATGCTACCTGTGTACGATTATATTAGTTTGCTTTTGCAAGGGGGAAAGGAGAGGGTCATAAGTGATAGATATTTGTTTTTATGGACGGTAAAGTGGTTATGAATTTCGAGTGGAATGTAAATCATTTGTGAATGTCCACTGATAATGAGTGCCTTTTCACTTTGCTGGCTTCCTCCCATTTTGTGTTTCTCCACCCTCACTGTGCGCACGATACTTACGTGCTATGCCCTTCAGGGCTTTTCTGTTGTTGTTTTTTTTACTCTTCCCATGTCATGGGAGTCCATTGGGGAACGCCCACCTGTCTGGATGTCCCTGCACCTACTGAGATGGAACAAGAACCAGCGCAGATGTCGGACATCCCGCCAGCAAATCATTCCTTCCTTCCCCGTCTTCATGTTGAGTGTGTCCCCGAGACAGGGACTGTCAACTGGAGCAGTGTTTCGCCAAGCATCTCAGACTGCCTGCCTCGTGTAAAGGAACCTGACTTCTGCTCATCTGTCGCCCCCACTGTGACATAGGCCACTGACATGGTCCCTCCACCTGTCTCTGTCCTGGGCCAGTCTCTCCAGCTGTCCCCATGCGTGGCCCATCTTCTTGAATCTGCGTCCAGGTCACATCATCATGTGTTCCTCGCTGGCCTCTCTTCCTCTTTCCCTGGGGGTTCCACCTGAGGGCTTGTCTCGTGGTGTTGGTGATCTGGCTTACGCAGAGTGTGGCCTATCCACCTCCAGTAGCATTGTTGGTTATCAGCTCCCGCCAGATGCCATATTTCTTCATTACTGATCTTATCAGGCCACCATATGTGGAGGATTTGTCTCAGGCAGTTGTTGATGAATGTCTGGATCCTCTTTGTCGATGTTGTGGTGGTTCTCCACGTCTCGGCTCCATATAGCAGCACTGACTTCACGTTGGTGTTGAAGATCGTGATCTTGGTGTTGACTGACAGGTCTCCTGAACCCCAGACGTTCTTGAGCCGCAGGAAAGCTACCCTAGCCTTGTTGATTCTGGTCTTCACGTCTGCGTCTGTCCCTCTTTGCGAGTCAACGATGCTGCCGAGGTAGGTGAAACTATCCACCTCTTCTAGTGCTTCGCCTTCAAGTGTGATGGAGGATGTGATGGTGGCATTTACTTTCAGGACCCTGCTCCTCCTTCGATTGATGTCCAAGCCCAGTTTGAATGGGTTCTCTGTCACGATGCTGATCTTTTCCTGCATTTGCTGCTGGGTGTGCGAGAGTAGAGCTAGATCGTCAGCAAATTCCAGGTTGTCCAACTGTGACCAGAGAGCCATTGCGCCTCTGTGCTGTGGATATCCTCATGACCCAGTCAATGGCGAGCAGGAACAGAATCAGAGACAGCAAACATCCCTGTCTGACCCCTGTTCGGACTTGAAACGCATCAGAGACCTGACGTCCATGAACTACCCTGTAGGCGAGTCCCTCGCGGAGTCCTGATGATGTTGGTGACCTTCACAGGCACTCTGTAGTGTCGTAGCAGTTTCCATAGAGTCTCTCTGTCTATGCTGTCAAAGGCTTTGACGCAGAGGGAAGTATTCCACTCTAGGGACTGTTCTAGGCTGATGCGCAGCATTGCGATCTGGTCCATGCATGAGCGATATTTTCGGAAGCCAGCCTGTTGGTCTCGGAGGTGGGGGTCGACAATGTCCTTCTTCCTCTTCAGTAGGATCCTGCTAAAGACCTTCCCAGGAAGTGACAATAGGGTAATTCTTCTGTAGTTTGCGCAGTTGCTGAGGTCTTCTTTCTTTGGCAGCTTGATCAAGTACCTCTTCTTCCATTCTGATGGCACTTGTTCTTCCTCCCAAATCTTCTTGAAGAGGGAGTGGAGCATATCGACAGTGGTTTCCACGTCTGCCTTCAGCGCATCCTCCGGAATGTTGTCAGGTCCAGCTGCTTTGCCTGTCTTCAGCTGCTTGAGGGTTTTCCTGATCTCTTCCTTGCTGGGCAAACCGCAGTCAACTGGCAGGTCGCTGTCAGCTGCCGGGATGTCTGGCAGGTTCTAAGGAGCTGGTTGGTTCAGTAGCTCCTCAGAGTGTTCCCTCCACTGGTTCTTCTGCCCCTCATCGCCTGGGATGGCCTTTCCATCCTTGTTCTTCACTGGCCTCTCAGGTTTGGAGAACATTCCACAGAGCTTCCTGGTGGTGGTGTAAAGGTCCTTTGTGTTTCCATGTTGGGCAGCTTCCTCTGCCCCTGTAGTAAGTGCCTCCACAAAGTTCCTTTTGTCCACCCTTATGCTGTTCTTCGCGATTCTGGCAATACTTGCATAGGCCTCCTGACTCTGGCTTTCTCTGCTCTTATGCGGCCATTGTTGTGTACTGCTGACTCCTTGAAGAAGATCGAGGACAGGAAGAAGAAGAAGGCAATACTCAGCTACTTTATACCATTGATAATGTTTTAGGTATAAGATACACTGGTGAGAAAACGAGAGTAGAAAATAAAAACCTTGAACTATGTGCGATTTGGTTTTAGATCAAGGGTTTAGAAACACTTCTCGTAACGTATAGAGTCATAGAGGCCTTGTTTTCATCAGGTGCGGCTTTAGATATAACAAATTTAGTATTGTCAGCACAAGAAGAACAATAAATGAGTACATAAGTGAACAAATAATTAAATCAATAAATAGATAAATAGAAAAGTAAAAGAAATGGAAATCATACATACATACATACATACATACATACATACCATACATACATACATACATACATAACATACATACATACATACATACGAAACGTACGTACGTACACAAAAACAGATCGAAATATTCATTTGCAACACAAGGTAACAGGAAATTCTGAAGATTCATTTGTTGCATGTTTCTTCTTTGTATATTACACCAATACCAGAAAGTGTGCACTAGTAACTAACGTTACTTGAGAGAGAGAGAGAGAGAGAGGAGAGAGGAGAGAGAGAAGAGGAGAGAGAGAGAGAGAGAGAGAGAGAGAGAAGAGAGAGAGAGAGAGAGAGAGAGAGAGAGAGTAGAGCCTCCCCAGAAATTACGAATAAAATGTAAATGGAGCCCCAAGCATATCTACATAGGCTGATTGTAGTAGCCTTAAGAACGTCTAATGCAAGGGTATAAACATGAAAATAGGAAATTAACCATCAAGCTTAACTACTCCGCACGTACTTCTTTACCTTGTCATTGTTTTGTTGTTGTCGTTGTTGTTGTTGTATTTGTTCGCCGTCAGTTGTGTAAAGCTCACAGACCATTTCATTCTGGCATATTTGTTGCCTGCCATGCTACCTTTACTGGCATTAATCAGAAGCTTTCAACTATTTTTCTCTTCATTTTGCTTTCAAATAGAGAACCATACAAGATCTCAGGTAATTCTGTTTTAATCCTTGCCCAGGAGTAGAAGTTGACCAATGTTAACATACGTCAATCTGGGTATCCAGTTGTCATTAATGTCATCCTAGCGATCTGTTGACTTTGCAATTTCTTCAAAACGGTAGTAAGTGACAGTGCCAGCGTGACAAACGGTTTAATTAAAAGGAACCGCATATTTTTCCATTTTGAATTTTTAAAAAAAACATGAAAGCAAGGCCTCAAACAAACTTACAGGCAGGTTACAGAATGCAACAGAGACTGACACAGCCCAGCACCGTGTCCCACTGGTGACAACTGGAAGACCAGTCTGAGTGAACAGACACAGCAGCACACTGCAGACAGAAACACCACCATCACTGCTAAAGCACAGAATACGTCCTTAAGACTGTTTGGATGGACTGCATGTCTGGAAGACCCGGTCGTGAAAGAATTCACCATTGACGGGTCATCAGGTCAGCTCCGTGCTTTCATTCCGGTTGGTCACAAATGGAAGTGCCAGTTCATACTCAGTGTACCGTCTGACTATGTTGTGCGTTTTCAGATAAACGAATGCAGATACATATTTGGTTCAAATATTCAGAACATTACAGTACCATCAGGGGAAACAAGCATAAGACAGTATGCTTTAATCTTCCACGGTTCCAGGTCGCTATAGTATGACAGATACTGTCAGGCTCAGCTTTGAAATGTGTGGCAGGTATTGTACTGTACATAGAGAAGCATCCATATCATTGTCCTTTTCTGCTGTTAAGCGGTCTGAAAGGCAGCATTGGAACTGCAACGCATTGACTTGTCTTCGACTTCTGGTGAGTTGATTTGAACTGATTGTTGAAAATACTCTCTCTCTCTCTCTTCTTCTCTCTCTTCTCTCTCTCTCTCTCTCTCTCAAAACGCCAAAGGTCTGTCCGTCCGTCTGTCTGTCTGTCTGCCTGTCTGTCTGTCTGTCTGTCTGTCTGTTCTCTCTCTCTCTCTCTCTCTCTCTCTCTCTCTCTCTCTCTCTCTCTCTCTTTCTTTCTCTCAAAGCCAGCAAGCTGTCCGTCCATCTGTCTGTCTGTAAGTCTGTCTGTCTGTATCAAAAAGCCAACAGTCTGCCTGTCTATCTAAATTCCTGTCTGTCTGTCTTCTGTCTGTATCTCTCTCTCTCTCTCTCTCTCTCTCTCTCCCTCTCTCTCTCTCTCTCTCTCTCTCTCTCTCTCTCCTCTCTCTCTTCTCTCCTCTCTCTCTCCCAATAAGCCAACTCTCTGTCTTCCTGTCTGTATCTCCTACCTCTCTCTCTCTCTCTCTCTCTCTCTCTCTCTCTCTCTCTCTCTCTCTCTCTCTCTCTCTCTCTCTCTCTCTCTCTCTCTGTCTTTGTCTCCGTTTGTGTGCGTGTATGTGTGTGTCTCTGTCTGTCGATCTGTCTGCGCAAGGTGTGTCGGATTGTACACTAACCTTTTTTTATTTTACCCTTAAAAGAAAAGGCATTTAGCAGCAGAGTACCACACTATCGCAGAGCTGAGGACTGCAAGTTGGAACCACTGATGGGCCCACATTTTAAGGGGGTGGAAGGTGTGGGTGGGGCTGAAAACCTATTTCCACCCAGTGGTGAAAGGATAGATGATTCAGGCAAGGGAATGTTGAAGACGACAAAAGGAGAGTGATGAGTTACATCTTCCAATAAGCCTTGCAGACCCAAGACACAGAGCACCCCTGGTTGTGCTTGGTATTGATGGATGGTGTAACATATTGGCGTTTTCGTGCAAGATAGAACGACTTTTTTTTTTAATATGCTGCAGTGAAAATAAGAATATTCGCGGGTTTTGTTGTCCCCCATCTTCCATGCAGCCTTAGACTACGTGCATAGTGGACCCTGACCTGCCCGTGCAAAGCGCGGCCGTGTCCCACTCGGTTGCATGACCGGCAAAATCACGGCTCTAATCACACGGATCGGGCCGGGTGCACTATGCACGACTTTAGCCGTCGCCAGCAAGTTGAAAAAGAAATGAACTGGAGCAGGGTTCTTTTCTCCCGGACGAGTCCGGGTCATATGATTGTGGCTCCTGGTTTCCTGGTGTTTTAGTGGTGGTGCTGCACGCATGTACGATGTCTCAATGTGGGCTGTCCTCCCTAAAGCACTTGGCTGTGTCTCAATGTGGGCTGCCCCTCCCTAAAACACTTGGCTGTGTCTCAATGTGGGCTGCCCTCCCTAAAGCACTTGGCTGTGTCTCAATGTGGGCTGCCCCTCCCTAAAACACTTGGCTGAGTCTCAATGTGGGCTGTCCCTCCCTAAAGCACTTGGCTTGGTGTCTCAAGTTGGCTGTGTCCCTCCCTCTAAAGCACTTGGCTGTGTCTCAATGTGGGCTGCCCCTCCCTAAAGCACTTGGCTGTGTCTCAATGTGGGCTGTCCCTCCCTAAAGCACTTGGCTGTGTCTCAATGTGGGCTGTCCATCCCTAAACACTTGGCTGTGTCTCAATGTGGGCTGTCCCTCCCTAAAGCACTTGGCTGTGTCTCAGTGTGGGCTGTCCCTCCCTAAGCACTTGGCTGTGTCTCAATGTGGGCTGTCCCTCCCTAAAGCACTTGGCTGTGTCTCAATGTGGGCTGTCCCTCCCTAAAGCACTTGGCTGTGTCTCAGTGTGGGCTGTCCCTCCCTAATGCACTTGGCTGTGTCTCAATGTGGGCTGTCCCTCCCTAAAGCACTTGGCTGTGTCTCAATGTGGGCTGTCCCTCCCTAATGCACTTGGCTGTGTCTCAATGTGGGCTGTCCCTCCCTAATGCACTTGGCTGTGTCTCAATGTGGGCTGTCCCTCCCTAATGCACTTGGCTGTGTCTCAATGTGGGCTGTCCCTCCCTAAAGCACTTGGCTGTGTCTCAATGTGGGCTGTCCCTCCCTAAACGCACTTGGCTGTGTCTCAATGTGGGCTGTCCCTCCCTAAAGCACTTGGCTGTGTCTCAATGTGGGCTGTCCCTCCCTAAAGCACTTGGCTGTGTCTCGATGTGGGCTGTCCCTCCCTAAAGCACTTGGCTGTGTCTCAATGTGGGCTGTCCCTCCCTAAAGCACTTGGCTGTGTCTCAATGTGGGCTGTCCCTCCCTAAAGCACTTGGCTGTGTGTCAATGTGGGCTGTCCCTCCCTAAAGCACTTGGCTGTGTCTCAATGTGGGCCGTCCCTGGGTGCTTTGTATGACATACAAACGTGTTCCACTGTTAGCATTCTACAACAGGGCAGGTTTCGGGATCATCTAATGTTCCATTTCATTGAATGTTAGATAGGGAGGTCATATACAGATGTAAAGATGACGTTGACCCTAAGAGATGTCATGTCCCATATTTCATTCCAGTTATTTAATGTTTTTAGTTTTGTTTGTTTTCCTTTTTT
>CM031627.1:32838462-32848462 GCA_018398815.1 Conus ventricosus | reverse complement strand
AAACAAAATCATGTTTTATGGTATCCTCCGACAGGAAAATGAAACTAAAGAGCAATGTGAAGGTGTGATTAGAGATCTACTGACGGACAAACTGGACCTGACACAGGAGATTGACTTTGACCGACTCCACAGACTCAACAAAAAGAAAGATTCCCCTATTTTTTGCCGGTGTACCTTTTCTAAGGACAGGAAAAAATTCTTAGTAAGAGAAGTAACCTTCAGGGCAGCAACATATTCATTGGGTAAGATGTCTCCACGCGGGTTAGGGAGAATCGACGGAAACTGGTCCCTCATCTAAAGACAGGCAGAAAAGAAAAAAAAAGGCGACAATGGTTTTTGACCACCCGAGTATTGACGGGAAGAACTTTGTGTTGGATTATCAACAAAAGCTAATACCAATACAATTGGATACGGTCTGCCTACCATACATAAAGAACGGTATACATTGTTATGTCTTAAAAAATATTTTGTTCCTAAAGTTGTACATAACACAGAGGGAACAAAAACATTAGAGTCACCGCCTTCCTCTAGTTCTGGCAGAATGTATCCACGTGCAAGTGGCGTTGTTCCCCCGTGAGCTTGTGACAGAAGATGACACCGCAGCCATGTCAGCTCCCGATTGCGTGCACGAGGATAGTATGAACACGTTGCCTTCCACCAGAGGTGTTGATGTGTATTTGGAGAGTGGTAGTGAGAACTGTACACAGCAGAGGAAGGGTGCATGCGTGCGTGAGCGAGAAAGGGATAACGTGTGTGTGGATGGAAATCGTTTGTCATTTTTACATTGGAATGTCAATGGATTGTTATCGAAGATTGGTGATCCTAAGTTTCTCTCTTATATAACATCGTTTGACATAGTTTGTCTTGTTGAAACTTTATTTGATTGTTTACAGCCTTTTTCTTTTCATACCCATGAAATGTTCAGTAAACCCGCTCTACAATTCACACATCAAGGAAGACGATCAGGGGAACTATTTGTCTCGTGAAAAATGAACTTTTGCAATATGTGAAAGCGATTGATGTTGATTACAACAATGTTATTATGTTTGTAATTTCTAGAAGTCTACTTAATGTGACCAAAGATGTTTTGTATCTATGTACATATATACAGTAAACTTTGTCATTCAGAGAATGTACAGGTGCAGTAGAATCTAGCTTTTCACGGATAGTGTCAATTTTGCCATTGAAAAACTCTAAGAATTTCTGAGGGAGCTCTTGAGTTTGGAAGATGGTGGGAAGGGGGGAGTAGCTGACTTTGCCTAGGAGACAATTTGTGACATTAAATAGTTGCTTGGCCGTATTACAGGCCAATATCTTTGAAAAATAGAACAAAGTTTTTGCATGATGAACAATGTCAGTAACATGATTTCTCGCAGTTTGA
The DNA here is from genome assembly GCA_018398815.1 of Conus ventricosus. Lineage (NCBI taxonomy): Eukaryota > Metazoa > Mollusca > Gastropoda > Neogastropoda > Conidae > Conus > Conus ventricosus. The sequence continues at coordinate 32,847,081 of CM031627.1, read as the reverse complement.
TATATTTCCCTGTGCACAGTCAGTCCCGTGGCGCGCCATCGCCTCTCAGCCCCCCTCCTCTCCTGCTTGGCCTCGGACAACTCAGGACCCAATGTGTTGTGCCATTGACACAGTGAGCGATCAGTGATTAAGCGCCTGCTCACTGGAGCATGCTTATCAAGCCTGTGGCATGGAGAGCAGAGTCAGCTGACAGGCCGATGGCTCGCTCGGTATGGCCATGGTCAGATCAGATTTTACTGTTGAATTTTATAAATTCTTCTTCACTCACAGATATTGGCACCTTCCATGTCAGATCTCTGAACGATGGCTTTGATAAACAGAGTATGTCAGTTACACAGAGACAGGGTGTCATTGTTTTATTCCCAAGGAGGATAAGCCAAAACAGTATTTGAAAGAATTGGAGACCAATTTCTCTGTTAAATACGGCATACAAAATAGCATCAGCCTCAATTGCTAATCGTATTAAATGTGTCTTATCAAAAATAATTCATGAGGACCAAAAGGGCTTCATGGGAGGAAGATACATGGAGAAAATATTAGAAAAATCTATGATGTACTTCAGTATACTAAGGAAGAAAGCATCCCAGATCTACTACTTAGTGTTGATTTCGAAAAGGCATTCAATAGCATCTCTTGGACCTTCTTGAATAAAGCACTTGAATTTTTCAATTTCGGCCCAGATATTATAAGGTGGATTGTTTCCTTTTACAAAGACATGACATCCTGTGTTTCTGTTGCTGGACAATATTCAAAATGGTTTCCAGTCAGACGTGGAGTTCGGCAGGGGATCCTTACTCTCCTTACCTATACCTGATCGGCGCAGAGGTCCTGTTGCTTTTTATCAGACAAAATATTGATATAAAAGGTGTCATGGTGAGAGGACAAGAGGTCCTCCTGTTGCAATTCGCAGATGATAACAATATATGTCTGGATGGTACAGAAAAGTCGTTCAATGAAACCATACACGTATTGAGACTTTTTGCCCAAATGTCTGGTTTAAGAATTAATCATGAAAAAGCAAATGTTGTGTGGTTTGGAAGTATGAAGCATTCAAATGTGAGATATATGCGTGATGAAAACTTTCGCTGGAATCCTGGAATTTTTAAAATATTGGGTATACAGTTTTGTGTGTGGACATCAGAAGAATAACAGATATAAATTTTGAAGGCAAATTGAATGACATTAAAAAGGTACTGGGTAGATGGAGTAAGGGAGACCTTTCTCCCTTTGGTAAGATAACAGTATTGAAAGTAAGAGTGACCTTTCTCCCTTAGGTAAAATAACAGTATTGAAAACATTGGTTTTGTTTAAACTAACTTATCTTTGATAAATCTACCTGATCGTCCGGTAAATTTTGTTAAAGAACTACAGACAGCTTTGTTCTCCTTCTTATGGTGCAATAAACCAGCCAAGATAAAAAGGAGTATAGTGTGTAAACCATATGCTGATGGTGGATTGCAGATGGTTGATTTACATGCTTATATTACTTCGTTTAAAATATCTTGGCTTAAACGGCTAACTTATGAAGGAAGTCTGCAAACTTTTGTGTATGCCTTATTTCCTGATTTTGTAAATTTGTCAAAACTGGAGAAGAATATGTACATGTTTGTTTGAAAAATTGTAAGAATTTTTTTTTGGACAGACGTGCTGAAACATTGCAAACATCTGTACATGAAATGCCCCCCACTGAAGCCTGCAGAATGTTTGGCTGAGTGCATACATTACAACAAACATATACTAAGAGACAGGCATGTAGTATTCATTAAAGAATGGGTTGAGGAAAATATTTTATTTATTCACCAATTGTATAATTTAAATGATAATAAATTCCTTACCTTTTGATAATTTAAGCAACTTTATCCAAATTTCGGGCGAACTAACTTTCTTCTCTAGAATACTACATCGCCTCTTAAATACAAGGAAATATCTGTACGACTGTAAAATGGTAGAGGACCATGTATGTAATCTCTGTCAGACTGAAATCCAAACAATACAACACTTATTATGGGGCTGTAGTGTTGTCCAAACGTTTTGAATCGATCTTAACCATATGTTGTCCAGTAAATGTTATTATTGGTTTCGTTTGACATTCTCAGAAACACTGATTGTATTTGGATGTAAAGAAGGAGTCAAAACATACTTTGGTCTTAATTATATCCTGTTGCTTGCCAAATTTTACCTTTATAAGGTTTACATGAAAAATGCAGAGCCCAGTACACAAGGCTTCTTGGTGTATTGAAACAAAGATATACAGATCTTAGGTACATGCACTTTTTGGAAGCCACATTGCCTCTCTTTAATGAACAGTGGGCATTATATAAAACACTAGTTTCATAAAGCTTTTTTCTGTAATTGGAGAGTAACACCTCTGATGGATACCTATGCAAGGGTAAATTGTTGCTTGTACTGTCGGTCTTCGTCCTACTAGAAATATGCTCCACTGAATCTTAAAAGGAGCCTTCTTCATTGGTGCACTTCTTGAGGTTCTGGATAGCACAGGGGTAGGGCTAATGGTAAATTGTTACTACTATACATGTACAACTAGTACCGGTACTTTGCTACATTTGTTTAGTTAATTATTTATTTATCTATATTTTTTAATTTCAAAATGGAGTGACTGACGGCGGCGAACGAAGCAAGATTAGGAATAGAGTTTGTTTAGAACTTACCGCCAATGACATTGACAAACAAAGCACAAGACAAGACACGATGCATTTCAACCACTTGGGTCTTCTTCAGGCGAAAAAATAAATCACATTTAACATGTGGGACAGTACAAACAACGAAAAACGAAAAAAGAATGAAAAATGACTTATCCGTTCTTGTCCATGTGTTTGGTGGGCGGAAATGACATGCGGCCAGGGGGATTATGGGAGAGGAAACGGAGGGGGGGGGGGTTGCGTCAGGGAGGTGTGTGTGTGTGATATGATAGGGTTGTGTGTCCAGTTTATTGGGATGGTGTGATATCTTTGTGATGGTTGTGGTAATGGTGGATTGATAATAATGGTAAGGGGAAAAAAAAAAAAAGGGGGGGGGTGGGGGGATTTAAGGGGAAGGATAATACAAAACTAAGATTAAATAGATGGAGGGTTGCTGTAACTACTGTATGAAGTGAGTGAAGGGGATGTGGTGGTGGTGTATGTAAGTGTGTGTGTATGTGTGTGTGTATGTGTGTGTGTTGGTAGGGGATTTTGCCAACTGGTGTGGAAGAGGTGAGTATGTGTGTTTGGTTATTGTTGGATATTGATGCCTTGGGGGTGTAGTGTGCCCAGTTTGGCAATGAGATGGGACTCTTGAGTTGTGCGTTCAAAGCTGTCACTCTGTGACTGCCAGAGTGCCATGACTTTGACATGGTCGATGTTGTGTTGGGTGTGGTTGAAGTGTACACTTCAACCACACCCAACACAACATCGACCATGTCAAAGTCATGGCACTCTGGCAGTCACAGAGTGACAGCTTTGAACGCACAACTCAAGAGTCCCATCTCATTGCCAAACTGGGCACACTACACCCCCAAGGCATCAATATCCAACAATAACCAAACACACATACTCACCTCTTCCACACCAGTTGGCAAAATCCCCTACCAACACACACACATACACACACACATACACACACACTTACATACACCACCACCACATCCCCTTCACTCACTTCATACAGTAGTTACAGCAACCCTCCATCTATTTAATCTTAGTTTTGTATTATCCTTCCCCTTAAATCCCCCCCCCCACCCCCCACCCCCCCTTTTTTTTTCCCCCTTACCATTATTATCAATCCACCATTACCACAACCATCACAAAGATATCACACCATCCCAATAAACTGGACACACAACCCTATCATATCACACACACACACCTCCCCTGACGCAACCCCCCCCCCCCCCCCCCCCTTCCGTTTCCTCTCCCATAATCCCCCTGGCCGCATGTCATTTCCGCCCACCAAACACATGGACAAGAACGGATAAGTCATTTTTCATTCTTTTTTCGTTTTTCGTTGTTTGTACTGTCCCACATGTTAAATGTGATTTATTTTTTCGCCTGAAGAAGACCCAAGTGGTTGAAATGCATCGTGTCTTGTCTTGTGCTTTGTTTGTCAATGTCATTGGCGGTAAGTTCTAAACAAACTCTATTCCTAATCTATATTTTTTAAGTTAGTATCTTTACTAATGTGTTAATACTACTATTTTTTATCTTAGAATCCCATATAATGTGTGGGCTCAACAATAGTTGCTGATGTTGTTGTTACTGCTCTAATCATGAAAACAAACCAGGTCGTCTAATTTGTGGACAATGTGAGTTCCCTTTTTCTTCCCTAATTGAAGGATGGGGGGCAACTCTATGTTTCTTGTGCATTCTTGGCTACTCCCTTGCTCTGTCCGTCTTTTTTTTTATTCGCTTTCGTTTATGGAAGGATGGAGGACATAGGGGAGGTGCCTCAACTCCTACTTCTCCCTTTCTTCCTAGTCGAAGGGAGGTAGGCAGGCAACATTATTTCACCTCTACGGTCTGGTCACCCCTCAGAACCCCAACCTTACTTCTGTGTTGTTGTGTTGTTGTTGTTGTTGTTGTTGTTGTTGTTGTTGTTGCTGTTGTTGCTGCTGCTGCTGCTGCTGCCAGTGTTGTTGTTGTTGTTCGTTTGTCGTTTGTTTGTTTGTTTGTTTGTTGCTTATGGAGGTGCGGTGGACATTTGAGGGAAAGGTCACATCTGTACTGTCTTGAGCCCACTGCTGATCTGACAATGCGATACTGTGGTTGTGTTCTGCTGACCAATCGGCGGACTGCTCTACCCAGTAGATAGTTTGTTGGTTGGTTGGATGGCCTCTGCTGCGGTGTCGGATTGGCGGCGGCTTTACCTTTACCTTTCCAGTCCCTCAAAACTCTAAATCTGAAAATCTGAAATGGAACTGAGATATGACCTGTAACAAATCATTGTGGTGTGAACGTATATGTTGTGAAATTATATGGCTTGAAATAGTAGTGATAATAATGCGACTTATTTTTCATATTGATATAAAAAAAATAGTGCTATTACTATTATCATTATTTTACTTATTTTTTTATTTTTTTATTTTTTAGCTACTGTTTCTGTAAGAAACTTATAAATCTCTGTGCACGCTGATCCCGATGGTACGGTCTAGGGGGCCTTAGGGGCCTTCATCCAATATATAAATTTGAGTGTCTCTAAAACATTTCTGAAAAAAGCGGATGGGGGTTCCGGAAGCTGTCTGGACTGCCCTCGGAGAAAGCGCAATCCAAAATTGGCAAACAGTATACTTGTACCGGGAAAATAAGATTTAAGGTAGGAAGAGCAAATGGGAATATAAAAGATGGACAATGATTTGCTGAATGCAATACTGTGGAGTATTAAATGAAAAGACAATGACTGAAACTGAAAAAGCAAAACTCCAAATGAAATTTATATTTTAGCACCATCCATATACACTCTATATTAAAGATGTAGATGTTCATGTGTAATATCTCGCCGTGTGCCCACCAATCTAACAACTGACAATGGTATACATTTGTGTATGTGTGTGCGTGTGTGTGTGTGAGTGTGTCATTTTGCTAGTCTGTTTTTGTGTTTATTGGATTGTGACTGAGTACATATTTTGAGAATTGTTCAACTATTAAAATACTTGTTCCAAATTTCATGTATGTATTTGGTTGTTTTTTTGTTTTGTTTGTTTGTTTGCTTGTTGTTTTATTCTCATTTTGTTTGTCCTTTTTGTCCACTATAAAAAAAACCTTCATAGACGGAGCATATGAAACATACGTTTACAATACTGAAACTGTATTTTCTTTCATTCACTCACAGATCACTTGATTGTGATGTATGAAATTCTTTATTCAGTCTTAGACAAATAGGAAGTTTATAACATAACTAACGGCACAAATTCTTGGATACAAATTTGAATTAATATGTACATCATAAGCTAAAATCAAATGTATGTTGTAGACAGTGACTGAATGTGTGAGAAATTTTTGATTGTATCATATGATTTAACATGTTTTCATATACATGTTCATGGTGATCTTGCTGAAGGGATTAAAAAGATTTATTTAAAAAAAACTACAAAAATAAATAAATAAATAAATGAAACTTATATAAATCCCCTTAAAATCTATACAGATTGTTCTGTACTGTACTAGACAATCATTTGTCTGGTTCAGCATTCATAATTCCATCCTTAAAAATAGAGAAAGGTTACCACCTTGGTAAGAATATTTCTATATTTACCGCGGAACTTGTTGCCATTATTATGGCATTAAACTTTCCTCTTGATTTTCGATTTCCTGCATTTCAAATACTTTTTTTGTGCTGATTCAGTCATACAAGCACTAAAATTGTCGAATGCAAGTGGGTTTTTTGGGCATTAAACGTGGTTCCTATGTCGATTTTTGTTAGGTTTCATCACACTGTGGAGTATCTGCGAATGAAAGGGTAGACCGATTGGCCAAAAAGGCTGCGATCACTGAAAGTGATTTAACAAAGATATGCATTCCTTTATCCTTACATGAGAGTAAGATGTATCCTGGAACTCTATTTCAAATAAGCGAAAAGGCACCAAAAACAAAAAGGGGATATTATTTAAAAAGATATCAGACAATAAAACAATATAGACAATAAAACACGTATAAGCGAAAAGGCACCAAAAACAAAAAGGGAATATCATTTAACTAGATATCAGACAATAAAGCAATATCAGACAATAAAACACGTATCAAGAATCTCTACCAAGAGTGGATTTTAATTAAAAAGTTTGATTTTAGATTGAGGCTTGATGCCTTTAAAACACAATTCTGTAAACATGTGACTTGTATTTGTGGCCAGTAAATCACTCCGTTCCATCTATTTTTGTGTGTACGATAAAATGAAACCCGATTTACCTGCTTGGTTGTTGAACACTGAACCGTCGATGTCAGCCTTTGAAGACATCAGCTCTAACGAATCAAACATTTTTGAAGTTGTTCAAGGACTGATTAAGAGCCCAACTGGACATATACTTTAACGTCTATGTTATTTTCCCCATCTTGGTGTTAGTTGCTTATTTAGTGTTTCTTTTAAAGTTTTGGATTTATTTATGTGGTGGGCTTTTTGTTTTGTTGTTTTCATTGTTATTTATTTTATCTAGGCCTAATTGCATTATACATACCTACGTATGCCCAAAATCAACACAAACCGTTTGCATGCATACACCCCAAAACACCACACGCACACACACATAACACTTACATACTGTCTAAGATCACTGTTAGGTGGATAGACGTTAAATTAAAGAACGAACACCACACACACACACACACACACACACAAAACACACACACACACACACACACAATATATATATATATATATATATATATATATATATATATATATTATATATATATATATATATATATATATTGTATATAGTCTTCAATGATCAGTCCAAATGAATTGCTGGTCACCACTCCTCCCAATATACTTCTGGGGTAAAAACTTGGAGTAAAATAAATAACACAGAAGTAAACAGTTTCATTTTAAATTGTATGATCTCCAATAAAATTATCGCTTAAAAGCTTCTTCAGTAATGGCAAAAAAGTAAAAGCTTCTTCAGTAACGCCATTCCTGAAGAAGCTTTAAAGCGAAAATTTTATTGGATATCATAAAATTTAAAATGAAACTGTTTACTTCTGTGGGTTTTTTTTTACTCCAAGTATAACACACACACACACACACACACACACACACACACACACACACACACACACACACAAAACACACACACACACACACACATACACACACACACACGTAAACACACTTCACTTGACTCGTTCTTCTGAGACTCCTTGCTCCTCTGATTACTTAGTGAAACTCGTTTCTGCTGTTTCTCCATTTGTGAAAGACTGGTGCCCTTTTTTTACATAAACACTCATACATTTTTTTATTCTCCTCCTGATAAAGCTTTCTAGCCAGCTAAAAGCCAGAGGAGTTCAGCGAGGGTCAAGACGTATTCCCCTTTTCCTAAGGTGCCAGCCATTTGTAAAGCAACAACAACCACAACAACCACAGCCACCACCACCACCACCACCACCACCACCACCACCACAACAACAACAACAACAACAACAACAACAAAAACAACAACAACACACAACAACAACAACAAAATATCAACTCATCCTCCATCACATCTGTAAACTTACTAAAAGTCTCGCAACATTATTACTCAGCACAGAGTCTCTGAAAGTAAAGCCTGTATCTCTTTACAGTCACGCTATCTGAACAAATGCCTGTCATGACTGCTTTCTCACAATGTCTGTGACACAAGTGCTACAGAGCACTGACTTGGGTCAAACTTGCATACTCATCTTCACTCACTCCGTTTGAGCAACTCAAACCGCATATCTCTCTCATCCCAAGCCTTTCTCTTCCTCATCACTGAATTGACTGTCGCAGAATTCACACACCAAAACTCACTGCATGCACTGGGAAACGTGTTTGTTGATGTGATTCCTTTCCCCGCTAGTTGCATTTGTACAGTTCCACTCAACCCCATCCGGGCCCTGAGGAGGGAGAGCGGAAGCCTGCCAATGCAAACTGGAACTTTCGACACGTAAAGAT
>CM031627.1:32775962-32823462 GCA_018398815.1 Conus ventricosus | reverse complement strand
TCCTTCCCCTTAAATCCCCCCCCCCCCCCCCCCCCCCCCCCCCCCCCCTTTTTTTTTCCCCTTACCATTATTATCAATCCACCATTACCACAACCATCACAAAGATATCACACCATCCCAATAAACTGGACACACAACCCTATCATATCACACACACACACCTCCCCTGACGCAACCCCCCCCCCCCCCCCCCCGCCCCCCTCCGTTTCCTCTCCCATAATCCCCCTGGCCGCATGTCATTTCCGCCCACCAAACACATGGACAAGAACGGATAAGTCATTTTTCATTCTTTTTTCGTTTTTCGTTGTTTGTACTGTCCCACATGTTAAATGTGATTTATTTTTTTCGCCTGAAGAAGACCCAAGTGGTTGAAATGCATCGTGTCTTGTCTTGTGCTTTGTTTGTCAATGTCATTGGCGGTAAGTTCTAAACAAACTCTATTCCTAATCTTGCTTCGTTCGCCGCCGTCAGTCACTCCATTTTGAAATTTTACAACGAGAGTTTACATGCAAAAGGCATACTTAACACAAAATCATCGAGTTTCACTTCAAACGTACGTGGTCCATAACACGGACTGCAGAGAGGTACAGTTCCCTAGCCCAATGGTACTAGATTTCCCAATATTTAAATACACACCTGACATACGACGAAATATTCCAGTGTGTTTATACATGTTTTAAATGATTATTTATCACCTTCTAAATGAAATTCATGGTGGTTAGCAGTAGTAATTGGGGGCCGGAATGGCTCAGTGGTAGAGCGCCGGAGTCGTAATCTTGATGATCCTGGAGTTGCGGGTTCGAATCGCCTCAGAGTTAACATTGATTCTGACTCCATTTCCCATAGTCTTTCGAATGAGACTGTAAACCGAGGTTCCGTGTTTGAACGCACGCATGACATTTTGCACACACGTAAAATCCCATCACCAACTTTCGGAAGAGGAGGCCAGTTTGGCGGTTGGTATGGATTACACGTTAGAATTAGCTCAGTTCGCCGCTTCCTCACTCAAAATGCCCTGAAGACTCTAATCTGTGCTTTTGTCCTGTCTCCGCTCGACTGTTGTATCTCCCTCCTTGCCGGTTGTCCCTTAACACTCATCTCTAAACTTCAAAAAGTTCAGAACAATGCCGCCCATGTGATCTTCCGCTCCTCTAGATCTGATCACATACCATCAATTCTGTCATCCTTACACTGGCTCCCAGTTCAGTCTCGCATTGACTTTAAAAGTTCTCTTCCTGGTTTTCAAATCACTGAATAATTTGGCTCCCTAATACCTCTCTGACCTCCTTCATCTCTCTGTGTTCCGTCTCGCAACTTACGCTCATCCACCGATTCTCGTCTGCTTCAGCTTCCCTCCACTCGCCTGAAAACTTCAGGCCAACGATCTTTCTCTTACCAGGCACCTGCTCTGTGGAATAGACTCCCTTCTTCTCTGCGTGTGTGTGTGTGTGTGTGTGTGTGTTGGTGGTGCGTGCGTGCGTGCGTGCGTGCGTGCGTGCGTGCGTGCGTGCGTGCGTGTGTGTGTGTGTGTGTGTGTGTGTGTGTGTGTGTGTGTGTGTGTGTGTGTGTGTGTTGTGTGTGTGTGAGCGCGCGCGCGCTTTGAATTACAATTATAATTTTATCATGTTGTTTTTTTTTCTGTAATATGCACTTTGGGCTCTCGCAAGGTAAAGCGCTCTATAAATATCCTTTTACATTACATTACATAGCATGCACCCTGCGTGATAAATGGAAAGAATGAAAAAATTAAGGTAACTGAGTGAACGATATTGAACGACATTGACTGGATGACACGGGAAACGTCTAATGATGCGCCAACTGGCGGCGCTTCAGTCGGCACTACCCAGGTAGACAGCCCGTTTTGTAAACGAGTGTGGATTGTAAAGCGCTTAGAGTTTGGTCTCTAGCCGAGATAGGCGCTATATGAGTATTCATAATAGTAATAATAGTAATTGCCGTGGTGGTGCTGGCAGGTACGGGCGTGCACCTCCCACTGAGGAAGAGGTCGCAAGGCCTCGAAATATTAGGAAACAGAATCCAGCTTGTGTTTTTGTGTTTTTCTTTTTGTCTCTCTCTCTCTCTCTCTCTCTCTCTCTCTCTCCTCTCTCTCTCTCTCTCTCTCTCTCTCTCTCTCTTATATATATATATATATATATATATATATATATATATATATATATATATATATTAAATCAGAGTTAAAACGCCACTCAGAATGCTAAAAATGCTCAACCAAAAAGGGAGCGACATACCAGTTTAAAATAAGATTTTAAAATGAGAAACTAAAACCAACGTTGGTTTTAGTTGGTTTTAGTTTCTCATTCTCATCTTAAAATCTTATTTTAAACTGGTATATATATATATATATATATATATATATATATATATATATATATATATATATATATATATATATATATATATATACAAAAAGAAAAAACACAAAAACACAAGCTGGATTCTGTTTCCTAATATTTCGAGGCCCTGCGACGTCTTCCTCAGTGGGACCTTTAATGACGAAATTTATCCTCCCATGCATATATATATATATATATAATATGAGAGAGAGAGAGAGAGAGAGAGAGAGAGAGAGAGAGAGAGAGAGAGAGAGAGAATGCTGAACAATTAAGTAGTGGGGGAAAACAAGTGCAGGTTAACAATTCTTCAGTCGTTATAGTAATGACTTGCCAAAGATTTGAACTTAAAAAAAAAAAAAAAATGAAGATGAAGATAATGTGGGGAATATATTATAAATATGAGAAGCCCTTCACTAGCTGCCTGAGGGAATCATCGCAATCCCTCTCGAAAGCACATTTATTTGTATTGCCTGCTCCTAGGCCTTTCATCCGATGGATCGGACTCATCAGGGAGACACGGCTGATTGTGTCAGTGCTTTTGGTGTCAAATAGAGACACACCACAGTCCATAATTCTGTGGTGTTTTCACCACCAAGGGTTCAAAAAAAGAATCTAACAGTACCCTCAAAGCAGCCAGTGAAAGGTAGTAAATGGAACAAAACAAAAGTGTGGAGATGAAAAAGTTGCTGAAAAACTAAAAGCATCATTCAAACAATATAAAATATAGGGGACAATCTTTGAGCCTATGCTTGAGGATCAATTCAAGGTTGCAAGGGAGATAAAAAGATATGGAACAGTCTGAGTGGTCAGCTCTGCTGTTAATAACCCAAGCATTGCGAGTGGCTACGAATTGTACAGAACAACCTTTACTAGGATCTCCCAAGAGATGCAATCTCCCACTGATTGACCAAACATTAGAATGCTGAACAATTAAGTAGTGGGGGAAACAAGTGCAGGTTAACAATTCTTCAGTCGTTATAGTAATGACTTGCCAAAGATTTGAACTTTAAATTTTAAAAAAAAATTGAAGATGAAGATAATGGGGGGAATATATTATAAATATGAGAAGCCCTTCACTAGCTGCCTGAGGGAATCATCGCAATCCCTCTCGAAAGCACATTTATTTGTATTGCCTGCTCCTAGGCCTTTCGTCCACTGGATCGGACTCATCAGGGAGACACGGCTTATTGTGTCAGTGCTTTTGGTGTCAAATAGAGACACACCACAGTTCATAATTCTGTGGTGTTCTCACCACCAAGGGTTCAAAAAAAGAATCTAACAGCACCCTCAAAGCAGCCAGTGAAGGGTAGTAAATGGAACAAAACAAAAGTGTGGAGATGAAAAAAGTTGCTGAAAAACTAAAAGCATCATTCAAACAATATAAAATATAGGGGACAATCTTTGAGCCTATGCTTGAGGATCCATTTAAGGATGCAAGGGAGATAAAAAGATATGGAACAGTCTGAGTGGTCAGCTCTGCTGTTAATAACCCTATATATATATATATATATATATATATATATATATATATATATATATATATATATATATATATATATATATATATATATATATATATATATATACTGACTTCCATAAAAAACACGAAAATTTGAAAGGCTATTTTTCGGGTGAAAAGGGGTGAATATACAATATTGAACCATTGTGGCAAGTTGTTTGGGTCCAAGACTCACGTGCAGTGAAAAAATTGTGTGAGCAACACATCATTCCCGGCATTGGAGGGTCAACAAAAATGGCAAACTGGTTGCTGCATGCGAGGCACGTGCACACCATGCAGAGCAAAGTTAACCAGCGACAAGTACGCAGGCATGCAGCCTTTATAAAGCCGCGCTACAAGGTTCAGGTAACGACTTGCCGTCTAAGCGCCACAGAGATGCCAAGACTACGAGCAGAGGAACGCAATCGTGCCCTAGGCCATCTGGAGGCTGGTGTGGATGCCAGGCAGGTCGCCAACATCTTTAACGTCCACATCTCAACCATCTATCATCTGCAGCACCGCATGCGAGTCACTGGTACCACTGATGATCGTCCCCGGCCAGGCCGTCCTTGGGTCACCACACAAAGAGAGGATCGCCATCTTGTTCGAACCCATCTGCAGGACAGGCGGCAAACAGCCGCTAACACTGCTTGACAGGTGCCTGGGAATCTCCAGCAACGAATCAGCCTCAACACTAAGTGGCGGCATCTTCAGGAGAACGGGCTGGCATGTAGGTGTCCTCACAGAGGTCTGGTACTGACACCAAGACACCGGCAGGACAGGCTGCAGTGGGCACAAGCCCGAATCAACTGGCGCAGGCAGCAGTGGGGACGCATACTATTCTCAGATGAGAGTCGTTTTTGTATTGACATGGCTGACGGTCGTGTCAGAATATGGTGTCGACCTGGTGAACGCTATGCTGACTCCTGTGTGGTAGAGCGGAACCCCTGGGGAGGCCCGAACGTTATGATATTGGGGTGCAATTGGCATTAACCACGCCATAGGACCAGTCATCTTTCAGAACATTGGTCCTGGTCGTGGACAGGGTGTCAATGCACAGCGCTACATCAACCAGGTGCTCAGACCCCATGTCGATCCTTTTTTTGCGCAACACCCAAACTGGACATTCCAACAGGACAATGCAAGACCACACACCGCCAGTACCACCCAGCAATTTCTTCAGCATAACAACGTCAATGTGCTGCCCTGGCCAGCCCTCAGTCCCGATTTAAACCCAATAGAACATTTTTGGGATGAACTTGGCAGACGGTTGGACCTCCTGCGTCCACGACCAGCAACAGGGGCTCAACTTCACCAGGCCATCGTCCATGTGCGGGCTGGTGTGCCAAGGGGACGCATCAACCACCTGGTCCACTCAATGAGCCGCAGGTGTCAAGCAGTTGTCAACGCAAATGGTGGCCACACACGGTATTAGGACTTCAAGCTGGTTTGTCACGTGACCTTGGATTTTCCACACAAAAGACATATTGCTGATGACATTTTCACACATTACCGGTGTAATGAATCAAATCACGTTGAATTCTCGCTTCCACTCTGTACAATTGTGACCAATAAAATTCACCCCCAACCTTCAGCTTGTTTTGTTTTCGCGTTTTTTTATGTAAAGTCATATATATATAAATATATATATATATATATATTTTATTATATATAATTAATAAACAACAAGCTTGCTCTTATGTCTTAGATTGAAGAAATAGGGGGAGATAAGCATTCATATCTGCAGTGGTAGATGATTGTGCCTAACTAACAGTATGTGCTTGAGTGGGTGAATGGGGAAAAAATAAAATAAATGCTTCTCACAATGAACCTTCAGCAAGCTTATAGTCTCCAAGGGGGAGACACCCTCCAATAGGGAGGGAAACTCACTAACATATAACTCCTGGTCATATACCGATATTTCGAAACTTGGTGGTTTCTCCTCAGTGACCGCGGAAAGTGGTAATTTGACTCGGTCACTGAGAAGAAACCACCAAGTTTCGAAATATCGGTATTTGACCAGGAGTTATATGTTAGTGAGTTTCCCTCCCTATTGGAGGGTGTCTCCCCCTTGGAGACTATAAGCTTGCTGAAGGTTCATTGTGAGAAGCATTTATTTTATTTTATTTTTTCCCTATATTTTTTCCCTATTTTTTCCCCATTCACCCACTCAAGCACATACTGTTAGTTAGGCAGAATCATCTACCACTGCAGATATGAATGCTTATCTCCCCTATTTCTTCAATCTAAGACATAAGAGCAAGCTTTGTTTATAATTCAATATTTCTTGCAGTCATTGCAACACCAAGCTGCTCTGTAAGTTGCTGGAACGGTGCGCGGTACTTATCCTTGGAATTTATTAATTTGTTGTATAATATTTTTATATATATATATATATATATATATATATATATATATATATATATATATATATATATATATATAAAAGCTACATTTTCTTGTGAAAAGTAGAAAATATAAAATGATAACCTCTTAAGACACAAGTGCTGAGGGCCAGTTCTTGGAATGAATTTGCAAGGGACTAACTACTTTTTCAATCTAAGACATAAGAGCAAGTTTTGTTTATAATTGAATATTTTTTGCAGTCATTGCAACATCAAGCTGCTCTGTAAGTTGCTGGAATGGTGTTCGGTTACTTATGCTTGGAATTTATTAGTTTGTTGTAATTCAGTCCCTTGCGGATTCATTCCAAGAACTGGCCCTCAGCACTTGTGTCTTAAGAGGTTATCTTTATATTTTCTACTTTTCACAAGAAAATGTAGTTTGTTTTGGTCTTTCATGATTTTCTCTTGCTTCTTAGGTGGCACCTTTGGTTGTTGTTGTTTTTATAAAACTCAACAACCATACCACAGTATTTGCACACCAGCCTATTTCTGGGATAACATTCTGCTTAAACTGAAAAGGCAGAGAGGTCAATTTACCACTTTCCGCGGTCACTGTACCCGTCACTGTACCCGTTCCCGTCACTGTACCCGTCACTGTACCCGTATCTGACCAGGAGTTATATGTTAGTGCGTTTCCTCCCCATTGGGGATTGTCTCCTCCTTGGAGACTTCAAGCTTGCTGAAGGCTCATTTTGAGAAGCATATATTATTCCCCATTCACCCACTCAAGCACATATTGTTAATTAGGCAGAATTATCTACCACAGGAGATATGAATGCTCATCTCCCCCTACTAATTCAATCAAAGACATAAGAGCAAGATTTGTTCATAATTGACTATTTCTTGCAGTCATTGCAATAGCAAGCTGCTCTGTAAGTTGCTGGAATGGTGCTCGATTATTATCCTTCGAATTTATTAGTTTGTTATATTATATATATATATATATATATATTATATATATATTATATATATATATATATGTGTGTGGTGTGTGTGTGTGTGTGTGTGTGTGTGTGTGTGTGTGTGCACGCGAAAGGTCGTGGTGGCATTGTGTGTGTGTTTTATATTTTAACCGTAGCTCAGTTGTTCGACAATCTTACAGGTATACGCTGACTTTTCGCTGGGAGAGTGGCGCTTTGGTTCTCTTTCTGCGTAAAGGGACGCGCTGGCTTCAATCTACGCAGATCTTGTGCGTGTATTGGAACGCCGCCGTGGACAGATTCGACTTCGATGAGTGCTACCGTTTGCAAAATGGTGCAATCTGTGAACTTCCTCCCCTTCCAGATGATCATCACAGCAGAACACCTGTCACACTCCCTATCCCGAGCAGCACGACCACGGCAGGTGTTCATCTTGAAGAATGTCCAATGCAGCACCTGACTCATGAACTGCTGGCCTGTGATTTGGAGAGCCGATGCAGGGGACTGGAGAACACGGAGACATGGTACAGGGTGGCTTGCAGTATGTCCCAGGGACTGACACAGCCGTACTTTTATTGTGACATATCCGGGGAGTTCGTGCCGTACAGTCTTATCTGCAACTTTAGAGAGGATTGTTCCAATGGAGGTGACGAAGACTTCTGTCAACATATTCCATGTGAGCAGAACATGATAGACTGTGGACAGGGACAGGTTCGTGCTCTTTCGTTTCTCATCACCTCTCCCCTTTATCTGGCCTTTTGTCTCTTCATCTCCCTTTTCCAATTGACACGAAAGCAGTTTACCTTAATATAGCTTGTTGCCTTGAATCTTGATTTTACCCTCTTTTTGGTCATTGTCGATGCCCTCCTAGCTTTCGTACTTCCACACAGTTCACAGGGCCTCCCCCGCGCATAGCTACATTCAGGCCATGGTCTGTGGCGATCCTGCCGACATCAGTCCATTGTTCACACGTTCATTGATCGGACTTTGAACACAATCTGCTCTTCTGTCTCTTTCTTTGACCAAATAGTTTCAGTTGAGAACAGGAACCAGCCACACTACAGAGTCTGCATTCTATATGATCTTCAAGTTAGGGTCCTCGCAAAGATGTGCACGAACGGCACACCTCATAAATCATTAATAGACTGTTACATGCAAACACAACACAAGCGAAGGTTCCACATTTGTTATTTCCCTAACTTTAAACGGGCCGTGTAGACATAGGAAGACAATGCGACGATTTCATTGTCAATAAAGACACGTGACACATATGCTAAGTCACAGATTGTCTGGAACGGCCGAGGCTAAAACTCGCCAACAAATGTGAAGGCATGTCTCTTCCAGTGGATGCACATCCATGGCATTAACATGCACCTTTTACGAGCACATAATTATCACCTAGGAGACTCGATTTGACATTGTTTTGTTTTGCTTGTTTGTTTGCTTGTTTTTTTTGTTCTTGTTTTTTTGTTGTTGTTTTTTTTTTGATGGGGTGGGGCGGGGGGGGCGGGGGGGGGGGGGGGGGGGGGGGGGGACAATTCCTGCATGTAAAAAGTCCATAATGAAGCTGGTTATTGGCGAAGTCAAGACCAAACTCTCAAGGTGGACTTCCAACATAATTTGACTCTGGTCTCATGTTCAGAAAAAAATATTTAATCAGATACAGTGGAGATATAGGAAGGTAGAGTCCGACAAAGTGAGTAAGGACACCCCGGGAGTAAGGACACCCCCGGGAACTCACACACACACACACACACACCACACACACACACACACCACACACACACACACACACAACACAAACACACACACACACACACACACACACACACACACACACACACACACACACACACACACACACACGCATGCTCGCGCGCTTTATGGCATATCTACTGGCATGGGCTACTGTACCATTATGATTCTCTCACTCATCTCTCTCTGTCTCTCTGTCTCAGTGTCTCTGTCTCTGACTCTGACTCTGTGTGTGTGTGGGGGGGGGGGGGATCACATGCACATACAGGTGAGATTTTTTTGCGGAATTTGCAGTTACTGCAGTTTGAGAACTGCATCAAACATTCACAGCTGTGGACACAACATATTGGGCAGGAACACCATCTTGCCTAGTTGGAATGTTAACGTTTTGTCTGCCCTTGTCTGACTGCCGTCTGCTTGTAGCTTTTTGTCAGTGACAATATTGATGTGTTTGTACCATGCACGTGCCCAATATGATGTCTTGGTTAGATTATTAAAGACGTCTTTAAACTCTGAATTGAGCATATCTTTTCTTCCAGGAGTTTTGTTCAGTCTGCTCAGTTCTCACTCCTAGCTCATCTGTCGGTGTTCTGTGGAGCACAATCAACACTGAAGATTAGCTGTGAAGCTAGATGGCAAAGTAACCAATGGCAGATGGTTGATTAGTTCGGGGTTTGCTTACTTCATACCATCAACAGTCATAACGAAATAACGAATGAGCTGAATGCAAATAGTAAATTAGCCTGAGTTATCTGTAGTCCATGCCATCAATAACCATGACAAAATAACCAGTAACCTGAAAGCAGGTAATAGTTTACCCCGGGGTATCTTTACTTCGTACCATCATCAACAACGGTACAATCACCAGTGAGCTTAATGGCAAAACAGGAAAAATCCCAGCAGTATTTGAAGAACTGAACAAAATCTTGCCGAAGGAGAAGCTAGTCTTAGACTTAGATGCTCCTGTGTCTTGCGACGCATGAGGCAGTCAAGGCACTCAACTGCGCACGGTCCTCAGCCAGTCTGCTAGTGTCGTTCCATCCTCTGTCAACGTGTCTGAGGTCTCTCTCCACTGTCTGTCGCCAGCTCATCCTGGGTCGTCCTCTTTTTCTCTGGCCTGCTGAGGTCCATTTAATGGTCTAGTTTGCAGGTCTTGATGAGGGTGATCTCAAGACAATGCAGCCAGCAGAGGCTCCGTTTGCAGATAATGGTTGACACAGGGACCTGTTTGGACCTCTTTCTGGCCTCTTCATTTGGATAAAGTCTGACCGTTTGATGCCCAAGATCTTACGTAGACACTTGGTGTCATGACCGTCGAGTTTCTTCTTCAGGGTGGTCTTCAGTTGCCAGATTTCACAGCCATGTAGCAGTGTTGAAATCATACTGGAGTTATAAAACTTCAATTTGATTCCACGGGAGAATTTCTTTCTGTTCCATATTTTGTTCAGCTGAGTGAATACTGATGTTGCCTTCCCAAAACAACGCTTAAGTTCATGGTCGAGGTCACTGGCGTTGCTGATGGAGCTGCCTGAGTATGTACAATTCTCGACTTCCTCCACTTGCTTTTAGTCGACGAAAACGTGTCTTGGCACCTGGTGTTTACCGGTCAGCATGGTTTTAGTCTTTTTGGCACTGATAACAAGACCAATGTTGCCTGCAAACGTGCTGATATTGTCAACAGGCAGCTGCAGATCTTGAGTGGTGCTTGCCAGCGCGGCAATGTTATCGGCAAAATCCAGATCTGAGAGGCTGTTTCCTTCTGTCCCCTTCATTGCCTTTCCCTGGGTTACGTGTTTCAAAACCCAGTCAATGGCAAGTGCAAAGAGGAGAGGGGATAGGATAAATTATGCAGAACATTTGTGTCACAAAATGAGAGATTGTGACTAAAATGTTCTGCCAGTTATGTTCTGCATCTGCAAACCTGTCCTAAAAACCTGTTGACCTGCAAGCCTGTGCATCTGCAAACCTAATAGAAGCACAACGTTTTTCACTTGTGTTGCATTAGAAAGACCCTGGGCATGAAATAGAACGATGAGGTCAGAAAGCGCTCAAAAACAAAGAAAGGTATCCTCCCTCATACCTAAAAGCTTCCTAAAATGGCTATGTACCGCGTCTTCGCCCTTCACATCTGGCAAACCACGTCCATTGTTGAGCACCCGTTCAAAAAGAAAAAAAAGGAAAAAAAAAGGACAGCTATAGCTGAACTGGTCATAGATCAGAACACCTGACCTCCGAATTATGCTCCAGAGCAGGAGCAATGTCCGAATGCTGACCGCTGACTGATTCTGACTGGAGAGTGATGACTGCCTCATGCTTTGAGTGGCACAGGAACTTTCGAGTCTGTGTCAGAAAACATTCTTGCTTCTGGTACCTCACTTTTTGTCCTAAGAAAGAAGAGACAAGTTTTTTTGTTTTCTTTTTTGTTTTTGTTTTTGTTTTTTTCTCGAGGAGACTCCTGATCCGGAGTCGAGCGTTCGCCAACAGATGCACGCTGAAACACTCGGGGGTAATAATTATCTTTCTGGGTTTGTTTTTTTTTTCCAATGAAACTCCCGATCCGGAGTCGAGTGTTCGCCGACAGGTGCACGCTGAAACACTCGGGGGTATCTGTGGGTGAGGACCGCACGCAGTTAAATTATAAACTGCTAAAAAAAAAAACGCCTCAGAACACTCAGCGACCATGACTGCATGGTCATCAAAAGGGAAGATATTAACCAAGCTCAAGAATGGACAGACTGTGAAGTTAAATGTGCAAATGAATGTTGAAGACGTGTTGTCAAAATGTATGAAAGGAACGCTGACAGATTTCAAGGCAGTGCAGTGAATCACATGCTTTTCTTTCGTTGGGTGTTGCTATCGTTCGTATCATGGTTCTCAGGTTTGAATCTAGTACTCTGGTTTGAATGTTGTACTCTTTGAATTTTGTATTGTAATTTTCAACGTCCCTTGATGTGGTATAGTTATCCTACTTATATGTGTCTGCCAAAGACTTTTGGCATGATTAATGATTATCTTTTTGTATCTGGTTGTTTTGCTGGATGTTCGAAGTAGAAAGCATATCGTGTGTTTGAGCTCACTTCCAAGAAAAAGAATGTTGGGGGGGGGGGGGACGAGGGAATAGACGTGCACATATGCAACCCCCCCCCCCCCCCCCTTTCTTTTCTTTTGTTTCAACATATCTAAACATATGTGAGAGCAAGGTGACGGTGACGTGCTTGTAACAGCTCTGACTCGTACAAATAAGAGTAGTGTCCTCTTGATGGTGACCAGGTCAAGGTGGCTGATTCAGTCACTTCCTTTACATATAAATAGGAATGTGGATATGAATATGATCAATTTGATATATTACACACGATTGATTCGCTATAGGGATGTGGGTCTATTAATGTTATTTGCAGGTCTAGTGTCTGTGATTACTCTTTAACTAGACATTGAACGAATTTGTTAAGCGTAAATATACTCATTCCATATATCCACGAGGCATCCTATCGCCTCCGCTTGTCGATCAAATGTGTGGGGGACAGACTTTCAGCCAGAATCTCAAACTAATTATTAAGTCGATTGTTGCAGTCAAAGGACTTACCTTGATTTCCTTCCTGTTCCACATAACCTCACTGTGCAGAAAACTTTCACAGAAAGTTTATCAACTCTCCAGAATCAAACGCTTCCTCGACCTGCATTCACGCAAGCTCTTTTTCCAGTCTCATATCCAATCATACATAGACTATGGATCTACTCTATGGGACTCTGCTAGCACTAATACCCTCAAACCATTGCTAAGCCTACACAAGCGAGCACTCCAATTAGTCCTCCTAAAAATTAGTAGTCTTCTGGACTCGGACCATAAAAAGATTCAAGTTCTCCCTTAAGTCTGAGATTAGAATACAACAAAGGGATCATAATGCACAAGATTGTGTCTGGGAAGGCACCCTCAACATTAGTTCACAGATTCTCAATTAATTCCTCAAGGACTCTACCCAAATTGCATGTCCCTGTTCCTAGAATTGACTTATTCAAATCCAGTTTAACATATTCAGTTTCCTGTCAATGGAATTCGCTCCCTGAATCAACCAAACAACACCAATGCATATCAACCTTCAAACACCATTATTTCAACTATCTTATGTGCCAATACTTGCATAATCCTCCATAAATCCACCACCAGCCACCACCACCCTCTTGCCTTATGTATGACCCTGACTATTTAGAAAGTGTTTTTATTTGAAATGCACATGTTATACTGTTTAGTGAGTATGTCTTATATGAGCACGCGCGCGCGCGCACACGTGTGTGTGTGTGTGTGTGTGTGTGTGTGTGTGTGTGCGTGCGTGCGTGCGTGCGTGCGTGCGTGCGTGCGTGCGTGCGTGCGTGCGTGCGTGCGTGCGCGCGCGCGCGCGCACGTGTGTGTTTCCTACTACCACCTGCCATCTTGTCATTATGTTGTTACGCTTGTATTCTTATGCGACTCTCTCTCTCTCTCTCTCTCTCCTCTCCTCTCTCCTCTCTCTCTCTCTCTCTCTCTCTCTCTCTCTCTCTCTCTCTCTCACGGTTCTGCTGGAATGACTTGATTATTTATGATCTGTATGACGTCCCCCCCCCCCCCCCAGCCGTGGTGACTTGGCTATCATTATGCATCTTCCCCCAATTTGTACTTATTTAATTTCTTCCCCCTGGTGCTTCAAAATCGATTGTCTTGCATTTCCTTGGAATGTTTTGATTGTCAGATTGTTCTAATGCTCTTTCCCGCACCCACTCTCGCCTCTTTGTCCTTCTCTCCCTTTCGCTCTCTCTGTCGCCCTTTCCTGCACTCCTTTCGCTCCTTCGTCTCTCTGTCTCTGTCTGTCTGTCTCTCTTCTCTCTCTCTCTCTCTCTCTCTCTCTCTCTCTCTCTCTCTCTCCTCTCTCTTCCTCTCTCTCTCTCTCTCTCTCTCTCTCTCCCCTCTCCCCATTTTACTTTTTTTTTCGTATCGTATTGTAGTACTAGTCACTTTTTGCATGCTTCTTTTGTTGCCTTATCGTATTTTGCATTGTTGACCCTACTCCGGGCGAGGACTGGATGCAACAAAGCACATCAGTGCTTATCTATTATCCTCGTAAATAAAGAATTTTGTCTTGTCTTGTCTTGTCTTGTCTTGTCTTCTCTCTCTCTGTCTTCTCTCTCTCTCTCTCTCTCTCTCTCTCTCTCTCTCCTCTCTCTCTCTCTCTCTCTCTCTCTCTTCTGTCTCTCTCTCTGTCTCTCTCTCTCTCTCTCCTCTCTCTCTCTCTCCTCTCTCTCTTGTGTCTTGCACACAAGCGCCCTCAAGTACATGCTCTCCTTGTTTCATTTTCTTATCATGATTTTGCTCCTATATTTTATGATATGTATTGTTTCATTCTGCAACATCAGAGAGACCTGTTCCACAGCTTCATTGACTTTAGGAAAGCGTTTGACAGGGTGTGGCACAAGGGTCTGTGGCAGGAGCTCAGAAAGCTTGGCACAGAGGAGGGTCTCGTCCAAACCATCCTGGCGCTGTATAACACCGCCAGCAGCGCAATCCTCCTCAACAACCAGATAGGGGACTACTTCAAGACCACAGTTGGAGTCCGTCAAGGCTGCCTGCTATCTCCCGTACTGTTCAATCTCTTCCTGGAAAACATCATGCGTGGAACCCTCCATGACTTCCACTCCACTGTCTCCATCGGAGGAAGAACCATCCATAATCTGAGGTTCGCAGATGACATCGACCTGATGGGGGCAGCAACGAAGAACTACAAGACCTGACAAAGAGACTGAAAGAAAGGGCAGGTGCATATGGAATGGAAGTGAGCACAGAAAAAAGCAAAGTCCTGGTCAACAGCACAACCAACACCTATGCTGAAATCTACATGAACGGGCAACAGCTTGAACAAGCGAACGCTTTCAAATACCTTGGCGCCACTCTCACCAAAGACGTCGCTCTACAACAGAAATCAAGACCAGACTAGCGAGCGCAACAGCAGCAATGGCAAAGCTAAACAAGATCTGGAAGAGCAGGGAGATCAGCTTTCCTACGAAGATGAAGCTGTACAAGTCCCTGGTGCTGTCCATCCTGCTGTATGGCTGCGAAAGCTGGACCATGACAGCAGAGACCACCAAGAGAATCCAGACGTTCGAAACTAAATGCTTCAGGCGCTTGCTCGGGATCTCTTGGCAAGACCGGAAGAGGAACGACCTTGTGAGGAGCCAAATAACATCACTTGCAGGCCCCCAAGAACCCCTCTTGGCAGCAGTCAAGAAGAGGAAGCTGTCGTGGTTCGGGCATGTCATACGCCACAATTCACTGCCCAAAACAGTCCTCCAGGGCACGCTGGAAGGCGGCAGACGAAGGGGACGACAAGCCAAATGCTGGATGGACAACACAAAGAATGGACCAGGATGGATGGCCCCACGCTGATGCCACAGGCAGAGGACAGGGCCGGATGGCGGTGCCTGGCTTCGAGAGTGTCTCTCATCTCTGCTCTACGCCCATCATGGGCAAGAGAATGATGATGATGATGATGATGATGAGGGATTGATGTTTCATTATTTTTAATCAGCTCTTTCCTGTCTTATATTGCACATATTATTAATGTGTTTGTCTTTAGCATGATCTTTTCTATGGATGGTCCCTCTCCTCTCTCTCTCTCTCTCTCTCTCTCTCTCTCTCTCTCTCTCTCTCTCTCTCTTTTTTTTTTTTTTGCCCCCCCCCCCTCAAATTCCATCTCACTTTCCTAAATACCTTCTACGTATTTTCATGTCTTACGGAAAATGATCACATGTTGTGCCTTCTCTCTGCTCTCTCTCTCTCTCTCTCTCTCTCTTCTCTCTCTCTCTCTCTCCTCTCTCTCTCTCTCTCTCTCTCTCTCTCTCTCTCTCTCTCTCTCTCTCCTCTCATTCTGTGTGCGTGTGCCTGTGCCTGTGTGTGTGTGTGTGTGTGTGTGTGTGTGTGTGTGTGTGTGTGTGTGTGTGTGGTGTGTGTGTGTGTAAGTGTGTGTGTGTGTGCGTGTGTGTGTGTGCCTCTGTGTGGTGTGTGTGTGTGTGTGTGTGTGTGTGTGTGTGTGTGTGTGTGTGTGTGTGTGTGTGTGTGTGTGTGTGTGTGTGTGTGCGTTTGAAAGGTATAAGAGATTTTCACATTCATGAATGACACCAGCTTTTTCTGTTCAGTGTATAGATCGGATGAAAAACTGTGATGGGTTCAAGGACTGCCCCAGAAACAAGGACGAGTCGAATTGTCATCCCATGATACATAGTTATAATGAAATAAGGCCACCAGCTGTAATCAACTTTGACACGCCAGGCGGATTCACAGTGACTCCACTACCAGAAAACACAACGCAGTGTTCAGACACTCATTTTCAGTGTCACGATGATGGTTACTGTCTCCCTGTCTATGTCCGCTGCAATAACATGTTCGACTGTCCAGATCATGAAGACGAACTTGGTTGTATTAATTTTTACAGGACATGCCCAGGGTTGTATCGATGTCGATACCATGACCAAGCGATTTGTCTGCACGTGAATCACCTGTGTGATGGTCTGCCGCAGTGTCCGCAACATGATGATGAACTGATGTGCAACATTACATGTCCTGAGGCATGTGTTTGTTACGGTCTTGCCTTCACCTGTAACCGGACTTTTCACATCAGCTCTTTCCCACATATACGCTACCTGGATGTCTCAGATAGTGGAACTCACATGAGTGATATCACTGACAACATTATGTTGATCCACCTAGGTGTATCGGCGTGTGGTTGGAAGAGTTTAACAGAAGTTGCTTTACCGAATCTCCATAGTTTGGATATTAGCCAGAATCTACTCCATTCTGTCAATTTCAGCCATTTCACAGGAATGCCCCGCCTGCAGAGACTGAATCTTGCAGGTAATCCCCTATCAGGAAGTAACATCTATGTCCAAGTACAGTACTCACATCCATCATTAGTGATGATCAATATCTCCCATGTCCAAATGGAATCTGTAAACATGAGCATGCTGTCAGCTGTTATGCCAAAGTTACAAGTTCTGGATCTGTCTTGGAATGATATAAAGGTCCTTGAGGAACAACACGTGTTTCACAACCTTCAGGTTTTGAACGTACAGGGTTGCCCTGTCATTGATTTTGCTCCAGCCTTCATGAAACACATGACAAATCTCCTGCATGTTTTTGCAGATAATTTCAAACTGTGTTGTTCTGTTGTCTTGCCAGACAGCTTCCGAGGTGAATGTTTGGCTCCTTCTGACGAAATCTCGTCCTGTGATGACTTGCTGAAGTCTCTGGCTTATCGCTGTGCCCTAGGGTATATGCTGTGCTTGCTGTTGTTGGGAACCTGAGTGGGTTTGTGTATCGCATGTATATTTTACCAAAAAACACCAAGACTGGTTTTCTCATTTTTGTCATTCATCTATGTGCCTCTGATTTTTTTATGGGAGTGTATCTAATCTTCATTGGCGTGGCAGACCGACTGTATGCAGGTACTTATATCTGGAATGATACTACATGGAAAAAGAGTTCTGCTTGTAGTATTGCAGGATTTTTATCCTTGTTATCATCTGAAGTGTCAGCATTCCTAATCTGTTTGATCACTTTAGATCGCTTCCTTGTGCTTCGTTTTCCGTTCAGTCACATCCGGTTTGGAGCCAGATCAGCTCACATAGCCTGTGCAATCATCTGGACACTGGGACTCGTGATAGCATCTGTGCCTCTGCTTCCTGTAGTCTCTCACTGGGATTTTTTCCACCAGACAGGCATTTGCATTCCCCTGCCTGTCACCAGAGCGGACTTTCCTGGTCACATTTATTCGGTTGGCATCATGATCATTTGCAACCTAATCCTCTTTATGACGATTGGAGTGGGTCAGTTTCTTATCTACTGGTCGGTGAGGAGTAATGCGCTTGCTGATCATCTAACACAGACCAAAGACAAAGGCAACGAAAGTGTGCAGTCCAAGGAATCGACTATCGCCAGGCGCCTCCTGTCCATTGCATTGTCTGATTTTCTGTGCTGGTTTCCTATCGGTTTGTGTGGGATTCTGGCTGCCAATGGTGTCGCCATTCCCGGAGAGGTCAACGTCGGAACCGCCATTTTTGTGTTGCCACTCAACTCAGCACTCAACCCATTCCTGTACACTTTGAGCATTAATCCTGGAGAAACGGCGTAAAAAAACGGGAAATGCGTTTTCAAAAACAGCTAAGTCTTCAGTTATATGAGTAAACAAAAGAAACGAAGCAATATACAGATGTTGAAACTATGCATCTGGGCAGTATAGTCTATTTCAGTAAAACATTCTTCAACTGCATTTCGAATAAGAGCATATTTTTTTTTCTGTTTCATCTTGTTTCTTTCTTTATTCTTTCCTGTGCTTGAACCTTCAGTCCTATGTATACACTTACTTCTAATCATATGTCACAGTCACATCTATCCTCGAACACTTGAACACAACAAGGCAACAAACAAACAGCAACAAAAACAACAACAACAACAACAACAACAACAACAAAAACAGCCATATCATCCTGTCCAATCAAAAGGTCTATGTAGTCAGAGGACCATTGTCTTACAGCTCAAATTTTGCTTGTTGTGGAAACATTTCAGCGCTCATTTTTGAACTTTCTGGGCCTTTATATTTCAAGAAATGGCTGCTGCTGCTGTTATTATTATGGGTACTCTCCCTTCATTAATTAACAAGTTGAGAAAATTTTGGCATGCAAAACCTATGTGGTGGAAACTAAAGAGGCAAAGTAAAGGGAGATGAATGAAGTTTCCACGGAACAATTCACTGGCTGGCAGTAGCCGCGTTATAATACACGAAAAACAGAAGAAAAAGCGATGAAGTATAATGAGTGGAAGAGTCTTTCTTACTTCAAACCTGGTAGCGAATCGTATATCAATTCGCTGTTATGTTTTTTTTTTTTGTTATTTTATTTTTATTTTTTTTTTGCTGTCCCAACCTCTGCGCCACCTCAGAGGCAGTGCACCCACACCGCTCATTCCGACACCCCGTCCACAGCCATAGCCCGGCCGGCCCCGCCGCAGCCCCAGCACCAGCAATCCACAGGGAGCAGTCAATGTCAAGTCATCAAGAGGCAACCCACCGGAGGAGACACTGCACTGCTGCCGAGTCACTTCGGTGGTGTTCAGTGGCGCCTGTTCTGATCTAACATACGCAGGACACCACCTACTAAGCCCCCTACTGACGACAATAATTGCTTAGTCGCGGAGCCGGCGTGAGTGAGCTCTCCCTCCGGAGGGCGCCACCACGTCCGTCCAATGACAGCCCCCATGGACCCGCCGATACCGGTGACCCCGACGGAAGCAAACCGAGACCACAGACGTGGAGAGGACATCGAAATTGAGGTCACCATGAGAGCAGGGCATGAAGGGCCACAGATTTTGAGACATTTTTTTTAATGCTGATCAATGGGAATGAGGATGATTAAGATGATGCTACAGATTTCCATTTCGGTCTGAGACTACATGACAGGGCTGTACTCTACGCTTCCTTTCATAATATATCCCGGCGTCAACCAGGCCCGAGAGATACAGGCACCTGCAGTGTTGGTCAGGAAATTTGAGCAACACTCTCAGAAACGCATCCATTAAGTGGATGAAACTCGACTGTGTGGTCCCAGTCTTCCCAACTGAGTCTGCAGCAAACTCAACTCTGGGTAGGAGCCGGTCGGGGCAAACCCACATGACTCTGATGGGATTCGAACCCACGACCTCCCAGCCGGGAGTCCGCGACGCTAACCACTTCGCCACGGCGGCTGGTCGCTGTTATGTTGTTAGTATACTTTACTATTTGGCTATCTCTTTCAGGTAAAGATGCGATGACGTCTAATTACTTCAAACCTGGTAGCGATTCGTATATTAATTCGTTGTTATGTTTTCGGCATACTTTTACGATTTTTCTATGTCTTTCAGGTACTGATTTTGTTTGTTCTTGTGACCTGTACCGTTTAGTAATAAACGCAAATGACAACTCGCTGAATGGGGCTCCATCTGTACATTTCTGGATGCACGGGTCCCCTCCATCTGCTTCACCTTTCCATTTTCCTTGCAGTCTTTGTTTCACTGTGTGCGCCACTTACTACTTGATCATTTCGTTGCATTGGTTCATCACATCTTGGTGTTGTGAATAGGATGACTGCTCCTACACCAACCCCCATTCATTCCCCTGCTCTTACCTGTCCAGTTGTCCATCAGAGCTTGGTGGTGTGAGCAGGCTAACTGTTCCACTGTGAATTCCAATATTCTCTCCTCTTCCAGCCGCAGATCCTCATTCTGTCAGTCCAATCTATCTGCTGTTTGGATATTTGTTCTCAGGCTAAAATGCACATATTGTATAGAAACTTATTTTCGTAGAATGGAAATGGTGTTTGACGTTTTCTAACAATGAAAAACAATAAGATAAAAGATAACTTGCAATTCACTGTGTGCAATTTGATAATTACTTGGCGCTGCACTGGATAATATGGACGCTGTCATTAATTTCGATACATTATGTACATTTCAAACCAAATATACATTGATTTCCGAATACCTTCAAGATTTTCATATTGGTGTTACGTGTGGATATTTTGTTATGCATTAGGAATCAATATGATACTCTTTTTTTTGCTTTTAGTTTGTAGTGTTATACTTGCCTTATATCAAATATATTTCCTTCTTTTTAGACAACATTATGTTCATATGGTAAACTTGAATTATTGTGTATACAGAGTAAACAATGTTCAGTCAAGTTGATGTGCATGTATACCACTGTTGCATGTACTGTGATGATGTTAGTATGAAATGTGGCAAATAGAATTCTCATAACAACAGAGGGGGAGGGGGGGATGCATACCCACATAGCTTATCCCCTCACGTTAGCTGCATACACCGTGTTGGAAATATCATCACCCAATCTGCATATTTTTAGTTTTTCTTTTTCTTTTTAATTTTTTTTTTTACCAAGAACAGATGGTCAACAAAAAGACCTGTACTTCGAAAGTTCAGCAAGGCGCACGGCCGGCTTGAGAATATAGAATATAGGCTTCAACATTGCCTAAGACGCGCTGTCTCGAACATTAACTAACAGGCCTATTAGAAGAAAAAAAAATAACGAGATCATTCCTGTCTCTCCAGTAAAAAATAGGAGAAGATAATTCCTGTCTTTCCAGAACAAAATATGAGGGAAAATCATTCCTAACTTTCCAGAAAAAAAAATCAGGAGAGATAATTCCTGTCTTTTCGGAAAAAAAATTGGGGAGATAATTCCTGTCTTTCCATTAAAAAATCAGGGGAGATAATTCCTGTTTTTTCCGGAAATTAAATCAGGGAGATAATTCTTGTCTTTCCAGAAAAAAACAAGGGGAAGATAATTCCTGTCTTTCCATTGCCAATAGTTACCTTTTTCTCACTTTATGTGTGAAATTAATAGATCTAGACAGTAAACTATTTGAAGCGCACGTCATGGTAACGATCTGGATATTGACTGTCTGCATCGCCCAGATAACAACACAGATAACAACACAAATAAAAGCAAGAAAAATAGAAAAAGAAAAATCATATGGTACACCCCCCCCCCCCCCCCCATACGACGGGAAACTCAAAACAAACATAGGGAAAGAATTCTTCAAAATCTTAACAACTTCATTTCCAAAAGAACACAAACTGTCCAAAATATTCAACAAAAACACTGTCAAACTATCGTACTCATGTATGCCCAACCTCAAAAACCTAACTGATGCATCCAACAAAATGAAAACCAACACAGCAAAGAAGGGTGAAGAAAGGAAATCTTGCAATTGCACCAAAAAAGAGCAGTGTCCACTAAGTAATAAATGTCTTCACAGCAATATTGTATATCAGGCCACCGTGACATCAGAAAATGAAAAAGAAACATACATAGGGATCACTGAAAACCACTTCAAAACCAGATATGTAAACCACAAACAGTCATTCAACAAAGAAAAATACAAAAACCAAACTGAATCGAGCAAATACATTTGGAAACTTAAAGACGCAAAAAAAAACTGCAACATATCCTGAAAAATCATAAAAAAGGCATCACCATACAGCAATATTTCAAAAAGATGCAACCTATGCCTAACTGAAAAATGGCTAATACTATGTAAACCTCACTTAGCAACTCTTAATACTAAAACAGAAATAGTAAATAACTGCAGGCATAAATGGAAATCGTTGTTAGTGAACACACCCCGTACAACAACCTGAAAACCCAAAAAAACACGTGCAACCAACACGCACGTGAAAGCAGCTGCAACCGGGCCCCACACGCTATATAACACCGGCGGTGGGCAACCCAAATTCCATCCTGACGATAGCCAAGCGCTAGAAACAAATTTGTAGAGTTTTAATATTCCTTTTTCATATTATTAACAAATATATATATATATATATATATATATATATATATATATATATATATATATATATATATATTGTTGCAGTCATTGCAACACCAAGCTGCTCTGTAAGTTGCTGGAATGGTGTT
This sequence comes from Conus ventricosus, assembly GCA_018398815.1. Taxonomy (NCBI): domain Eukaryota; kingdom Metazoa; phylum Mollusca; class Gastropoda; order Neogastropoda; family Conidae; genus Conus; species Conus ventricosus. The sequence continues at coordinate 32,801,037 of CM031627.1, read as the reverse complement.
CAGTACTTTTCCTTTGAATTTATTAGTTTTTTTGTAATTTAGACCCTTGCGGATTCATTCCAAGAACTGGCCCTCAGCACTTGTGTCTTAAGAGGTTATCTTTTATATTTTCTACTTTTCACAAGAAAATGTAGCTTGTTTTGTTCTTTCATGATTTTCTTTTGCTTCTTAGGTGGCACCTTTGGTTGGTTGTTTGAAAACTCAACAAACATACTACGGTATTGCACACCAGCCTTTTCTGGGATAGCATTCTTCTTGAAACCGAAAAGGTAGAGGAGTCAAATTACCACTTTCCGCGGTCACTGAGGAGAAACAACCAGGTTTCGAAATATCGGTATATGACCAGGAGTTATGTGTTTGTGATTTCCTCCCTATTGGAGATTATAAGCTTGCTGAAGGCTCATTTTGAGAAGCATTTATTTTATTTTTCCCCATCCACCCACTTGAGCACATACTGTTAGTTAGGCAGTATTAACTACCACTGCAGATATGAATGCTTATCTCCCCTCTTTCTTCAATCTAAGACATAAGAGCAAGCTTTTTTTATAATTGAATATTTCTTGCAGTCATTGCAACACCAAACTGCTCTGTAAGTTGCTGGAATGGTGCTCAGCACTAATCCTTGGAATTTATTAGATTTTTGCATATATATATATAATATATATATATATATATATATATATATATATATATATATATTCGAAGTGTGTGTGTGTGTGTGTGTGTGTGTGTGTGTGTGTTTCCTGCACTAACTTGCCAGATCAAGACTTGTCAGGTAGAATTGTTTCCTTCGATATTATTGGTTTGTGTGAATTAGTCACGTGTCCTGAATTTTATTGAAAAATGTGTGTTTTTCTGATTGGCTGGCCGACTTTCGTTTTTAGTTTGGCACACGCGCACCCCCACACCTGTGACGAGTCAACTTGACAACTTCATCAGATCGGTCCCAAGCAGCCACCCTCTTGTACAAAAACAGGCACTATCCCCCCCCCCCTCCCCCCCCCCCCCCCCCCCACCACACACCCTTTCTCTATCCCCTGTGTCTCGCACACAAATTTCTAATCTATGCCAAGCCTTTTTTCTCCTCCCTTCTCTCCCAGATGTAGCGAGTCAATACAAACAATTTTACGTCACATCGCGACCACTCGTCATTCTCTCCCCACCTTCCTTACCCTCTCAAACCCCCCCCCACCCCCCATTTCCTAATTTGGCGGCATGACACAATGAAAAATTGAATTTTTTCCATTTCTACACCATTTGAGTGTAATGGCCTACACTTATGGGTGACTGTTTGATAGTCGCATAGATTCCATGAGAGAGAGAGAGAGAGAGAGAGAGAGAGAGAGAGAGAGAGAGAGAGAGAGAAGAGAGAGAGAGAGAGAGAGAACGCCAAAGAGTGAAGGTACAGTATTTCTACAAAGGCATCAACCATTAATTCATGTATACAGACTTTACATACAGATTATATACAAAAAGGCATAGTAAAATGTCAAGGACATGCATAGATGAGCACATGAATATGTACAGGGACATTTCCTTTCGCTATGATGATGATGATCATGTACATTAAATCCCCTTCTCCATTATCTTACAGAAAGACATCTGGAATAGGTGGATGGGAGTCATCTTAGTCATGATCAGATTAACTCCCCCTCTGTTACAAAGTAACTCCCTGGGAGTCGGAAAACACGTGTACACATTAACTCCCAGGGGAGTTATTCTAAACTGTGAAAAACTGACCCCCTTAGTGGGCAGGGAGTTAAACTTTTACATACCTGGATTAACTCCCGGGAGTTAATCTGGATATAGTACAGACTAACTCCCAGGGGGTCATTCTGTTACAGGGTTGGAGTCAAGTCTAATATATGTACAGAATGACTCCCCCTTAATGTTTTCAAGAATTTGTTGAGACTTGTACAAAAAAGATTTCAGAACATTTTGAAGTTTTACTGAGTGGAGTTATTTTGGCACAGGGTGGGAGTCATTCATTTTACTCCCAGGGAGTTAAAATTTACATATGAACAGGAACATTCGGGAAGTTAAAACTTTTCGTTACACCGGCTATTCAACATATTATGAAAGAAATGTCCTAGAAAAGTCCGAAGTGATTTCGTTTGCATTCTAAATAACATGTAACATCATATAAAGCAATGTTAAGAAAATTATATAGAACTGTTTATCATTTGATGAAAATTATTAAAAAAAACTCGGAAGAAAAAGCGTATTACCTCCCTTTTCATACGATAAATGCAAAGGACAGTGTCTAGCATGCTAATTGCAGACATTCTTTAATATGTCTGTTACATTTGTTTCCAAACAATAAAAGAGCATATGTAAATGTGAAGAAAAATACAAGCCCATAGTCAGGGAGATCTCGTTGATATAGTCAACAGAAGAAATCAAAAGAATACAGAACGTACAATGGAGCAAACAAAATGAGGGAAGCCACAAAAAAACCGATGTGCATAACTGTCAACCGAAAGTAACGGTTAATCCATAGATAGATGACCAAAAATGTTTTTGCAATGGGTATGGGGTATAAATGATATAAACGAAAAAGAAGAATTTGCTGTATATCTACAGAACAATCAGAAATATGTATGTATAAATCTTCCAGTCTGTTGGTAACTTGGACACTTTATGATTAATATGTGCTTCTGTGTCCCGTCTTATCTATCGCATACAACTGTCTTTTATCAGCAAATACATTTAGTGTACACTTCTCTATTTTGCGTCTATAGATGTACAGCTTGGCAAATGTTCACTATGAAGTCAAGCGTAATATCTGTATCCAATATATCCACAAACACAAAAAAGTACAAAATCACTTAAAATCTGACATTGACAGCTATGTTTACTACAATGAATGTTATTTCAAATCTCTTGTGTCATTGCCCAGCGTTAAGATTGTTGTAGCAGATATACATCCATGACGTTTATAACAATATTTGTAGCAAGACTCTTACGTAAGATCCTTGCCTGTAGCCATTTTGACCCAACACTTCTAAATTTGTGAATGTGGAAAAATGGGGGTTTCTAAGGAATAGCAACACTTATGTTTTGATACCATTTTAAACAAAAGTGGGGTTTACCACCACTTTGTGTCAACATTGCAGAGAACAACTTTAATCCCTCATGTATACCATAAATGAGTTCAAGTGCATGCAATATGTCCACAAAACTGTTGTTATTAACATTTAGTTCTGTTCCATCTCTCTCAATGTACTCTTTGATATTGTATAAAAATCAAATTAGACATTATTGAATTAAAAAAAGGAATGAATGTATTACACGTCATAAATTCTCCACTTCCTCTGAGGAAATTGTTAATGGTCAACTTTGCTTTTTCTATCTATTTACAATACATGATATTATATCACTCATTTCTTGGTTTTCATTCTAGAAAATTGGTCTGAAAAGCAGCAACAATATTTTGGTTTCACACAACGTTATAAAGTTCTGTATGCTTCAAGCGTACACATTCAATAGGCCTTATGTCTTTTTTTTTAAACAACAGCTACTCCATCAGGGTTCAATGTCACAGCAGCACGGTTCTTCCTCTCGTGCTGTTTGTCCCCAAGGGTGGCCCTGCGGACGTTACTGAAGGAGGAGACAGCCTTGTTAATCGTGTGACGCCAGGTGTTGCTATCCACAGCCAGGGAGGACCACCGGCGATGGTCAAAATAACGGACACCGAGGGTTTTTTCAAACACTCTTCGTATCGCTTCTTCAGTGCCGCTCTGTTGCGATGACCGGTGGAGAGTTCGCTACACACGATGATCCTGGGCAGGCGATGATCCTTCTTCCTGGAGACATGCCCTGCCCAGCGTAACAGTAGCATGGCCTCCATGCTGGTGAGCTCGCCTGTTCGAGGACTTCAACGTTGGTGACGCAGTCTCTCCAGTGAAGATTGAGAATGGAGCGAAGGCAGCGCTGATGGAAGCGTTCAAGGAGTCTAAGGTGGTAATGGTAGGTGACCCACGACTACAGGAGGGTGGTATGTACAATGGATTTGTACACTCTGATCTTGGTGTTCATAATAGACTCAGGTGTAAAGCAATGTACAAGCATTGTTAGATGTGTTTCTCCATTTACGCCTTGAGTTCCTAACTTGCAGAAACGTGGTGTCACGTGTATAGCATATTGTTCGATCAAAAAGTTGTCATCATACACATCAATCTGAACACGTGTAGGAAGTGTTTCTCCTTCATTCAAATAGTGGTTAGCAGGGGCATCAAGTATAGGCCTTGGACCATTCATGACCTCTAGCGCTGTTTATCAAGGACCACCATGTACTGCATTGTGCCCGTGACATTACAATTTTTATCCACACGTTTAACGAAAAGAAAAAGAACAAAAGACCTCTCAATTTTACACAAAACATCTATCATTGATAACATGATAATTAAAGTATATACATGAAGGAAGACAGCTTCAATTTATTCAATGAAAATAACAGATACAAAACCTAGACGACGACAAACGCTAGGGGAAAAAAACCAAAAATCATGTATTTAAGGGTTTTACCATACTGTCTAAAGAAAAACGGTTCGAACGCCAATATTCTGATTGATAAGCCCCAGCGAAATATCTGAGGGCTCATTCAAAGTTGAAATGAAGAATACTTATTGAATATTTAACAGTAAATTCAGAAAAAATAAACGCTCATAGTTTTTAGTCCAATCAACACAAATGTTATTCAAGAAGTATTTACAGGGCATCGATTGTGCTGTTGGTCATGAATTGTGAATTGTGAAATTAGAAACTTGGCTCCCGGTGTTCCTGAAGATAGTACACCGATCAAGACATGAACAATATTGCGTCACTTCTACAGTGCCTGAAATTAAAATTCAAACAGTGTTGTCAGGAAGTCGCCTCCAATCAGCAAGGCATGACATGTCAACAATGTTTCTGATAGAATTTCCAAAATGACCTGTTAATAAAAAGATAAAAAGAAAAAGACATCGCTTCAACTAATCTCTACACTTTCTCATAAAACAAAATGACAGTGGGAAAAAAGAGGATTGAGCACCCCATAGTCAAAAGGAAAAAACACAAAAGAAAAAAGTGGAAAAGATTGGAGGTTGGACGACAAAAAAAACTGAATTCTGCGAGAGAAAAAAATCATCAAGTGTATTTAAGAGCAATCGAAAAATGGTATAACTCAGCATCTCTTTGTCGAAGATCCACATCTTATGGCAAGGTACTTTTCACAATATGATGCAGGGTGTACCTTTCATAATGTTTCAGCTGTTCTACGTGCATTTCATAATTCAGTATTTGGCTCTTTTTTGTTATTTTGCTCCCACTGTTTTTCTTTCTCGTTTCACATTGCGCTTGCCTTTAATTCCACTGAACAACCACTGTTTTGCATCCAATAAATGGTTAATCTTAGACAAAAACAAACTGTGTTGTCGGGAAGTCGCCTAACACACAGCTCAGTAAGACATGAAACGTCCATGATTTTTCATACAGAATTTCCCAAACGACGTTTTAAAAAAAATTTCCCTGCAACTTGTCTGCACTTTTACAGAGAATCTTGTGTACAAAAATAAATGCTGAGTCCGAAAAGCATTCCAGTTATACCTAGTGTACCAAAGTTCTCCTAATGGAACATTGGGAAGCAAATTTTCAAAACCAGTATACAGCGATGCGAACGAACGATGGAACAAATATGATGTTGTCGAGTGAGAATTTGTTTCAAAATGTTTTCATCAAGTACATTTTTTCATATATGTGACCATTAAAAATTCAGCAAGTGCGGCATTTATGATGTTTCACTACGGACGTAAAAGACTTTTCATACTGGAAATGGACTTTGAATATTTACATACGAATTATACACAATGCCTTTGAGTCACATTCCAACCGTCAATGTTTTAATCTGCACTGTTTCTGAATCAGCTTTACGTGCTTTATCACGGTGAAAAGAAGTCAGAAACTTGCATTATTCCATATAAAACACTTTAATCCAAGGTAAATGACTTTCAGACAAGCTATGGGCATTGATATTGTGTTGAGCTGATTAAATCCCAGACCGTGCTGAAGTGGGTTACTGGTAAACTGGCGCCATACCAGACAGTGCTAGTGTGAAGATTACCAACCATGTTCTGAATAAAACCTGGACTTGTCAGCTCATAACAAGTGTATTGTTTATTGGAAAGACACGCATCCCTATTTCTTCGGATATAGCGCAAAATTCTGTCTCAAAATCAACCACTAGCCTGTGTGAGATCCATGTTAAGACTCTTACAGAAAAATGACATGCACAATGTGTACCCATGTGTATTCCTTACCATCTTTCTGTTCATCTTTCATTGTTTGGAGTGTCCAGTTGTCATGTTTGCCCACCCGAGTACAATGTGGGCTCACAAAACAAGCCAAACAAACACTACATTAAGACGACAGCTGGGACATTGGTCTTAGGCTGGTCAGATCATTCTGCATCCTCTTGTCGGAAGCTCGTTGATACTTGTAATGGTGCCGATTCGTATTTTAAGTTACTCATGTTCTCTGCTATCTGAGAGACGTCACATAACAGAGTCGTTCAATCCAATTGTTTCTTTCAGCATCAAAGTTAGTGTCTGAATGGGAGAAAAAATGACGACAGCAGTAAATGGTGCCAGTCCGTAGATGCCATGCTCGATTCTTCCGTTATTCATTCCTGAAACAAGAGAGCAAATATATAAATCGATAAAACTGATGGTTAACTAATATGAACATGCAAACAATGGATAAACAAATCCATTGAAGTGGCAAGGCGCACAAGGATTCGCAGTCGTGCATCACCTGAACACAGGACCGTGTTCTACTGTTATTATTTTTCAAAAGGCTGTAGAATGGCGCTATGTTTCACAAAATCAGACTTCTAAAGCGATCAGGACGTATACATACGACTTCAAATGAAGTACCTCTAAACCATGGTTAAGCTGTCACTTAGAACCAGACACAACTAAGAGAGCACCTGCTCAGCATGGTTTTGTTTTCCTCTGCCTATAGGATAGTCAGTTAATGGTAGACTCTATACAAAAGTCTTGCCTCCCATTTGTCTACTTTTTGCTCAATGAATCATTTGTACACACCCATCAGAAGAGTATTACCATCTACTGCTTGATCGATTTACGCTTGCCAACACACACACACACACACACACACACACACACACACACACACACACACACACACACACACACACACACACACACACACACACACACACACATGCATGCATGCATGCGTGCTCAGACTTATCCTTACACCAACACAACACTTACATATTGAAAAACAAAACGCGTACATGTACGCTTGTACCCACAGCTGCGGCCACATCACGAGCTGTGAGCTGTGCTGTGAGCTGTGCTGTGAGCTGTGCTGTGCTGTGAACTGTGCTGTGAGCTGTGCTGTAAGCTGTGAGCTGTGCTGTAAGCTGTGAGCTGTGCTGTAAGCTGTGCTGTAAGCTGTGAGCTGTGCTGTGAGCTGTGCTGTAAGCTGTGAGCTGTGCTGTAAGCTGTGCTGTAAGCTGTGAGCTGTGCTGTGAGCTTTGCTGTGAGCTGTGCTGTAAGCTGTGCTGTAAGCTGTGAACTGTGCTGTGAGCTGTGCTGTAAGCTGTGCTGTAAGCTGTGCTGTAAGCTGTGCTGTAAGCTGTGCTGTAAGCTGTGACCTGTGCTGTGAGCTGTGCTGTGAGCTGTGCTGTGAGCTGTGCTGTGAGCTGCGCTGTGAGCTGCGCTGTGAGCTGTGCTGTAAGCTGTGAGCTGTGCTGTGAGCTGTGCTGTGAGCTGTGCTGTGAGCTGCGCTGTGAGCTGTGCTGTGAGCTGTGCTGTAAGCTGTGCTGTGAGCTGTGCTGTGAGCTGTGCTGTAAGCTGTGAGCTGTGCTGTGAGCTGTGCTGTAAGCTGTCAGCTGTGCTGTGAGCTGTGCTGTGAGCTGTGCTGTGAGCTGTGCTGTGAGCTGTGCTGTGAGCTATGCTGTAAGCTGTGAGCTGTGCTGTGAGCTGGGCTGTAAGCTGTGTGATTCTATCTCTTCCAGAGGCAGCCACACATGACCAACGGCCTCACGGGTGGTCCTAGCAGTGAACGGCAGTCATGTCCCAGGTATCTGTCATCGCTCACAGCTACCACCACACGGGTGGTCCTAGCAGTGAACGGCAGTCATGTCCCCGGTATCTGTCATCGCTCATAGCTACCACCACACGGGTGGTCCTAGCAGTGAACGGCAGTCATGTTCCCGGTATCTGTCATCGCTCACAGCAACCACCACACGGGTGGTCCTAGCAGTGAACGACAGTCATGTTCCCAGTATCTGTCATCGCTCATAGCTACCACCACACGGGTGGTCCTAGCAGTGAACGGCAGTCATGTCCCCGGTATCTGTCATCGCTCACAGCTACCACCACACGGGCGATGCTTGCCCACAGTGTGGCCGTCTCCATTCTCATCACCACTAGCGGGTCACTGCTTTTGGTGTGACCACCACGCACCTCCCACGACACGCACTTTGCCCATCACCCCCCTCCCCACCCCTTTGTTCCCAGCGCAGCTTGACCCGAGGCCGCCCAGTGGCCGACACACCAACCCAGGGGCTGGGAAGAGACAGATTCACCTGAAGGTACGCGGAAAAGATACACCCGAACATGCTGGAAAAGATACAGCTGAAGGTGTGGGGGGGGGGGGGGGGGGGGAATACACCCGAAGGTGCGGGAAAAATATACACCCGAAGGTGCGGGAAAAAGATACACCCGAAGGTGCGGGAAAAATACACCCGAAGGTGCGGGGAGAAAAATACACCCGAAGGTGCGGGGAGAAAATACACCCTCGGTGCAGGGAAAATATACACCCGAAGGTGCGGGGAGAAAAATACACCCGAAGGTGCGGGGGAAAGTTACACCTGAAGGGAAAAGATACACCTGAAGATGCGGGGAAAAGATACACCTGAAGATGCGGGGAAAAGAAACACCCGAAGGTGCAGGGGAAAAGATACACGCGAAGGTGTGGGTAAAAAGATGCACCCGAATGTGCGGGGGAAAAGATAGACCTGAAGGTGCGGGGAAAAGATACACCTTAAGGTGCGGGAAAAAGATGCACCCGAAGGTGCGGGGAAAAAGATACACCCAAAGGTGCGGGGGAAAAGATACAACTGAAGGTGCGGGAAAAAGATACACCTTAAGGTGCGGGAAAAAGATACACCCAAAGGTGCGGGGGAAAAGATACAACTGAAGGTACGGGAAAAAGATACAACTGAAGGTGTGGGGAAATGATACACCTGTGGGTGTGCATACACTCTAAGGTGCGGGAAAAAGATACACCCGAAAATGTGGGGAAAAACATACACCCGAAGGCGACAGGGAAAAGATACCTCGAAGGTGTGGGGGAAAAGATACACCTGAAGGCGTCAGGGAAAAGATACACCTGAAGGTGCTGGGGAAAGATCCACCCAAAGGTGCAGAGAAAAAGATACACCCGAAGATGTGGGGAAATGCACCTGAAAGTGCAGGAAAAAATACACCCGAAGGCGTGGGGAAAAAGATACATCCAAACATGCCGGAAAATGTACACCTGAAGGTGCAGGAAAAAGATACGTCCGAAAATGTGAGAAAAATACACCTGAAGGTGCGGAAAAATATACACCCGAAGGTGCGGGGAAAAATACACGCGAAGGTGGGGGGGGAAGTTACACCTGAAGGGAAAAGATACACCTGAAGGTGCGGAAAAATATACACCTGAAGGTGCGGGAAAAAGATACACCTGAAGGTGCGGGGGAAAGATATACCGAAGGTGTGGGAAAAAGATACACCTGAAGGTGCGGGGGGAAAAATACACCTGAAGGTGCGGGAAAAATATACACCTGAAGGTGCTGGGGGAAAAGATACACCTGAAGGTGCTGGGGGAAAAGATACACCTGAAGGTGCGGGAAAAAAGATACACCTGAAGGTGCTGGGGAAAAAGATACACCTGAAGGTGCGGGAAAAAAGATACACCTGAAGGTGCTGGGGAAAAAGATACACCCGACAGAAAAGCACTGTCCTCAACTGCCGTAGGTAGTTCTGCACCACCCTTGGAAGCCTGCGCTGTGTTCACACAGGGTGCAGGCACGCACAGGGCATTCCATGCACAGGGCGTTCCATTCAGACGTAAAGGAACATAGTTGCTCCCTCTTAGATGCCACTGCATAACGACCATTGGATGTGACACAACAGACCCTCCACGGAGCGTTCCCATGGGTGTACCGGCCCATATGACTGCACAGCCCACAGGCGAAAATCGCCACCGTGAAGCAACTGCCATGTGCATCCAGCAACCTCACTCGTTGCTGTTCCGCTGAGAGGCGGAGACAGTACATTTCCAGACTTCATGAGCTGACTTCAGTCTCCGAGTCTGACAACTCATGAGCTAACAGTCAATACATCTGATGTGCCACTGCCCGCTCATACAGCATGTTCAGGCTCTTGGTCCACAGAGGGATCAACTCACGAATTCTGGCCCTGGAATCCCAACCACCCCCACCCCACCCCAAACTCCACGCCACCCCCACCCCCCCCCTCTCCAGTCATCTCCTGACAAGTGTCACTCCAGGAAGGGAGTTACTCACGGGGACGCTGTTCCCTGGCGGTATGATGTATACAGGTACCTCTGCCCTGCCACGCCCATCTGTAGGTCTTGGTAGACATCTGTGTACACGACAATCAGTCAACCAGTCAATCAATCAATAAGACAATCAATCAATCAATTGATTAATCAATCTATTCAATTTATTTCTCAATCACCCAACCGGTCAGTTAATCAATCATTAAGACACTCAGATATGCTAGAAACACATGCACACCAAGGCAGAGTAGGAAATACTATGAATCTACTGTCAAATTAGAATCCGTATGTCCATTTTGTCATTGGACGATGCTTCCAAAATCATTCCTCTGTACTACACTGTGCTACACTCGACTCCACGCCACTATACTACACCACACGACACCACGCGACACCACACCACACTACACTACACTACACCACACCACACCTCACCACACCACACCACACCATACCTCATCTCATCCTCACCTCACCTCACCTCACCTCACCCCACCCACCCCACCCGCCCCACCCCACCCCACCCCACCCCACCCCACCCCACCCACACCCACACCACACCACACCACACACACACCACCACACCACACCCACCAACCTCACTCACCTCACCCACACACCAACCAACACCACCCACCACACCACACCACACCACACCACACCCACCACCCACCCAACCCCACCACACCACACCACACCTCACCTCACCACCAACACCACACCACAACACACACACCACCCACCCCGCCCACACCACACCACACCCACCCCACCCCACCCACCCTACCACCACACACCACACCACACACACCACACCACACCACACACACCACACCACAACCACCACACCACCACAAACCCCACCACACCACACCACACCCACCACCACACCACACTCACCCACTCCTCACTACCCCACCACCTCCCCACTTACACCTCCTACCTACTCCACTCACCACCCAACCCCACTCCCCCCCTAACACTCATTCACAACTCACACACTCATCATCTCCACTTACACCACAACCACACACTCACTAGTCACTTCACTACATCACATGCACTCACCTACCACCACACACCCACTCACCCACCTCACTCACCCACTCCTACACCACACCACACCACTCACACCCACCTCCTCACTACACCACCACCCACCAACTCACCTCACACACACAACCACACCCACACTCACCTCACCTCACTCACCACCTCACCTCACCTCACTCACCCCACCCACCCCACCTCCCTCACCACACCACCACCCACCAACCCTACACCTCACTCACACCAACCCACCTCACCACCACACCACACCCACACACACCTCACCCACCTCCTCACCACACCACACCACACCTCACTCACATCCACCTCACCTCACCTCACTACCTCAACCTCACCTCACCTCATCACCTCCCCACCCACCTCACCCACCACCCACTCACCTCACCTCACCACACACACCCACTCACACTACCACACACCACTCACCCAACACACCACACCACACCACACCTCACCACCTCACCCACCCACACCACACCACACCACACCACCAACACCACCTCACCTCACTCACCACCCCAAACCACACCACCACACACCAACCCACTCACCTCACCTCACAACCCACTCACCACACCACACCACACCTCCACACCACACACCTCACCTCACCTCACTTCACCTCCACACCTCACCTCACCTCACCTCACCACCACCCACACACTCCACCTCACCTCACCTCACCTTCACCACACCACCTACCTCACCTCACCTCATCCACACCACACCACACTCACCTCACTTCACCACACTCACCTCACCTCACCTCACCTCACTCACCACACACACCTCACCCACTCACTCACCACACCACCCACCACACACCCACCTACCTCACCTCACTCACCCACCCACACCAACTCACCTCATTCACCACACACACCCTCACACTCACCTCACTTCACCACACCACACCTCACCTCACCTCACTTCACCTCACCCACACCATCACCTCACCTCACTCAATCACACCACACTCACTCACCTCACTTCACCCACCTCACTCACCTACACCACACTCACCACACCACCTCACCTCACTATTCACCACACCCCCACCTCACTCACTCACCTTCACCACACCACACCTCCACCTCACTTCACCTCACTTCACCACACCTCACCTCACCTCACCTCACCTCACTCACCTCACCCTCACTCCACTCACCACAACCTCACCTCACCTCACACCACCTCACCTCACCTCACTCACCTACATCCTCACCCACTCACCTCACTCCTCACACCTCACCTCCCTCACCTCACTTCACCACACCACACCTCACCTCACTCACATTCACCACTCACCTACACCTCACCTCACTTCACCACACACACCTCACCTCACTCACCTCACCACACCTCACCTCACCTCACACACACATCACCTCACCTCACCTCATAACCTAACCGCACCTCACCTCCCCTTACACCTCACCTCACCACCACCTCACCTCAACCTCACTTCCCCTCACCCACACCTCACTCACTCCTTCACCACACCACACCTCCCCTCACCTCACCTCACCACTTACCCCACCACACCTCACTCACCTCACCTCACCTCACCCTCCCACTCACTACACACCCTCACCTCACTCACCCACCTCACCTCCCACACCACACCTCACCTCACTCCCTCCCACCCCACCTCACCTCACTACAACACATCACCTCACCTCACCCACACCCACACCTCACCTCACTCACTTCACCACACCTCACCACTCACACAAACACCCACCACCTCACCACTCCCCTCCCAAAACCACACCACCAACCACCCCACCTCACCTCCCCCCTCAACCTCCCCTCACCTCCCCTCACCACACCCACCTCACCTCACTCACACCACCCACACCTCACCTCACCACTCACCTCACCTCACTTCACCACACCACACCTCACCTCCACCACACCTCACCTCACCTCCACTTCACCCCACACCCACCTCACCTCACTTCACCCACACCACACACCTCACTCACCACACCTCACCTCACCTCACCTCACCTCCCACACCCTCACCTCACCTCACCTCACCTATCACCCACTCCACCTCACCTCACCTCACCCCCACTTCCACCCACACCTCACCTCACCACTCCCACCTCACCTCACCTCACCACACCACACCTCACTCACTTCACCACACCATCACCTACCACCACTACACCTCCCCCCTTCCCCCCACCCCCCTATCCCTCACCTCACCTCACCACACCTCACTCACCTCACCCTCACTTCACCACACCACACCTCCCCTCCACCTTACTTCACCACACCACACCTCACCTCACCTCACTTCACCACACCACACCTCACCTCACTTCACCACACCACACCACACCACACTCACTTCACCTCACCTCACTACACCTCACCTGACCACACCTCACCTCACCTCACTCAATCACCACACCTCACCTCACCTCACTTTACCTCACTTCACCACACCACACCTCACCTCACCTCACTACCACCACACCTCACCTCACCTCACCTCACCTCACCGCACCTCACCTCACCTCACCTCACCCTCACCTCACCACACCTCACCACACCTCACTCACCTCACCACACCTCACCACACCTCACCTCACCTCACCTCACCTCACTAACCTCACCTCGCCTCACTAACCACACCACCCATCCCCTCACCTCACCACCCCTCACCTCACCTCACTTCACACCCTCACCTCACCTCACCTCACCACACCACACCTCACCTCACCTCACCTCACCTCACCACACCACCACCACACTACCCTACACTACACCTCCCCCCACACCACACCACACTCACCCACCCACCACACTACACCACACCACACCTCACCTCACTACACCACACCACACTAACCACACCACACACCACCCCACACCACCCACCACACCACACTACCACCCACCCACACCACTTCCCACCCTCCACACTACCCACACCACACTACCCACCTACCACCCACCTCACCTCACCTCACTCACCCACCTCACACACCACACCTCACCACCTCACCTCACCTCACTTCACCACCACACCACACACCTCACCACACTACACCACACCACACTCACCTCACCACATCACACCACATCACCTACACCTCACCTCACTTCACCACACGACACCACACCTCACCTCACTTCACCACACGACACCACACCACACCCTCACCACACTACACTCACCTCACTCATCACACCTTACTTCACCACACTCACCACACCCACACCTCACCACACTACACCTCACCTCACTTCATCCACACCCACCCACTCACCTCATCCTTACTCACCACATCACACTACACCCTCACCTCACTTCACCACCACCACACCAACACCACCTCACTTCACCACACACCACACCACACTCACTCACCTCACCTCACCTCACTCACACACCACCTCACCTCACCTCACTTCACCACCCACACTCACCTCACCTCACCTCACCTCACTTCACCACACCACACCTCACCTCACCTCACTTCACCACACCACACCTCACCTCACATTCACCACACCACACCACACCACACCTCACTTCACCTCACCTCACTACACCTCACCTGACCACACCTCACCTCACCTCACTTCAATACCACACCTCACCTCACCTCACTTTACCTCACTTCACCACACCACACCTCACCTCACCTCACTACACCACACCTCACCTCACCTCACCTCACCGCACCTCACCTCACCTCACCTCACCTCACCTCACCTCACCACACCTCACCACACCTCACCTCAACTCACCTCACCACACCTCACCTCACCTCACCTCACCTCACCTCACCTCACCTCACTATACCTCACCTCGCCTCACTACACCACACCACACATCACCTCACCTCACCACACCTCACACTCACCTCACCTCACCACACCTCACCTCACCTCACCTCACACACCACACCTCACCTCACCTCACCTCAACTCACCACACCACACCACACTACACTACACTACACCACACCACACCACACTACACCACACCACACTACACCACACCACACTACACCACACCACACTACACCTCACCACTACACCACACCACACTACACCACACCACACTACACCACACCACACCACACCACACCACACTACACTACACCACACCACACCACACTACACCACACCACACTACACCACCACCACCTACACCACACCACACCACACCACACTACACCTACCTCACTTCACCACACCTCACCACACCACACCTCACCACACTACACCTCACCTCACTTCACCACACCACACCACACCTCACCACACTACACCACATCACACTACACCTCACCACACTACACCACATCACACTACACCTCACCTCACTTCACCACACGACACCACACCTCACCTCACTTCACCACACGACACCACACCACACCTCACCACACTACACCTCACCTCACTTCATCACACCTTACTTCACCACACCTCACCACACCACACCTCACCACACTACACCTCACCTCACTTCATCACACCACACCACACCTCACCTTACTTCACCACATCACACTACACCTCACCTCACTTCACCACACCACACCACACCTCACCTCACTTCACCACACGACACCACACCACACCACACCACACCTCACCTTACTTCACCACATCACACTACACCTCACCTCACTTCACCACACCACACCACACCTCACCTTACTTCACCACACCACACCACATCTCACCTCAATTCACCACACCACACCACACCTCACCTTACTTCACCACACCACACCACACCTCACCTCAATTCACCACACCACATCATACTACACCTCACCTTACTTCACCACACCACACCACACCTCACCTCAATTCACCACACCACACCTCACCTTACTTCACCACACCACACCTCACCTCACCACACCACACACACACACCACACCTCACTTCACCTCACCACACCACACCTCACCACACCTCACCATCACTTCACCACGCCACACCACACCACACCTCACTCACCTCACCTCACCACACCTCACCTTACCTCACACTCACCTCACTACACCTCACCTCACCTCACCTCACCTCACTACACCTCACCTCACCTCACCTCACCTTGCCTCACCACACCTCACCTCACTACACCTCACCTCACCTCACTACACCACACCTCACCTCACCTCACCACACCACACTACACTACGCTATGCTAACACTACACTACACTACACTACACTATGCTACGCTACACTACACTACACCATGCCTCTGTACTACAATACATAACATTACACAACACTACACAACACTACACTGCACTACACAAAACTGCACTACACTCGCAACACTACACTACACTACACTACACTAAGCTACACTACACTACACTACACTACGCTATGCTACACTACACTACACTACACCATGCCTCTGTACTACAATACATACCATTACACCACACTACACAACACAACACTACACTACACTACACTACACTACACTACCCCATGCCTCTGTACTACAATACATAACATTACACCACACTACACAACACTACACTACACTACACAACACAACACTACACTACACTACACTACACTACACTACGCCAAGCCCTGCTATGACACGCTACACCACACTGCACCACATAGATACAAGATTTGTCCGTTCCCTTGGTGAGAAATCTTCTGTGCGGGAATCAGGGAAGTGGATCTCGTCGAGGGCAGTTTTGTCACCAAGACGTGAGAGAAGCGGTACTAATGCTGATGATGAATCGATCATCTGCCTACCCTGAATCTGTGAAAGAGGTCACTTCTGCACTTTGTCCATTCCCGACGGCTAGCCACTGACGTAATGTGAAGACGTCACATCGTAATGTCAGGCCTACTTTTCACTAGACACTGGGCAAGAACTCTTTCTTTCTTTCTGTGTACGCAGGCTGATACTCCTGCGGACACTGCCTGTATAGACAGACTCTGAATTACAGTTTTTGGCGGATCTCACGCCACAACGCCACTTCATGCAAGAACACCCTGCGTGATTTCAGTAGAGTTGTCTGACTGGCGATTCACTGCCTACGCCTTCCTATCCTATTCTACATCACACTCTGCTACATTTCACTGCGCTGCGCAACACATCATGCTACATCAAACTATGCTACATTTCACTGTGTTGCACAACACATGCTACATCACACTATGCTACATTTCACTGGGCTGCACAACACATCATGCTACATCACACTATGCTACATTTCACTGTACTGCACAACACATCATGCTACATCACACTATGCTACATTTCACTGTACTGCACAACACATCATGCTACATCACACTATGCTACATTTCACTGCGCTGCACAACACATCATGCTACATCACACTATGCTACATTTCACTGCGCTGCACAACACATCATGCTACATCACACTATGCTACATTTCACTGTACTGCACAACACATCATGCTACATCACACTATGCTACATTTTCACTGCACAACACATCATGCTACATCACACTATGCTACATTTCACTGCACTGCACAACACGTCATGCTACATCACACTATGCTACATTTCACTGCACAACACATCATGCTACATCACACTATGCTACATTTCACTGCACAACACATCATGCTACATTACACTTGCTACATTTCACTGCACTGCACAACACGTCATGCTACATCACACTATGCTACATTTCACTGCACAACACATCATGCTACATCACACTATGCTACATTTCACTGCACAACACATCATGCTACATCACACTATGCTACATTTCACTGCGCTGCACACACATCATGCTACATCACACTATGCTACATTTCACTGCACAACACTCATGCTACATCACACTATGCTACATTTCACAACGCTGCGCAACACATCATGCTACATCAAACTATGCTACATTTCACAGCACAACACATCATGCTACATCACACTATACTACATTTCACAGCGCTGCACAACACATCATGCTACATCACACTATGCTACATTTCATGCACAACACATCATGCTGCATCACACTATGCTACATTTCACTGTACAAACATCATGCTACATCACACTCTGCTACATTTCACTGCACTGCACAACACATCATGCTACATCACACTATGCTACATTTCACTGCATCACACTGCACTGCACTACTTTGAGTGACACCTTCGTGGGTACTATACTGCACTACAGGACATGATACCACACTGTAACACACTACACAGCACTGTTCGACTCTGTTACATTCCATAGCAGCCGGGCTTTTGATAGGTAAGCAAAAACTCAGAAATATAGAAGAAGACAAAAAATAATAATCACTCAGATCCTAAGTCAACACGCTTTCCAAAGGGATGTATACTGACTTCCATAAAAAAACGCGAAATCAAAACAAGCTGAAGGTTAGGGGCGAATTTTATTGGTCACAATTGTACAGAGTGGAAGCGAGAATTCAATGTGATTTGATTCATTACACCGGTAATGTGTGAAAATGTCATCAGCAATATGTCTTTGTGTGGAAAATCCAAGGTCACGGGACAAACCAGCTTGAAGTCCTAATACCGTGTGTGGCCACCATTTGCATGGACAACTGCTTGACACCTGCGGCTCATTGAGTGGACCAGGTGGTTGATGCGTCCCCTTGGCACACCAGCCCACACATGGACGATGGCCTGGTGAAGTTGAGCCGCTGTTGCTGGTCGTGGACGCAGGAGGTCCAACCGTCTGCCAAGTTCATCCCAAAAATGTTCTATTGGGTTTAAATCGGGACTGAGGGCTGGCCAGGGCAGCACATTGACGTTGTTATGCTGAAGAAATTGCTGGGTGGTCCTGGCTGTGTGTGGTCTTGCATTGTCCTGTTGGAATGTCCAGTTTGGGTGTTGCACAAAAAAAGGAACGACATTGGGTCTGAGCACCTGGTGGATGTAGCGCTGTGCATTGACACCCTGTCCGCGACCAGGACCAATATTCTGAAAGATGACTGGTCCTATGGCGTGGTTAATGCCAATTGCACCCCATATCATAACGTTCAGGCCTCCCCAGGGGTTCCGCTCTACCACACAGGAGTCAGCATAGCGTTCACCAGGTCGACGCCATATTCTGACACGACCGTCAGCCATGTCAATACAAAAACGGCTCTCATCTGAGAACAGTATGCGTCCCCACTGCTGCCTGCGCCAGTTGATTTGGGCTTGTGCCCACTGCAGCCTGTCCTGCCGGTGTCTTGGTGTCAGTACCGGACCTCTGTGAGGACGCCTACATGCCAGCCTGTTCTCCTGAAGACGCCGCCGCACAGTGTTGAGGCTGATTCGTTGCTGGAGATTCCCAGGCACCTGTCGAGCAGTGTTAGCGGCTGTTTGCCGCCTGTCCCGCAGATGGGTTCGAACAAAATGGCGATCCTCTCTTGGTGTGGTGACCCGAGGACGGCCTGGCCGGGGACGATCATCAGTGGTACCAGTGACTCGCATGCGGTGCTGCAGACGATAGATGGTTGAGATGTGGACGTTAAAGATGTTGGCGACCTGCCTGGCATCCACACCAGCCTCCAGATGGCCTAGGGCACGATTGCGTTCCTCTGCTCGTAGTCTTGGCATCTCTGTAGCGCTCAGACGGCAAGTTGTTATCTGAACCTTGTAGCGCGGCTTTATAAAGGCTGCATGCCTGCGTACTTGTCGCTGGTTAACTTTGCTCTGCATGGTGTGCACGTGCCTCACATGCAGCAACCAGTTTGCCATTTTTGTTGACCCTCCAATGCCGGGAATGATGTGTTGCTCACACAATTATTTTTACTGCACGTGAGTATTGGACCCAAACAACTTGCCACAATGGTTCAATATTGTATATTCACCCCTTTTCACCCGAAAAATAGCCTTTCAATTTTTCGCGGTTTTTATGGAAGTCAGTTGGCCTGTTTCTTCATATAAATTGGTTGTGATGACAAATGCATTCATACAACACCGCACCACACCACCAACACCACCCACAACACAACACAATACAGCACACCACCCATCCCACACCTGTACAATTACCTGCAGACTGTTGGCGCGTGTATAGGTTCCAAGTGGTCGTAATCCGACGTTGTCGACCTGGATTGAACAGAAGAGCAGAGCAACACACTGGACTCTTCACAACGCTTAGCACTGACGGGTGGCCCCCAGGTCACGGTTGGGGCCGTGGATCACACTGGTGTTTGTACGGGCCACACTGGCCATGGATCACACTGGTGTTTTGTACAGGCCACACTGGCCATGGATCACACTGGTGTTTTGTACAGGCCACACTGGCCATGGATCACACTGGTGTTGTGTACAGGCCACACTGGCCATGGATCACACTGCTGTTTTGTACAGGCCACACTGGCCATGGATCACACTGGTGTTTTGTACAGGCCACACTGGCCATGGATCACACTGGTGTTTTGTACGGGCCACACTGGCCATGGATCATACTGGTGTTTTGTACAGGCCATACTGGCTTACAATCCTCAAGACTGAATTGGGAGTAGCTAGAGATGCTGCTCGCTCCCACCATCAAAGTTAATGTCACACTTTCCATCTATAACCTACACACTGACTGGGTCACTTCATCAAAATGCAGTCAGCAGCTGTCTTAGTTTTCTCTGTCTAATCTCCCAGGCTCCTCAGTGCTATTTGTCCCATATCACTCCTTGAAGCCCATCACACACACCTACGCCTATTTCCTTTTCACACAGTCTCATCACAGGCAATGCACAGTAACCAATACCAGGTCTCCAAGAGATCACCCACGAGAGGAAACGGCTGCTGAATTACGTCTTGCAGTTCAGCGGTGGGTCGATATCTCTTGACCCAACATGCACAGAGGCAGCATCACCCCCACCAACAAAAGAAAAAGTAAATGCCAGGAAAGAGGAACTTCAAACAAATCAAATAACATGCAATATTGTTCATTTCTATAGATTGCTTCGAACAGATAGTATAACATGCAATAGTGTTCATTTCCATGATATTTTCAAAAGATGATGAGCATAACACAGTCATACTTACTCAGCACTCCTGGCATCGGTGTATCCCTCGGAATCTGAAAACAACCCAACAGAACAATTCATTGATGGCGCAAAACGAGGGATCTAAAGCTTTGTTTTTACGTTGTTCCATCTTTTCACAGCGCCATGTTGTTTCTCAGGTAGTATAGATCTGTATAGCCCTGGATCACTACTACAAGACATCTTCAAGAAAAAAAAGAAGAGTGACGCTACATATGACTTTCTATGGATCTACAGCTGAATACATGACAGTAAAACAATGTCTTTATACTGTGGCTTTCTGTGTGCCCATATGAAATTTGTGTTTGAATATGGAAATGGCATAGTAAAGGAATATGGGCTTCACACACACACACACACACACACACACACACACACACACACACACACACACACACACACACACACAGAGAGGCACAGCCACAGGCACACGCACGCACGTGCGCGCGCACAGCCACACACACACACACACACACACACACACACACACACACACACACACACACACACACACACGCACGCACGCACGCACGCACGCACGCACGCACGCACACACACACACACACACACACACACACACACACACACACACACACACATACACACACACACACAACACACACACACACACACACACACACACACACACACACACACACACACCACTGCTGCTAATAATACTTATGATGAAACGATCATCTCCATATCCTGAATCTTTGAAAGAGTTCACTGCTGCACATCGTCCATTCCCACCGCTAGCCATTGACGTCATGTGAAGATGTCACATCACACTGGACACTGGGCAAGAACTCTGCCTTACAGCTTTCAGCGGATCTCACGCCACAACGCCACTTCATGCAAGAAAACCCTGCATGATGTCAGTGAGATTGTCTGACTGGCGATTCAATGCCTACGCCATCCTATCCTATCCTATCCTACATCACACTATGCTACACTTCACTGCATTGCACCGCACTGCACTGCACCACTACTTTGAGTGACACCCAAATGGTTACTATACTTCATTACAGGACTTTACACCACACCACAAGACATGACACAGTTCAACTCGACTCTGTTACATTCCATAGCAGCCTGACTTTTGATAGTAAGCAAAATCTCAGAAATATAGAAGAAGAAAACAAATGATCACCTAGGTCCAAGAGCAACACACTCTCCAAAGGGAAAGGGCCTGTTTCTCACATATATAAACGGTTATGATGACAAATGCATTTCACACCACACCACACCACACCACCACCTAAATCCTCCACTCCACAGCACAACAGCAAACAGCACCCCACCCCACCCCACCCCACCCCACCCCACACCTGTTCACTTTACCTGCGGACTCCAGGCGTCGTGGACGCGGTTCCAGATACCCGTCCGCTGACGTGACCAGCCTGGATTGAACAGAAGAGCAGAGCAACACACTGGACTCTTCACAACGCTTAGCACTGACTGGTGGCCCCCAGTGGTCCGTGTTAGGGCCTTGGATCACACTGGTGTTTTGTACAGGTCACACTGGCCATGGATCACACTGGTGTTTTGTACAGGCCACACTGGCCATGGATCACACTAGTGTTTGTACAGGCCACACTGGCCATGGATCACACTGCTGTTTTGTACAGGTCACACTGGCCATAGATCACACTGGTATTTTGTACAGGCCACACTGGCCATGGATCACACTGGTGTTTTGTACAGGCCACACTGGCCATGGATCACACTGGTGTTGTGTACAGGCCACACTGGCCATGGATCACACTGCTGTTTTGTACAGGCCACACTGGCGTTTTGTACAGGCCACACTGGCCATGGATCACACTGCTGTTTTGTACAGGCCACACTGGCCATGGATCACACTGTGTTTTGTACAGGCCACACTGGCCATGGATCACACTGGTGTTTTGTACAGGCCACACTGGCCATCGATCACACTGCTGTTTTGTACAGGCCACACTGGCTTACAGTGCTCAAGACTAAATGGGGAGCAGCTAGAGATGCTGCCTGCTCCCGCCATCAAAGTCAACGTCACACTTTCCAATTATAACCTACACACTGACTGGGTCGCTTCATTAAAATGCAGTCAGCAGCTGTCTTGGTTTTTCTCTGTCTGATCTTCCAGGCTCCTCAGTGCTATTTGTCCCATATCACTCCTTGCAGCTCCATCACCACACACACACACACACACACACACACACACACACACACACACACACACCACACACACACCTACGTCCATTTCCTTCTTACAGTCTCATCACATGCAGTGCACAGTAATCAATACCAGGTTTCCAAGAGGTCACCCACAAGAGGAGGCGGCTGCTGAATTACGTCTTGCAGTTCAGCAGTGGGTCAATATCTCTTGAACCAACACGCACAGAGGCAGCATCACCCCCACCAACAAAAGAAAAAGTAAATGCAAGGAAATAGAAACTCTAAAAAAATCCAATACCATGTCTAACCCGCCTATTTGTAAGCAGCGCCGATTTGTAAGCGCTTACAAATCGGCGTACATTGCATGACTTGTAAAACCGCCGATTTGTAAGCAGCGCCGATTTGTAGAGCGCTTACAAATCGGCGGGCTAGACCCCCGCCGATTTGTAAGCGCTGGTTAGAAATCGGCGGGTACTTTACAAATCGGCGGGTTAAGCCCCCCGTCGTGTTGTAAAGCGCTTTACAAAACGGTGGGCGTTTTATATCCTGTTTCTTTGGATTAAAACGATAAACTATTGGTGCCCTTTCAGTGATTTTTCCTGCAATTTTAATGACTTTCTATTTCATCAAAACGGTGGACTGAAATGCGGTGTGTGTGTGTGTGTATGTGTGTGTGTGTGTGGTGTGTGTGTGTGTGTGTGTGTGTGTGTGTGTGTGTGTGTGTGTGTGTGTGTGTGTGTGTGTGTGTGTGTGTGTGTGGTGTGTGTGTGTGTGTGTGTGTGTATATCAGTTTGTGTATGTAAGCCTGTGCATATATGTGAGTTGGGCGGGGGGGAGAAACAATCTATTTCTTTTGCCCTGACTCACTCACACAATCAAATTTCAAAGTCGAAAGCAGACGACATTGTTGACATGTTTTTATTCATATTTGTTCATTTCTGTAAACGTTACATGAACGACAATGTGAACTAGAATTGTTTGTTTTTTAAACGCAATTTTAAGCACATTTACAGTCGATAATATAAAAACAAATTTCCACACTCAAATGAAAACGAAATCGTAACTCAGCTTATATTGAGTGAAGAGAATAGTGCAAGAGAATAGGGAAAAGCTAAACTAGTGTGCAGTTTTCATACTTTCACCAGAATATTTCACTAAAATAATAGATATGATAGCCAGACACAATCAATAAAAAGACAATGCAGGAAAATTATTCGTGGATGCTGAAAATGCTATTTGTAAAACA